>JAHLSL010000011.1:10725102-10848716 GCA_025920805.1 Petroica traversi | reverse complement strand
TACGTACAAAAACACACTATAACATGCCTATTTTTCTATCCTCTAAAATCATGTGTGGAATTACATTTTACTACTAAGTACTACCATCATATCTTACATAGATAAGTATCAGAAATAGATAAATGTTCAGTATAGGATGTAAATACTCAATCATTTTCTGCTGTTCATTTAAAGTATAATATAGTCAAGAATAAAATCTCATGCATTTATAACCTCCTTATACTGTCAGCTAAATACAGTTGTCTCACAAGCTTTAGTACAGATAAAGCAGGGAAAGGAAATAAACTTTTAGACTCTTAGGTTCCATCTGCAATCATGCATTTTTTGTTTAACACAGGAATGTATTTTTTAAGTCACCATGCAGAGAGAGGCTGTTTGTGAAAATCTTTCAGAGAGCCAAGTCAGCAAGGCTGTGACTATCTGGGTGCACTGAGCAAATCCTCAATTGGAGAGAAAGCAGACTGTAATGGGGAGAGGGGAGAGAATGGAACCTCAGGTTTGCTCTGCGATTGCCACTGGTTTAAAAAAGATTGCTATATCTCAGCAGGTTGACTTTGACACTCTCAGAGCACTGTTCATCCCACCCTAAAACTGATCTAAGTGGAGACTGCTGGAAAATAGCTCTTTCTCACCCCACATCTCCAGGGAGACACATTTGGTGACTTTGCCTACAGAATGATTTGTTGTGAACCAGGGACTAAACTTTCAGCAGCTGCTTCTCAAGGAGATGTTAGAGGGTTCATCTTCTGCCTCCTTACCAAACAAAGAACAGAGCAGAGTGCTGGATCTGGCTGGGACAGCAAGTTACCACCAACAGGGTGACCCGTGGTGGTGTCAGACTAGGGTGCAACTGGAGCTACAGCGATTTCCTCTTTGGGCTTTCCCCACATCACAAATGTTTTTTCTTCTTTATTTCTTTTCAAGCAGACTCCTTGCTTTTTCAAAAGTAATCAAAGTCTTTGTAATTGCCCAGCTACTATTTAGTCTTGCTGATTAACATATTTGGGCAACCCATCCCAGATTTCTGTACTTGATCAATGCACACACTGTGTGCACTTCAGGCTTAGTAAGCACTTTTATCAAGGACATTTGGCAAAGCTGGGCTGTGTGAGCTCCCTCTCAGTCACCCTCTCTAGTGATTTTCCCTAATTTCTCTTCCCAATCTTCTTCAGCAAGCTTATTTTAATTCAGAATTTAAGATACTTTCCATGAAGGCAGACCAAGAGATCATCTATCCCAGTGACCGTGGGGCATACTGCTTCAAAGTGCGCTATTAGTAATTTATCCCAGTCTTAGAGGCTTATGAAATTTTTTCTGAGCCTTTTCTGGTTTCCTAATGCTGGGTTTGGGCTGCAGGTAAGAGGCTTGAAAGTGGCTTTCAAGCAATGTTGCACAGTGCCCATGCAAGTCACTTAGCTACACCAAGTGTTAGATTCAAGTAATTTTTCTTGAAGTCATGATTGTGACAGTAAGCATAATAGAATACAAAGTTAGATGGATAAACATTAACTCATTAATATTAACCCAAAATATTAACTCATTAATTTAGTATAGCTGAGATATTTATGACCCGACGACACAAAACTGCACTGTCTGTGAACGGGCTGAGAAAGTGAGGAACTGAATCAGTGTAAGGGGTGCTGAATCAGCCTTAGAGGAGTTCAGCACATTACATCATCCTTCAAGATCAAAGAAAGTTAGGGGAGCTAATGAGCAGCCAGCACAGCCACCATCCCACACACACAAACCCTCCTGCCACACACCACAGAGCACTACTGAGCAGACAGATAACATTCCGTGGGAAACAAGAAGTTTCTGCTCACCACAAGCCCCACTGTGATTAGTGGTGGTATCAGAAAAATCCCTGCCAGCAGATGAACTCCTAGTCTGCTCTCTCCTAAGTAGATTTTTTTAAGTACCACTTAAGTAAACAAACCACTGTTCCTGGTTTGTCATATGAATAAGGGGAAATACTTCAAATATTATGCACACCAACTTCATTCCTGGGATTGCATTTAAGTTCATCCTAGCTTTGCTGGCCACTTTTCTGTTCATCCACATCCATACCATTATCAATCAGAGGTTTTCTGCCCTACAAACTTCGTTTCCCAGATTCTGAGCAGGCAGCAGTAGCTCAGTGCCATCAGTTTAACCCTGCCACTTTGGTCCAAATTGTCTGTTGTAGCAGCAAAGCAATTGCAAAATTAGAAAAAGTCCCTTCCTTCCAAAGCAAGTTGTTGTTTTAGACATCATCATGCTCTGCTACTATCCTGCCATGGATTGTACTTCTGTACACAGAAAAGGGAGTGGGACCATGGCAATGGAGTGGCAGCAGCCTGAGGAGGATGGGGAACGGTAAGAAATTCTCCAGGACTTGGGAAAAGTACAAGAAAAAAAGACTAGAAGCCAGTGGCTGTGAGAGCTTAGGATGATGTGACCATGCCAGGAGCAAATTAGAAGATCTGGAATGAACATTCAAACTAAAGAGCTACATGAGTTGTCCGTGCAGAAGCTGGTGGGAGTTGGCTAATGAATGGGATCAACAGAAGCACAAAAAGCAGGGACACAGATAAAATGGACTAGGACTTAGTTTTACAGAAATAAAAATAATGGCCAAAGGCCCCCATTTTCAATAGATTAAGCAATACTTGTATTGTTCCTTATTCTCTTCGCTGGTTCCTAGGAAATTTTGTTCTCATCTTCAGCATGTTCATTGGCTTTTGTGGTCCAGTAATGGAGGGAAACTGGAAGCTTCCAATGCATGTGCATATCTGATGCCAAAAATGACAAAAGACAAATGCAAGGGGAGTCTCCATTTCCCACAGATTAGACCTAAAGCCTATGCTGAATAGCACAGGCTTCATATTAAGCTCTATCAATGATTTTAGTGGCAGACTTCAATTTCATGCCTTGAGTTCCCCCACAACCACACAATTGGCTAAAGCTCAGTGGTGTTTGAAAAATCAGAATTCATTTGGAAGAAAAGTAAAAACACTGTTTCTCAGGTAATTTACTCTTGGTTCCATCCTGATCACTGTTACCTGAATTCCAGATGCTGAAAGAAAGCAAAAGCCTTTTCCCAGATAAAATAACCAGGGCAAATTTTTACTTTTGACTGGATACTCACTCCAAGGGCCAAAATTTGAAGACAGTGCCACAGAAAAAAAAAAAAATGCTGTTTCAAATAGACTCTCTGAATAAAAAACTGTGGAACAATAAACTGTCAGACAGCAGCTAATCAGCACATGGGAAAGCCTCCATTCCCAGACGTGTTACATGGATGGCTAAAGGTGTAAGTATCTATGGAAAGAGCTGCTGCAAGTACTGTAATAGCAAACCCCAGCAAGCCTCCAGACATACAAACACACAGAAAAGCTCCCATAAACAAGACAGGCAGAATAAGGAGTGAGAAAGGAAAAACAAATCAGGAGTTGTAATAATTTCCCCAAGAGCCAAGAATAAAGCACAGATCTTCTAAGTTCCGTACTAAAGCCTTTTCCACTTTCCACTGGGGTCTTGCTGTTTTCTGATTTTTAAATTCTAAAACAGCCTTAGAGTGAATTTCTAAAAAAAAAGGTTAATTTTTCTTTTCTGTTACTCACACCCAGAGCAACAGGCAACACCACTTGCAGTGAAGTACATCCTATTATCCCTTTCTGACTTGAGAACGAGACCTGAGACCCCTCAGCCTGGCATAAGAAAATTAATCCACTCCAAGATTTTTAAGTGGGATACTTGGCAATTCCTTCTTGACAGGGAGGAATAAAAATAGCAAGTATTTCAATTCCCATAACCCATGTATCCTAAAGTATTGCTGGATTCTCTCTAATCTCCAGCCATAATTAGCATGATTAATTGCAGTGGCAAGAACAGCAGGTCTTCCTCACCAAATCTCCTACATGACAAGGTTTTGTTAGTGTGTGAGAATGAAGTACCAGCTGTTGAGAGAAGAGTGACAGTTCTTGTGCACATGTTCCAGCTGTGACCACACAATAAAGTTAAAACATGTAAGAACTCAACATTTTTGTCTCTTTCCACATATGCTTTGTGAGTAACTTCACTCATTGTCTCTCTATATGTATATATAATACCTTTTGCCCTATTTCTCTTCTGCACACAGCTGTATGATTTTAACTCACACCACTAATTGGAGAAGATTACTGATAGAAGTATTTTTATATACCTACCTTTTTATTACTAGGAAAGGAAAAGAGAAAATATCAAGAGTCCTCAATTAACCAAATGTTTGATTTCAATTGTTCTGGTCATTGAGCCCTTAATAAGGTTCCCTTGGTTCTGATGGACAGCTCAAGACCTGAGTTCAAACCTCAGTATTGACTTTGTGCACTTCCTGACAAATATATTTAAAATCTGCCTTGTTTCAGAATTCTCCCTTCTTCTGTGCCTTGACAGAGTTCCAAGGAAAGGAGGAATCTGAAATAAACAGTGAAATATTTTGTCAGTTATGCTAGAAGTCCAAAAGTTATATATCACCAAGCTACTACTCCCATCATCAGAAGTGAGGAGCTGGTACCACAAACAGGATTTCAGATTCTGACAGATCCAGAGTCCTCCACACCAGCTGGGCAACACTGTGTGCAACCCTCTGACTACATCCCACTGGCCTTGATCCCTTTTTGCGACTATCTAAAAACAGAGGCCAAACAAAATTAAGAGAATAAAAAGCAGTTATATCTATTGAAGGGCCTTCAGGTACATTTAGGGCAGACAAAGCCCCCCTGGGGGCTACACCCAAAAAAAATAGATGGTGGGTAACTGGTTTTCATACTTTTTTAAATTTGATCCGTTTGGATATTGGGAGTTAATCTTCCAATTACAGCTTCAGGTAATGAAGTCATTTATCCTAAACTTGCTCCCCCCCAACTCACTTTTGTTTACATTTCTCAGGGCCTGAGACAGTCAGGTGTCCTTGGTTCCCAGCCGAGAGAGGAATTGTTTTGTCTGACTAAAATGGGAAAGCAGTAGCTAACAGTCTATATGGACTTCAGAGCTATACACCAAAGGATTGCAGGATTACAAATATATGGAAAATATAAAAGATAAAATCCTAAGGCATCAGTCTCCTGTGGCCCATGAAGCCTCTCCACTGTGTCTTCAAATGGAAAGTGTCTGCTCCATATTATTGTGTTGGCAGGCCCCTCTCCTTGTGGGATGGTACATGGGGTCTCTCAGAGGTGACAGAAGACATTGCCCTAATTGTCAACAGCTGCAACAGTGCAGAGAGCGAGGAAAAGCCAAGGATAAGCAAGGAGAGAGAAGGATCAAGTCAGCACAGTCAAATTCCTTCAACACTGGTGGGTGAAATCCATCCTTGCCTTATAACTACACGTGCACTAATAACCTTAAACTAGGCAGGGCACAGGTTTGAGTGATATCTCGTGGCCACCTTTACCATCAACTCCAAATAACAGAGCTGGCCACAATGAGGATTCATCCCAGTATGCATCTTTGACCCACCCATTTAAAGGGAAGAGTTTAAACATACGCTCATGAGTCTTACAGGAGGATATGCCCAGGTCAGAGAATAGTCCTGACTTATTGTCTTTAGTAGCAGAGGTGTGGCCAAAGGGTGAGAATACTACATTCCTTTCTCCATTTTTCTTGTAGCCTGCATCTGTAATGTCTTTGAATTGCTGCATCTCTTGCTCTCCACAGACCATAAAAATACACTAAACTAAATTGCCTGCAAATCTATTCTGGAAGTCTATTTGGGATTAAAATCTTGTCCGCAGAAGCATGGGACAGTCAGATCCAGTTGCTGCATTGGCATGGTTTGTTTCTTTGCCTGCTGGTGCACTCCCCAGCACATTGCATGTACACCAACAGCACCTGAGGAGCTCATAGTGCCTCACTAGCAGCCACAGCTGGGACACGTGCATGCTGCAGTCAGAGTACACTGAGAAGCTGACAAGGAGGGGGAAGTAGATCTTGCCCATTTAAAGAGCCTGCTAAATCAGTGTTGAACCCATGAGTGCTCTTCTGAATCTCCTATGCCTCCATGTGGCACTCACAGTGCAGATTACCTTTTCTGCTTCAGAAAAGAAAGCTTCAGTAATCAGCAAGCCATTGTTTGAATAGGCATGAGATGAATTCCTGCAGCTGACTTTTTGAATCTCTAATTTCCTCCTTGGTAGCTTTCATAAATGATATTGAGATTGAAATGGATAGGTACCCTTCCTTGGAGGTTATTAAAGTAAATACAGCATTAACTGGATTTGGTCCCAGTGGAAGTGTACTTTGATCTCCAGTCTAGGTAATATTTCTCTTCCTCTCTTCAGATGTACCCTATCTGCTCTCTTTAGAAGTGACAATTGCAAGACCATGAGTTATTTAAAAGGCCTGCCATGGCAGGATTTTAAAAGCAGACTCCAATGTGAAAGTTGCTCTTTGTGAGGCTGAAGATACTCCACGCCCACAGCCTTTTATTACACTAAGCACTGGAGATTTTCAAGAAAAGTAGGCTAGACCCCCTCAGTCTAGATAACCTTTATCTACTCTTTCTGGAAAAACAAGATTCATTACTCTAAATCGAGCACAAAGGAAAATGAAGCACTGACAAAAATTCAAGGCTTTCAGTTTCAAAGAGGGACAGTGTAATGCTGTGTAACAAAAATATTTTGTATTTGTGAGCTAATCTTTACTAAAGATTAAATAACTCTCATTAAATTAAACAACGTTCAGTATTGGACACAAGGTTGATTGAAAGGTTAGGATTCAGCACCTCCATACTACCACTATTCACAGACCTTTTCTTCACATGAGCATCATGTTTCCTTGCATATAGTTTGTCTCATTGAGCCTTCTCAGTACTATCCTACCACTTGTGAGATCACAGCTTTCAAATCTTCCTTAAGTGCATACGATCTTACAACCCTGGTTTTCTAATGAAGGGAATACAAAATGTTTCAAAAACACATCATAATATGCTATGTCAGCTCCTCCTCAAGACAGTGATTCTTTCCCACTCTATAAATATGGTGTAAGAACAAATTCATGGCACAACATATATGCCAATCAGCAGGCCAGTGGATGCAGGAAAACAACTCATGGAAAGGCCTCTGCATCCCATGAGTGTTTAAGTCACCAGCTAAATCAGACAAGATACTTTCACCTTTTTCCATTTATCTCCCTGGGTGAAAAGGTCACAGATGTCTATCAGGGAACATGATATGATGTTCAGCCAAACCATGCAACATTGACATTCAGTTTGAGCCAGAAGGATGATGTGCCACATGTGCATAGCAGAAAGAGGAACTTCCCCCAAATCTTCAGTGTGAAATTTTGTGCCCAGAGTTTAGAATAATTGCATTTTGCAATGTTGCATCTCTGAATGTCTCTGACTGGCAACAGATGATGTGAATTAAACAGTAGATTACATCAACATTTCCAGATGTTACGCTAAACATAACTCCTTCCCTTTGAGGAAGCTTTGTGTCATGAAGCTCCTGACTTGCTTACTAAAACAGTGATGAATACATAGCCATGTTACATACCTTGGGTCAGGAGTTTGGATTTTGTCTTCATCCAGAAGGACTGCAGATGTAAGTAGAAAAGGATATATGGAGCTTTTCGCACTAGAAGAATGGTAACTTACCAAAAAGTATCTTGACTACAGCCAGGTCAGGTGATATGGGAAGGTTGTTGCAAGTCAGACTGACTGGTCCTGCCTCTGAGTTTCCATTTGCTACTGCTTTTGTTTATCTGAAATTGACCATTGTGAGAATTTTTAAGTTATTTAATATTGGTCCATTTTCTTCTCTTTCTGTACGGTACCTTGCACGTCGGAGGAGGGACTGTCTATTTGCTCCTAGGTGCAAATTATTACAGTATTTATATTCTTCAACATTGGGGAGGACTGAGAGGAGAGGAGATTTCCTCCCCACAGACACCATGCACATGATGTGCTTAGTAAAGAAAAATAGAATCCCAATACCCATCTGGGGATGTCCTCCATGGCAGCACTAACCCCAGTGGTGCTACATGAACCTACCTCATCTGGCCTGGTCTGTGAAGTGTAACAGAGCCTGCAAAGGAGAAAATTTAAATCTGGCATGCATTTAGGCAGCATTACAGAAAGAAACTAAGCACAGCTGAAATGTAGTGAGCACTCCAAAAAACCAGCCCAACAGCATTGATTAATTGCACTCAGTCTTTTTAAAATTAGATATTCAGAACATCAGATCATCTCCAAATGGAGAGAAAACAACCAGCAATGAATAAAACAGCCAAGACAGTAGTAATCTAGCTTCTAAAAACTGTTGGGATTTGAAAGAATTATACATTAACTCTGCTATTTAAGTGATTATTTTAACTGTGACTCCCCATGGGTCTGATCCAAAGACGACAAAGCCATCATCCAGAAACAAAGCCTGTGGCTCCACTCTGAACTGGCACGCTTTTGTAGGGAGCTCTGCTGTGTATGTGCCCCGTAAATTACATCTGCCCAGTTTTCTTACTAATATTGATGTGAAACATTTCCAAGGCTTAAGCTTTGAGGAAGAAATAAATGTTGCTTATTGCTCTTCCACTGATATAGTAAGATGCAACAGGGTAAAACCTAGGGCAAAAAAATTTAAACTAAATCTCTGAAAAAAAACAAAAATCGTGCAATAGTATGTGTCAGACTGTTAAATATCCTCCCCAGACCAGAGAGAGAAATGTCCCTAAGGATTAAGAATCAGATTAGACAAGAAATTTGCCAATAGGCTGCAAACAATAATTATTCTCAGTGGAGTAAGTGGTCTGAAGGGGTGCTTTACATAAAACTTTGTGACATAGTCGTATAAAACTCATCTCCCAGATGGTCCCTCAAGAGAAATCTCCAAGGACTGCTGTCACCTCTAAATTTGGAGGCCAGTTTCAAGAATTTCTTTCCTGCACACCATTTTACAGCACAGAGATGAGAATCTGGTGCTGCTCCTTTGCTGCTGCTTAGAGGGGTGAGCTCTGAGAAACCCCGCACTTCCCTTTTCACCATGTGCACACATCACTGACTCATTAGCACTGGCACATCTCAAGCCAACTTTGGCACCCAAGCAGCACACTCCCCTTTGGTGGTGCACTGGAAGAGGATGGAATAGTTATTTTCCTTCACAGTAGCTCATATGGTGCTGTGTTTTAGATTTGTGTTTGAAAACAGTGTTTATGACACCCTGAAGTTTTTGTTATTGCTGAGCAGTGCTTACACAGCATTGAGGCCTTTTCTGTTTCTCATGCTGCCCTGACAGCGAGGGTGCTGAGGGTGCACGAGGAGTTGGTAAGGGACAAAGACAGGACAGCTGACCCAACTGACCAAAAGGATATTCCATACCCTACAGTGCCATGCCCAGCATATAAACCTGGGGAAAGAGGGATAAGAAAGGCAATGTTTAAACGTATGGAGTTTTGTTTTCCCAAGTAACTATTGCACATGGTGAAGCCCTGCTTTCCTGGAGATGGCTAAACATCATTCTGCAGGTGGGAAGTGGCAAAAGAATTCCTTGTTTTACTTTACTTGCTTACTTGTATGCACAGCTTTTGCTTTACTTGTTAAATTTCTTTATCTTAACCCATGAATTTTCGTACTTTTACCCTTTCAATTCTCTCCCCCAATGCACTGAGGGAAGAGTGAGCAAGCAACTATGTGGGGCTGAGTTGTCTACAAGCACTAAAACCCAGTAACTACTCTGGCCTGACTCAGAAATGGTATCATTTCACCCAATGAGCAGAGTCCCCATCAGTGTCCCTAATGAACATTGCAGGAAATGAAAGAATACGGGGAAAATTGTTTTCTGGGAGAATACCAATTTCAAAATAAAAAACAGATTATAAACTTCAAACACATGTGACAAGCTTTGTGAGAACAGGAAATCTTGGTAATGACCTTCAATACCATGGTTGGAAACTTCTGCGTCACACAGACACAGCAGATTACAAAAGAGGCAGCACAACACAGTAATGCAGCAAGAGCCTTTTGGGGCCATTTCCATGTATCATGGAGCCCACAGCTCCTGTAATGAACATTAGGCATGTAACTGTAGTGCTTATGTCAGCCCGAAAAAGAGAAGGCTTTGGGGGGGGGACTTAATTACAGCCTTCCAGTACCTACAAGAAGCATGGAGAGGGACTGTTTATAAGGGCATGCAGTGACAGGACAACGGGGAATGGCTTTAAACTGGAAGAGAGTAGGTTTAGATTAGATATTAGGAAGAAATACCTTTACCCTTAGAATTGTGAGGCATGACACCCAGAGTTGTTGTGGATGTTCCATTCCTGGAAGTTTTCACAGTCAGATTGGATGGGGTTCTGAAAACCTGGTATAGTGGAAGGTGTCTCTGATGATGGCAGGGGCTTAAAACTAGATAATCTTCGTGATCTCTTCCAACCCATGGCTTTTTTTGATTCTGTGGTACTTCCCCTCTGCAGTTACAGGAATAGAGGCATCTTCAGAAGGAAAGTCATGCAATAGCAATCACCAAAGACTACTATCATTCTCCATTGACTTATATGACAATTTAGCTTGTTAACTGGGGCATTACAATGGACTTTTCAAGTTGATTGAAAGGTTAGGAGGCCTTTTCAAGTTAGATGGTCAAAAGCAGACCATTAGGGCCAGGTAGGTTACTGTAGACATTCAAGATGATGAAATCAAAAGCAAGAATTGTCGTTAGACCACTGAAAGGTACTATATATCTGTCAAAGTGAAGAAACATTCATGACCATTTTATAAGGAACCTGCCACCATGGTTAAGCCAATGTCAATCCACCACAACTCTCCAAAACTGATCCTTGATGGTGGATATCCTACAGGAACCACAGCTACAGAATTTGTAACTGTTTTGGACTTTGGGCCCATCAAGAGGATGTATGGAGATCTCCATATGCTGATGGAGATTACAGCTTCTACTGCCTTCAGAGTAAGGAAGACTAGTTTGGTCTTGCCCATGTCACCCACAAATTGGTCACCAACATGGACTCGACATATCTTTCTTGTGTTGAGGGTCCCAGAGCTGGACACAGTACTACAGGTGGGATATCCCAGAGCAGGACACAGTACTACAGGTGGGATATCACAAGAGCAGAGTAGAGGGGGAGAATCACCTACTTCAACCATGATTGTTGGCCGTGAATATTTCTGTGCAGGCCAGGGTGCAAGGGCTACAAGCATGAATTGCCACTTCCTCCCATTTCCCATGTGCAGCTCACACAGACCCCTACTTGCTCTGGCTTCAGTAGGTTTGCTAAAGCATTGCTCTGTGATTTCCAGCTCATGCTCTGCATTGCATTAGCAGACTTTAAGCAACCAACCAGCTTATTCTGCTTTCCCTCCTGGGAATCCCTCCTGGGTACATGAGGGTCTCACGGCCAGACAGTTTATCATTAAAATGCAGTATTCCATAATCATGCCAGTGGTAAGTGAAACAATGATAAATAACTGTTGAAAAGACTCAGAGCTCCATCTCACTACATTGGTGAGAACTAATTCAAAGACTGTAAGCAATCAACATGTGGTATTGTTCTAATAAATATTCAAAATGACAACCATAAGGCCCAGCCAATGCCAGGAAAGCAAATGTCCATACAAATTTTCTGTGGTAAGCACTCTCTGCACTTAATATATCCCTAGAGGCTACTGTTGTCATTACTTCATGTTTCAGTTATGTTGAGTTTTTCCACTTCTATACAGTTCTTCACTAAATCCCTGTGATTCACTAAAGCCCTGTGAACACATCTATCCACTGCTCAACTTAAAAGGATGCCTAAGGCAAAGATACACTGCACATTAATACGGGAGCAGCATTAGGGATTCATTCCTATCAGAGCACAGGTATTTTGCAGAAGAGTGTTTCTGGTTGTGTAGGATTTGCATGAGCGTCTCCCACTCTGTTTTGCTCCAATGATACCTGGGCAATAAATTCTTCTGGCTTTGAAATGGAACTTATCGACCATCTTAATTTTTTACCATCTGTAGCAGCACCATTAGGATTTGCAGAAAATTTGGAGCAAAAAAAAAAGCCATAAGGATAACCGCTCAGCTCTCCTTCACACTTGGGAACAACAACATGTGATGCAGTCACACAGAGAAATAATAGTCAGTTATTTAAATATTGAGATTCTCAAGTTGTTGTTCAAAGGTATATCCATTAATATCAATTGAACACAAGGAAAGATAGGCTAAAAGTTTAAAGATTATGTGAAACTTGGGAGAGCTGAAGGAATACCTGCAAATAACATGTCTAAGAACAAAATGTCCAATTCATCTGTAATCAAAGAACCAAAAACTATCTCAGATAGACCTGTCCCCAAAATTTTTGCATAGGTTTCATATGGAAATCGAGAATTGCACTGGAAGTCACAAAAAAAAGTCCTCAAGAAGGAAGATACCACAAATCAAACTTTTATCTACTTACATGAGTGTGATTCAAGACTTCTATGCTGTCTCTGTAAGTTCAGTGGTGTGGCAGCGGCAGAAACAAGAGCAGATCAAAGCACGCATTTTATCCTAAATAGGCATTGTTTGAGTCTACCATTATATGGAGTAAGAGCAGATGCAAAGTTGCTTTTTTCTCAGACTGTCTTCTAGAAGAGAGACAATAGCTACTCTCTTAATTTCCAAATCAGAAACTAAAGATGCATTCTCAAAGATATATTTCTGCTTAAAATATCTGATATACACACCAGATATAGAATAAGATCCCATGCACAAAGAATCCTATCACATATAGGATAAATCCTGTAATATGACAAAACTTTCAGTTAGCATGGAGAAAATAGGGCACAAAGATTGTGTAAAGAACAGCAGTAATAAGGGCTATAGCAATTATAGATGTACCTTTTTATGCCTGGAAAAAACCTGTAACTTTTACAAAATACTCAAATTTGCAAAAATCAAGGGAAGTCTCAGCAGCCCAGCTCTGAAAGCAGGGTTTTGCTTGGTATCATAAATGCCAAATAGTTTAGAAAAGCAAAATTATTTTCCGTAGGTGTTTGAACCAGAAAAATGTTCCTCAATCTTTTTTTTTCCTTTGGATGATCTCCTAGTTCTACCCACACATTGTACTCTTAATCCTGCTGTGCAGTTTAGCTGAGAAGGCCACAGAGATTGCATTATATGGGGTGAATTCCAGAATATGTGGGGAAAGACATGAACTTTGCCATACTGGTGATATGGGCTTGGACTTAAAACTAAGTTAGATATTCATGCTGTGGCACATTTCCTTTTGTTTATCCATCATAACCATTTAAGAATAGCTTTCTAAGATTCACAGAATCTCTCCGTGTTTGCTACTTTAAAGAGATGCTTCTTTACACAGAATAAAGACCTATTTTTGAAAACACATCATCGTCCTTATATTTCTCTCTAAAATATCTGTCTGCACAAAGGCAGAAATCCTGCCCCCAGCACTGTTCAGGACTGGGTGTTCATGGTTAAGCCAGGAGGAATACTTGTCTTCCAGAGCACTTTGTAAAAACTTTTTTTTTTCATACCATGAACACAACAACCCAGCCAGGTCTAAGAATTTGAATCACATATATTTGTATAAAAAAAAAATGTTCCCCAAAAAATTACTTTCAGCTTTTTTCTGTCATGAAGCATGCCTGCATTGCTCTCTGCAGGCCTAGGAAAGGCAAGTTCTGGAGCAAAGTTTGGCTCTGGACAAAAGCTGGTCAGGTCCTTTCATTGTTCTCCTGGCCTGGGCAGATGCAACATCTCAGTTAGGCACACGAAGATCAGCAAACCCACTTCAGCTCATAAAAAGATGGTGTGAGTTCTAGAAATGCTTAACACAAAATAAACAGCACAGTAGATTATGAAGAATGTTTCAGCCAGTGAATTTGTGCTAAATTAAGCATGTACTACTTTCTAACATAAGCAAGCACTAATTGACTTGGATGTTTTCAAATAGACCTGGAGCTTGAAAAAGTTAATGCTGGACTACTCAGACAGCAGCCTTAGAGCATGAATACCTTAGAGACCATGACCATGCCCATTTTAAACAACAAAGGATCATGACCATGTACATCTCAGACAAGAAAAACTTGGGATCATGACTTGCTTGGACTAAGACCAGCTCTAAAATGTAAAAGATAAAACTATTTCTTTTCTGTGTCCACTATGTAGCTAACATAAGGAACAGCAGTCTTCAAAAATACAAGGATATATAGTTTAGGTATCACAATGTTCTGATTTTAGGGCTACTTAAGGCTACTTAAGACCTAGAATAAGCTAGATACTTAAGTATACAATGCAGGGAAAGTTGTGATATTAGCAGACATCAGTGAGAATAAAAAGAACACCAACAAGAACAACACCACAACTCCAGAAGCAACTAATCACACTCTGAAATAGTGTCTGACAATATTTCATTTCAATCCAACTTTTGGGCTACCTGAAACCACAGAACTCCACATCTGGTCCTTAGCAGTCAAACTGAGGCTTCTCTGGCGTGGTCACATCATGGTAATAAACACCTGAATATTTGCAGTAGGCACCCATGCCTCCCACACGGGTTACTGCTGCACAGGTCACTGAAGAAACGGGAAGCAAATAACATAAACAAACTCCATTTAATTTTATTACTCCCAGTTGATGTGTATATTTGGGGTTCAAGCTCATTCTCCTTCCAGGTGTGCTCTGTCTCCAGGATCCAACCACGTCATTGAAACAAGTGGAGACCTTACCTTTTCCTTGTTTTTCCTTTCCTCCATCCCAGTCTGTTAAGTATTACCCCATGACCTTTCACTGATTGGCTTCAATTAAGGCCATGGATTTCCTCTTCCTGAACCAAAGTCAGGTTACAGTGCAAGCATAATAAAGGCAAAACGAATGTGTTGCAGTCATCCATGTCCCCAGAGAGCATTTGGAGTAAAACTTTACCTGGAACTCCCACATTTCAAGAGCCTCAAGACACGAATTTGCTGATTTAGAAATCTCAGTGCCTCTCTGTAGAAAAAAAATTATTTGGTCTTTGTTTTTCTTTTTTTTTTTTCTTTTCTTCTTTTTGTTTTGTTTTTTTTTTAATTAAAAGGCAATTCAGAGGGGCTGCAAGGAAAAACTTATTTGCTTTGTTTAAGCTCAAACACAACTGGACAAATTTTGGACACTTTGATTAATATTAAGTTTTACAATATATAACCCGTATATTTTTATCATAATGAAGGATTAGTTGTATTTCAGTAGTGACAAAAGGACCCAGGTGGGATCAGGGGCCTACATTAGCTGTTAGCTGCTGAAAAATAAATAAAAACCTTTGCTCCTTCACTGAAAATTATTCTTCACAAAATCTCCCAGCTTCCATTAATTTATTGCAAATATATATTCTCCTGAAGCAAAATGGGTTTTTATGTGGAAGACTGTTGTATTCTGGGTTCTATTTAACATGAAGTCATGGCTAAATTTTATTGATGCTGTTGAGATATCAACTTTTCATTTCATATGAATTTTTGTTTTATTTTTTATTTTTATTTTAGTCACATTCTTCCTGGCAGCATGCACCTCGTGGCATGCCACAGTATTCACCCCATATAAGAAAAATCTTTGAACTATGGCAATTTGTTCAGAGAAAATGCTCATCCACTGAAATGAATGTCAAGACTAAAATTTGACAGGGAGATTTAGCTTGTAGTTCTCAAACTAAACCCCTTTCAACTTTTAGCACCAAAAGACAACTTTTGTGCTTCTGAATACCACTAGAAGATGTATGTATATAAACCTGTGTCTTTTATAAAAATTTTCCTCAGAAAGTCAGAATGCAGCTGCACATAAAGGCTCTCAGTCATTCTTTATTTAAGCACCACTCCCAGTATGCCTTTAATATAAGGAAGGTTGGTTTACAGCATAAAACATCACCATACAGACTTCCTGCACCACTGAAGGTTGACCCAAGCATCACATTTCAGGGCTGAGGGCTAAAGGATTTCATTCATTTTCAAAAGACCATTGCTCCGTCTAACTGGAGGGCAACAAAGTTTATATGACTTTCTCAGGTTGAAAGGCACGAGACGTCACAAGCGTCAGTCTGCATCTGACAACTACTGACATAACCAAAAGCCCTCATGAAAGCAAATCAAACAAATGATGGTTATTTGGAAAAGTGATTTAACTTAATCTTGCTCCACTGTAAAAATTGGATTATGTCCAAGTTGCTGGGGCTACGGTGGGTTCCACAATCACTCTTTTATGGGGCACAATCAACTTATCAAAAATGATCCTAACTAATTATTTATAATACTGGCTTTCAGATGGTGTTGGTTTTCCTCGGGTTTGAAACCCAGCCAACACCTATATTGCTTCTGTCTACCACCAGGCTTCCTCTGCAGAGGGAATTTCATACACTTCAGAATGGAGGAGACAAAGCAGCTTCTCCTGAGCTCAGGAAAGGCCAGTGTGTTTTTAGATCAGTCTGCTCCACTTTAAACATTTCATCCAAGAAAATTTAAAGTCTGTCATGAAATTTATGATGTTCTACTGGACAAATATTTTTCTTTACTTCATAAGGCACTGGCTACTGTAATATAACAAAGTGAAAATTGCTTTCCAGGGAAACATGTAGAGATTTATCAGAGATGCCTCATTTAATCACATTTCAGTAAGCCAGGCTCAGTCACTCATCTTTGGCAAGTGGAAGGGTGTGGGTTAAATTATAATTTAAGCCGTTATCAGGGCTGTTGTTAAAGATTTTTTGACAATGAAGTACCTGCAACTTGCCCCTAACATGAAATTATGAAAATATTTATATGAGCTCTATGTGCCCCTTGCAAGCATCAGAGCAATTGAAAATTTCAGTGACAACAAAGTGCTGAATAGGTACAACTTGTTCTAGTTCTCAAGGAACATGCATAACTGGGAACTGCTGAACATCAGCTGTGAAAATACCCTCTTCTGTTACACAGTCAGTCCAATGACCCGGCAAATAACCATACAGATTAAGAAAGTCAGGGACTCTCTGTAACCTCAGACAGCAAAGCTCTCTGCACAGTGCAGGAGATCCCTGCACTGACACACCAGACCAACAGCTGAGGGACAGTTTACACCAACTGGCCAGTCATTCCACATGCTGGAAGGTTGCAGGATGATCAAATACTGAGTTGTCTGTGTTAGCTGTACGCACTGTCAGGAAGAGCATGGGAGGGAAAGACAGGGGCCATTGCCCTTGAGTGTAAAGGTGGCAGCACTAATTGGCCATGAGGATGGGAACAGTGTTTTGGTAGGGAAGTAGTCAAGCTTGTTATTAAGTTCAAATCTTTAATAGCTCACTAATTCTTTTGAGTCTGCAGCCTGCTTTGTAATTACTTTTAAAATCTCTGTGCTCCTCTGCCTATTAGAGCAAGACCAACCTGCCAGGGCCACTCTCCCCAGCACACAAGCAAGGTCAGCAGTTTTATCAGTTCTCTCTGTGACACCAAATTAAAAAAAGAGCAAGGGTGGTTCATTGGCTCAGAGGACAAGCAGCACAGCATGACTTCCTCCTACAGTGGGAAACTCTCCCTCCTGAAACCAAGCCAGGCTCATCCTTAAAGCCTGAGTCAGGAGAGCCTGGACAGGGTGCTGCCTCCAGCCCTTCCTGGGCATTGCTTGGACAATGCTAAAGGCACTGGCCAAAGCTCTCCTGAGGGACGTGTGAGCAGACAATGTGGTCCCAATGAGAGCTCAGACCGCAGCTCAGGAGAGGCACAGATGCACTCCTGGGCTCTGGGATGTGCCTTTGCTTCCCAGCACCAGGGACAAACCAGGGCAGTGCTCTAAGCCCGTGCAGATGAGCAGCTCTCAGCCCGCCCAGGTGTGTCTGCACCAATACACCCAGCAGAGCTGGCATCTTTGGGGTGTGCTGAGAGGATCCACACAGCCCTGGACACGTTAGAGGACCTGGAGTGCCACCTTCTGGCACCGTGTCCCTGCACATTCCCGGCAGGAGCATGAATGCAGCCAGGTATGTGGGGCAGCTGGAGAGCACACACACCCCCAGCAACATCCCCACCAGGCTCCTGCCTCTGTGCTGGCCCTGTCTGGGTGCAAAATCACTCTCTAACCCCAGAACCCCCATCTGCCTGCATGCAGAGTGGAATGGAGAACACCCCTCAGACACTCCAGAATACAAAGAACGAGCTTGCCTTGTCAGCTCAGGTTCACACCCTTAATATAGGTGTCAGAAGAAGAAACTTTGCAGTAAACTACAGACATTTTCCCATAAAAGAAAAACAAACAGGACTCAAACCTCAAAGCTATGAAAAGGAGAGAACAACCATTCAAAATATTCAAGCCTTTCCCTGAATTTCACAGAAAGTTGGCATAGTTCCATCATTTTCCTGTCACTGTAAGTACAAGGCAATAGATGCTCTGTGCAGACAATACATTTGTGGAAAATGATCTGTGATGCACAGCTTAGTGCTCTGTGTGAACTCCTCAACAACATGTAACAGGAGCATTGACAGCTACCCACAATATGTAGTCATGTCCCTATCAATATTTCATCTAGCTATGATCCCAGCACCCTACAGTTAAGGTAATGTGAATGGTCTGTACTACACCCAGTTCCTGAGAAAACAGGGAAAAACACACCACAGAGAAAGATGAGCAATGAAAAACAAAAAAGCAAATATTTATGGACATTTCCTGAAACACTCCCTTCATGTTCCCACTGCTGATCTGGGGAACAAGCCAGACACAAAGTGGTATGTACAGTTTCACTTGACTGATGTGAAACAATTTTATGCCAACACCAAGATATCTAATATGATAAATTTTTATCTACTAGTCAAACAATTTGCTGTCTATGTAGTGAAGTGTCCTTCCCCTGCATGCAGACTGGACTCTAAAGACATAGACTTTGCTTCCTGCCACATTTGGGGAGTTCAGATCTATAGCAGAACTTGCTAAAGTTCACAGGAACCTGTTACCGGCACTTTCTACCACAACTGATGGACAGAAAGGATGGCTAACACAACAGAGGATAGCTTCTGGAGATTCTGCCTTTGTTCCTGAAGGGACTTACCTCGTTTCCCAGTTCTCCCACAACTGTATTAAGATGGACAAGCCACTGAGGGTGGCATTTGTCTGCTCTTGTGCAGGAGAGTCTGTATCTGCCTGGTAGGCTCAAAGCTGAAATGGTGACACCCACGGTGATGGACAAAGTGAGCCCCACTCTTCTCACCACTGGCTGCTGGACAACCCACACAGCCAGTCATTGCTGAAGAGGAGCAAAGGGATGAAGCTTCTCTTCTAGGAGGAAAGGCTGAATTAGGGCTGTTCAGCTTGGAGAAGAGAAGGCTCTTTACTGCAGAGTTTATAAGTAAGACAGAGACAGACTTTTTCAGCAGGGTCTGTTGCAATAGGACGAGAGTTAAAGATTTTAAAGTAAGAAAGGGTCAATTTAGATTAGATATAAGGAAGAAAGTTGTTGGTTTTTTGGTTTTGGTTTTTGTTTTTTTGGGTTTTGTTTTTTTTTTTTTTTTTGAATGAGGGTCATAAATCATTGAAACTGGTTGTCCAAGAAGGTGCTGAATGCCTCATCCCTGGAAATACCCAGAGTCAGACTGTGTAGAGCTCTGAGCAATCTTATCTGGGTAAAGATGTCCATGCTTATTGAAGGGAGGTTGGATCATATTGCCTTTAAAGGTCCCTTCCAACCCAAACTATTTTGTGATTCTGTGTTTATATTGCAGGGCACTCCACTAGTGGGTATGTACAAAAGGGCGAGGTGAATATCACCTTACGTGTCCATTCCGCATCCATCATGGGTAAAGAATCATCCCTTCTTTCATCTTTTCTAGTTGATTATAAACTTAGTGGCAGACAGAAGGGTCTCCAAGCACACACACAGATAGAGAGGCACCCACAGAGGTGGGGTGGTTATGTCCCACATACAGAAAATGAAAAACCATGGGCTTGCTCTTAACTTGCAGTCTTTAATCACAGCCCTTCAATGCAGCTAGTTAGCACAAGTAAACTTGCTAGTGTAATGTAAGATTCTGGGTTTGACAAAGCCTGAGGTTTGTATTTGTGGATGTTAATTTGTGGAGACTAAAAATCCTCCCTTAATTCACAGGAACTGAAAGGAACAGCCAGAGTCATCTGATAAAGTCTGTGAAATATTTTACATCTTCACTCTCCTTTCATGAAAACAGGAATACTGCCACCTCTACCCTGGCACACCATCCCCCTTCCAGACCTCCTCTAGAAAAGGCATGCTTATAAAAATACTCCAACATCAAGTCATCATCATATCTTGCCACTGTGAAAAGACAGAAATCTTCACTAAAGGCCCAAACCTGCCAAATGCTGAAGGCCTTCACAACTCACAACTCAAGCAGGTCATACCCTGAGAAATGGCTAAAACATCCAGTGGTACCATGAAATAACATCCCACTGCCTCTTTCCTTGCATCTTTGAACACCTGCATCTTTATTCAGCCCTTGAGAACCTTCCTCTCTGCCCAGCAGAGTAACCAATTTTCTATGGGCTGTGTCTGGCTTTAGCAGACAGCCCTTAAAAATTTAACAGCCAGCTACTGACATGATTTGGATAGCCCTGTCCACAAAATGAAGGGTGCTCATTTTACCTTGTCCAGTTGGGTCAATTGGTCTAATGTCAGATATTGCCTGTCCTAGCAGTTGAAAGAGAGTTATTTATCATAAAATTATTAATTTTAATAATTGGCTCCAGACTTTTATCTTCCTAGCAATAAAAGCTCACAAGGTTTCAGCAGCACCTCTAATTACCAGCAACGTAAAGAACATCTTTTTCTTAGCAGACTGAGTCACTGCCTCTATGTTTTTATAGTGCAAGCAACTATGCAAACACCAGCCCACCCTAGAGAAATTTGGGGAGTATTGGAAACCTCACAGCCTTTCACAAGAGTTCAGCACAATGCTATTTCACTCACCCTTTCCTGTCATTTGATACAGGGTAAATATTCTGTGTTCAGTGGCCTCCACACACATTTCCACCTGTGTGGCAGACCAGTGCTCGCCTGCTGGTTTATAACCTAAAACATGTGGGAATACTGAAGGTCTCAAGAGGTCTGTCTTACACTTCCTGTTCTTTATTTACCTTGCTGTGTTCAGTTTGTTTTTCCATTTATATTTAGCACAGATAAAAGCAGGGCAACCAGGCTCATATGTCTTAGTGAAATAATGGGAAGAGCTGAACACAAAAGCCATCAAAAGGCAGGATGAGGCACCTCCACCACTCAAACAAAGGACAAAACTTTAAGCCAGCTTTGAACCATAATGCATACAACTAAGTGGTTTTTTCCAAGCCTGCATGAGCAGGTGAAAATCTCTCACGCATTCACTCCTCCCAGGTTGAATAGGTTTGTTATTTTCAGTCAAAGTGTTGAGGAACTGCATGATTAGGAGACCGCTTTGATCACACCATGCAAAATCCTGCTCTCAGAGCTGGGCAATTACAGACTGCCCCTTGCAGAGGACTTGAGGCAAAGCTACCTGCAAGCCCCTCATATGTTCATTCAGAGCCAGAATCAATACTAGCTCCAGTTCAATTTGTCCAAATGAAGTATGACGGGACTATTAAAGGGCCTTTGTCTGCGTTTGCATAATCCGTGTGCTCATTATTTCACAACTCTATCCACATGTAAAGCCACACCGCCTTCCACCATGCTCCGTCTCCTCCACACTGCAAGCATTGGCCCCAGATGGTGAACAGACTTGGGATGAAAATGCCAGAAGTTTTGAAAAGAAGCACAACAAAGCCTGGACCTATATGTTCAAAAAGCACACCAATGGGTCAGCAAAGCCCCATGCACAGTCAACTGAACACATGCACCAGGCTCACTGAGACCCTTTTAAGTATTATAAGAATCTAAAACTCTAAAATAGGGAGGAAACAAAAAACTGCACCCACAACAAATTTACAACTCAGATAACTCTTTAGAAAAGCTCAAAAAATACTTGAATAACTGTAAAAAATAGAGTGAGGGAGTAAAAGGAAAAGCAGCTCTTAATTCAAAAATGCAGTTGTTAGAGATACCACTTTAATGCTCCCAGATATTGTCCACTAGACAAAGAAAACAAGATGACTGCATTTGATTTACTTCCACTGTTGCAACAATGAAGCTTTGGAATCATATGTTCATTTTCCAAAAATAAGCACAGTGGTCTGGCAGTACTTCAAGACTGCAATCATAAATGTCAATGTAAACACTTATTTGTGTAAGAGGCACTTATTTTGGGGACCTTATGTATGAGTATCCATCAGGAGTTGGTATCACCTTGTGACACTGCAGGTCTCTCCCATAGTCACAAATCACAGTTTAGTCAACCTGCCCAAAGAAAGCAAAGCTGGGCTGTCAGTGAGATTCTGCAGGATGGATCAAAGCCTGAGGCTGCCACAAGACCCTGGTTTACTGAACTGCAGCCCAACAGTCTCCTGGGCACATGCAGGAGTGGGTGTAATCTCAACAGGGATGGATCCAAGATGCCATCACACATCACAGAAACAACCACAGGGGCTGCTGATCAGGAGTGGGGACAACAGCCACAACAGCAATGTTTGCTCTGGTGCATACCATGTTGTGATGTACTTCTACTGTGACAAAAAATCAATTGTGTGGATTTTAGAGTGCATTTTTGTGTATTGGCTACCAGCCATAGTCATCTTTTGAACTTCTTATCTAGTTACTATTTCTTTGCATAAGAGCAGGACTTTGAGACTTTAGGAGAGTGGCTTTGATAGAACACAGAGAGGACACTAAGTGAAAAACTATCATGACAAACTGGTAAACAAACATGGCAAAGGATGGGGCGTGACAAACCCAGGCAGCAGTGACAGGAACAGTGAACTGCAATAGTATCACTGTGGAATGAATCCCACAATCATCTGTGCTCACAAAGCAGTGACTTCTTCTCTCTCCTTTTCAAAGGAAATTAATACCTTTCAAGAGAATGCTTATTTCCAAAAAATTACCTCAGGATTTCTCCACAGGCCAGAATTAGCCACAATTTTCTGAGACTATCTAGATTTATTGAACAAAAATAAAGTGAAAAAAAAAAAAGGTTCCAAGTAAAAAGATGGTTGAGCGCCACTAAAACACAAAATATCCCCAGAATACCAATTTCTGTAGATGCAATGCCTTACAAGAAACTACAGACAGCTTAAAGAATACTCTACCATTTGAAGAAAGAGGGACTCAGTAACTGCAATGGTTCTAGTCTGTCCCACGAGTATCTATGACAGTTTGTACCCATTAGGACCAGTGCATGCAGGGGCGGATTTGTTCACTAACTTCAGTTTCTCTTTGAGATTTTCTTTGTCAAGGTATTCAGCACTTCTGCTTTGGTGACTGTCACACCCAAAGACAAAACCCGCCAGCAGTGACCTGGAAGGTTCATTGTTAGGGTATTTAGTTTGAGGTCATTCCCATCCCAGCTGTCACCAGAGGTGGTTTTATGGTGTTTTATGAGCACTCCTGGGTTTTACATGTTTGCTGTGAGATCCACTCATGATTGCAGAAGTCACCAGAGAAAAGGCTTTGTTTGTGTCACCAACAGGAATTATTTTCAGGAAAGTTTTGTCTCATCCACATCATCCCCCAGTGTGAACACACAGCAAGGAGCAATCCTGCCTGTGCTGCAGGTCTCTGCTTGTGAATCAGGACTGGATCAGCAATTGCTCAGAGGGCTTCATAAAGTGGAGTGGAGCACAGGGCTGTGGGGATTTGCTTTGAGCCCCTGAGTCAGGCTACACTTGGCTCAAGTCAGTGACTCACTCCAGCAAATGCTAAAGTCATTCATGATTTCTTTTTCTTATACAACAAAAGTAACATTTTATGTGTCCAGAAAGGGTAATAAAATGTAATGGACACTCTGTGAGGCTAAATCAAAACACAGTGAAGGCAATGAAGGAGCTCTGTGGCTTCCACACACTTTCAATCATGCTGCCTTCAGTTTTTCTTCAAGAGATCTTTCCATTTAGCAATGAGGAATGATCTTTCTTTTGTAGCACTAATCTTCACCTCTCTTTGAAGCAGTCTCATTTGCCACAGTGGTCTTTAGAGAGAAGAGAGAAAAAAAAAAGATTGATTCCTTCTTTTCCTCTTCTTGTAAAATGGAGTAATATCTTAACTCTGGACTTCAAAATACTGTACTAACATCACCAAGGGATCTTAGGGAAAAAAATCAGATCCAAACCTGGGGGAGGTAAAGATTACCTAAGGCCTGGAAGGAAGAGTTTTTATCTTAATGACAAAATTATCTTCCAATCAGTAACGTTTAAATATTATAAAGAATAGGACATTTTTACCTTCTTTTGGGATGTCACGTTACAAAACATTATCCTACAGAATTAGAAAAAAAAGAAACATTAAGGGCTCAGGAGTATAGTCAGGTCTCACTGAATTACCCAAGTAATTGTTATTTATACCAATTGTTAAAGCTGTTAGTAAGCGCTTGGGGCCAAAGCTTCCCTTACTGTAAATAAGAAAGTTGTGCAGCAGTCCAAGATGTCCCTGACTAACACATATGTTCAAGATATGCCTCAGCTAAGCTTGTTGCATAGACAAATATAACTTTTCAGACAACCTATACATTTTTTAAAAATCTCAATTTGTGAACACCATTTCTAAAAGGAATGAGGTACATAAATGCCTGAGAAAAAACCCACAATCTTGAGACATATGTCCTTCAATTTAGAGAGAAGCTACTAAATTCATAAGTGAGCAGTACTGGATGCTGCCAACACACTTCTCTGTTCAGCTTCATCTTGCTGCAATCCAGGTCCTTTCAGTCAGGGCTGGAATCTCACAAAGATTTCTGTGTGAAGAATCATGGTGTGAAGAAGTCATTAATTTTTAACAAACTGTAATGAGGGGGAGGTGACTGCAGCCTGTTCCAGAAGAGCTTCTCAGCTAGCAGGATGGAGTAAAGGATCCCCTTTCAAAATGCAACTTTACCCTGACCACAGTCATTTACATACTTACTCCAGAATGCCTCTTATTCACAAGTTGCACACAGGTTACAGCTCTCTCCCTCAGCTCTGAAAGAGCATAGTGCTGGTTAGCTATCCCTAACTTCTTATTAACTACTCTTTAAGCTATATTTCTTATTCATCTAGGTCAAGGCAATGTTGGGTTACCACTTTATAATTAACATGTAACATCATTATACATAATTAAAGTCAACCCCAGCATCTGACCCAGCCTTGAATCCATGACTCTGGCTGGCAGCCTTAAAAAGGATTATTCCCTTTTCTTTGGGAGATGTCCTTTTTTTTTTTTTTCTTTAAAGTTGGGTTTTATCAGGGCAGCTTTCCAGTCTGCGTGGCTTCCCTTCCAGACTTTTTCAAAACAGCCCTTTAGTCCCTTGCTCTGTGGTTTCTTTCACATTTAAGACAAGCACTGTTCTGAAACCCACATGTTAGAATTTGGGATTAAAAATAGCCATTGCAGACTGGTTAGCATGAAGCAGCCATTCATGGCACACAATAGCCACAGCCAGAGCCGTGCCAGTTCTCAGCACAGCCCCAGCGATGGGCGTGGAGCTGCGCCGGTGCCTTTCCCAGGCAGCCTCAGCCCTTCTGTCTCTTCCCATCTCCCAGAGCACATCAGGTCTTCCAGAGGAGAGCCACAGCACTCAGAAACCTCAATGAGTCTGGTGGTCAATAACCCCGAGCAAATTTCCAGGATAAGTTCCTCAAGCCAGCATTAAACACTGACTTGCAATGTGCACAATCTGAAAGCATATTTCACAAGACCCCTGTGAAACTCTGCAACATGCCATTACATATTAATAGTTCTAGAAAATTTAGAGGAACATCTATAATTACTAAAAAGTGATGTGTAAAAGAACAAAAGTGCTTCCCAATTGCCAAAAATACTAGTTTGAGGCTGGAAAGCCTTTTACATACCTTAAACCCTTCTATTTTCTCACATGATTGTTTCAGAGTAATGGTTTTCCTATTTATGCTTCATGCACTTCCCACATCTTTGTAGTTATGCCTCACCTATATACTTCCTAATCCCTTCCCCTGGACAGGTTTCACCCCTTCACCTCATTGCCTCTCCCACCTTACACAGGCTCTTCTCCCTGCTTCAAAAGCCATTAGCACTTCAGTAAAACTTGGTCTCCCAACCTGACAATCTGTTGCCATGATTTGATAAGTTGAAAAGAGGTATGTAACTCTGTCCTGCCACAATATAATAATTTTAGAGTAATTTTTCACATGAGCAAAAGGAACAGCAAAAAGTTCAGTGGGGCTGAAAGGTGAAGCTGGAAAACCTTCCATTTCTTCAAATGGCAGGGCCTTTCTACTGGCTTCAGTAAGTGTAAGATCAAAACCCAGCTCCTAAGCAGGTTCTTAACTCAGCTTTCCTGTCAAAGCACAGCTATTGCTAATGCAAGGTCAGATGTGCTACAGCTTCAAAACCTCCAAGGATGGTGCTCCCCAGATCCCTGCTCCACTGCTACACTGATGCACTGCTGAACCATTTTTTTGCTCATAACCAACATGAACTCCCACTAAGGCAGTGTTGGACATTTCTCACGACTGTTTCTCATGCTGCATCAGTAGCATTTTGGCTCTGCCATCCCTGTAACTCCTCCTGGAGTAGCTGTGGGCTGCTGGCTGATCACCCTGAAGCCACCTTTGCATCAGACAAGCTCAGCGCACAGATCCCAGCCACTCCTCAAAAACCTCTGACCACCTTGGGAGCTCTGCTCTGGAACCTCTCTGGTTCATCCAAATCCCTCCTGAGCTGGGGAGCCCACAGCTCCACATCCAGTGCCAAACAAATGGGAACATAGATTCCCCTTGCTCTGCTGGCCACACCACCACTGATGGAGCCAAGTGGGCAGCTTGCCTTGTTCCTTGTGTGTCATTTTGACTGGTACATTCCATGTGGTGCCATTACAGCCCACTGGTACAACCATGTGGTGAAATCACAGTGGCTTTTCAGACAGTCAGGTCAACTGGTGCAGGGGATCATCCTGCTCCATGTGCAGAGTTTCTACTCCTCTGCTGAGCTTTTTCAAACCTCACAATCATTTGTATTCTTCTTGAATCTTTCCATTTAACAAATCAATCCCTCCTCTAATTTAATGCTATCTCCACTTAATGCTATCTCTGAAACTGCACTCCATTTCCTCCTGCAGAGTTCAGAAAATATGACCAGCATCAGGGTCAGTGTGAATCCCCAAGTTGCCTGTGTGAACTGCTTCAGGTCTTATTAATCATGTCTATACTTCCTGTCTTATTAATCAAATCAACTTTGAGATACTGATTAAGACCCAGTTAGCCAGGTGGGCCATCATGTTTTTCACCCATCCAACAGTCCATTTTCCCAGCTGGAAACAGGTAGATCATGTTTTCCATCTGCTCCATTCTCTCTGCAAGTCTTCTTTCAGGCAGAGCAAAAAACAGTTTTCAGTAACAAGATGCTATGCATCTTAGTCAAAATTACTAGCTCTATAAGCCCAGAACGGAAAAAAATTTAAAGATAAGAGCATGGTGAAAACTGATGAGTTTTTCACTAAATATAGTGAAAAATTCACTTATTTTTCACTAAATATAGTGAAAAATAAGTTGCATGCACTGAGATTGTCTTAGTTAGACTAAGCTAGGACACATCTTTTGCATTGCACAGAGAGGGGGGAGTTGGCAAGACAGAGACTGAGAAGAGCCAATCCCCCTGCTCCCACAGCCTACACAGCAACAGCTTCATATGGCTCAAAGCCATCAGGCACAAAGCATCATACTCAGCCTTGCAGAAGTCAAACCTCTTGGAGGAGGTCACAGGCAAGAGGTACCAGGCTCCTGTCAGAGACCCACCACTCCCTTACAGAGCGGAACTGGCTTCCAGCTGGCTTCCAGGGAGAGCTGGCTCTATCTCCCTTCAGTTAAGCAATTTTCTGATTTCATTGTTGAAATCTTTGCCCCTCATTTTGAACTAATAGCTCTGTTCACTCAACTTTACTTTTACAATGGAATAATAAACTTCTGGGGGAAAAGCCAAGTATTTCAATCTCTACTGCACAAAACATAAAAATAAAATAACAGTGTGTGACTGTTCTTTAGTGGCTTTTAAATTCTCAGGAAACGAGCTCTCCATGTGCAGGTAAGGTAGGGGGTTTTGATGATGTCTTATGAATCAGATGACACACAAGGGAAGCAAGGGAAAGGGAGAAAAATATTCTGTAATCTGTTCTCAAAAATATTGTTGAAATGTGCTCCTGCTGAAGCCAAATATTTTACAATTTAAATGACTGGACACAAATCTGGTTCCAGTGAGAACAGACAATATGGGAACCCTTGAGGGCTCAAACACACTGGACAGTACCTGGAATCAGCACTAGATCTCTCCCACAGCCACCATCCAGAAGAGAACAAATTAGTCAAGAGGGTGAGACTCTGTACTTTCTCTTGCTCACATAAACAAGCTTTCAAAAATCAAATTCCAAAAGGCAGCTAGTCCTAGAAGATATCAGTCACCAAAGCAAAAAGATCAAATTCAGAACACTCGTCTTTCTCTGCAGTGACAAGGGACATTGAACCCATGCCATGATAGTAAGGTGGCCTTGACACACCATAGATACTAAAAATATTAAATTAATATCCAGGTATTATAAAGAATTGTAAACCCCTCCCTAAACAATTAATTTAAGAGTCTGGCTGCTAACCTTCCACATGAGAGAGAGAAATTTCCCAGGGGCAAGACCACTTCCCACAGGACTTGTGGACTCTGCAAGTGACTTCACTGACCCAGGGGATCAGGGAGAAAGGAACCGTCACCCTTCTGCAGCCAGTGGCTGAGATCCCCTAAGCTCACGTGGACCAGAACTCCCAAAGACAACAGCTGTGGAGGGGCACAGGACCATCATTACAACTCTGAGCCAAATACAGTGGGTCCCCAAGCACCCTCCATCCCATGCTGGGCATTCACAACATGTGCAGGCTTCACCTCATTCTAAAATAATACCTGGACCAACAAAATGTTGCCACATTAACTTGTGACCTGCAGGCTCAGTCCAGGTTGTCTTTGTTGGTCAACATTGCATTGCACATGTCTAGTACTAGAAGCTCACAGATATTAAAGCTGAGAAAACATCTTCATGATCTCTCTTCAGATCAATAACCTAGGTACAACAGAAATGCATTCAATGAGGGATCCCACAATGCTTTCTCAGGCTACTAGAAGCCACCGAGAGTTTTCTCTGGTTTAATTTCCTCTCCTCCTCCTCCAGTACATTTTTACAGTCTGTTTTTCTAAAAGTACTCATTCATTTAATTTTCATTCATGCCTATCTGCGAGGACAACGATACAGAGAACAGTTCATGAGAAGACACGAATACTAAAATCAGATTCAACTCCTCTGGTGTGACTTCAGAAGTGAAAAATTGAAGCCTTCCTTTGGGAAATTTTCATGGTGATTATTGTTATAGTAAATGATTAAGTGATGGAGTGGTTACTTGATACCTATGGAGACAGAATCCATCTGTCAGAATGCCTGTGAAAATGGTGCACTTTTTTCATATATAAATGGGTCTTCATGGGCACTGAGCTTCAAACATCCCCAGAGTGTTATAACCACGTGATTTATGGCAGCAGAGAGCTGTTAGCAGCAGAGACTTTGTTGACATTTGAGATCAGCTGTGCAAAGAAAAGTTCTTCTAACATGAAATGAAATTAGTGTTAAAAAGAGATGCCAAAACTGACAGAATGTACAATTCTTCCAATCCTACCTGATCTTCCACTGTGTAAAAGGGATTTTAATGATTATGACAGAATTTTCCTGAGAGAAATAATTTGTTCTGTAAATCTGTTCACTTGATTCATAATCCCTCAGATATCTCTCAGATAAGGGACCTCCCAGAGGCAGCACTGTGCTTTTATTTGCCCTGCTGTTTGAACTGACAGCCCAACTGAGAGTTAGCACTAAAATGGTAACAAGAAGATCTTATTTCCACTCTAACAGAAAAGCATTTCACCATGTGATAAGAATAAAATAATAGAAATATCATAGGCTTGTTAAACCTTTTGTAAAAAAGCCTACTGTAAAAGAAATTGGTTTGTAATTCCCTTAAACCCTTCTGCAGTCCTGTAGTAGAGATACAATCATTTTTAATCTTTCCAGGGACTGAAACCCTCCAGAAAAAAAAATCACAGACCATTACACTCAAATCAGCTTTCCTTTTTCCTCACAACACTAACTTGTGTTTGGTCATTGCTCTGCTGTTTGCTGAAGAGAAGGGCACCACCAGGGAAACAGAAAGCTGATGATGTTTTTATTGGCTCGCTCAGCAAAAAATGACAAGCAGGGAGTTTACCCTCTTGATGGTTGATATTGGTATGAAAAATTATCTTTTTCTTTTTCAATTAAAACAACTTGGCATCCGTCATCCAGTGCCAGCCTGATAATACAGTGAAGGAAATAGCCTTCCTCAGATGCTGCCAGTGTGTCCTAGCTCTGCCCAAGTCGTGGTCCTGGTTGTTTTCCATAGGAAAAGGTCAGTCAGGACAAATGTCTGTAAGACTCTACAAGAAAACATGCAAGATCAAAAAAAATTTATTATCACAGTGTCACAGCAAAACTAGGTCTCCCAAAATAGTCCAAGAGCAATCATTTCTGCTTTTTTTGTTTTACCAGTATTGAAGATCCACAGGTAGGCCTAGATGCCAATCAGAGACACATTCCCACAATTTCTAATTGGCCCAGCCTTGGCCAGAGGCACAACCATCATTGGAGCCATCAGGGATTGTCTCTGCTGGACATGGTGGAAGCTTCCAGCAACTTCTCACAGAAACCACCTCTGTGCACCCCCCCCCACCTCCCCCAAAAAAACCAAGCAGGCCACGCAAGCCCAATACATTGGCACAGAAAACATGATGAGATCCACCAAAAAGCGATGCAGTATGACTTCCTCTAAGCGACAATTAGAAATGCATTAGATTCACAATACTACACCCATGTGCTTCTCTCTCTTGGCTATTTGCAGACATTTTCCACCTCTATTACTCATATTTTACTGCATGACCTCCCACTAGCTGTCTTCCCAGAGCCTTTGGTTATCTCACACAAGAGGCATTTGAGACCACCACTGGTGGTGAGATAAAGTAAAGGTTATACTAATTTCAGGCTTGCTGCTGCCTGGAGATGCTGTAATCAGTGGCATGAATTAAATCTTCTCCAAGGAGTACAGAAGAGGCTCCAGGGTTGCTTGTTCACCCTTTTCCTCTAAGCAGTATTGGCCAAGTTCCTTGTACAACTGCCCTGTGTTTTCCTCTGGCAGCTCCAAGTGAGCTCACCTGTTCCCAGGGAAGGAGAGCCAGCAGGGCCACTTGTATTTCTGGATAGCTGAATGTCAGCCAGGCCTCATTTTAGCCTGTAAGCATGAGAAAAGCACCCACCTGAGTCTCACTCAAATTTCCTTCTAACTATTTGTAAGGCTTATTAACTATCCTGAGAGGGCTGAGTTGAAACAAAATTTTGCAAAAGCTACACTTTTTTTTAAAAAGACAGGAGTTTACTTCATATTCACTAATAATATACTCACTAATAATAACTTCCTCACCTGTGTATTTTACAGCAAAGACTATTCACTCTGCTGCTTGAAGGTTTTCCTGCTTTTATGCAGCTTTCATGAGTGAACAGCCAGATCTATTGTTGTGAGCTGTGTCAACAGTTTGCAAAAACACTCACTGCATGAGTTCTTCACTATTATCTGGTTGCCACAGCAAAATGATGCGAAGGTCTTCCCAGGGGGAGCTCTGAAAATCATAGTGTGTGCAGCATGATTTGAGGTTGTTACTGTGAGTTTCTTAAGTTTTTATAAAGAAACAAAACCCCATTGTGAAACACAGAGCCCTTCTTACTGAACCCCAACAAAGCCTTCGTTTTGGAACTGCTCCCAGGGCTTTCTCATCAGGTCTAGAAAGCAAAGGAAACAAATGCTAAACATAACATCCCAGAATTGTATAGCACTGATCTCCTTTCCACATGCTGGATTTTCCAAGCTCATCATGAAACTGCAGGTGGATGTGATGGGATCTTGAGGAACAAGTAATCTGGATGCCATTAACATCAGCATTCTGGGAGGCCCTCCCAGCTGAGGGGCAGCACACCCAGGCATTCTGCACCCACACCAATATTAGCCTTTCTAATACATCTGTCTGGGAAAAAAAATAGGCAGAGGTAAAATAATCTTTCTTGGCATAGAAAAATTACTGCAAAATCATCTGGCAGATAAAAATAAGTAAACATTTACCTGAGACATGCAGCAAAGCCTAACTTGCAGCAAAAGGGAAGAGAATCAAGTGTCTAAATTAAAAATGATTGTGTGTGGAAACTCCTCTTCCAGCAGAAAATTTTGAGAGTAGTAGGCAGGTTAAGGACAAAGAAATTAGGAAGGAAGCTTATATCACTAAACTAAAGCAAAGAAGAATGCAAAAGGGAGTGACTTAATTGTATAATTAATTGAATAGTTTAAAATCTTTTGTTCATTTTCCAAATGCATGCTTTTCCTTTTATATACAAGAAATGCAATGTCAGGGAACTCTGTGCATGGAATATAACCTGATGAGGGATGTGATGGTCATCTGTGTTCACAGAGCTTATTTTACAAGTTGGACAGCTCATTAAACAATTATGTCTCCTGAGTTTTACCAAGAGCTGCTGGAGATCATAGAGGTTTTTTCCAGAGTTTCTGGGAAAAAAAATTGATTAATACACTTTAGAATAACATAATCCTTATGACCCAAATTACAGCAATCCTGTACATGAGAGGAAGTAACACAGTAGAGGAAGTAGATGAGGGGGAAAGTGCACAATAGAAAGCACATTACAAGAGAACAGTCCCAAAAGGAGATGAGGTATTAATGAAAATATAAGCATATGTATCTCTACCTGCTGCATGCAGACAGAACCTGTGTGTTTATGATCCTGTATATGGGAATGAACAAAAATGTAAAAGCTGAAGTTTTGAACAAAGAATATAAAGAGAATGTCCAGGTACCATCTACATTTTGAAATGCACATTTCTCTGAATGTCTTCCTTTTTCAGTTTAAAGTTCACCCATTAGCCAACATGCCTTGATATTTGCAGTATAACCAGCTGTGTTTTATCAGTTCAAAGGGGAGGAATCCGTGTTAAACCTTATGGAGAAGGAAAAGCTATGAGTAAATCATATGACAGCAGTTAAAGAAGGGAAAAAGCTTTATTTTTTTATTTCTGGCTTTAGACGGACCTAGACATTATGAACACAGAATGTGCACTAAGTTAGAAAGTTAGATAGTAGGAAACAGACAAAATATAAGTAGGCAATGCCCCACTTGTAAATGCCACACAAAGGGTTTAGAAGATGTAATACATTAAGCACAGGTTAGCCCTTTTTGGAAAATATAACTAATGGGGAAATATTGTTCAAGTAGATAGAAAATCTGCAGAGCAATGTTTTAGAATTCTGAAGAATTCTGCTTGTGGAGACATGTTGATACTTCCTTGATGTTGATACACCTAAAATTGTGAGGATTTGCATTTTTTGCATCAGATGAGGTTCTCATTCAGTAAGCAAATTTATCCCATCAGGAGATAAATTGATAAACTAGCAAACAATGCTGCAATTGATCCATGGCACTCATTCACAATCGTGGTGAGAGCACTCTGTCAGGGGCAGAAGCCAAATGAAGAGCAATCCTGTGCTGGCAGGGTGGCATTTAATGTCAGTGAATAATTAAGAACAAGTAGAGATTTATTGCTGGTAATGATGGCCAACAGTACTGCAGATTATTTAGATTTTTATTTTTGGATAAAGGAAACACTATCCATCATTCTTTCCTTGTGTTACACAGTTCAGACACACTTTTCAACTAAATTAGGCATAACTGTTGACAAAGTCTTCATAAATGCCTCAAACTTAAGGAGATAAACACCAGGAATTAAATGTGTTTGTTATTTTTCTGATTGATTTGGCAGCTTTCAGAGATATTAAAAACATGTTCTCATCTTTTCTTATGGTTGCATTTTCATCTGAAAGTCTTTTATCCAACCCTTTCCTGGGGTAGGTAGCAGCATTGTATAAACCATTTCAGAAACTGCCAGTTCCATCTTAAAAGTCATACAGGTATTTAATGATTTCTCAGAGTTCAGCATCTATTGGGATTAAGAATTCATTCCCATTTTCCAGGAAAAACATCCTCATTATACCCATTTTACCCCCATTTTCATGCCTTTAGCAAAGCTGTTTAGGGATTTTTCACTCTCACTCATGGATTGTACTCTCCCAAGCTTACAATGTTTCATACTAAGCAAGACAATTTCTTTTAGGTTTTTTTGCATCAGATGCCCCTTTTCTTTAGCAACCCCCCTCTACAGCTCAGCTCTAAATGGCCATGGCTAGAAATGAACATCCCACCTTTAGCATCTTCTGTTGTGATTCTGTGTATATAATAAGTCAGTTGAAAATATTTCCCCTAATACCTGATAGGGCAAGTTTCCCATTGTTTTTGTTTGATTGTTTGTTTGTTTGTTTGTTTTCTTCTTTTTTTTAGTTTAGCAGATTATTGGTATGTGAGCATCCCATAAGTGATATATGAACCCACACATGTAACAAATTCCCAGTTTTTTAGCAAAAGTTTCACTTAGTTTACAAGGACAAAGGTTTAAATTTTGTCTAGTTGAGTGGTTGAGTGTCACTTCTGTAACTCCAGTCTGCCAGGATACCCAGCTCTTCTCAAGGGTAACAATGTGCCCTGCAAAACTGGACATACCTCTCAGCCTCAAGAAACTAAAAAATGTCACCAACGTATCCTTATTTTTTATCTTCTTGTCATTAGTACAAATATACTGCATGGTTTCACTGCCTAGACACTGTCCTTTCCATGACTGCTCCCTCCTGTCTTGCTTGCCTTGGTGATCACCCACCCAGAAAACCCTCCGTTCATCCCTCCATCCTGCAGCATGCCTGTGTTTCCCATAAAGATCATTAAGAAACATGAAATCTGGGACATGCTGTATTTCCTCTTTTATAAAAAGAACCTATCCTTTTATACAGCTGCTACACACCTTGGCCAAAGCCAAACTGCATTTTCTCCCATCCTCAGCATTATCAGAGTTGTAATTTTTTAGTAGTAAAACTTCTCTTGTCTTCTTTCCCAGTGGCTGTCAAACTTTACCTCATCATCAGTGTCATAGTTCTTATTGAAAACTGAATCCAAGTAATCTTTTAATTTTGGTGTCACATTTTGTATCCTTAACTCTTGCTAAATTCTCACTGCATAGCAGAGTCATTTCTCTCTGTATACCACTAAAGAACTTTCTATTGTTTGTTTTAATATCCTCTTCTGGTGTGTCTCAGTTAGATATGTTTGGCAATTTGCACTTCGTCCCTCCCCATTTTGACCTCTATGACTGCTGATGGCCCTTTTTCCACACTTTGAAATCTCTCTCCTCTATTTAAGGCAGTTATTTATCTTACTGAACCTGGAGAGTTTCTCTGTAAGATTTTCCTCATGTCTGGAATGGAGAATTTGTCACTTCAACAAAGGAATTTGTGGCCACTCACACCCTGGAATACCTGGGTGGTGCTGTCATCAGTACCACTTGTCCTTCAGCCTACTCCAGATGAATTAGGGCATCTCATAATGCTTAACATAACCCCCAGTAATCTGCATCTCCTTAACACTCTTACAATATGTACACATACCTCTTGCTATCCCTGATACCCTTCTCTCAACCTTAAGATCCAGGGGTAATGCTAATTAAAGATCCCTGTCAATCATAATTGATATTTAGGAACCCTAAATTCAAGCTCCTTTCAAAGGCAGGGCTTGGTCTTCATTTGCTTTTGCTCCAGTTTAGCACTTGGTCTGGTACATCCCTCCTCTAACACTTCTTTTTTCCTGTATTGTTGTTATGCCTTCTGTATCTTCTCTGCAGCTGTTTCTCTTCCTTTCCCTGCAGCCTTTCCTGTGCTCCTATATTCTAGGAAATTTAACATTTAACATTTCTGTAATGCTCAACACACTTAGGCACAGCGTGCACACGTGCAGGAGCAGAATCCTATCTGGAAAAATGGATTTGATTTTAAATGACCATATGCCAGGCTTTGTCATATTCTTTCCGCTACATTACATCATCTAAAGAAATAATGAGACAGTATTTTAATTCTGTATCAAAGCAAATATAAAACATGGTTATTTCACTGAGACAACCAAAAAAATATTGTCACTATGGAACACAAGCCAAAACTCATATGAGAAATTCAATTTCCATAATATGCCAAAGACTCTTTTCAAAACAAGAAACCCTTCTCCAATACATGAACTGCCACTGTATTTTTACTAAACTCCCAACAAATCAGCCCAATTCCAAAGTTACTAGAGCAAGTTTGATCAGAATAATGGTTTCATCTTTCAGTTCCTCTATAGCGGCAGCTGAGAAAATGAGGAATTAAAAAAAAAAAAAAAAGAAAAAGAAAACTTAGGAGAATTACATCATATTTTTAAAGAGACAGTAATAATCTCAATCATATTCCCTGGGTAAATTAACATAGAATCTCCCCTCCTTCTTTCATTTTTCTTCACTTGACACCTCTTCAAAATGCTGATTTCACCATCTGGCTGTGGTTTTTTAATCAAATCTTTGTCAAAAACTCAAATTTAAAAAGAATAGGGAGTGGGAGACACCAGTACAAAGAACTCTAAGAGGTTTCTCAAGCAACTACATTTTATCTTTTTCTTTCCATTGCCTCCTATAGTTTTTCCTGTAGGAAAGATTTCTCATGTAAACGTTTTATTTCCTACAGGTAACCCTACAGGTAACCCAGAAGTTATAAGCATCACTTTGAAGGGTGCCCATTGCCCCAAAGACTGCCTGTGCCTCCAGGCACTGCTCTTTATGTGCTGGGCACCTTCCTACCTCGCACCCAGATTTGCTCAGGCAGGATGAACCCCAGCAATTGCTGCCCATGAGCCCTACCCTTTGCATCCCAGAGGAGATGTTCCTCTGGCCAAGAAGTTACAGGTCCTCACCCTACCTGATTTTTCCTCCTTACTTGTATTTCTCTCTAGAACAAAGGTAAGTGCCCTTCATCTCCTACAAGCCAAGAATCAAATATAAGCAAGACCTGAAGGCAAACTTAAAGGAATTTCACGGAAGGAATAAAGTGCAGCTACCCTAATTCTTCTGAAAAAATAAACTAAAATAGTCGTAAATGTATTATTCTTACTACTGGGATAACAACTCCAAGAACAGATCTGGAAAACTGGCTGAAGCATTGAAAAAAACATCTTCAGACACAGACCTGAGTAAGAGAGAAAGCTCACACAGCTACCTGTTCCCAAAAACTTTGTATGAGCACCATGATCTCCAACAGTGATTCCCAAAACTTTGGACTTCCTGCCTGGGAACAATGGCTAATTTTGGTCATGAGGTCTGAGTAGAGCTTCAACAAGGCTTGAATGTTTAAAAAATTCAGCAAATCTTACTTTCCCCTTCAAAGACAGCCCTGACATTAGGGCAGGGGTTCACTCCTGCCAGCCCCCTTGCCCTTCTTTATAGGCCATAATTGCTCAAACTTGTCAAATCCAGCAAAAGCAGACACAGCATGTTCCCAGTTCTGTAGGCTCTGGTGTGGTGGTTTACAAGCACTTAAGAAATCAAATAAAACACTTTCAGAAACATGTACTGAGCACACAAGTTTGGTGAAAAAAAAAAGTAGGTGGGTAGGACAATCCTTTGGTACATAGTGAATATCATCATGCAGAAAACTTGCACTGAATAATATACCCAAATACAGAAAATGTACACATCTACCCCTACTTTGAAGGAGTCTCAAGGAAAAAAGTAAGAAAGAAAATACACTCTCAGCAGTTTCTCTGACTTTCTAACAAACATAGTTATTGACATTTCCTAACTAATAGAGCTAGTTGCTCTTTTCTGCCCTGGAAAAGCTCACTAAGCTGTTATTTGTGCAACAAAGGGCCCTAGTGACCTGAAGCACTCAGCTGTTTCATTTTGCTGCTTGGAGGTCCAGTGGAGACATCAGCTGTAGAAATGCCCAGCTCTGACCAATGCCAGAGAAAATAAGATTGGGAAAGCACTGAGCTCATCCATTCTCCCAAGGCTCTGGTTGGATTACATAATGTGTGCTGTGTGTAAAGGGGACTACAGCAAGATGTGGTTGGGAAAATTGAGAGATTGAACCTGGTGACCTAACACCCAAAGTCTGTCCCCTTCAGTCCCCTTTTCTCCCTCACCCAACTGTCAAACTGACTACTTGCAAAACCTTTTGTAAGCTTCCCCTTCCCACTTTAACATATTTTTATCTGAAACTCCCTGTGGAAGATATTGTTGATACTTTCTTGTAGGTGGCTTTATGGCACTTTGATACTGACCAAGATGACAAGGCTACAACTTAGACAACCCAGGAAATTACACATACAAACACACACAAAATAAAAGAAGATCAATACAATACATTTTGGAAGGGACATCTGCAGATCATGTAGTCCCACACCTGGCTGAAAAAAGAGGGCTAAATTCAAATTTGGATTGAGAGAACCCTCCAGTCAAGTTCTGAATATCTCCAGAGGATGGAAAACCCACAGTCTCTCTAGAGTCTACATCTTCCAAAGCCACCACATATTTTCAGTAACTTCTTCAGGATGTGCAGATTTCCATTTGACACACCACTTTTTGGGAATCCCTACATTGGCTTGGCATCAGCTTGTGATCCTCATTAAAATAGCTCCTCAGCCCTTGACCGTTTGGCCCACATCACTTCCTGACTTATTGGAAATCAGGAAGAAAAGCTGGACCCAAACTCAGTAGTTTCTGTCTTCAGGCAGGAGGCAGTCACATGTTACTGATTGGATCATAGGTTTTGGAAGTCTTCCATGGAAGTCTTACAGCACAGCAGATTGTTCTGGCATCTTACAATCTCAGCCTTTCTGAATCAATGCTCTAGCTTTCTTCCGTCAAATATTTTCCAGAGATATCTTATTAAAATCTTTTTTATATTACTTCAAAAATTTACCACATGCATCCCATTTGCACCACAGCACAACCCTTTCTAGCTATACCAATCCCCCCCCATGTCCTTGAAGCAATTGTGGCAACCCATAATGTTTTGGGTAGATTTGGATTGTCTGCTAAGTGGGGTAAAACAGGTTTCTAGTTTGCACTGCAGACAGACTGTGCTTTTTTCACCCTGATGAAGAGTTGCTATGATGATAATTACAGGAAAATATACAGAGCTTGAGCAGCTGAAAGAAGGTGATATGGAAAACTGAGTAGAAAGCTCAGTTGTAGTAGAAAGCTGAGTAGAAGCTCTGAAAGCGACCATGATCTCCTGATTTCCTTATTGGAAGAGAATTGGAATTAATCAATTCTAGGCCATGATTTTAGCATCATCTTAGTATCAGACTCATGACACTGGCAGCTGGAATATACCTACCTATTACACTGTGTGAAATAGAGCAATGGCCAGGAATTTAAATATAGACACTCAGCACACACACATCTTCCTTTAGACCTATGCATGTAGGTAAAACTCTCTTTTTCTGAGGAACTGAGTATTCAAAATCATCACCCCTAAACACAGCTGCTGGGAGCCATTCAGCATTTTTTCATACCTATTTATTTATTAGCCTAAGTAAAAACATCAGACCCTAAAATTAATCTCCTAGTTATGGAAACTTTTGGCTTTTGCCTGTTTCATTTCATTAGTATCTCATCAAAGAAATAAATCAGACAAGTAATTCTGATTGTTTCAGAATTGGGATACCATCAGGTAACAGAGAAAAAGAGTTTGAAGGGAAACCCCCACCCAGGATCATGTGTCGGAAACCACTGTCAGCTCCAGAAGAGGCAAAGACTATGCACTCTCAGATAGAGGAATATACAGTAGTGTATTTGTTTTCAAAGTATGGGCAGCAAGGAATGTGAGACTCCTTCCAAATTAAAAAAAAAAAAAACCAAAACTTTGAAAAACATTTTGTTTGTTTGTTTGTAGAAGTCAGCTGAAATGCAACTGGTGCCAAAGAGAACCATCTTTAAAAATCAGTAACAGCTCGATGCCTTACTCCTACGCAAGAGTTCAAGCAGAGAATTAGACAGGAAAGTGAAAGCCAACTGTAAGCAGGAACCTATCCAAAACATTTCTGGAATTCATTCACTGATTGTTACAGCCCTGGCACCTCCACTGAACTGACAAGTGTTCATTGTCTGAAATGGCCCAGGCTGCACAAGTCATTAGATGATATTGGTTTTATAATATCTTCTTGGAAAAATCAGAATCTCTGTACCAGATTCAGGAAAATATTTATCCTATTACAGAAGAGAAGCTATCATATAACACAAGGAAGAGAGGAAATAAAAAAAAAAAAAAAAGGAGAGTTACTTGTTCTCCAAATCTTCTTTCCCTCATCACATCCTTTCTGGTATTTCTCACTTTTTTGAGAAAAAGTGACCTTAAGGTACTTACTTTCACCTGCTCATGTTTACTGATATGCTAAAGAGCTTACTGACTGTATTCCCACCCTAAATGTCAGCTCCATGTCCTTTTCTTCTGCAATAACTCTTCAGGCAGAAGCAGCATCTGCTGCCAGTGCTCTGACAGCCCCCAGTCCATACCTGCCCCTTTGCTACCCAGGTGCTGCCAAGCAGAAAAGACCATGACTGAACTCTTCAGATTTTGTATGGATCAAATCAGCTTGTGACTTCAAGAATTACAGACAGTTTACACAGCCTTTTCCTCATTGGAAATGGCAATAACTTGCATAGAGCACTTAAAAAAAATAACCTAAGATCTCAGGAAGTCCTCTGGGATAATAATACAGCCTGTATCTAACTTTCAAACTGAGTGTGGACAAAGAAGATGCAAGGATCTGGCATAAATTGCATGCCAGATCTACAGAGATTTTGGTGATTTGGCAAATTTTCTGTAAACTATGACTGCTGTGGGTGATGTTAGGGTGTTGCACCCAAAAAGTTGCTATGAAAAGTTCATTCATAGCATTCATCCTCTGTGAAGCGAAATGTGGAGCGTATAGTGTTCAGGTGCCTACAAGATTCTGGTTAGAACTAGTTCTGCTTCAACACTGAACTCCGTGAAATAAAAAATATCTGTGAAGTTAAGAAAAAACACATTGACAGCACTGTCCAAATGGATGCTACATTCATCCCACAAAACCAGATATACCTGACTGGAAGCATCTTATGGAGTACCTCTCTCTCCATCCCTCCTACATTTACAACTGTGCCCCCCTCCAGCAGGGTTTGGCACCTGAAAAAATCAAACTAATTCAAATCTCCAAGCAGGGGCCAAAAGGAGCAATTTTCTTCCCATTGCAGAGCTACCCAAGCAGCAAGCAAAACCACCTGGCTCCATTCCAGTTCATGCTCTTGGACAGGTCTCCAGATTCTCTTTTCCTACTCCTTTCACATGCGCACACACAGTAGCCGGATTTTGTCACCTTGTAGGCATGTAATAGTTACCCATTCTCACGACACCTTCTTGTGAATGTTTTTCATTTGTTCTTCTACAACACAATAGATCTACAAAATACGGTCAAAACCAGGGGTTTCTTCAGAAGTCTTCTCTGGGGGAAAAAAAAAAACAAAAACCCAATGAGTTATGGTTATTAAAATAAGATGTAGCACTGTCTTGCAGACAATATCTGGCTCTGTTATTTCAGGCACTCAGCCAACAGAGAAGCAAAGCAATGAGCAAATCTGCAGAGTGCAAAGTCTAATTTGAAGAATAATTATTATCATTATATTGTGAGACCATGCTCTCTCACTGGGACCAGCATGAGAAGTTTCAGCCTTCAACTAACATTTGGCAGTAGGTTCAGAAGGTAGGGATTTGCAAGGCTCTTGCACAAGTTACCAATTGCAAAAGAGACAGAGCAGAAAGGGAAGATCTCTGGCTTTCAAACAGTGTGTGGAGGACACTGAGGGACACCCTGTCTCCAAGGAGCATGAAAAATGAGAGCTGTCACTGGAGCAGGGCAGGAGCAGAGAGTGTTTATGGAAATGATGATGGTCCATATTCCACTTCCAGGCAAGTCTGGCAAAATACTCGCTAACATTGTAAATCTGCAGTTTCATCCTGTTAAAGCTCCCTCCGTTTTTTCTGTTTGTAAAGAGAAAGGGCTTTAAATCCAGTTAAGCACCACTTCTGTGAGAGATCCTGAGTCCATGCTAGGGAAGCTGTCCTGTGTCACCACCCTCCATTGGCCAAGACCACACTGCCAGAGGACAATCCCCAGAGTGACACCCAAAATCAATGCTGAGCACTCAGGTAGCCCCTCTAATCCTGGATATCTAGGCATGTCAAAAGCTGATAGAAAGCATTAAATTCAGGGCAATGCGTAAATCCCCCCCCTCCCACTCCTGTATGGAACACAGGACTTGAGCCCTTTCTATGAACTGAAATATCATAGACCTGGTTTCACAAGATGTAAAGCAGCAGGAGTCAGGTTTTGCATACATTTGGAAATCCTGTCTGTTTAGGCACTCAGCCCAAAGTGATGGAGACATTTAGGTGAGTCTGACACTTGCAGCCTGCGACTTTTGCAGAGTGCACGGATCCCCTTTGCCCACATCACAGAATTCAGTTAAATTGTATTTAATACCCTCAAAATGGGAATGCCAGGCCTTCTACACAGAGGGCTCCTCTCATTTTAAAGTCCGACAAAAGTAAAAACTAAAGAAAACCAAAGAGGGCAATCCCACAAAGCAATGCAGTATAACTCTGTACTGCAACATCTCATCTGTATCAACAGCTGATAGGAAAAAATATAAATGTTGGCCATGGGCACCAGAAGCCACAATGAAAAAAAAAAACCAGTAAAAATCTCCAAAACCGATAACAACAATAATTGTTGGTTATTGGTTATTGGTTGTTAAAAATTTTAAATAATTTTTAAAATTATATCCTTTAAAAGACAAGAAGGAATGCAGTACTATTCCTCTTTAACACTGCTAGGGAAAGATACAAGCTGTGAATAAAATCATTTCAGGAGCCTAGTCTGAGCTGCCACACTGAGCTCAAACACACTGAGTGTAGTGCCCGGTAAGTGGGTCACTTTGGAAAGGCTTGAGCTTTGTAGAAGTGTCTATGAGCTTTGACATATCCTTGACACATGTCTACACATCCTCAAAGCACCTGGGCAGAGACAAACATATGGCTCTGAAATCTCCCAGTGACCTCATTATCCGAGGGTCGCTGGCTGGGGCAGCTCTCGAAGCTCCCGTGTGCCTGGGGAGGTTTTAACCCATGACTGCTCATGTGGTCTGAGATGTTGAAGACAAAGGATTACCCTCAGGCATTTAATTGAAAGCAGTCAAAGGCTGAAGCTTTGAGATTTTCACTTGTTCTGAATGAAGTAGTATGAATGAGCAAAGCCAAAAAATTTGCAATATAGCTGTTCCAGCCCAGACAGTGGGAGAAGAAAACTCGCCACCCCACTGCCCGAGCAGTGAGGCAAGGGGACTCCTGCTTTTCACTCCTTATGGCCCTTTCATCTTTGGCCTTAAACCCCCCTAAGCCACCAGCTATCAGCGACTAAGAGCAGAGAGCAGCATGCTGATGAGAAACCACAAAACACAGCAGCTCCTGGGAAAACAGTGTATTCAGTGAGGGCAGCTCCCTTCCGAAGTGGAAGAGGCAATAGTTCATCTTGGGCAGCTGACAGCTGATAAGCAGCAGGCAGAGCAACCGCCTCCCATCCCCAGCACTTCTGCTGAGAGGTGCTGGCAGAGCTTGTGGGACAGGGATAGAAATAGCTGTGTCCAACTGCAGCAAAAGCTGCAGGACACTGAGGTTAGTGTCAGCACGCCTGCCGAGGCAGAGAGCACACACACAGCAGGGCAAACCACAGCCACCAAGGCAAGGTCTGGCACTCACCAGAAACTTGTGTTAGTGGAAAAGCCTGCAGAAAGGCTGGATGAAACAAAAACCGAACCAAAGCCAGGAATTGCACTAAACCACATACTCTTGTTGCTCTTGAGTGGCAAAGGTGAGTACTCCCCTACCTGTGAGCTGCAGAGCAGCCCACTCACTGGCCAGCTCCTACTTCCAGCATTCCTTGTTCATTTCTCCTTCCCCATAGCAGCAGCTATAGTATTTGATAACTTTGAAAAATATTATTTTTATATGAATATATATAAACATCCAGAGCAAAATCATGGTAATGGGCTTATCTTCTTTATGGACTTAACTAGCCCATTGATTCCAGTAATTTCCCCAAAGCTGGACTTTAGAGGATAAATCTCCACTTTTTCAGCACTTCAATATCTGAAATTTGAATAATGTCTTGCAGTTTTCCCTGAAGTTGCTGTCATCTGTAAAGTGAACACTGCTGGGATTCACAGACTGAAATGCCTGTGAAACAGTAAGGCTGCACCAGATCGTGGAGAGGTGGTTCCTGGCAGGTGGGGAAGGACAACAGCTGTCAGGAAAGTTCCTCCCCTAGAGCCTGGTTCAGCGGTGGATCTGAGAAGTGACAATAATCTAGAAGTGCTGTCAGTAAAATACAAGGGTCTAAGAAAGAAAAATTCTCAAGTTATCAATGTACCTGACTATGTTCTGCAAAATTTTCCTCTGGGTTTCTATAAGAAAGAATATAATTCTGAAGGCAATGAAGAACAGCCCTGACATCATATCCTGGGCTGACAGTGGCATCAGCCAAAGCAAGAGGACATGGTTAAGATCTTCCAGAAAATTGCCCAAGTTACTCTATATCTGGCACAGCCTTCAAGTGAATGCCTCTCTAAAGTTACAAAGAGATTTGCTATTAACCTCATCTAGGCCAAAGTTTTACCCAATATTTTGATTATGAAGTCCTCCTTTATTGCAGTATTCTGAATATAACATTACTTTATCTTGGCTTTTGGGCCCCACAAAATCCCGTTATAATTAATCTTGCTTCTATGATAACTCTGCCTCAAAGCACGCTGTCATAATGACCAGGAATATAATTGCCTCACCATGCTGCAAGCTGTAGTAAATCATCAGCCACCATAGTAAAGATCAAAGTAGGCTAATTAAACTGTATCCTCAGCTGTCTGCTGAAGACATTTCAAACTGCTTTGGCTCCCAGCTGGAAATCAGTGCTTCACAAGAGCTAAAGCAACTCTGAACAAAGACCAAGAAAAATATATACTTGTACTTAAACAGCTGTTTAGTCTGTCAACCTGTAATAAAACACCGAAAATGTAACTGGTAGATAATGAATAGTACCGTCAAAAAGCATCTGTAAGGATCATCCAACTAGTGAAAAACAGGAAAGTAGGTACATAATGTATTGAACGGTCTTGATTTCAGTCATGTAGAAACAGCACACCCTAATTTTCTTAATTAGAAAAGTATAAAACATAAGAGTTCTTGGCAAACCTCTTTGGGTTATCCACAAGCGTAACTAGTTTCCCAATGAAGAAATGATAATGTTCACTAAGGAAATTCATTAATTTTGGAACAACTGGGACTGAATTAAGAATCTGATGCTTGATTCCTCCACCTGGAATTAGGAGTCAGATTAACTGGAAGGAAACTATCCCCCTCTCCCAAAGACTTCCTAACTTAACAAAATTTCACAGAATGGGGCATAAATGAAGAGCAGATAAATTCACATTTTTAACTAATTCACAAACAGACTTGGATTTTAAAAGTGAGTTATCTGAATCATAGAATTTGTTCCATGTCAATGCAAAATATCTGATGTTTCTAAGAAATTAAGATCCAGTACTAGGATGCTCTTTGGGCTTTTCTGTGTTGAGATTAATTCTGGCTGGCCATCACAAACTGCAATGGGTTGGCCCTGGCCTGTTTCCTACAAAATACGTTTCTGAGTGGTATCAGTGACTGATGCAGATAAAGCTGCCCTGACTGACTCATCAGAGTCCAGTATAAACCTCAAAAGGTCTGTGGGGTTTTAAGAACTGTGGTTATTCTGTATTTCTTCACAGAAAATGAAGGTGGTTCACCACTTCATTACTGCAGAAAGAATCATTGTTGATTTTTATAGGAATAGTCTTTTTACACAGGCTCCTGCTCAGCCCCAGAAAGACCTGTGTTGCCTTCCCCATTATTAAAAGTGTAGAAGCCTCTGTTAAGAATGATAACCTAAAAACTGAGCGACAAAATCTAACAAGACATCAAAATAGCATTTCTAAATCAATGTACTCTAAAAAATTTGTTTACTCTAAAAATTCTAGACAAATTATTCTTCTGTTTAATTTCATAAGACATTAGCAAAACCAACTTTTGGCAAATTTTATTTTACTTATACAACCAAAATATTGCTTTTTGTGTTGCAAGACAGCAGGTTTCAAAATATGTCAAGGACAGCTCTTAACATTACATCTCTATATCCATGCCATAGGCAGAACCAGGAAATCCAGGGAAAAGTTGCTGTCATCAGCTGATCTCAGCTCTTAAAAATCCTTCCGTAGATTCACCCTTCTCCCTCAGTTGTGCACGTGCAGGGGCTCCTGTGTGACAGTTAGAGCATCTACACGTGAATTAGTGCAAAAAGGAGGCATCAAGAACATTGCACGCAGATTAGGTCCTCAAGATGCCAACCTATTTATCAGGAGAAGCAAAAGCAGAAAAGATGCTGCCATTGTAATCACAACTATTGTCCACATCGTAGGAAAATGAATGTCTAAAGGCAAGTAAAAGTTTGGGACTTTTTTTCTATTTGGTATGGTGATTAAGCTCAAACAATCACCCCAGTGTGGCTCAGCCCAAATACTATTTTATTGTTATTAGGCAAAATGAAATTGGAAAAGTGAGCTTTGGGCCGAATTAAAATAATTTTCAGCCCAAATTAGAACATTATTTTCTTTTCAGGCTATTTCACTCCTTTTATAAACCTCTTTCTATATATGTTTATTTTGAAATGGAAATACTGCCTAAAAAGGGCAAGTTCAAAAATTGAATTTCCAATACATGGAAAGGGATCTTGGTGGCATTTTCCATGACCATTTCATCTTGTTTCTCCTTACTTTTGCTATATCCAATGCACACTGTTGACTCAGTCCTCAGAGCAGGGATTTCTCTGGCCAAACTGTAGGCACCCTTCAGGCAGATTTCTCCATCTCCATAAGGCTCAACCCAGCAGAAAAATGGGAAGTACCTTGAATGAATTACACCTTAGCAGCACCTCTTTCTCCCACTGACTGTAAAAGACCTCTAAGCAGCTAGCTCAGATGGCTCCTTCCAACATGTCAGTGTTTCAAGGTAGGTGAGTTAAATACCAGCCCTGCAACACAAAAATTTGTGTTTCTGCACAAAGAGGAGCTGCCCAGCTGCACTGAAGCCCCTTTAAGCAGTGGCTGATCTGTATGGCTTTGTGGTCTGGGTTATTCTAGATTTATTTCCACTCCAACCAAAAAACCTCTTTAGTTCAGCTCTAGTTATTCCAGTTTTGGCCATAAAATAGCAATATCTCTTAAGTAGCTCTTTGCTCTTTCCACAGCATTAGTAATAAGAGTTGTGCTTATTAACCCTTTGGAAGAAAAATTCAAGGCTAAGATATTCTAGGCTGACTATAATATTCAAGGCTGTTAAGCAGGAAACACTTTCCCAGTCATCAATACAACAAAGTATCGTTTTTTTATAACTGATATATCCAATGTAACTCATCCTCCAATGGCAGCATATTCCAGAGGTTCATTGTATAGCCTGTAAAATTTGGCTCCTTGTTTTTGTTCCAAGAGGTAGATCAGATTTATCAAATGCTTTATTCCTTTCTCTCCATTGACTTGAAAGGTCACTAACATGCATTGTTGAGGTGATTAAGGAGGTGTTCATTTCTTAAAGATATTTCTTAAGCTTGTGATTGCATGCAAGAATATTTTGAATACTTCTCTTTGATTACTAGTTATAACGAAAAGCCAAAAATTCCTACAGATGTATGTATAGGCCCATGTAGGGAGGCATATTTTCTTCTTTGTGTTTCTGCCAGAGCTTACACAAGTCATGTCCTTCTTCCTACATCAGGGTCACTCATAAAAACTAAGTGCAGCCATAAGAACCTCTGTGTCCAGAAGCTTTTCTGCACATGACAATTTAATCTAACCTCCCATCTTCCCATCCACAAATCTCAATTAACTTTCCAGAACTTCTTGCGGAGATTGCTGGCACTAACCTCAGGGAATGCATGGATGGCTGTGGTGGTTCAGCTCGGGCTGACTTCCAGGGGCCACCTAGCCTCCAGTGTTCTCTCACTCCCCCTCCTCAGCAGGGCAGGGGGAGATTTAAAGATTAAAAATCTCATGGACTGAGGTAAGGAGGGAAATAATTTACCAACAATTTTCACATTAAAAAAAAATAAAAATTTTTTAAAAACCTGACTCAGTTTGGGGAAATATAGTTTGATATATTGCCAGTTTAAGAATAGGATAGGATAGTGAGAAACAAAAGCAGAACTAAAACAACCTTTCTCCTTGCTCCCCTTCTTCCAGCCTCAGCTTCACTCCTCCAGTCCCAGCTCTTCTGCTGCCTCCTAAAAATGGCTCTGGCATCTTAGAAAGCACTTGACTCCTTTCAGTTCATGGTTTTGCTTTTCAAATCAATTAATCTCATGTATTCTGCTTCAAGACAGTTCTTGATAGTTTCACTCATGCTGAACAGTACTTTGTCTTGGCTACATTACCAGGTCTGTTTGAGTAAGCTCTTTATGAGAGGCGAGAAGAGTGAGAGATGACCTGCTGGCTTTTAAACTGATATTTCAAGTCAGAGAAAAGCAGTAAACACAGGCTCGAACTGTCCCACTCTTCTTCCCACCTCAAATAAATACAACTACAACAGAGGAAAAAAAGCAGATTTCTACAGTTTGAAGATGAGATTCCCTTTAACCTCTTAATGGACTGCATCCTGATTTCTGTCAGTAGCATCACACACACATCCCCATTATCCCCCATGAAAGATCAAGCAGAGAATGGGGGAGAGAATTGATTTCCTGTCCACGGAGTGGCAGCTCCAGCACAAGTCAATGTTATCTAGAGCACTAAAGTGGAGCAGGGCACTTTAGGATAAAGGCTTAATGCTTTATCTGCTCACATAAATACTTTCAGATAAAAGAAATTGGATTGAAATAACATTCCAACTGTGACACCAACTGACAGGAGTCAGGGAGTGCCCAAGATAAGGCCACATCTTTTACCCTCTGCAAAAAAAAAAAATAAGGAGAGAAAAGGCCCCATTCAAGTTAAGATGAATACATCAGCTTCCCCTGTGAGTTATCACCCCAGGAGCCTTGTGTACAGATCCACATGGATACGTGAAGACAGGAAGCAGATTCACTGGAAAAGTCATCTTTCAACATAATTTAATTTTGTTGATCACAAGCGCTTACTTCAAAGGCATCAGCTTAGGTACCAGTTCATCAAGATACCTGATCAGGCCCTTCTATGTTCTGCTGCCTGCACTTACCGCCTTTGAGTTTTGACTAGAGGAGCAGGCTCTTCTTCTTTCAAATTTGCCTTTTCAGGTGCCTCTCTGGAAGCATGGTTCCATTTCTCCTCCTACTGTCCATTTCATTTAGACAAATCTGTGTGAGTCCAGCTTCTGTTGGCAAAATTTCCAGCTGGCTTTGCTTGAGTTTTTTGACTTAAAAAGAAGGAACAGATCCCCAGTTTTTATCCCTGCATCATCTGGAAAATGTCTGATTGTCGCTCAAAGAGAAATTGCACAAGAGAATATTTTATTTAGCTGAAATGAGAAAAAGGAAGAACACATCAATTTGTTCCCAAAACTTACCATGAATTTTGGCTGGATGTTGTGAGATTTTGCTAGCCTTGACCTCACAGATCAAGAAAAGAAAACTCAAGAAATGCAGTAGTGGTGACTTTAAAAAGATGAGGGTAGAGAGGACTCTACTTTGAACATGCTTTTATGACCAAGGACGAAGGATGCAAACAGCCAGAGGTAGGACAAATTGCCTTACATAGTGTAGCACATAAACACATAGGGGTCTGACTTCTACATAATCATAAGTCATTTTCAGTAACTCCAAAAAGTTGTTCCTGACAGCTCTCCAAGCAAAGATTGATTCAGAAGCACACTGAGCACATGCATAACTCTTAGCAGGTCCTGTGGAAATAAATAGCTGACTAAATAGTTTTAATGAATTGGAACTCAGTAGCTGTGTGAAATAAACAGGGAATGCTCATAACCAGCAAGCACGACAACAAACAAACCCTGAAACAATCCAGACAATTTGGTCAACTTCTCTTACATTTGAAAGGCATAAACTTTATCACTGCAAGATAATTGCTCCATTTCTAAGACTACATCCTGACCCTGTCGAGTCAACATGAAAAATGGGCACAGATAAAAATTAAAACAGAAGAAAGTACTTGATAAAAATTGCAAATGTATAATATCTCAACTAAGTGTTTTGTGACTCAGAGTTACCACTGTTTCACAACATTAACAAAGGTTCCACTCAAATATTCTTGAAATAAAAGTATCATGTTTTTTTCCTTTTATCAATCGGGAAAAAAAGTAATCATAATCACAAAGATAACACTCCCTTTAAATGTTATTCTTTTCCTGGAACATGAAACCAGCAAACTCTTACACAAGAGGTAGATTATGGGCAGTCCAGCTTCTTACAGAGCCTGGCACCCTAAGCTTGTGACCACCTACAATTCAGAAGACACACTTGAAATATGAATTTTAAATACTAGTAAATAATAACCGCACACATAATTGTTAAGTTGTCAGCTGACTGTAGTGTGTTAATAAAAGCCATTTTGGTACAGACTGTAATACGTAAACTTCACAAAGGCAATAGACAAATTTATAGGAAAAAAAGGTCCATAAAGTGAAACTAAAAAGACTAGCCAGGATACTAAAAGGACTAGACTTAAATGCTCCCCCAATAAACCATCTTCTTTGCCACTACTGGAGATTAAATACTAGCCTAGAATGACCATTGGTCTAAACAGTATTGTGTTTCTTATGTTATCATTTATAATTATTTCTGGTTAGTTAAGCCTAGCAAAACAGTTCCATTCTGCCAAAACCTCTGTCTTCAAAAGTTTATATAAGGAAAGATTACAGCATGCACACCCACACACACTGGTGTCTAAAATTTCAATACAAGTTTTGTAAGCACTTCAACATGTGGAGCCCTACTGAACCTCCAGCGTTGATGCAGAGCATTTCAAAATTTCACATACCTGCTCAGCTTTCTGGCATGCATATACCTATCTTATTAAGTCATCTTTTGTAGATCCGCCAGGGCCAATCTACAGATCACCATATACCTCAGGCTGAAAACCAGCAAATCTTGGGAGAATGAGACTCAAAAACTCTTCCTCTGGGCAAGTTGCAGTTCAAGAGCAAGACCCCAGATACCTGAATACAGATACGTGCTTATGACCCAGCAACTCTAAAGAGAAACATTTATCATTTCAGTTGCCTAAACACTGTGGGTTTCTGCCATCAAAGGCGCCTACATCTGGGTCCATGTGGGCTTGGAGAGTCAACACAAAGTTTATAGGAGACCCATACCTGCTTGGAGCAACAGATAGAGCCAGAAAAATTCAGGATGCCTAGGGTCCTGTTTAACAATACTAAATGCCTCAAACAACTGAGTGGGTTTAGAGAGCTGTTTACCTTAGCAGTTAAGAGACAGCTACTGGCTAGAAATCTGAATGGTCCCTGGAAGTTTAATGACAGAGTTCAGTCAGGTGGTGACTCAGTTGCCCAAGTAGAAGTATCTCGTGCTACTGGAGTTGTCCCACAGTGTTTGAGACATCCACACAGGGCTAATGAAGAGATAGGTGTCTATCCAGAGTACCAGCCACACTCCAAGAGTACCCTGGACACCTCAGATGTGCTTAGAACCTCTAGGAGAGGAAACTGACTTTTGCTTTCAGTCTCCTGTATCAGCAGTTGGACACTTCACTTACAGATACACACCAAGGTCTCCATTTTTTCATACTGAGAAGAAACCTGCCCACAGAATTCTTTCTTGGTGGTGAAGGTACACCCGAAGAAACAGTAACTGTGACCCACACACCTTGATCAGTTCATCTCTGCTGCTCCTAAATGTAATATTTGACCTCACAATGTATTTTAAATGTGGTGTTTACAGGCAAGAAAGCACTGCCTCCATCTAACAAAAGCCCCTTACACTGGCAGTATCAAATGATAGATAAGATGGGGCACTGGTGCTTTGGGGAGGAGAAACACCTACATGGGAGCAGATTTCCATGCATATAGAAGAATGGATGCATATTTATCAATAGAGTTTGATCAGTCTGACTGATTGCATTGAGTTAGTGTACTGCATCTTCATTTTTGGCCTGTGCTGCCTCTACAGCAGTAAGCGGCCACTGCACAGCAGGCCCTGTTTCAGGTTAAGCACATTTTAGTCACGGCCAAATATTTCAAGATAATTTCAGAAGAAGATTTAGTGCCAAATTCTATCATAGGATATCAATCTCAAATCCGTAATACATAATCCAAGACTCAGCCTTTACCATATAAAGTATCATTCAGAGTAGGATCAGTTTAGCAAAGATTGTCTCTTTAAGCCTTGTCCTTTTCTGTTGATTCCATTGACACTGGCTGTGTCACTGAAGGCTCAGCTGTCCTGATTTTTTTTCACTTCTCTGCTTCCATTAGCTGCTTCTCCACAGAGAAACTACTTAGCCTAACATGGCAATAGCTTTTGTTTTACATCCATTTTTCACAGAAATATTGTCTGTGGAAAAAAATGAGAGTTTTCTATTAAAAAGGATGAACGTTGCACATTATGTTCCATCATCCTTATAATGGGCCACAATTTCTGAATGTCTCAGTCTTGCCTCCTCCATGGCATTGTTCTATGGGAAAAGAAATAGAGGGAAGATTGACTTTGTGAGGCTCCAAATGCAAGTGTTTGTAGAAAAGAAGCAGTTGCTTAATATGACTCTCCTGATCTGTCAGAGAAGAGCACATGGTCAGAACAAGGGAAGTTTAGCCAGGCAATAAATATGGAGTGAAAAAATACATTAACACACACACTTACCACACACAATGTCACATAAATCACGTGGAGCACCATTCTCTCTGGCTGAACTGTAGTTGAGTGTGGTGAGTTTAGATTTCTAGTCCTTAAGACTGTTTGCACATCTAAGAGCCTGTTAAGAGCTGAGATGTGAGGTTGACCTCTTTTCTATACAGATCTTTACTGAGGGCAGAAATAGCCATATTTTCACCCAGTGCTGGGCAGAGGGTTGCAGACAAGGCACATTTAAATGCTGAGCTCTCATTTGCACATCATGCCCTATTTTCTAGATTCGTTTCTTCCTGCACAATAATTTATGTAGGTTGAAAATAATTATTTATTCTTTCTGTTTATGGAAACTCAGCACCAAGACTCTGCAAACACTGCTATTTTCTGACCTTAGAAGGAAGTAAGAGCCAGTAGGGTTAAGAAAATAAGAAATATTCCCTTGCTAGCGCTTGGTAGTGAACTTGCCTTCTGATTATGACTCCAGCTAAAATATTTATTTCATTCACAACTACAATTATTTTCTATTTTGAATTTTCCTTCCCCTTTCTTTTATTCCTTGACAAGTCAAACTTCCTGTTTCTTCTTTTTTTGAACAGAGGAAAGAATGGCTCCTTTTTCCTAACATCTCTACTATAGCTTTGCACCCACTCTGTAAAGCACCTTTGTGGTACATCAACAGACATTTCCCATCTTATGGAGGAAAGCATCCTTAAAAACTAAAATCAGAAAACTACTAGAAAACTAATATCAATGAGCCATGAGATCACTCTCAAAAATATATCAGCAATATACATAGATGTTACAAATGAAACATTATGCCCTAGAGCTTCTGCTTTTCTAAGAATGTTAAATTTCCCTCTACTGTGGTTAAACCCTACTAAGCTACCATCTGCCACATGCGGTTTTGTTTCTGACTTCTCTAAGGGAAAATTCAGAAAAAGTCACCTGGAATTAAGTAAGTCCTTCTTATGTTCAGTGAAAGTATAAAAGCCAAAGAAAAGCAAAAAACTATGAGTAAGATAAGATTAAAATTGCTTCAATGACCTTTTTCTCCAGGGTGAAGGGAAGTTGAGAGGAAAAGAAGCCCTGGCAATTAATTTTCACATGGACCCTGTCCTTACTTATACATAACCTGAATTTCTGGGGGGGTATAGAAGTGTGCTGTTAAGAACACAGAGGTAGACTCAGAATAAAATGCAAAGTCATAGGCATTTAGATTCATGCAGCCTCTGCTTCCTGATGTTCTGTATCTCCAACCTGCACCTATGCAATTCCTGTTTGCCTTCCCAAAGAATAAGCCTATTCTTTTTACATATAAATTATGATGGGGTCAGTTATTATTGCACAAATGAATGAGACTTCCAGGAATTTGTCTTACAAAATCATAGTAACTGTATTATGGTACATGCATAATACCAGGCTGTTTAGTGACAGACCATAATCCTCATTCCAAATCATTATGGTCTATCATATGAATTGAGCCTTAAAGCCTTGGGAGTGAAGAGACCACAGTGGTTTCCCTGGAGCCAGTCTGTAGTACTGCAAAATACAGCTGTTTCATGGAGATAACTTCAGGCCAGATATTCATAATTGCTGACATTTTTTTTGGAAACAAATCACTGAAAAAAATATAGTAAGCATCCTTGTGAAAGAATAACTGCATGTTTTTATATAAACACATCACTGCAATAGTCTACCTCATGGAATAATGGGGATTTAGACTCATAAAATCCAAAGGATATTTGTTGCAATTTTTTTTTTTTGCATAGGCATCCAAATTATATTTGAATGCAGTTTCCCTTGCAAGGCAAAAATTTGGGGCCAAATTTTGATGTTTGGCAGTATTTCATGGCACAGCTTTATAAAGTGTTGTAAGTGCTTGCCTATCCTAAGGGATGAGGATAGCCTTAACTTTGCAAGTCAAAACTGCCCAGCATGCAATCATTGTAAAAGTGAGTTTGGCAATTATACTTTAAAAACAGAAATATGATGATTACATCTGATGATTGATCACTCTACCCAGATGTTTGGATCAGTATAATCAAGTTCTAAAATTCATAGACTTTTCTCATGGAACTCACAACAAGAATACTCTTTTGCTACAATACAGCAAAGATTAACATACAAGTTTTTAGCTTTAGCACAGCTGTACATGCGTGTTGATATATGCACCCCTGAAACTTAAACCCACTTTGACCATTGAACCACCAAGTGACAGAACACACACAATTTAAGACTTCTTTTTCCATAGGAAAGTCACCATTGTTACACTTCAACTGCTTATTAAGCAAATGTTACATACCACTAAATCCTAGCACTTCAAGTTTCCTTCTATTTCCTAATGAATTGTCCATATTCCTGGTGACTACAGTCCTTGTGATTGTGCCAGGAGCATGTCTTCCAATGAGGCACCCTGGCTAGGCTTTGTTTTGCAAAGAAATTTATTTCCTCATTTTACAGCCTTATGCATCACTCTTCATTTTACAAGCAGGGTGGAGACCCCCAAGAAGATGAGATGGGCATCTCAGGAGGCTCTCCTAATAAGCAGTGTTTGGAAATAAATAAATCACCCTGCAGCTCAGAGGTTTGTTTCACAGATACACGAGTGCACACACACGTGCTCATAGCTCTTCCTTCCATCTAAGGCTTTCTTTGTTCTCCATCTCAGGGAGTGCAGTGTAACAGTTCCTACCCAGGCTTTCCCCCCACTAAATCAAGAGTTGTTTCCTCTCGACCTTCTGGAACCTCGCAAACACTGACTCCTTCCTTTTAGTAGGCTTGGAGGGTTTTTTAACTGTTCACAACCAAAGACAAGAGCTCAATGAAATGGAAATCAAAGAAAGGCAACATCTGCCATTCAAAAACAGCTTTTACTGACATTACAACGCAAAGCCTGTCATTATGTTCATACTCAGTGCATTAGTTTAGGCTCTTTTTCCTAAACTTGGCTTTTCCATAGCTACATATTTTACCTAGAAAAATGACAATAAGCTCCCAAGTTTCCCAAAGTAAATCTCCACACACACCTGCTGGTTTCTGTCCACACAGGTTGTTCAACTTGGGCATCACAGCCCCATCTCCCAGCAGATATGTGGAGCTTCTCCCTTCCCAAGCATCACAGAAACACTGGATTCTGAGCTAACACTTGTCTGGCAGCAGACTAGATTATGAATAAGGGTTTATAATATCCAAGAGGAAGAAAATATTGCTCATTGTCACAGTGCAATCACTTGAGGGTGCCTAGGGAATCCAGTAAGCACCAGGCTTAGAACAAACTCAAAGAAAGAAGCTGTACCTTGAGCACAAGAACAGTGTGGGTTTCCTAACAAAGAGCACTGTGGAGCCTAAAAGCACAAAGTGATTACTCAAAAAAAATGCTTCAAACTTCCTGAATCTACCCATGACTGCTAAAATCCATCCTTTCTTGGATGGGGGAATCTCTGAACTCCTGCTCATGAGAAGTGAGCAGGAAAAACTGTGGAAATAATCCCATAAAAGAATAGTCAAGAACTTTCTCTAGTGCAGCAGCTGCTTCTGTCATCAGTGGTGGTGGGAGATACATGTTCCATGCTATTGTTAATCCTTTCACTGCTAGCAAAATCCCAAAACTTTAAAATCAAGTTATGGCTGCTAAGTAGAGGCACAGTTTCAGTTACTTAGCTTTTAAGTCCTTTAATATATACAAGTCCTTTAATAGAATGTATTCTACTTCAGTTGTCAATTCCTTAAAAAAAACCCCCACATAATAATAATCTTCGACAGAACAATTTACCAACAACAGTTTAAGAAGTTTATTTATGTATGCCTATGCTTTTTTTGCAAAGATTTTAGAACCAAAATGTTCTCTTTTTTTAGTATTAGCTAATACTTTACTAAGTTTATTAGACTAATAACTTACAGAGATCTCTGATTTAAAAAAAAAAAAATAACAGCATCAAATAAGAACAAAATTCTGTGAAAATTTTTGTCAGGAATCTTTTTTTTTTTTCTGATTGCATTTCTTGGTCCAATAAAATTTTTCACACTGGCTAACTTATCATAATTCCTGTCTTCATTTTCATACTTTGGTTTTCCACTAGTCATGTGATTCCTATTTTCTGAAATATTATTAGTGAGTGAAAAGTATTGCTTTCATACTACAGCATACATCATTTGAACCACAAAAATATTAAAATATCAGTGACCAAGATCGCAGACTCTACAGTTAATCAGACTCTCCCTGCCCTGGAGGTGGGCCCAAACCAAAATCTCAGCTTCAGACAATATGAAATTTTTGTAAATTTGCAATGCAGAGTTAAGTACCAGCATTTAAACTTTTAATTATAACAGTCTGGTCTTATAATGCAAATGTACTGCATATCCTGAATCAACACTGTATAGAATCAATGGCAAAAGTCCCACTGCCTCCCACAAGACCCAGCATCATCTTCAGGATGAAATCAACAAAAATAGTTACACATTTGTGATTATTTTCATTTAAGTGAAAATCTGCAAATCCTTTCTATGTTTTCTTGCAAAGTAAAAGATTTTTAATATATAAAAAAGTTCTTAATCCACAGATAGTAGCAATGTTAAAAACCTACAAGTTCCTTTTACTGCAATAACATTTCTTTCTACGTTTCAATTTCTGTATGAAGCTTGTTTCACTTTTTCTGAGGTCTAAAGGATGTCTTGGCATTTGCTATCACAAGCAAGTCCCATACAAAGCAGGACAGGTATAAGCATTCTTAAAGCCAGGCAGTCAACCCCACACTGATTTTGTTAGTCTGCTGTAGCTATGTTTATGGAAAGTAGAAAGTCTTCTGAGCTCAGGGAAAGCCTCAGATGCATTTAATTGTTAACTCTCAGTGCCCACATTTATTTCAATTCATATCCCAATGTCTGGGGCATGAGTCTATCATACCACTGAACTCTCATTCTCTATCCTGGCTTCTCAGTCTTTACAGTATCCCCCAAATAAGTAGATTTTACCCATTCTTTTAGGAAGCTCACAGTGTATATGGAAAATATACATAATTTTCCAGTACTAAAATGTCCCAGCACACAAGCCAAGAAATGTACATCTTGAAGCCTTAAAGGATTAAATCTGTTTTGACAGTTACTGTAAATACAAAGGAATTCCACAAAATTTACAACCGCCGTGCAGTTTAACAAGCCTTAGGTTTAGACCATATTCCCCCCTTTCAGTTCAGACTGTGTGATCCTTTTAAGAGGCATATATTATATGCAAAAATCATGCAGGGAAATCACAAACCAAGTGATAAGCATGGCATTACTACCTGTCTGAATGCATCTTCAGTGTTTCCTAAATGTACATATGCCTTCTCAGACTTCCAAAGGTATGGGCTTTGTAAAGTGATTAAACTGAATGGGAAGAAGTCTAGATCCATGAACACTGACTTCATAGCTGACTGCTGGAAACTGGGTTGGAGGGTTTGTAAAATTTCAGTGGAAAGGTTTTATACTTAAAGTTTGAAAGTCTTCATGACATTACATTACTTTCACTGATAATTATCACGTTCTAGATGCTGAGGTAAGAGAGAATGTATTTAACCTAAAATTCATATGTATGAATTCTTTAAGAAACTGCAAAAGACAAAATTGTGCCCTCAAACAGCAAATGGAAAAATATGTTTAATTGAGTAGAAAATAACAATATAGTATACAAGAGTATACTATAACATCTTTCCATTGGCAAAACTGGCGTTCAGTACAGGTGGAACATCTCCTGACACTGTGGTTTAAAATTCACCTTCTGTAAACCCACCAAGTATCCAGTGTTACACCAATAACCATGCTGGAAGAGGTCAAAACCAAAGACTCTGTGAGAGAAGAATGAGTCTTAGTGTTGAGACCATATTAGTTGCTCATTTTCCATGGGGAAAATCCATTTTGGCATGTGCTATTGTAACAGGCAGTCATGTCAACAGTAAATTTATGGCAAATTTTAAAGACATCTAACATATTTGCCAAGTACTGAAGTATGGGGTTTTGCAACTAAACTCAAGATATCATTTTTTTGGCAAAAACAATTGGAAAATTTTCTCAGTAATTCTAACAGTTTCTTCAGCATTTTTGATTAGCCTTTTTTAACCATTTATTGTTGAATATTCCAGCAATATTGTTTTAATTCCAGCAATAGCCTAAATTTTTTTCACAGGTTTTTGAAGAAGGGAAAATGAGGAGGTTTTCTTACATACTGCATGTTTTCCATGTTCCATATATTTACTTTTTAAAAACCCAAAGCTAAAAAGATATGGGCACAACAATGAGATAAAAAAAATACAGTCAAAATTCAGTCATTAACACATCTCAGTCAATAGCAAGATTATCACTTAGGGGCTTACTTCATCCAAACTTGGATGTCAATGCCTAACCAGAAGTATAGCAGTAGTTCTAAGTAATTTTAATTTGGATAATCTTTAGCATTATACACACAGTAAAGATATTTTCTTTAAAAGAAAAAATATTTAGCAAGTATAATTAGGTTTAGAAAACTGAGTTATTTTGGTACTTTTAAGTATTGATTTTAGCAAAGGTACAATCCATCTTAATTATTACACAGTGGAAATATTCTGCTCTTTCCAGGTACATCACAGCAGAGGGGAAAAAAATAAAACCAAAAACAAAAACAACAAAACAAGCAAACAAAACAAAACTAACCCAAAATACAGCAAAACACCTCAGCCATTGCATCAAATTGCTCCAATTGAAAGGAGAAAAGGAAACAAAACAAGGAAGTTGAAAGCACAGTTTAAAATTTGCCTCCCAGTGCCTACATCTAATAAAATAGCTTTTGTTTTTAGATCATTCTAAGGTCAATATCAACTCAGGCAAGATAGAATTGCTTTTAAAACTTTGCATTCTATTAAGTTATATTTTAGAACATTAGCAAATAACAACAATAACTTCTAATTCAGCTTTAATGGCTAGACTAGACAACTTTTAATTATTTTTTTCAATAATGAAAATCAATAATTTTTCCAGGATGTTGTGGATTGCTCTGTTGAACTCAATGGAATTTTTCACCATAGGCAGAGGCTCCTGTGTAGTGTTTTCATGGCACAGTTTTGTGAATGGGTCTGATATTATATTTTTATAGGGAACACACAAGAAAATTATTATTTGCATGTGAAAGGGACATTTCACAATCAGTTGATGAAGTTCATCCAAATGCCTCAAAAAGCCTACCATTTGGCCAACCTTTGGTGTGTACTCCCATTGCAAAACTGCTAGAAAGGCACAAGCCACTCAGGGTAGAATAAGCCTTTGCCAAGATCCCTGCAAGACAATGAAATGGCATTTTACTTTCCTTGGTTGCCTTTGTAGGCACCTAAACTTGTGGTGGAGAAAGAGCAATGAGTTTGAGGCACAAGCATTAGCTCTCTGTCTTCTTCCTCTTGGGACATCAAAGCTGCACAAATATCTCTGGGACCAAATTCTTCTTTCAGGCCACTTTTTTAAACTAGTCTAACGTGTGTAAGAAAAAGTGTTTTTCTGCATCATGTGGGTTATACTCATCTGAGGTAAATAGGAGGGGCAATTTACTCCTCAACCCCTCTCTTCCCTCTCTTTTCCTCACCTGCTGCTTGTAGCTCCCATTGAGATCTCCTGGCCCTGAGATTGTTTGTTGCAATCTTGTTGCTTCTGTCTGTGATTTTGTGCAGCAGCTCTGGAGGCGTGGAGGTTATCCAAAGGTTGTCTGTGGGTGCAGGTTATGTGATCACTTCTTTTCAATTGTAGGCTCTTTAGAAGAGAGGGAATTATCTGAAAGCTGGGTCATTTGCAATGTCTTGTCCTCACCCTGGTGAAGTCAAGGACTTTTGGTTTCCTATCTGACAGCTGCAGCTCTCCAAAATACTTTTGTCTGCCTCCCTGTTAGTTCAGTTGCTAGTTCATGACAATGCTGCATCTTTGATGCATGCATAGTGACTGTCTCCAGGTCAGAAAACACAGGATTTGGGAATTAAAGCCATGACTGGACAAGGAATATGAGCATAGGATGACAAAGTGGTCCTTGCTCCTTTTGCTTCCTTGGTTCTATTTCAGAGCTAATGGAATACTTCACCAGCCAGGGCAGCTATAGTGCAGGAGGCAGCTCCTTGGTGCAGCCCCGTAATCCAGGGTAAGCTGTCATTAAAAGAAGGCTTAAAACCTGTACTGAGCTCTTTGGCATCTGCCAAGGACTAAGTGAGTAACCAGGTGAGAATCTGAGGAGCAGCAGTCTTCCTCTTCAAGTGGCCCAATTTAGCTACTGGCTACTTTAAAAGCCACAAGAGGACGAGTTTCCTTCTCGAAGGGAAGCACTGCAGATATCATCACTAAACAGCCCCTAAAATAATGTTGATTCTTCTTTCTTGTCAGGGCCAGCTCAGATGCCTTGTTGAGTTCTCTTCCCTTCAGCTTAGAATTCTAAAGAAAACAAGGCAACTCTCTTTGAACCAAGACGGTAAGGATCGACACGGTTGTCATTTAATCAGTTTGACCGGAAAGAGGCATTCCAACCATAGTTTAGGTGCATAAACAAATATAGAGAGAAACAGAGAAAGAACAACCATTTTGGTTGGTTTTGCCTGTACCCAGTCTCATCCTTGACAACTAGGGATGGGGGTGCTTCATGCAGGGCTACTGTGAGATCCCACAATGAGCTTTCTCATGCAGACTTGTGTAGCACTTGTCCATTTGCAAAGGAGAGATCTCCCTCCCTCCATCCCTCCCTCCCTCTGCCTTCTCACCCCAAGAACCTCCTGCTGTGCTGGAGAAACCCATCAGTGGTCACCTCTATGCATTGTCTGAAGGCCCCTCGCCATCTGGACCACCTTGGAGAAAATGTTTTCTTAAAGACGGGAAGATTAAGGAACAGGGATTTACACCTCTGTCCCCAAGGTAATTACCAGATGGCAAATGGCTTGTTTTCACTTGATGAATCAGAGCAACTGAATCAGGCCTTCCGAAGTGGCTTGGATTTCATTTCCAACCAATCCTCTTGCTTTACAGGCTGAAGAGGTTTTTTTCTCACCCTTTAGATAATGGCTTTAAGGTAAAGCTAACATTAAAGCAAAAGCCTGCCATTAGGGGGATGGATTTCAGTGTGTTGGGACTCCAGCCATACCATTTCTCACAACATCTTAACCCTTTGCTGGCAATTGCTGGGTCTTGCCAAGACCTTATGGCAAGAGTTTTCTCACCTGAGTAAGCCAAACAAAATAAAGCCACATCGCCCAGGACTTCAGAAAAAGACTATAAACCTCAGGACTGTCAGCAGTCTTTCGCTTCAAACATTCTACTCTAGTAAGAAAGATGAAATTAAAGCCACTGTCTTTTGAGGAATTAAAGTTTTGCCTTTCTTTCCTTTTCAAGAACAGCTGTAGAAAGAAGCAGAATTTTAACTGAGCATTAACAATACAAAAAGTAACAGAACAAACACATTCAGTGGAAATTTATAGCCTGGGCTTTGCCTTGTTTTGTTTCCTTCAAAAAATAGAGAGCAAGAAATTTAAACAAAACTAAAGTTAATGCTCTGTTTAAGGTCTTCTTATAAATATATTCTCCCAATCCTGAATTGAAATAATACGACATTTAAATGTCATCTTCAAAACACTAAAGCAAACTAAACTACAAATCTAATGTCTTACTTGGCATTCATAATGTTCCCAAACCTTCTGCTGAATTTCTATATATTTGCTGGAATAAAAAGTAGTGTTTGCTTTGTTTGTCTGGATTTTTTTCTTGATTTCTGTTCAAAGAGTTTTCTGAAATTAACAACAAATGCAGGCAATCAGCAAACAGAAGGCCAAGCAGGGACTCTCTTTCGTTTCATTTTGCAGAGTTTCCTTATGAATTTGCTGTAGCAATTGTCCTAGCCATTTACCCAGTTGTCCTATGGCCTTTTCTCCTTCACTGTCCTGCCTCCTAACTGTCAAAAAATTGGATTTTATTATGGATTTTTTCCTTTACGTTGGTTTACAGTGTTCATTTTCTCTCTTCGATGGATTTTATTCCTATCAATGGTTTAGATGCTTCTGTTTTAATTTCAAGATTTCAGACTGCCTTCTGCCATGTGCTGTAAGGCTCCTATTATCCCATCTTCTCCATGGAAGCTTACAATAAAAATACTGCTTTTTCTTTAAAACCCATTTCTAAACACAGCTCTGCCAATGGAATGACATTTTTAATCAACAGTAGTCTCTAAATCCAAAGACTAATTGAGAAAGACCTTTCTAATTTAGAAAGACCTCTTCACTGCTGGCCCTAAAATAAGCTTTTTTTTTTTTTTCCATTGTATGGTCTAATACCCCAGAGCTGTTTGTAGCAGAATGGAAGGCATGGAAAAGCCTCTAACAAGAAAATGGCTTAGCAGTGGTATGGCAGCCAGACAGCACCCACCAATCTGTACAGAGGTCCTTCGCTTGTAAATGTTTAGGGTTAGGTTGACCACCAAAAGGACCCAATCCACCTAATCCTAAACCATGCAAGACTAGGAGGATAAATGATGATTCCTTCTAGAGGGGCACTCCCTGCTGGGGGAGACAGAGGTTCATGATCTATTGACTTACCAGGCCTGAGATAAATTCTTGAGCTGTGAGAGAGTAAGAGACAGACATGCAAGATAAGTAGAATTAAATATGGGAAAGAAATGTCTGGGCTTATGGCAGAAAAAAAAAAAAATAAAGCACTGAGAAAAGAGCAAATACATGATGAATAAATGATGCCTGGATAACAGCAATGCAAGAAGTATCTGGGTTTAGCAGAGCACAATACATTCCTTCTGCCTCTCTGAGCATGGAATGAATCAGCCTCCAGAGGTGACAACTGGACTGGAAAGCTGGACTGAGCACCTACCATTGAGGTGACCAAATTTACATGAGATTTTTCTTACCCCCTATGCAAATGTAATGGAAATTGTAGTTCTAGATTGCATCTTTATTAATCTGTGACTTTACACTTGGCAGTCAGATGCTGGCTTGATGCAAATCAGGTAACTTTCCTGTTCCATTTATGTCCTCAGGACACCAATGTAAAAGGGTATTATATTGTTATTTTAATCTTAACCATCACAAGACAAGTGGGCAGCATAATACTGATTATGTTGATCTCCTAGAAAAACGTAGATCATATGCTATTATTGATGGAGTTCTGCTTTAGGTACAAGTTTGATTACACCAGACTGCTCATTGTACGTGGGAATCGCCTGCCAACAGAATTTGTTCCAGATCTGTTTGACAAAAAATGTGGTATTCCACCTAGTTTCATTTAGCACCTACCACATAACATTGGGACTGAGGAAGTCAAAAAAGAGCCTGGCTCATGCTCCACAGACTGCAGCTGTCTGCTTCTTAGGCATCAAAAGCTCCATCTAAACAAATTAAAACAATGCACAAGGGCTTTTTTCTGGCATTGCATGCAGTAACATAACAGAGTTTGTGTCCATATGGCTACAGTGGTTTTCCCCCAGAATAAAAAGAGAGAGAAATTAATCCGAATTTCTTATTGCAAACAGTGTTTGACCTGCTTCTGAAGCACCCAGGGTTCTGTCTGCAGGAATATTAGCTTGCATGGGCCAACACCATACCAACAAGCGTGCCAAAAAATGAACAATATAGGCTATTGAAGGACAGCCCTCATCCTATGCCCCAGCCTGTTTGGTTTAGTTACTAGTATAGACATAGACAAATTAGCCAGAATATAAGGCAATGACTTTCCCTAAACTCAAAAGCTGAGAAATTCAACTCAGCCTTTGTTTGTAGACCACATTATTTACAGGATCTTCAACATCCCTTAGCAACAGACACTTGGAAGACTGGTTGAAACACAGAAGTAACAGGAGCAGCATGTACTGGCAGGGAGAAAGGAGTCAATGATAAAGCATCTCTCCATCCTGCTCCTACCTGTCAAGAGCTGCCCAGCACTGAAATCAATGTCCTCCATACAGGAGCTCAAGGCAGACATTACAGGCTTGTCAGCTCTGAAGAGCACCCCTGGGGCTCCTCAAGTGTGATTTTTCTTTTTTTTTTTAACTCTATCCATTTCAAACCTGTCCCTGCATATGCAACATAGGCCATGCAGGATGCTGCACTGCTGCATTTCATTTGTCTAACACGCCAAACTCTGAATAATGTTAATGGGACAGTCACAATCAAAAACACCACTGACAGTAGAAAGCTCTGTTAGGCTGAAAAGTTATGGTGAGACCTGACATTCAGTACAAGTCAGGACCAGAAAACATTATGACAGTACAGACAATGATAATGTAAAGGACGTGCAAGTCCTTCGCTTTGTTCCACACGTTAGGAAGAAGGGTGGGATGATAATGTCTAATATAGGTTTAATTATGCCTTTTAGGAATACCTGTTATTATACATACATTTTTTATTTAGGTATAAAAATTAACTGCCCCAACCCCACTAGACCAAGGAAGAAGACTGTGGCAGAAACTGAGGCCCTGAAGGCTGTATCTTCATTTGGCAATGGAAAACAGCAATCTTCATTCTGGATTTGAAGAATGACCTCTAATGAATGTTATGTTTGCTAATGATAAACACTTTAGAGGCCTTCAAGAGTCAGGGATTACTCTGCTATCCAAAACAAATAATCCTAAACCAGACTTTTTTAAAATAATAATGATAATGAACAGAAGGGAAAAATTTGTCAAGTCTTGCATACGTGGATGGTTTCTTCCTCCAGTTCAGAGGAAAGCTGACATTCAGAACTTGAAGTTTACCTTCTTTTTGTTGCAAATCTCTCTGTTTCATTTGCATCACAGTTTTCATTGGAAATCAAATCTTCACAAATTGTTTATCAGTGCATTGCAACACTGTTCATTGTATTTCATCTAATTTAGGCAATGGTTATTTTAGATTGACCTATACTATGATATTATCATCTATTGTCCTTCATAGCTTATGAGTCTAGAAGCCAAATTGTACAGAATGAAAGAAATCTCTAAACTGTTCCATTCCTATAATATCCATGTGAGTTGACAGTCCCCACAACAGTGTCACTGTCACCAGATAACCACAGGGAGCAGCCTGTGCTTAATATTACTGAGTCAGGTGACATTAATATGTGTTTGACTATAGGGTTTAGAGCAGAGGATGAGTATGAGAGTTGTCTTTTTTACAGTGTTTGCATAGAAAGTCATGTCCCCATCCTATGAATTTCCTTTGACCATCTGCTATCTCCTTAAAATCCCCATTGGTTTTTATTAGACCTCAGCCTTCTCACAGGATAGGTGAGAAACTTTGTGCAAACACAAGAGGAGTTGAATGAGATTTGCTTAGTTCCCTGGAAGTCTAGACTTCAGCTGAGATGCTTGTATGATAAGTTCACAGCTGGATTTGATTTCTTCCAAATCTGTAAGGACACAGATGGTCTTCACTGCTTATCTCCTTCATTTTGAAAAATAACTTGGTGGAGTTTTGCCTCCTTATGAAGTACTAAATACAATCAAAAAAAAAAGATCCAGTCATATTCTAGCCTTTCATGTCTCAAATGGCACTTCTATTTATGGACCCTTGTACAAAGGTTCACGTCCATTAAAGGGGAACAGGCTGCCTGGGACACTGAGGTGCTGCTGCTGTACCCTACAATCGCTGCAGCTTCTTCAGATTGTGGTTATTAGCTCCTTGAGGCAGAATAAATTGCCAAACACAGCAGTGAAAATAATTAAATTTCCTATTGATATTGATGCATATTCACTGTTCATCCTTAATCCAAAATAAGCTTGTATTTCTGGATCAATATGTCACTCACATCCCTACCAGTAGGGCTCAGTAGGAAAATAGCATTATTAATGATGCCAGAATGATTTTTGTCTTTTCTTTTATATCTCTTTTACACAATTCTGTGTATCCACAAGTATTAGTATACATACTCCACTTAGTAACCCTTCACTTAGTTTAGTACTTAGTGTTTTGTAAGTGTTCTGCAGGCCCTGAGACTAAACACCCCAGAACTGCAGAGCCAGGGACACCAAACATTCTACTATCTCAGGAAACCAAGGTCTCCTCACAGGAGGATTCTGTAAACTAGAGGTTAGCCCACCTCAGCCCTATTATTGGCTCCCTTGTTAGATATGCTGATGTGCAAAGTCTAAAACTGGTGTGAATGAATGACAGGGGGTGTGCATTTTGCCACACTGTCACCTGGGTGAAGTAGATACATCAAACAGGATCCTGATTAAAATACTGACGTAAAGACCCCAAAACCCTCTTAACCATGACTAGCTTCTTTTCATAACACCAGGAAAAAGGCATCACTAAAGCCAGGAGCGCAGGCCTTGTTGCAGGCTGTGTAATATCACTGCCTCCACCAAAAACACTTCATAACTTGGCTGCAGAAGTCAAAGGTAAAGATGCATTTCAAGCTTTATTCCTGTAACTATTTCTTTCGGAACCAGACCTGTCTGGACCAATTATGTACCAAATGTCTTTGGTAACTTTGTCTTTATGCTTCATTAGGAAACTTAGAATAGCAGGAGAGAGACTTGGAATGCTGTCTTTTTTACAGTGTTATGCAAAACAGTGTAATTTTAGAGAGACTTGGAATGCAAAGAGAATTCAGTCAATAGAATAGCAGGAGAGAGACTTGGAATGCAAAGAGAATTCAGTCCATGAGGATCTAACTATATCTAATATGCTCAAAGCACTTCATATACACAGGGAAAGTTGAATCCAGCCCCCAACTGCTTTGGTTTAAAATATAGTGCAGTTTACATCCTAATAAACAATTTACAATGTAGTTACCATTATTTGAGTTTTGGATATCTGAAACATCTTTTTTCAAATGGAACTGGATCATGTTCTATTTGCCTGTTAATTACTTTAAAGTATCTCTGCCTTTTTAAAATACCTACTTGTCTGAATTCATATCAGCTTCTCTTAGAGATTTGGTTAATATTATTTGCACCCCATACCAGTTATTATCAGTGTGTATACTGAAAATGCAGAGCAAGACAATGATGATAATGATGATAATGAATCTCAGGCATGTTTTGTGTTTGCTGTTTCTTCTCCCCAGCTGGTTCACCCAGCTCAAAACCTTACAAATACATAATACCATTCCTTAGAGTAAACATACTGTAACTCGATTTTCTTCCCCCAAGCAAGCAACCAGATGAATGGCCTTGGTGGATTATTCTGTAACAGAAACACTCATAAGGGGTCTGTGATAAGCAAGTGAATGGAAATGGAGAAGTGCCCTGTTTAAAATCATCTAAACATTTTCTCTTAACATGAAACATTTGAAAATGTGTAGCTCAGTGTTTGATGAAACACAGGACCCTGTTGTCTGTAGCTCAGTTCTAGTGCCTTCTTTAAATGTAATCTTTTATCCAAGTCACATGTGTTTTCAATAACTTCACATGTGGATGCAGTTACACCAGAAAACTGATTCACAAGTACTTTAGAGGCTCCTCTATCTTTCAGACCCACCTAAAGTTTCTTTCCATTTTTTTTAATATTTTTTTAGAAAGCATGTGAAGGGAAATAATCAGTTTTGCTTGCGTACAACACAACTGCCCTGGTCTGAATCATAAGTAAAGCTTTGTTCAAAGGAACAGCTGGTACCAACTCCAGAAGTTTAAGCATTCCCCTCCAAACAGAAAACTCTGTTGGGTCTGTTAGTCATCATCTCCCACAGGTATTGATTCAAGGCTACAGTTCTGCCTATTCCTGCCATGGCTAAAAAGATTTGTTACAAGGTTTTCAGAATGAGCATTTTCATGCACAAGCAAACATACAGCTATTTCTTTCTTGTCTGCTAATCTCCATGATTATTGTACCTTCTCGAAACATTTTTAACCACATAAAGGGCAATCACACTTTAATGACAATAATAGAGCATTAAAAAGTTGTTTCTGCAGAAATGCACATGCAAAGATAGCTTTGCCCTCAGGCACTGCAACTGTATAAACAGACAACTTTGCTATAAATCTAAATCAATTCTGCCAGCTTTTTCTATCAGGAAACACAATTTTATGGATAGGATCTGTTTGAAATATATTCTCAGGAACTGAATTCCTATTGCGCCTTATTTTCAAAGAAAGCTTAACACAGGTCACCTCCTCATTTCCAGGAGTGTAGTTTTACTGCTCCTTCTAAGTTATGCCAGAGGTGGGAGCTCTAAAAAGCATTTCAACCACTTTGGGAACTGTACTTACATTGTGCTTTCAAGAAACTTCTGCTAACAACCAAATGGCAAACTTGGAACACCCTTGACAGTTTTCTAGGACATCTCCCTGACAGTCAGTTTTCAAAGAGTTCAATTATGGTACATATTGCCTTCATTCATATCAGAGCTTATTTTGTCCTGGAATACACAGGTATGCAAACACAAAAGTTTTCACATCAATCCCTTCTGAGGCTGTGGACTGGTGGTTTGAGCCTAGATACCAAAGTAGTGTAACTCTTTCAGTTTAGCACAGGAACCTCCAACACCAGAGAGAAATCAGGCAGGAAATGAGGATTTAGATGTCATGCTTACATGGCCTGGATTTGGTGTGACCAGAATATTTCTTCTGCGACTGAGAATCAGAAGCTGTAAGGGGAGCTTAAGAAAAAGATTTTGAGTTCCAGCCACGTGACTACAAACCTCCTAGAGAAGGTGTAAGGAGCCATTGTTGGTAGGTACCGGAAAGCTGAAGCTGCCCAAATCTTTTCAGTCAGAGAGCTGTATTTGCAGATTATGTCTGGACTTGAAAAAAGGTATTCTTAGACCTTTGGCTGGCCTTTCTACCATAAAAAACGGGCAAATAAATACTGAGATGTTTCAAATATGCGTTTATCACATGTCAGTCTCAGGATTATCCAGACTTTTTCACCTCAATAAGAACACTCCTTCATTCCCACAAGATCCAATGTCAAGTGAAGGGCTGTCTCTCACACTGTGGGTTGAGATTTACTGCCTGTCTATGCCTCTGGGCAGCTCTGGGGATGGCATCAGGACCACATCATTCAATACCACAGCACCAGGGCACAGATGGGTGAATTTCAGCCCCGACCACTGCATTTTTCTGACTCTTCAGAAGCCTCTGAAAATCCATGTGTGGTCTCAAAAATGATCAGTGGCAGAGGGGTGAAGCATGTCTGTGCTTTCAGGGAACTAAGTTTCCAAAGTCCACATCATCCTCTCTGACCTCTCCTGAGTGACTCATGCCAGAAGCTGAGGTTCATCACAGCTAAAGTTGCATCGGCTACAAGCATAGAGATTCATTAATGATAGAATGTGGGTTCAGACTTCCAAAGTCTGAGCATTGTGGGCAGGATCCAGGAAAATGCTTAAATGCATGTATACATTTTATTCATGTAGAGTCTATGGGACAAAAACTGTTGTGCAAGTTAAATGTTGTGCATATACTTCATCAAGGGCAGGATGTTTGTGCCTTGGAGGATCAGGCTTTCCATAGCACAGCCTTGTTCCCAAAGCTACAGACATACCTTAGAGTAAAAAACAGAAAGCACAGCATGATGGCAGGGTCAAGGTGAAAACCTGGGGACAAAGACTCCAGAATAAGACCAAGAGACACAAAACCATGCTCCTCACAGAGGGCTGGCCCATCATCTTTACCAGAAATCATTTGTGCTGTCTTACACTGTTAATTAGGCTTGGAGTGTTTATTCTGTTGTCCAACGCTTTTTTCACATTGTTGAGAAAATTACAAACTTTTAAAATATAGAGGTTACCTTAAAGTATGCCTACTTGAATAGGTCTAACTTAGCCTTTTGCTTAGTACATTTATATGAAGAATTAATGGGGGAATATTGTATAAAATTACGAAGTTAATCAGAGTCAAATGCAGTTTTCTCTCATACAGTTTTGTTGGACATTTTAGGCAGTTTTAAATATTTGATCAGATCATTTTATCGTTTCAGGAATGACAGTGGTAGAAACTATCTAAATGCCCTTGTCTTTCATTGCATGTAACATATGCTTCCTCTTAGTCGAAGGCCCCACTCTGTGCAAATGTAAAGTTTCTATACAATTGTATTTATGACATAAAATTCAGAATACACAAATTAAGTCTGCCTATTACAATCAAGGAAAAATGAGCAAAATCTACATAACAGTAACCCTAAGGTCTATTATAAAACAGCTTCCAGAACTTGTGCCTTAAAATATCAGCTTCAGACTATAAATTCATTTTAGCTGAATTTTAGAAGATTTATAACCACTGTGGTTATTTGGTGGACTAAATCTTCACAATAAATTTCTTTACAGTCATATTCAACTTATCAGTTATTCCAGTGCAAATCCAAAATACTTCAAGTGAATCACAAATTTCATAGATGTGGATGGAGATATAAAATGTTAGGGTTTCAGGGAAAGTGCTGTGGTTTTAAACTGAAATAACAAAACAGGGTCTGGTCTGGAGAACACAAGCCCCATGGAAATCTTTATGACAAATTCAGAAGGAGTGTAGGTTACATGTCAAGCATAGGTTGTTCAGAAATGGTATAAATGCTGAAGTAGAAGTAAGCAGGATCTTGAGCTAATTTATTCCCCTGTGACAGCCAAAAAGCAGGTATAGCATGGGTTGAGGAACACAAAGTAGAAACTAAAATGAGAAATTAAATAAAGTAAGCCAGTGTGCTTTCTTGGTTGACATTCCTCTTACTCTTCAGAGATGAGGAGATATTGATCTCATTACAGACTGAGCCTTTTCTCATTCCATGCTATTCAGCAGTCATGGTGGCATGAAAAGGGAAACTGCTGCCTTATACAGTAAAAACAGCTTCACTCTCTCAGTGTCCTATTACTCTTCACACACCAGAAGCAATCACAGGGTAAGACTTTCTGGCAAGGGGCTCGAGCTGCAAGAACAACTCATCCTTTGGGGAGAAAAATAAAATAATCTTATGTAAAACTTTATCAAGGGAAATACTTCCAAAAACGGGAGATACTGTCAAAATGTGAGCATTACTATTTGTAAAGGGAGGTCAGAAGTACAGAAAACTAGAATATATTGTGTGGTCTCAGCAGTAATTTGGTTCTTATGGGGAAAGTTAGGTGAACTTTTCCTCCTCCCCTTTTAGCCTCAGTCATGCCTTGTTCTCTGGTTAAAAATTCAGTTCAATACCTCCCAGAAAGGGAATATTATTTCCTCCCTTTTTTATAGATTTCTCTGGTTTACATTTCCATTCAATAAATATACTACAAAACGTTATTTGCCTCTGTCCACAGTTTTTTTTAGTTGCAGTGATCTTAGTGATATCACAAATTAAATTACAGGATCCCACTCCAAACTCATCAGGGCACATTGGGGAAGAGAAAAATCAAGCAACCTCATTACATCTGGAGCTCAGTGTTTATGCATTTCAGAAACACACATTCCATTGTGCTAATACCCTTCTTGAAAAGAATCAGTGAGGAAGAAAGTGTCCAGTTAGCAGCATGGACCAGTGCTGTTCTCCCTGCCAGCCTGGCACTCAACACTGTGCTTGAGGGATTTTAATGTACACAGACATGGTTTTGATTTGCTGACCTTCATTTTTAGCAGGAACTTCTTCTGAAGTTGGTCCATGTAAATGACCAGAATCTGGAATGAAATCTAAGAACTGTATGCATTACTTGTGTCCAAGATCAGTAGAGAATTCCAACAAGGGTAGCTGGAGAAAAGGGATAGTCTCATATACAAATGAATTTTTAAGGTGAAACATATACTGCAGAAGCAAATAAAGAAAATCAATTCAGTATTTATAGTCAGCAGGTACTTAAGGTCAACACTGACTGCACAAAGACTGTGCAACTGCTGAGCCAGTTCGACTTTGGGCTTAAAATCACCCCCTAAATGACACATTCACATTTTTTTAAAAAGTGTCTACAGTAGCAATATTCCCTTACTGCATTTGTGTTTCTATCCCAGGGCAGATACTCTAAGGCCAGAACCAGATGAGCCATTCCTGGAATGTTCCTGAATGGGATGATGGTGGGTCTGAAACAGCACAAGCACTTCAGAGGGGAAACTTCCCAAGCAAGTGGTCAAAATTGCTGAAAATAAATGGATATTAGAGTAGGGTCAGAAGCAAATCCACTGTTACAACCATTTGGGCCTCTTCAGGGGAGCTTAAGTGTCTGTTTGGATTCAGTCATTTCACCCAGCTTTGCCATGATGCAAATGTGGGGTGGGAATGTGAAATATGAAAATTGTTATTGGAAGTGATCTGAAATATTTCAAAACTAAGGGCTTTTTTAATTTGAATGGGATTTCTTGTGAGATCAGTGCAGGTATACCCACTGACTTTACCAAAGAGTTGCCTGGGATTAGCAGCAAAAATACAAGCTGTATAAATTAAAAGGAGGCCAGTAGTATTCTATTACATTTTTTTAATTCTGTGAGTCCATTTAAAACAATAGGTATTTCTCTTGTTCATCCTATTGTTCTAGTACAAATCTCCATCTGCATTCCTTGTTTCCTCACCTAGCACAAGCTTTGTCTCCTTGAAAGTCCTCCAAAGCATTGTCCTGTCCTATGAGCCAAACCCATTGCTGCAAAGTCAACTAAAATCCAGGGTTAGGCAATTGCAACAGCCTCATCCCATTTTCTCCAGGAAGCCCTTTAGTGCACCAGAACTCTGAGATGTACAGAACCCCTAATGGTGCTATGTCTGTGCAGGGCATTAAAATAACTCTGTGGCCATAAACTTAGGCCATAAACTCCCTGTCTTTGTACACTCTTCCACCCTGCCATTAACAAGCAGGGAAAGTGTGCAATAAAAATGTGCAATGTAACCCCCAACCAACCCTCCAGCATGCACCCAGCAGTCTTTAACCTGGTAAGCAGGTGTGCAGAGCTGTGAAACAGACCTGCTATTAAAGCAGTGAGAGTTCTGTCCATCCTCTTACACTTACCTAATGGTTTGTGTCCCAAACCCCAGGCCAGATAATCTGCTTGATCCAGCTATTGCAACTAATCTTTTATCTGGGAAAACCTCAGTGGAGGGCATTTGACAACAGCAGCACAAATAAACTTGCTTAACTGAAATCTTAATGCACCATCAAAGTACATAGGATCTTAGACTTCTAGGAAAATTCATGTTGGAAGGGAGCTTAGCAGGTTTCTAGCCCAAATTCCTGCTCAAAGCAGGGACACTCATAAGACCAGACCAGGTTGCTCAGTGTTTTATCCAGTCTGGAGATGGCACAACCACTCTGGGCAACCTGCTGCCATCTCTTATTGTCTCATGCTGAAAATATTTTTGCCTTATTCAAGTCTGAACCTCAGTGTTTCAACTTCAGAGTTCATTTAGTCTGAATAAATATTATATTTTTATATAATTATTATCTTTTAAGTATTAACATTATGCAATGATGTAGGGCTTTTCACTCAGCTTTGGCCTCAAAACTTAAGGGATAGATAAATTTCTTAGCCCACCTTAAAAGTACACCAGCTGTTGCTTGTTTAATGTCTTGGGGAACAACTAGTATACATTCAGAGCTATTCTATAACCAGACATTATATCTTGCGTTTCAATGTTCTTTACAGCAGAATAGATCCCCATGCACTTAAACATATATCAAATAACCCTGTATTAACCAGTGGTTGTTTCTCTGGTAAAGCCTGCCAGCTGTTTAACCACAAGCAGAAAATAAGGAAAAAGTAGTTCAGGATAAGACATGGAAATGCGGCTTGTCCTTATATATTGATATTTCACTAGGAAGGGTCGTCGTCAGCATTTCTGTCAGAAAAGATTGCCTGGAAAGAAACTCCTAATTCATTCCAATACACCTAAATAGCAAAGCTCAGCAACTTCAAGTGATGTTACTAGAAACTCTTGGTTTCTCAATGTGATTGGGAAGCACAAAAATTTATTTTAGTTAATGAAATCTCTATTTAGAGACCTCATAGGAAGTTCCTGTAATTCAAAAATGTCTTTATTCTACTAAAAGTCCTGATCTATGACACATCACTAAACTAAACAGTGGTTACACAAAGAAACAAACACAGTGAAGCACAGCCTGCTTCTTGAATTTGGGTCTGACATGATGTCCCCTGCAATATGCCTGAGGGTATCTGCAATGGCCAGGAGTGGTGAAGAACACAGCCCAGCACCCCTTCAAAAGCAGTCACACACCCTGGACATGGTCAGAGCTAAAAGGTTTTAACTTGATAATGACCCATCAGCAGCAAGGATTGTTCTTTGGTCCAGAGGGTGTTCAAATTCTTGTCTTGCAAACATGACTTTCCAGTGCTTGCTAAGTTATCTCAACTTCTGCTAGAGGAAAATAATAGGGACAGCAAATGGTAAACAAACCTCAAGTTCTGTTTCACCTTCACATTATCTGGATGAGTAACAGCAACAAAGATATTATTCCCCTCAAAGATTGTTTAATTCCACAGATTATAGCTCATATTTTCTGGCAAGCTTTTCAGCTGCTATTAAGTACTTCGACAAGAAACAATGTTCTACAAGTTGTCAGTACCTTTCTCCACCATCCCTAGACAGTGTTCTGGAAGAGAAAATCAGTGCAACAGATTTGGATGGGGTTTTCTGCTTTTATGGACAATTTATCACAATGAGGTAGAGCAAGAAATGGAAAAAATGAACATCAGCTTTGATAAATAGTACAGAGAATCAGCCTGGTGACAGGATGAGCAGAGAGGCTTCAATGATTGTGCTTTAACATTTCAGGTTAATTTCTCTACAAGGGTGGAAGAGACAATTTTGTCTCCAGAGCAATTTACAGCACTCACTAAATAATACAATCATGTCAGCATGTTGCAAATATCTTTTAGGAGTGAACCCATTTTCCCCACCAAACTCACACCACAATGACTGTGAGAGAGAATCTCCATAGTCCATGGCCAACCTTCAGACGGCCTGGTCATTGATTAAAGTGACAGAGAGGTGCAAAAGTCAGGTCCTCCCAAAACTCTTGTGCCTGGGAGATAGCACCTACCCATGATTTTTCAAGATGCTTTGACTCTCCTGCCATGACTGAAATGGTGTGAAATGCTCACAAAAATCTTTGTTCTTTAGGAATGTGGATAATTTTGGCAAAGATCCACATGGCCTCTGCCAGAAACTCCACCTTACTCTCATGAATGGCAGTCATTTGGCTTCTTTCCCCTCCTTGAACAAAGCAAAACTGCAAACAGAGACTTTTGTGCCCAGATGAAAAAGGTAATTATAATAATAATAGTAAATGGGTATACTATATTGAGCAAAGAAGGAAAAGTGTTTCTTGCTGATAAGACTAATGCACCAATACAGCAGTGACAACCAGACAATGATTTCAGGGAAGCTCCCTGCTGCACAGCATCCCAGACTTGTGATCCTGGAAGCAACCTGCAAAGAGCTGAACCCAGTGGCAAGAAGACCATAAAATGCCTGTAGCCTTTACAGGGACATTTAGGGGTGATTCCAAATATTCACTGCAGCGCTTAAATTTCAGATTTCCATCTTCAGTTTAGAAGTCTGCAGTCCTTCCCTGTCTCCTCTAAGTGATTTTTTTTCCTTCTTCTCTGCTTGATACAGATTAGTGTTTCACAAAAAAAAAGAGTTCTTTAGTACCAAAGTAAAGTCACATATAATCAGGAACATAGAAAAGATTTCAGTAGGCAAAAAGCTAATTCTGCTAATGCCCCATGAATGAAATGTTATCTGTCAATTAAAGAAATACTTCCTCCTCTTTTTAATGCCAGAGAGCAGAATTAATGTCAAAGACCAATTTCTATCATACAATGTAATAACACAATTATGAAGCTGAGAAAATCCTAAAACTTATTTTGCTTGGATCCCAGCCTGACAATTTTCAGAACTGTATGCAATGCACGAATTTGTTTCCCATTAAAAAATTATTTGTTAAGCTCCATTCATTCAAGATGCAGGAAGAGACAACTCAATAGCTTATCAATTTAATCTGAACATCACTTGACTTCTCTGTTTGGCCTGCACTCACATTACAGTTTCCCTAAGTAGTTTCAATGGCACATATTGAAATAGAGTTTTGTAGCAGACGACAATAAATTACAGTCCTGCAAAGTCTTTCGTGTCAAGCATGGTACTCCCACACCCTCCCATCCACAGCTGGGCTGTTCCCTTAGACATTTTCTGTGCAGCATTGTACCAAGGTGATCCAGTCTGTGCCCTGCTCATCCACTTCATCTAGCACAAACGAGATTCAGCTCCAACTGGAACATCTAAAGATAAATGTCCCCATGTAGCTACATGGACACAAGGCATCTTCAGTCAGGAATGATCTAGGACTGAGTTTGCTGCCATCAGAAATGCTCTAGGAGATCCCACATGACCTTCAGGCATCACTGCAGAACAGCCTCAGTTTCTCCTAGGGCCGTATTTTCCAGATCCATCCAAACACCTTGAGCACTCGGAAGTATCTTGTGTGTTCTGAAACCAAGCCTTGCCCTTCATCTTGACTTAATCCCACGCAGAAGCATGGAGGATCACAGCTTTTCAGCTAGAGAAGGAATCCAAACTAAACCTGGCAATGCCCATTTTCCTTGCAGCAAAGTGATAGATTCATTACACCTCATAGGACTGTGTTCATACACATAAACACACACATGAGAGAGAAAGAGAGAGAAAGGGGGAGAGAGAGAAAAGGAAGGGGCTTATGCTGTAAGCTAGTCACATCCAGAGCTGGCTCAACATTTGGAACTCTTCAAGACTTAAGTCTGTATGGATCTGGAATGTTGCCTCACTCCCATGGAAAGATGGGGTCTTTTGGAAAACCAGAAATCAGACATAGATTCATAATACTGCTAAAATTGTGGGAATGTTGGAATATAAGGATTGGGTCAGGCCTGTTTCCCAGTATTATAAAAATATTAAAGACATAATTTATAAACAGAAAAATCTGTTCAATGAAGTGCACAGAAAATGAGTAATAATAAATCAGCTGCTGTATTTGAAACTCACATTTTTTTCCAGAGTTGCTCAGTTTATCTCCATTTTGGCTGCTGTGCTGCCCCATTGAGTGTGATTTGTGATTAAAGCTGCTTGTGGCCCTTGTCTCCAGGCCAACACTTCTGGTGTGGCCATTCATAGTACAGCTTATTTTCATTGACGCCTGGACCCCAACACTGGCTTAAACCAAACAGAGAGCAAAGACTTCAACTGGGGGCGTGGGTCCAGACCATGCTGGGATTTCAGGGCACAGGATGAGATGAGGACAGAAGCAGGACCAGGGAGGCAAAGCAGGATTGACACAGCTTTGGAATGGCTGGAATAGGTATGGGAATGGGGTCCATGGCTGGGCAGGGGAAGGCAGGGCTATTGCAGAGGTGGAGACCAGCACTGACATAGGACCAGTTCCTGTCTGGGTCTCAGTTCAGCTGTCTACACACAGGGATCTTGGATAAGAGAGTTGCCATGGAACACATGAGATATTTGCAGATGTGATAGTGGCAGTGAAGAGGCAGATGAAGACTGGGAGCAATTCCCTGAAGTGTCAGATGTCTCTCAGGAGCTGTGTCCAGGTTCCTGAAGAGAGATCCCGACAATGTACTCAGTTGAGTGACTCAGTTCAACAGACAGAGGGGGCCTAATTTGAGGTATACAGAATCGTTGGTTCTTGGAGAAGGAATGACAGAATGCAGGGACACCTGAGCACTGCTGAACAAGCAGGGTCAGAGGAAAAGCTGTTAAGCCAAAGAAAATGCTACATGGCCACTCTGTTTAAGGAGGCCTGAACTAAGGCAGGCATGAGTGGAGGCCAGGAGAGAGGCAGAGGGAAGGCAGAAGTAGGACATGGTAAAACCAGTAGGTGCAACATCTGTGGTGCTGAGATGAGGGGAAGAAGCATCAGGAGATATCCAAAGATTTTACCAGTAGCAGCCAAAAAACTCCTGGAGCTGATATAAACACATAAAAACTCTGGCAGCAGAGGCTGAAGTTATTCTTTCTTTTTCCTTTTTTCCATGACTGCCACAGATTTTCCTCAGTAAATCAGAGTGAGGACTTGCTGACTGCTCAGTACACATCCACAGTCATGAATGGTATCTTGGTGTCTTTCGTTAACTCTTTTGAGACAGCAATGCTCTCCAAATGTAATATCCAACCGCTGACTGGTGGATGATCCTTACTAGCCGTTCTTTTTTTGTTTCCCTTCTGGTTTGCATTTATTTAGCCTAATTAATATTCAATCTGAGAAGGTCACTTTCCACTTACTCAGAAAAAATGAAGCAGAACTCAGAGAAAAGAGGACTTTTCTTATGTATTCAGTGATGGACCTTCAAATGTGCAAGTCCTGCTATCTGAGTTGAGAGATGGTTCATCTATCAGTAGTTAATAGAGGGGTAAAGTACCAGTACTTCTGGGTCCATTGCAAGGTGCTGCATGGACACAGATCACAATCCATTTTTAATAAATGAAGAATTCTCTGTCCAAGCATAGGCATAGGAGAATCAGGGAATCTGGCTTCTATTCCCAGATTAGAAGGAAAATGTAGGAACAGCAGCTCAATCCCACCATGCATGGGATTGAGCTGCTGTTCCTACATTTTCCAGCAAATCAACTCACCTCCTCTTCATCTGCACATGTTCATAGGCCCAAATGCCTAGCAAAAATTTGACCAGATTTGGGCATCAGGTAACTTTAGCCCTATCTAAACATTGTTCTGGATGTTTCAGTCCTTGCCTGATGCACGGCCAGCAGCATAAACACTCTCTGGATCCATGGCCCTGATCCACACAGGCTTGCTGCCCTGACACTTTGGATAACACCAGGAAGTGGCCCCAGTGCTCCCTTCATCCCATCATCCTGGATCAGGAAAGCAGAGTTTTCTGTTTTCTCAGACAGCAGGGAGACCTGATCCCCAGAATCCCAGCCCCTGGCAAACAATCAGCCATCTCTGACACCACCTCCCTCTGCTGAGGAAAGCTCAGCTCAGAGCTACGTCTGCTTGGATGCTGGGCAAGGGTCCAAATTTTCAGGGTGGTATTTGAGTGCATTGAACACTTTCTCCCTCTGAAATCCCTTTATTTTCTCCCTCCACACCTTCCAAATTTTGAAGCTAATGAGGCTGGGACCCTACACACAATAGCCTTAGTCCCACACCATCTCAATTAATATTTTTCATCCTACACACTGCATGGACCAAGAACTCTGTGAAAGAAATATACAGTAGGGTATAATCTTTTTCTGCTAACTATCCCTATCCCAAGATGGATTAGTTCTCCTTTATTTTTGGTCCTTTGTCAGCCAGCTCAGAGAACGATAGCTTTATTACTGTGAGTTTAAATAATCACGTATGCCTATCCTAACAAGAGAAAACGAGATTCATATTTTGTAACAGATGATCTTAAGAACTTCAGCCTGCTATGTCTTTGTAATTGGCCATAATTCTCAAACTGACTAGTTTTACTATAAATTTGAATTACTGAAATCTAATTTTCTGAGCTTTCACTGTGCCACATGCATTTTACAGATGTTAATCGCTTGTTTGTCACGTTTCTATGGGTTAATAATGAGAATATCCTACTGATCAAAGTACATGCAGTTATTCCAGGTAACAAAGCATTGCAATGCCAGACAAAACTTTATCAGTCCAAACATACTTCCTGGGAGAATGCCTGCTGCATCATCCAAAGACTGGCAATATTAGCACTGAGCTTCCTACACATTTAAGAGGTTGGCTCTCACAAAGAGATTAGACTGTTCTTACTCTACTAAAATATGGAAAATGTCTCTGGAAATGTCTGAGTTGGAAGATTCGTATTTTTAAAATTATTTAATGACTATGGTTTAATCTGTGGAAATTTCTGGACAAATAGGCAGTGCATGTATTTAATTGATCTAAGCATACACACTTAAACATTTGGGTTGGGCCAACAGCTTTTAGCCTCAGCATTTTCAGAGGAAAAGTAATAGATGTGTGGATGTGAAAACTGGGATACTTTCAGAGTACTTTAGAGGTACTTATGAGCTGAGTAAAGTCCTGAACTATTGTTGAATCTCTTTTCTCTTTGCTACCTTGTAATAGAGCAATTGCAAAGGTTTACAGTAAGCAACATATTCTAGCACAGTACAAGACTATAAAACTGCTTTATTTTCCTGCCAATTATGTGGTGAGAAATATATGGCTGACATGTCTTGCCACATAGGGGGAAAAAATCATTTCCCAATTATCGTTGTATATTTTTGGCTAAGAAGTTTTCTCATGAGTCACAAATCATTTTCTCATGGCATCAGTAGCCTTATTACATATGCAACTAATTTCATTCTGTAATCTAAAGCAGCAACAAAATTAAAATTTCTGATATCTCTCCTGGCATTCAGTTATGAGAAGCTGCAATGACTTTTTTCTTGTCCATGAACAGCAGTAGGTAAAAAGGATCTCAGAACCAGGAACACCATTGTGCTTTTGGTTGGAAGTAAGGAATATATTGAACACCATATACAATGGTCCTGGCCTCAGCACATCAGTCACTATTGACTATTTTCTGTCAGAGCTTCAAAACAATGCCAGCTCAAAAATCATTTTCATAGCACTCTTGTTTTATTTATCACGTGGAATTAATATTGGCCTCACCCCATTCTCAGTAAGATCAAGAGAAAGTTCTAAATTGATTTCAGCAAAGGAGAAATTAAAGATTCCTTTTTCATTTGCTGACCACTGAAAATGAGACAATCCTAGTAACCACATTAAATAAAAGCCAACATAACTACTTGGCAATCAACAACATGATAAATGTGTTTCATCTTGATGAGCATTAGAAAATCTAAACAGAACGATATTTTCTTGCTTCCTTCCTTTCTTGGAGTTTGTCTATCTCCCCCAAGAAGTGATCTTGCTGGTCTCTGTGAGATATCATACACTGTGAAAATAGTGAGGTTTACCAAAGGATACACATTTTTAGAAATAAAACCACTTGACAATGGAGCTTGGGTTACTAACTGGCTATTTTAATGTTGAAGTCTTTGTCATATGAGTGACTTGAGTTGCTGCTTTTTCCATGGTCCAATTGTTTTGAATCTTTCCTGCCATAAGGAGAAGTCTGATGTAGGCTAAATTTTTAAAAAAACCAAACAAACTAGTCAAACCCCTGGCCATGACAAAAGAACTCCATAGTGTCAAAGCAGTCACAGGTGTGTCAAGTTAATGTATTTCCAAGATCTAGAGTTTTGAGACAAAGGCAAATTGCCCTAAAAATCTTAGAAAACTTCTCACTGCAGCCTGCAAATGAAAAAGCAGCATGATAATTTCACCATGCAAATTACTCCAAAGATTTAACTCATTACATGGACCTAAGTAGGAATAACTCATCTCAAGCCTTCCAAGTCTTTAAACATCTCAATACACTCTTCTTTCAGCAGAAACCTTTGAATGGATCAGTGATAAATATTTTCAGCTCCACTTCTGAGATGCCACACAAGGCTAGAGATTTAGTGCCTCAGATATTATGGCCAGGGTGGAGGGTAAGCCCCAGCAAAGTGAGAGAGAACCCCTGCCTTGTCAAATTATACCATTGCACAGGAGGCCACAACCTCAGCTTTCTGCCCGTGCACCCCGTGCCTCTGCTACAGTTTGACGTAAAATAACTGACCCACAAGGACACACCAAGTGAGTTCTTCATATTATCTTTCTCACATATCTGTCAGCTGTTTTAGCAAGGATCTGTGATGGGTGATCAATTAATTAGGTGCAGGCTCTTTCCACAATGCCCGTTGAGTTTCTGCTGACCCAGCAAAGGCAGATATGCACATAGATGTATGTGAACACAGGTTTATCTATTAGAAACCAAGGCTTCAGCATGGTCATGGCTCTTGAGAGGACCCTAATTTAGCAATTTTTCTGCTTTTAAAATTGATATTTTTTAACCCTTCCATTTTGGAGACTGCTGGTCACAGCATCTAAAAAGACTCTGCAGGCAGACAGACACCAACACCATCAGCTCTTTCACTCTCTCTCCTGCCCAGATCAGCAAAGCAGGGACCTACCAGTGAGGCCAGAATTGAGACAGTCCAACTGCAAGGGAAGTGTTTTCTGTAAAATAATCAGGCAAGACCAGTCCTAGCACACTGGCTAGGACTGTGCCAGTACCAATTTGTACCAATGCCAAGAGGCTCTGCAGATCTGGGGGTTGTTGGGATTATGAGCCCTGTCCCAAAACCTCTAATGACTTGCTTGTTTTTACTGGTGAAGAATCAGTCTGACTGTACATCTATGACTGCTAAGTCTGAATTCTTCTGCAAACCAACACACTTCCAGGAAAGAAAAAAAATAAAGGAAAAAAAAAAAAGGAAAAAGGAAAAATGAACAGGGACAGGAACCAGTTTTAAGGCAGGCATGCCTCAAAAGGAGTGTTCACTCTTGTTCCTTGAAGGTCTTTTAGTTCCGCCTTTTTCTTGCAAAGTCCTAACTGCTAAAGATTCCCCAAGCTCACCTGGCTTCCAGAGAGTTGTGAGTTTCAAGCAAGAATATGCTGCAAATCAGGAGATTTTCTTCTTGAGCATCCACCCAAATCCACATCATAGCACTTACAGTCACTGATGGCTCAGTCCCAGGTAGTGACAGAGCTGAGGGCCTGTTTCATCTTAACCAACTCACACTAACTTGATTTAACTACCTCTTATGGATTGACCTCACAGTTCTCCAACTGCACTTCTCTGCCAAATTTGTTCGTTTTAATGTTTTTCTTTCAAGTGACTCAAGAGCACATTTTATACAACTCCATATAAATCTCAAAATTTACAGCATGTCTAAGTTATACACAAGATGGTCAGGAAATTATGTCTAACAGAAAACTGTCAGCAGCATATTATGAGAGAAGTGTGTGATAAGGCAGAAGAGAAATACAAAGACCTGCAGGAAAACAAAAGAAGAAGCAGTGAGTCTGGGCGCTGAGGCCTGGCATTTTTGCCAGCTTAATCACATAACTGGATATCACACTTTTACAGCATTTTTCTTTTGGCAAAAGTAATCTTACTGGCATCAAAATATTATCTATTTCTTTGCTCCAGAAAGTTAGAAAACTGTACAGACCCTAAATGCCTGTTTTGTTAATTGTATCTGCCTCTAAATCCAGAGTTTACAAAATCAGTCACCTCACTCATCTTTCCCTGATGCAGGGATGGGGTCTGAACATCAGCAGAGGGAAGAGCAGGAACTGCATGAAGGCAATGCCCAACATCCTTCCCTCAGAATATTCCAGCATTTTCAGTCTGATTTTGCTGTGGGTGAGGACAGGGCAAGTGAAAATGGGTGTGATGGATCTGTGCCTGACCATAGGGTAGATGTATTTGAGCCTCCCTCCCTCCCTCCCTTTACAGCCTCTGTACCACTACCAGAGCACCTTCCTCCTCTTCAGTTGTAGCTCCCAGCCGAGGAAATTTCTCTGACCTGCCAAGATGGACACAAAGGAGGTTTGATTTCAATAACATGACAGACAGAAGGACATTGCCCAGAAGATTTATCTCTAGCAACCTTTGACACCTTTCCCTTTTAACCTGGAAAAGCGGAAGAAGAAGAGGAATAAGTGGCTGGGTAGAGAAGCCTTTGCTGGAGGAGTGCAGGAGGAAACCTGCCAGTAACAGAAGAGTGAGAAAGGGACAGATATGAGCCTGGCAATTCAGAAAAGCACATCAAGAGGGACACAACAAAACACCAGCACAATCAGCTGCTGCTTTAAAGTCCAGCTGCCTGCTCCCCTCCTGTCCTGCTTGCTCAGGTGGCCAGTCATGAAACCCAGAGTGTTTTGTTCCCAGCCTCCACCAGTGAAACTGTTTCCAAGCAGGAAAGGGAAAACCCTGAGCAATCCTACAGGACCAGGACAAATGGTCACAGCTTTCTGCAGCCAAACTGTTTGTACAGCCCAGACAGTGATAAAACTCTGTTCCTCTACTAAACACATGTGTAGTTAGAAGATGTTCAAGGTTGGGTTTTAGTAGAGCCAGAGGGTGCATAAAGTTAAACCACACCTGTGTGTTTAGCTTTTTTGTTTTTCCCAAGAGAGGAAAAAAAAAAAAAAAAGAGAAACTCAGCTTTCCAATATAGGTTTTGTCTCATCCTTCCTTAGTGTGTGGTTCTCCAGGAAGAAAATTTATTCAGTTGACTTGAAGCTAATCAGCAGTGTTTTGAAGTTAAAGCAGCCTTTGTCAGTCAACCTTGTTCAGGTGGGGGAGAGGAAGAGTTAATCCTATGCTTTTTCCACTATGACACCAAAAAACATCAGATACTGCTTTTTTCCCCTTTGCCTTTTTTTCCAAAGGTCCGTGATAGAAGATCCATATCCCCATCCCTCTGAGCTTTTGTTTCTAATAGGTTGCATATACTCAGTGAAGAGCAGTGATTTTTTTATTCCCATCCCCTCAGTCAGCTGAATCAGAAACCATGTTCTGCTGTCATCTGGCAGAAAGAAGCAGTGTCAGGGAGCACAGCAGAGAGGTCACTGATAAAATGGACCTGAAAAACAAAATGTGCACTGCCCAGAAAAGGGCAAGCTCTGAGTAATGGTCAAGGCTTTTTCTTTGGCTTGCATCTATGTTAGCTATTAATATTTGAGATATTCAAGCCTTAAAACCCGGTTCTGAGTGGGATCCCAGGTGTTAGCTGGAATTCTCTGAGCATTTCCACCTCGGACACAATGACTGGTGACTCAAGTCCTTAATACAAACTCTAGCAAGGAGAAAATACTGCCTTTCATTCAATGCTTGTTTACTTGACCCCAGACACTTTTCCACAGCTGATAAATTAGAGCTTTTATTTGCATTTGGGTCCCTCTAGTGGAATAAGGAAGAAGCCAGAGGACGGCTGCAAAACTTGCATGGGACTTGCTGAGTTACAGAACCTCACGATCTGCAACCAACAGCATTTCTGCACCTCTGCTTCGCCACTGAACCCAAGGTCACACCAAGGCTTCGTGAAGATAAAGCTGTTGTGGTGACAGAAGCCAAAATCAGCTCTGAAGGGCGTTACTCCTCCCAGCCTCTAGGACATACTAGAATATTTATTCCACGTCTCTTCCACGACTCAGGTGCTGGGGTGGAGCAGCCCCACGCAGCTGCACAGACTGGGGGACAGCTGGTTTGGGAGCAGCTCTGACGACAAGGACTGTAGGATCCTGGAGAACACACCAAGTGAGCCCGAGTCAGCAGTGCACCCTTCCCAACTTCACCCAGAGCTGCTGCAAGGCTGAAGCCTGCAGGTTAAGGGAGAAAACTCCTGGGCTAAGGAGACAACTGGCATGCTGGAACTGTGCATTGAGTCCTTGTGACCCAGGGAGGGGATCTGAGATGCCAAAATATAAAGGATATTGATGTTTAACAGTGCCAAATTCTGCCAAAGGAACTCTCAGGCCAGGAGTCTGATGATGTGCTAAGAACCTTGAATTTCTCTCAGCTACCCTCTACTGACCAAAACACCACCTCCCAGCCAGCAAAAACCAAAATGCCAGACTGGGGAGCTGCAGAAATGTCTTAGTTCAGCTGGGACTTCAACCATATTAGCAGGAAACTCTTCCATACAGAGCTGTCTACTACAGTGAGTTTTGGAAATAATTACCAACAATAGGGGTTTCAGGACTATTTACACCAGGTTCCACAAGGGGTGTCCACAAAGTTATAAAATATATATCTCTCATTACTCCAGGTCTGCTATTAGTAAAAGCTGAAAGGCTACCATAACAAACTCAAAGGGCTGGTAAAGCAGCAAATAATTAAATTAAGAAAAAAATTATAGTTTCACCAAACTTGGCTATAATTTCTGAGAACAAATGAAGGCAAATCTTGATCTTAAAATTACTTTATTATGCTTTTGGATCCTTGTTCCCAATATTAGAAGTAGCCAAGTTTCAGGAAAACAATTTTATAAAAACTTTGACATGCACAAAGCAATATTTAACCCCCAAATTTAGACTGCAACTGAATGAAATTTCCTTCCAAAAATTACAGTCCACAGAAACAGGAGAACTGGTGAATTTCAGCCAAAGAGCTTTAAGTTTCAAGGAGTTTCAAGTGAGAAAAGCAGGCCCTAGGGTGGAAAACTGTTTGGCAATACAGGCATACAACTGCTACGAGCTCCACCTATAACATGATCAAATTAGTGTGTACTGCAGAGTCCCTAGTAAAAAGTAGATTAGTTGTCCCAAGAGTTTCCACTATTATTTGCATTGATACCTACCATGAGAATAGCAACGTTTGGTCTGTGAATAAAAACATCAAGTCTAAGCCTTTCTGGCACTACATATAACACTTGCATTTTCTCCCACATGTTAACATGGAGATTCACAGACAGGCAACATGCCAAGAAGACTGGAGAAGCTCAATTCATTGTATAAATAATTCAGGATCAAAACCACTGGTGGTAAATTTGGAAAGTCACCATCTGACCTACCATATGTGGTTACTATGGAAATTGCTTTCTCCTTTAACTTAATGTACTCAGTAGTGGGAACCATTTCCTCATGATTCACATGAATCCCTGGCATGTGCTCCTCTGCTAAGTGCCAGTGAGGAGCTGTTTGTTGCAGTGTTGTTATAATACCTTGACAGGACTACAGGATTGGAAACTGCCACAAACTGGGCCTGAGCCAACCAGAGTGAAGCTGGAACATGTGCTGCAAAAGCAGGGGAGAGCCTGGCACCCAGTGTTGCTATGTGGTCGTGTCAAATGCCAGTAATATCAGTCCCAGGTCAATAATAAAACTGAAGCTCACAATGAATAGGCACAGCAAATAGCCACAGCTTGTTTCCAGCACAGAGATGAGGTTCATGGCCACCTTCTTATAAAATTTGTTCTTGTTTGGATTAAAAAGGATGGGTTTGTCACAGGAAGAATTAAACACAGCGTAAATATTCAAGAACTCAGGACTTCTTACGTGCCCCTGTTAGTTCTATATTGTCTGCAGAAGTAATTTCACTTGCCTATGCCTGAAAAATTGAAATACTTAATTTAGTTCCCTTGCATCCATTAAGGTGTTTTAACAGATTGGATATCCTGGTGATTATAGCAACAGTCTGGAAGAAAAGCAGTTCTCAGGCTCCTGAAGAGGGACCTTACCTGGCCCAGATATGGAGTGCACATTTCTGGTCATTCCAGCAGCCGGCTGTAGAAATCTGTGTTTTGCACACTGCAACGGGTTAGGAGGATTCACCCTGATATGAGCTGTGAATCTCCAGATGAAGTGGTGTTGGGAGACTGTAACTTTCAAGAACCCCATAGCTCTTGAATGACGGGGGCTGTGTTTCTTATTACTTTTAATAACTGCTGTTCATTATTATTTCATTTATTCAGATACCTTAGTTGTAACCAAAATGGGGAGCAGTAGGGCCTTTTACAGTTACTGGGAGGTTTCAACATTGTTCAAGGTCCTTTATGTCTAGATATTATGAAGTGTGTTACACTTTTTTCTAGAATTCAAAATCTTTTCCCCCCAACAGCCAGCCGGTTGTGATAGAGGTTAAAAAGCTAGAAAATGGGTCACTAGTTCTTTCCAGGGCCTGACCCAGATCTGTAATATAGATACCATCACCATCTAAGATTTACACCCTGTTACCTGCAGCACCAATATGCACTTCTCAAATCCAGCCAAATGGAGTTGGATCACACCTGTTAAAACATTGTCAGCAACATGCATCAAGAAGTAATAAAAAGTTCTTCACTGTGGATAACAGTGACAAGAAAGGTTCTGATTTGGTTTCATCTTGGCATTGCCCTTTCCCAAAGTGTAACATTCAGCACACTTTATTTTGGAGTCCGTGTGCAGATATCCTCAAAACAATATTTATTAAGTGGTAGTAAGGACACTGTTTGCCACCAAAACTAAATGGGCATGAGCCTGATTGTAAGGGGCAATGCAGAGTTCACACTGTCAAGAAGGAGAGCTCAAAACAGAGGACCATGAAAAGGCACTTTGACCACCACCTCCACTCCTGGTGCAGGTTGGCTGCTCTGCACCCCAAAGCACACAGCTGATGTGTGGCCCCAAAGTGCTGGAAGTTTTCTAAGAGGAAAAGTGGCCCTTGCACCTTCAAACATAGGGCAGCTGCACCGGGGACACAGCTAAGAGCTGCACCTCAGCAACTATCTCAGTCTGACCAGATGCATTAAATGGTTCTTTTGCTTAATCCATCATTACAAAGCAATACAATTAATCAAGGGAAGTGCAAACATCTGAAACAGAAGATTCAACCTTTCAGCTATATGTGTGTTGAGGTATAATTGACATAGAAGTAAATTTTTTATTCTTCCAGGGCAGCTAAGTCACAGGCACTTAGAGTGTGAGGGTGATCTCAACTTTGGGACTACCCCTCAGCCTGAGCAGAGACTTACCAGGTACCTGGTAAGTGAGGAGCACCTCTCCAAGCTGAGATAGCCTGGCTGTCCCTGCACCTCAGCCCCACAAGCTCTGCCTTCCTACTTCATGTGGTGCTGCTGACCCTGCATCCTGCCTGATCCTCTGGATGTGCTGGAGTGCACACAGGTCCTGCCACAGCAGCGCTTCCAGGGCTCATGAACTCTATCTGCATGGGCATGCACAGCTCACCCACTGCCCAGACTGACTCAAACCTGCAATCCCATCCCCAGGCACACACAGCCTGCTCTTTGCATTAGGGAGCTCCACCAGTCCAGCATTGCCATGGGAATGGCACTGCACTCCCAGCAGACTGCTGGGCCATCTATCACAGCACTTTGGATGGCAGACGTCTCCTTACCAGGCAGATAAACCTCTGCTAATTAAGTAGTGCGCCCCAGCACCTTTCATTATTTTGCAATCACTTACTATTATACTGAGTCCACTTTCATTCCTTAACTTTCCTGTGAGAACTGCTTGGATGCTTAATTCTGAAAATGATGGATGATCTCTAAAGGGGCAAAGAATCTCAATTTCCTCCCATACAATTAATGTTGCCTGGCTTAGGCAGACCAGAGATACCTATGAGCTCTGCACATAAAGTTCTCCTTTACTTCCACCCACTGAAATTTGAAAGCCATCTCAACATGTCCAAAATGAAAAAGAAACAGCTGAGAAGTTTTCCACCATGTTTTATGGTCTTTAGGGCATCCAAGTGAAATCTTTCAGTAAAGCAAAGGAATTTTTCTGATTAGCAATTAATTATTTATGTCAGGCAAACTCTGAACTCACAGTTAGTGCTAGGTTGTCTGCTTGCATGACCATGTCCACCCATTTCGGTAGAGAATGCATTAAGAATTTGCATTATTAGGGAATCCAAATATTTGCATTGTCAAAAATAGTCTAGAAAAAGGGGGGTTTTTTTCTTGTTTTGCACAAAAAGATCCAGGTTTCATTTACTGAAGAAAAGGAAATCTTTGGCTCTAAACCCAATTCACAGACAAAAGTACTTGGGCCTACAGTTATCATGAACCAAACAGAAATAATTATTTGTCCTTTACATTGTTTTGTTTGTTTGTTTCAATAAAATCAGGATTTTTTCTCCTCAGTTTTTATTTCAAAAATGAAGTGATTTCTTTTTAAGAAGTATTTCCAAAGGAATATTCCAACTGGCTTCAATAACTCACATATTTGTCCAATAAAGAAAAGGAGAAATGTCACTGCAAGACACAAAAGCTCCAGAGTCAGATAAAGATGACCAATCATGAGGAGTGCATTTTGCTTCACTTTTTCCAAAAATCTTTTTCTCAGTAAATAATTCTGAGATCTTGTTCATCTACAGATCTCAAATCCCATTTCTAAGAGAAGCCTTCATACTTAAAATAAAAATTCACTCTTTTCACATGCTTTTCAGAAAAGGGCTGTACATACACTTCACATGCAAAATTATTTCTAGCCACCCACACTAGCTTCAGTAACCACATATTCCAATTTCCATAACCTATTTTCTTCCCCACACTCTCTTCTTGCTGAACTGTCAAATCCTTCATTGCATTGTAATCTCCTTTTCCATACAATTTCTTTTCAAGAACCTAATTTATTTTCAGGTGCTATAAAATAAATAATCATTTTCAAAATTGATCACCAAGGCCAAAATCTGGGCTTGCTGCTGCTGACATTCTACTTGTAGTTCACATATGCACACATGCACAAACACTAAGAAAATTAGGAAAAGTTTGACACTAAAATACAAAACTCATGGCATTTCAGAGACCTATACTGTTGCATGTTACATTCTCCTAAGGCTATGTTCATACTTGAAGCAGGAGAAATTCACTCTGTTCACAAAAAGAAGCAGTCAAGTTGCACATTTCCATCCTACAACTTCAACCTACCCAAAACACCAGATATGACAGAGTCTTGACAATGTTCATCTGGCTGACTTAAATCAAATTTTCCTCTCTCAGACTCATACTGGCTTCTGACCTTCTTACCTGCACTAAAATCTCTGTAAGAAGTTATACAGAGAGAACATCAGGTATCACTTGCAACACCACAATAACAGACACAGCATACTGGATTAGAAATGGAATTATTCATTCTCTTTCTTAAATTTTCCATCTCAGTTCTGCAATAAAAGTGAAATTTCTATAGAATCCCTACTCCACTGCAGCCATATAAGTTGATTCAGGAAGGTACAAGAGGGAACCAGAGAATGGCAGTCCCAAAAGAAAATTCGAAAAGAAGGATCCAGCCTTCATAGCAGCTGAAAACATCTTTAAACACTCCTTTAAAACAGTAAACAGGGTTGGTTTTTTTCCCCAAAATATCCCAGTCTGATATAAATCTGCTTCTGTTTTCTTGCTTTGACTTCAGGATTGGCTCTATAGGTGCATTTGGCAAGCACATTCCAGAAGGTCTGCCAGGATATTCAGACAAAGGGCACACTTACAATAGTAGCTGATTAATAAGATCTCACTAAAGAATTTTGGGAGCCAAAAAAATATGTCATATGTATGTCATAATTTATGCATTTTCAAAAATCTGCTTCTTCTGATAGCATTTTCCCTAGAAAGAAATTCAACAACATATTGTGGAGGTCATGTATTCTATTTGGTCCTTTTGGAATGGCAGTTTTTATTTTCTATTTCCTGAAATGGACTTTTGAGCAAAATTCACTTACAAAAGTTACAAAATACTTAAACTCAAACCAAACATTTTGTCTCATTCATCTGCTTTCCTGGAATTTCACTTGGAAAGGGTAATTTTTCCTTTCTAGTTCGGAAAGGAAAATCAGAGTTTCCTTGCAACAGGAGACCTAATCTCCACCCATACTACTTGCCATCAAATGTGCTTATAAATGCTGGGAAAGAATTTTCAAATGAGTAAAAACAAACTCTAAATACTTAGAAGTTCACTTGTGTTACGCGGAGGAAACAGTATTGTGGTCACTGTGATCAGGCAGAGTCCCACAGTGGAGCACATGGATCCAAATGCCAGGTCTCTCCTGGTGCCTTGCTGCTTTAGAGGACTCCAATATTAACCACCATGTCAGAAAGTTACATTCAGCTTTCAGAGTTAGTCATGAAAAGTTTGATCACTTTCCACACTGGCAGAAGAGGGTAAAAGCTTTTGCAAGTAGTGAGGTTTTATGTGATGAAACTCTAACCTGTCTCAGCAGGACACACTTCTGAATGTCCCTTTTACCATAATCCTGGAAGTATAATTACTAGTGATTTCACTTCTAAAACTAAATAGGATAGAAGGTTGAATTTGTTGCACAAATAAGTCAATGAACTCGGTGGCACTGATAGCCTTCAGACCACAGTGCCAAAACCCTGTGGTTTCAATCTTCCCTAACAGTTGTCCTACTAAATGCCAAAACTGGAATTTTTTCCCATTGCCGAATAATTACAGAGAAGATGGAAATTCTCTGCTGGGAGAAGATTTATGAGTGTGTAGTACACTTGAGAGGGATGTTACCACATCCAAAACAAATGAATCATGGAACAACACTTTAAAGAACGTCACATTTTATGACATGAGATTCCACATAATTCTGGAGGTTTTTGGGACAACAAAAAGGTATCTGTGATGTCAGCAGATTTCTTGGGTACTTCCAAAAGGGCTTGTGCTGCCAAGTATTCCTGGAGTGGTGATTTAATTTTGGCTGTGTCATTACTGCTATGTCAGCTGTACTGCTGCAAATGCAGCTCTCATGTGTTTCCAGCTGGGCTGTTGCTGTCCTTCAAAATCCTTGTCATGTGTGACACTACAAATGGACAAGTCAGCAAGGTAACAGTTGCCGTAATAAATTCTAACTGTGCTATGGGGACGATCGATAATGCATTACTGCAGAAAGACATGTCTGGGACTAACAAAACTAAACAGCAGCCTGAATAAAAGGAGCTTTTGCAGACTTATGCTAACCAGGAGTGTGAATGTTTGCCTGTTCTGACCCTGGTAGAGTCAATGAGGAAAGGCCATTGGTGGGGTCTTGGCTTGGGAGAGAGGGGCTTCTATCCTGCTGGAGATCCTGCTAAACCAGAGGGAAGCTTATTTCTACTCCAACAATTAAAAATACAGACCAAACAGGACTTGTGACTTGATGTGCATAGAAATACTGAAGTGCGCCAACTTTTCACTGAAGCAGGAGCACAGTAATTCTCCCTTGGTAGTTCCAGTGAGATGGAGCAGTTTCTATACCCACAAGGACTTGAGGGCTCTCTGTGGCAACCATCTCCTTGGCTCTGGACTGTTTCTCCTCCAGAGCTTTACAAGCACACTGTGACTGTCCCTCAGGCCTCCAACTGCATTTGAAAGAAAAATGAGGAACAGATAGAGTTCATTCTGAAAAACCAATATATATTGAATGAAGCATAAAATTATAAATGGAGAAGTAGAACCAGCGCTGGAGAGAAAGCAGTGTGCCAACAAAACCAGAGAGAAGCAATGTGTATGGATGCACAGACATCCCATGAAAGACTCGCCTTTCATCTACTTAAATAGCTCTTTCCCTGCAGGGACATGTGAAAACTTAACCACCAGCCATGCAGTAAGCTGACACCCATTTTTTAGCTCCCACAAATCATTTGACATCGTTCAGCTCCTCGGTGGATGAAATGGAGCTGGGTTGTGAATATCTCAAAGACAAGACCTCAAGACCCAGTCACAGCATCTCACATTACATCCTGTCATTGATAGAGGGGTCTAGGCCACCCAGACCTCCCAGACTAGCACTAAGCCAGGACCTGCTGTCCCACTGCCATGCCACGATGCAGACACAACCTCCTGAGGTTCCCTGGGGACAGGTCTTCACCTTCCCAAGCCTCCAGAATATGTCCCATCTGATGGCAGTTGCTGTTTTCTCTGATTAGACTTGAGGGACAGTGACTTTCTCTCTGGATAATTTCAAGAATAATTTCCCTATCACAGACTTTTAATAGATTAAAATTAATGTACTTGGGGAGACCTCCAAAAGGTCTCTGGAGCTACATGATGACAAATTCCCTCACTACTGCAGTCTGCTTTTGAGCTAATCCTGGATGGTGGGACTTTCCTCTTGCTCATAGCAAAGGCTCAAGGAAGCTCTTTCACCATCATAAATCAGGACAATTCACTGATTTCAGTTCCTGAGGAGAATTAGCTAGATCACCATTTTTAATCTGTCTAAGATTTCAGGGCAAAGAAAATTATTTCAAATGAGTCAGTGCAAAATCCATCATCCCTTCACCACTATGCATATTCCCTCTACTCTGTAATTTGAACTTTGGAAATTCCAGCTATATCAATCAGAGTAAACAGAGAGTTCCATGGAATAATAAATAAAACAAAATATTCAGTCTTACATCCAGCACAAATAAGGAATTATATTAAAAATGAAGTGGAACCTCTAAAAATCCCTGAGAAAGGTTTGCATTTTGCAGTATCAGCAAAGAAGGAATAACCATCCTTCCCTCCACAGAAATCCACAAAGAGCTATAAACAGCTACAATAAATTTAAGACTGGTGACCACTTCTTAAACTGAATGTGTTGAAGGGTCTTGTTGCAAATTCCAAGATATTCTCAGTTTTATTATATTTTATTATATTACTTAAATAAGCTTTAGAATTTATACACTGTAATAGGCCTATTAGGTATATTAACTTACATAAGATCTGTACTCCAGTAAAGAATTTACAAAAGAAATAACTTAATAAATTTTGATATTGTTTTATATTTCAATAAAACAGCCAATATGGCTTATTTTAACCTCAGTATTATGCGTTTGATTAGAAGTCTGTGGAAACAATTTCATGATCTTCTAAGAGTTGTAAGAAAAAGAGCTAGGCTCTTCTATATGAAGGGATAGCTGAAATAATAGCCACTGCCAGCCCAATAACTGCACATGCCACCACTCAAAAGAGAAGCACATACAAAAGGCAAAAGAGTTTTACTTGCTATTCTTCTGCAAACATGCATATTTAAGCAACAGAAAGAGAGATCAAAGAAAACAGAAATGCAATGGATGCAACTTGAAAAAACATCACCAGCATGACAGGGTAAAAGAGAAAGCAGAAGTGCCAGGGAAAGGGTATACAGCTTGCTGAAAAAGTCACAGTCTCTTGTCATTGAATCACAGAATCATAAAATGAATCAGAATGAATCATAGAATGGCTTGGAAGGAATCTTAAAGATCATCTAGTGCAACCCCCTCGCCATAAGTTCCCAAGTCTTCAAAGCTCAGACAAAATGGATTTTGCATGTCACTTAAAGTAAGCACCCCTGTCTGAGGAGAGGATCACACTCCTTCCTCAGTTTCTCCTCTTCATGAGAGCCCAGCTCTTGCCTGGAGATCCCCATGTCCAGGCAGGTCCCCTGAATCCAGTGTGACCCCCGAGGCTGTAGAATCCTTAGACAAAGCTTAAACCATGGGGTCAAAGTGTTTTCAGGCTCAGCATGAGCTGCCTGACAGCTCCTAAGTTGCTTAATGTGAAAGAGCCCTGCTGAATTCTGTGGTACTGCTCACATTTGTGCTTTTGCTCACAGCTCCCCTGGATGTTGCATGCTCATACCCTAATTTGAATAATCAAAACCAATTTCATCAGTGTGGTATGATGATTACAGAAGTATAACATGAAGGAGAAAGTTTAGGAAAGGAGAACTGGAAAAGTATACTGACTAATTAAAATAAGCAACCACTGGGAAAAAAATTATAAAAAGAGCATGCTACTGCAAATCTTCAAGACTAATGGCAGTAAAATGAAAGGAACTTTAATGTTTAACTCAATTATTATTCATTAAATATCAAGAGTGTGACAGGACTTAGAAACCAACTGTGTTGGCCTTCACTGGGTTATCAGTCTGAGGGCTTCACCACCAAATACCTCCATTCAAAGAAATATATCAGTTCAAAAACTCTTGCAGACTGCAGAGAGTGACTTTCCCAGAGAGGCTTCAGGAGCCCAGGAGACTCAACACTGAAGTAGAAGCAATCCTGCATAAGAAGCCTCCCAGCTTATCTTTCTCTGACCTATTTGTGAAAATTCCCCAATGAAGGAAGCTCCCCAGGCAGACAGTTTCACTGTTCATACAGGGGTGCTTCATCCAAATTAACTGATACTGCAGGTTTGCAGCATCCCATATCAGTTGCAGTGTGTCATGACTTGGTTAAACATTAATTTTGGCTAGAGATTATATTATTAATGTTATAAAAGTTAGCATGAAAAACTTATCAGGTGGAACTGTGCAAATATTCCAATTGCTTTTTTTTCCCCCCACACTCTTTTATTTAAGAAGTCATCGTTTATTGGTATGTTAATACTGGTACCTGTTAATTTTGAAGATTTGAAAAGTAAGAATTTTGAAGATTCTGGAAAGTAAGAATTAATTTATTAACTTGTTTTATTACTTCAGTGTCTGCAGTGTCTATTTTATTGGAGTCTTTCCACTAAATCACACCTTACTTCTAGGGTTCCAGACCAGTGTTATACCCCATGCCACCTGCTGTGAATCAAATGCAGATGATATTGGCCTTTTCCATCTGCTGTGTGCAAGTCAGTGACAAACAGACTACAGAGCCACATACAAATCACATTTTTATATTAAGCTATAATTGTGATATATAAAGGATCTCAGTGGACTGCTCAAAAATTGCCCTATGGCTGCTATCCTGGCTCAGAGCAGTGATCCATTAGCTCACTGTGACATCCCACTTTTAAGGGGAAGGGAGCACACAAGATTCATAGATGCTCATGGTCAAAAGGAACAACAAAACTCAGAGGATCCACAAAAGCTTACAGAGTTCCATTAGTAAATTAAACACTTGGCATAGGTATGTCTGTGATGTCCTATTTAAGAACACAGCAGTAGGTTTTGGATAACAGGGTAGGGTGAAAGGGAAGAGGAAGAGAGAGAGAGAGAGAGAGAGAGAGAGAGAGAGAGAGAGAGAAAGGGTTGCATTAAAAACGGGGAGAGAGAAAGAAAGAAAAGAAAGCGAAAAAGAGATCACCAGTCATGGCTCCAGCTCAATCCAGCTGGGGTATCCCACAGGAGCACACACAGGAGCAAGTCACACAGGAGCGAGTGCACTGGGCTTTCTAGGAGTGCTCTTGTAGAGACAAGTTTGTCCCACCCTGGAAATAAGCTTTTCACTTCCTCTGCAAAATAATTACCTTGTGCAGTCTGTTCTCCCGACCTTTCTGGAAATGGATTGGCAGGCTTCAGGATCTTTGGTGGTCTCCATCCCCCCCCTACAGTCCATGCCCACTTCTCAGCCTCATTCCTGACCTTGTGCTGTACTGTTGTGCTTACCTCCAGGAGCCAGATCAAGGACTTTAGTCCCAAAAAAGTACTGCCCTATCTCCAGCCACATCCTGTTCTTTCTCCCAGTGTGTATTTCCCTACAGCCCCTGTTTGTGAATACCAACAACCCTTGGCTGGGCCCACCCCATTCAGCTATCAGTGTTTGAGATATACACATTAGCTCCCTTATCTTCTAGGCTTCTACACTCACTGTCCTGGCTTTTTTAGCACAGCAAGTCCCATGCACTTCAGAAGAAACCTTTTAAAATATCACACAATAGTCAGACATGGATTGCACTAAGCTCTGTGCTAAATCTCAGTTTTAAACCTAATTTTAATGACTGGATTACCCCAAAAGAGCAAGATTTAGTAATAAACCGCTAAAATCTAAGAGAGGAAAAAAATATAAAAACAGCTTTAATGTAGAAACTAATTTAGTAGTGATGGATAAAAACAGTATTAGCAAGAGATAGGTAGGCTCCAGCTGTCATCTTTTCTGATCTCAGATCCAGAGCCAACCAAGCATTTGCATTACTAACTGCTCTGTAGATATGGAAATCTCAGTGAAACCAGTAGGATCTCCGCACCCAAGTGGAAGCCAGCACAGTCTTGCTCCTTCTATACCAGTTCATGGAAGCCTTATATTCCACTTGGGCTTTTATGAATCCTGATTCAGAAATTATTCGTTTGTGTACCCAATTTTAAACCTCAGCTGTACTGACCCCACTGCAGGTTGGCAGAGTCCAGTTCTGTATAACAACTGGATCACAGAATCACAGCACAGCTGAGGTTGGAAGGTACCTCTGAGGGTCATCTGTCCAACACTCCTGCTCAACCAGGGCTACAAATAGTCCCTCTGTCTTCACTGAGAGCCCTTCCCAGGTATGAAGCTAACTACCCATACATACCTTTCCATGTAAGAGCCTCCAGCAGATCCTAAGGGAGGATTTCTGTTCTTACTGTAAGACATTTAATTTAGAATGGACAAATAGTCTCGACTGTGGGAGTTTTTCAGTGAGTCACTACCCAAGAATGACTGCAGGCATCTCTCCAGTGGAATGGATATGTCAGCATGCAACATTGCACTGAGCTCTGCTAGCAAACAGACACCTTCTGAAGCAAGATCAGTGTGAGGATATCAATTGTATCTGACCCTAAATAATAACCATTTGTGACAAAGATTGGAAATTAGAGGTACCTAACTATTGGAATGGAATTCACCTCCAGATTTATTGGTAGAAGTTTAGCTGTCCACATGTGCACTGGTACTTCACTCATCTAGCAATCTGCTCCAGGACTTGATTTTGTTGAACAAATGTAACTGGTTTGATGTGTTCCAGGGCATCCAGGAGACCTACATAGGGCTGGATGACATGACCCTGCACCCAGGAGATGTCCAGTTCCTCCAGGAGCAGTGTCAGAGGTCAAGCAGGATCTCCAAAGCTGATATCCCAGAGTATGTTACTGCAGGCTGTCCTGCTCCAGCCCCCTAACACAGGCACAGCTGCTACCTAAGGTGCCTGTCCCCAGCTACAAAAGGTTAAAGATTTCCTTTTGGTCCTACACCATATCTGCCAGCCCCCTGCAGGTGTTGTCAACTGCAGCACAGCATCTCAAATGGCACTCAGTGCATGCATGTGGACAAATTATATCCCTTTTATATCACTGGAGAGAAGACAAAAGCTCACACCAGCTGCTTTAGACAGGTTCTTTGTGATGACAAGAACTGCATCATGGACATGTCTGTAGCTATTTGTTTGATATAAAGAGGCTCTGATGAGCTCAGATACATGCACATCTTCACCTGTTTAGAGGAGAAACACTCCACAGAGCACAGTTCCTCATATTGCAGGGGTTTCCTGGGAGATTTTGTTCTTACTGTATAAAACAAAAAATGGTTATTTTTGCATGGCTGGTTTAAACTTTAATATTCTTAATCATAAAAAAAAAGTTGTGAATACCTTTCAATCTGCAGAATGTTTTCTTAACAGTAAAAAATAGAACAGCTCATTTCAGGAGTGAAAGTCTTCAAATTTTCACAAAATACAGCATAAGAATTTACTAAATTAAGCTAGAATCATGGGCGAAAGAGAATTGGAATTATTAGATCCCTTAAATGGCATAAATAGTTTAAGGGATGAACATAAATAGAATTATGGGCCTCCTCGTAGCCTCTGCCAATGAACATTCTATCCAATCAAAGTGAATACAAGCTTGATAGGACAAAGTAAAAATGTAATGAGTGGGGTGGCTAATTATTGAATGGAAGGCTGGCAATGGAACAACTTATGACATCTCATTATTAAGTCATTAAAATGGGCATCTCAATGCTGAACTGAAACCTGTAAAGAAAAAATTTAAGACACTAACAAATTTTACATTCCAGGAAGTGAATTCAACATAAATACCTAACACATATTACAAGACCCACTTTTAATGTTCTTGCAAGTGGTAGATGTTTTAAGAGGAAAAGTCTTTTGGTCATTAAGACTATCACAACAGCAGTTTATACTATGCTTCTCTTACTTTCCTACGTAAATTTGGCATGTGCCTTTATATACTGCAAATATATGCTTTTATAAACTCCTCGGGGTCACGACATAATTACCAAAATTACCAAAGAGAATGACACCAAGTAAACCATTGTTCAAATTTAATTAATAACATTAATTTTACTGAGCAGAATAGCAACAAAATATAGAGAGAGGGATTCTTTTTAAACTTCTAAACCAGAAAGATGAAGACTTATCATTGTAAAGAAAAATCCAGGAGGAGATGAGCTTGTTCAGTTTGATCAAAAGGAGTCTAAGGGACAATCTAACAGAGGTCAGCAGTTACCTGAATGGGTGGTTACAAGGGGGACAGGCTTGGGAGGCCCAGGCTGGACTTGCAAGCAGAGTGGAGAATACTGCCCAGAAAAATTTCATACTTGGATGTTTTCAACACTAAGACCAGCAAAACCACAGCAGACCTGGACTAAAGCTGTCCTGCTTTGAGCAGGAGCTTGGGCTACAGACTCCCAGAACTTCATGTCATCAAATTTCCTGGGATCCCCTGCTTCAAAGGCTGCACAGCCCGACCATTCTTCTAGTCTGATCCTTTCCCAGCTCACAGGTTGACTGGAGCAGGTCAGTCAGGGTATCTCAGGTGGGAGCAGGGCTAGCAGGGTATCTGAAAGAAAAACCTCCATGGATAGATCCAGGTTTCCTTCATTACTGGAAAAGATGGCAGCAACCCTGTTTGTATCAACAGTCTCTAACATCGTGGTAAAAGCAACACCACTCCTATCAAGGTATTTGTCTCAACAGTTGCAAGTAATATCAGCCTTGTAATATTAGTGTTTATGTTTCTCTGGAAGAAAATGTTGGAGAAGGACTGGCAGTCAGAGAAACAGCTGCTCTGGCATTGGTGGGAAGGCACCACAGAGCTTCAGGGTTTTCAGTACACTGACCTTTCTAGAAAAATGTACCTAGTGACAACTTGAAATTATGTCTTTGAAAGGGAAAAGTCACTGCAAGTATGTGGCATGAGAACAATTAAACACTGTTCTTGCCTCATTCACACCTGCAAAGTGCTCAGTGAAATACACTTCACTCTTTCCCCTTCCTCACGTAAAATGTCTCCAGATGCACATTAAAGCACAACATTTTCATGTGCCTGCTGCAAGATGTGGAGCAGAAAGCAAAGACAGTTTCCAGTGTTCAGAAAATCTTACATTTTGGTATCTGGACCTTTTGAGTCACTGCTCTCTTCACTGAAGCTCACAAGTCATTAGAAAGGGAGACACACTGTGTACGCAGAGCACCATTCAAAACTGTTCGCATTTTGCAGATGCCCAAATTTGAGACTTCAGATGATGATAAAAATCATCTGATCCGACCTGCAGCACTGCAGAAAACCAGGAATCTCCTTGCCATTCTTGTAGCCTATGGCTAATCCACAATGGAGCTCTGAGGCAGCCCCTGCTTTTTTGTAGTGTAGAAAGGGAAGGCATCAGCCATGCACAAACGCTGGAGAGTAGTAAGTGCTCTGTTCTTAATCTCCCCCACATGTACGAGAAAGAAAACGAAAGCCAAGTAATGAAAATGGGACACAGAGGACCATATTTTCATAGTGCAGCTCTTAAGCTGTCACCCATTACAAGCCCCGTGCTCATTAGACCTATTTATGTCACATTTGCACTTGCAGATTGAAGGCCTCTGGTGCAATAACCATTCATTTTATACCAGCAGAGCCTTGACACCTGGGGCCAACATATCCCTGCAAGTAGCAGAGACAGCTCTATGAAAGCCAGGTTTGCTCTCACAAGAATTAAACCAGAGCCCTCTGCTTATCAGTCAGGATCCCCTTGTTGTGTATGAGATGTTTTCCCACCCATCAGGAAAATGATTCCTGCAGTTCTGTGGGTCAGGGCTCTGCTGTGCCAGAAAGCTTTTTCCCTCCCATAGCCATGGCATGTGCAGGCAGCTGTGCCCAGGGAGGTGGGAAAGAAGCAGGACCACCTCTCCTGCTGGCAAACCACAGCCCAAACATGAAGCTCCAGCAGCTGCTTCACAAGCTGTTGAGCATGAATTACCATCGTTTGCAACACAGAGTACTGGAGTAAAATGGCTTAAGTTTCAGGAATCTTTAGTATATCAGGCTGTAATTCATGGCAGTTCAGCTGCTGCTGCATGGATGGTTGAACCATCCCTGCAAAAAGTGCTGGGAGTCTTTCCAACTGTTTGCAAATAAGCTGGACATCAGAAGGGTCAATATTACCCTATTCCAAAAAGCCAAGATGGTACATCTTCCTGCACAAATTTCAGACACAGAAAGTGACTGGGGAGAAAAAAAATAAATCAGAGATTTATTTTGGGAAACAAAGGAAAATATGTAACAACCACGATCAGAGCTACCAGGTCTGTACATGTCCCAGATGGCAGAAGCCAAAGCCTATCTGCGTTAAAGGAAAATGTGCTTGGATTACAGATATTTTTAGTTGAAAACTTAGACTATGGAAAGCATCATCTTGGCCATATTTTGCCCATTAAGCTCAGTGAAGTGCTCTGGGATAAGGAAATGAGTGAGAGAATCCCTGGCCAGATTCCACCTTGGCTTCTACTTACTGCAACCAACTTTGCAGCTAATTCTTGTGCACCCCTTGCTCCATCAGAGCATTTACGAAATAACTTTAAGTACATCTCGCTCCCATTTAGGCATTAAACTAACACTCAGTTTTGCTGGCTCAGAGCCCATAGTGAGTAAGAATACTCATGGATATTGCAGTAGTGAAAAGGATCAACACCTAATTCTTTGCAGCAGGGCCTCTAGAACAAAGGACTCTTCTTCAGAGCGAGACCAGGCACTGAGTGTGCTCAGACCACACCAAGCTCTCAGGCACAATGGTGGGATCCAAGTCACCTAATGGCAGATAGTTCAAACGTAGGTGTTGACATCTGTTCATCACCTCCAGCTCCTTTTATAGGAACTGGAGAGAAATAATGTGTTCTTGTTCTTCATCTGATCACTCTGGGATCTCTCCAGGGGATACACCTGTTGAGTAGCATTGAGTTGACCATAAAAGGGCCAGCTCCAGATAGGTACGTTCTCTTTAGAGAATGAATCCTGCAAAAAGGCAGGAACTGTTCATCCCCCCAGGTCCTTCAGAGGAGCTGAGACCCAGCCCATTTGTGAGGGTCAATGAGGAAACCTGGCCTGGCCCAGTAAAACTGGAGCTGCCACAACACTTTCCAGGGAGCAACCTAAGCAAAAGTCTCTGTCTCTCAAAAGAAGCCACCCTGAAGCTCAAAAGAAGCCAGTAAGTGCTGCTCCAAACAGGAGCTAATCCCGACCCTGGACGAGCGAGGCAACTGCTCCACAAGAGGGCCCCCAGGCAACAGCAGACCCTGGGAGAGACCTCTGCCCCTTTTACTGCCCGCCCAGCTCGAACGTGGGGAACCTCCTCCTGTTTCCTTTCCCCAGCCCTGAGCCCTGTACCAGTTCCAGAAACTGTCTCCACTAGTCCCTTTTGACAGAGAAACATTAAATTTTGTCACCATGTGGCACAGAGCTGCATTTTGAGGTCTACATCCTGAGGAGGTGATCAGCTGGCATTGTATAACCAATTTCACATTCAGGAGACAGAGAATGGATATCACAAAAGCACTGAACACAGTTTTAATGCTGAAATTAGTGAGGATGCCCAAGGACACCCACACCTAAAACCAACCCCTGAGAGAGGTCAATGAACCCCCCACCAGCTCCATTCATTAGCAGGATGAAATGTTGAATGCAATGACAATGCTGAGAGTGGAACAGCCAGGAAATGAAGAGTTTAGCATGGTCTTCCTACATCACAAGGATTACTTCTGTGATTGCCAGGGATCCAGGCTGGAGACAAGTGTGCCAGATGTGCATGTTCACAGTTTGGGTGGCAGCTTGACCAACAGAGATGCCCCAACGGGAATTGTTTGACAGCCCTAAACAGACATATCTTTAATGCTGTGGGCATCAAACCTCTTGCTGAGTTCCTGCTTTCAGGTGAATTTATTCTATTTTCTATGTTTATTATTTCTGTGTTGAAGTTGGTTTTTTTCTGAGATTATTTAACTTGCTTGCAGCTTTTGTTCCCAGAGTAAGGCTTGAATCTCCTCAGGTATGGTAACATGCCCATTGCAAAAGTCGAAGTGCAAACAGCTAAGGCAGAGAGCACTATTCCTCTCTCCTCTTACAGCTCTAGACACAAAGTCCAAAGAGACCAGTTAGGTGTCACATATGAAGTCTGTAAGAGCAGGCATAACAGATTCATCCTGACCTATATCCTCTAGCATCCCAACCAGAGCAAGGACCGCCAACCACTTGGTTTCTACTTGGCTTGCAAGATTTTGTGCTTCCTGGGGGAAAGAATGGAATCTCCTGGTTGGAGCTGTGTTGCCTGCTTGGAGTACATTGCAGTCATTGTGGGGTTTGAACCAGAGGCCTATGTGCCTACGCTGTGCCCACTAGAACCTGGTTTCTACAGGGTTCCTGCCTGATATACAGTTCTTCGTCAAGTCATGATGAACACCCTCAGAGCAGATTATTTAACAGCTGCTGGGTTTAGATGTAATCTAGCTCAGAGGCTATGGAGATGTGAGAGAAGTTCATGTAAGCTTGTGAAGGGAAGCAGATACTGTGTTTTACTCAGGTCAGCACAGAATTCACTCCTCATCCAAGGCAGCTGAAAAGAGAGTTGGTGAAAGGCTTCTGGAGAGCAAGCGCTCCACTGACAACTTCCAGATATCACCCCAGCGAGCAGGGAGGCCCATATCAAGCATCAGTGGCACATGTGAATAGCTGTAAGGGGAGGGAAATGCTCAAGTTATGATGTTTGTTTTCAATTCTTTCCTCAAACTCGGCTCCATATGTTGTTACATTTTTCCAGCCTCTGCAAAGTGATTCATGTGGCATGTTGCCTAACACTGCACTGTGTGCCCGTACCAAGTCTCCCAAGTGCACAGGGAGACCTCTGCACTAAGGCAGCTCCCACCTCACCAAGGGCCAGACCCACACCCCAGCCCGTGGTGCTCCAGCCCTTCCTCAGCTAAATACTGGATATGAGTTCCTTCATTTCCCAGGCCGCAGTGCCTCAGGGCAAACTGTGTTTGAAATTCCTGTCCCTCCCACAGCTTCAGTCCTGCTGTTGCATCCAGTGGAAAGAAGATGATGTAGCTGGCAGCAAACTCTGTCTCGGCCATAGAAATCCCTCTGGTGTCTCTGGCCCAGCACCATGCCTGATGCTCCCACATAGATCTCTTTGTCCAACATTTACACAGCAACATGATGTAAACAGCATCTTCTCCCTGTAAACGTAATTGGAAACTCTCAATTGATTTTGTGCCAAAAAGATATACCATAAAACTCAAATGGGCTATTAATGAGAAGGATATTAGCAATAAAAACCCATATAAGTCTGCACATAAACATGAGTGAGCATTACGAGAGTAGGAGACAGACACGCAAACCCTGCGTGCTGTTTTCCTGAGGTGATTTTGCTAACATTTGGAGTTCTGGTGTAATAACCTTTCACATAAATATTGCAAGACTCCACTACGTAACTATTCCATCTTGAATGTCATCATCTGTATTTCTCCCAGAATACAAGTGGTTTGGCTAATTGTAGGGAATGTTTCGGAATCAGTTGCTCAGTACCAGGTTCACTTGCTTTTACAGCAGCATGAGGAAATGTTGGAGGGATGTCAGCTCCAGGGGAGGCAGGGAGATGGAACCACATCCTGGAAGGTGGAGGAATGCAGTGCAAAGCAGACTGAATTCAGGTACAAGCCGAACCATGCCTAAGCTAGTACAGATCTGCTTTCTGTGATGAGGCAACCAGCAGTCTGGAGAAAGACAGGGTGATATTATTGCACCCCTTAACTTTTGACACATTCTCCCATTGTGTCTTCACCATCAGAGTGGTGGAGTGAAGGCTGGATAAAACAAAAATAAGGTGGGTGGAAAATGGGCTGTGCCACCAAGCTGAGGGAGGTGAAAACAGCCCTGCAAAGTCCAGCTGTTAGACAGCAACTGGACACATCCCTCAGACCAGTGTTAGGACCAGTATTGCTTCTTGCCTCCCCTCATGGGCTGCCTGGTGGGACTGGGGACATTCTCTGCAAAGATGCAGTCACAAAACTGGGGATAGGGATACACTGGAGGGCAGGCTGCTGCTCAGAAGGACCTGGAGAGGCTGGAAATTGGTCTGAAATTTGGGATTTACGGGTTAGGGGCCTTTCCCCAAATTTCAAGTTTGCATGTGATCCCCAAAGATCCTGCCCAAGAGTTTAAACACTTCTCACCCAAAGTTTTAACTGCCTTGTGTACCAAAGCCCTCCCCTCCTAAGCATGGCATCACTGGTAAGAAGCCATCCTTCATCTTGGGCATTGAGAATCCAAGCAACTTTCAGGGTCTCCAGCTGAGATGCTTGGCCTGAGGCCTTTTGGTTTTAACTGAACCAAAGGAGTCATGAGTGCTACACCTGCAACAGCCCTCTCTGGGGCAGCTGGAAGGATTTGACCCTGATTGAAGAGTGACAGAAAGAAAGGAGTGAAAAAAACACTGTGAAGAGGGAAATCAAGAGGCTGTTCTGCACCTACAAGAAACTGAGCCTTACTTTTTTTTTTTCCTCACCTTGGAAAGTCATTTTAGGTACAGATTTGCAGGAAATGAGAGCTTCTAACCTACTTTTTCTAACAGCAGTGTCTAACATTCAGGTATTCCTGACACTCATATTTTGTCTCAACTGTAACACTCAGCCCTTAAATAGTCCCAAAATGGGGATGTAGCTCCATGGGGGACTTTCAGACCAGAAGCTGCTCCCACTTTTTGTATTTTCAAGGTGTGTTTCAGCAAGAGACAAAACATGTGCAAGAAGATGGAGGGTTTGGGGACATCCAGCTTCAGCACGGAAACCAAGGCTGCCCTGAAGACTGACTGATCAGTGCCTGCCTTGGAGATGTGGGTGGGCAGACAAGGATAAACAGGGCACAGATCCTTGGTGATCTTCAAAAAGCACTCTGGGCATGTCAGAAGAAAGAGCTGAGCCTTTCCCGACTCACAGCTAGGAACTACTAGAAGAAAGAGGCTTCACCCAAGAACATTACACATGGGCATTTCCCTCTGCCTGGGCAGATGTCTGCAAATCTCAACTTTAGGCTCTCACTTCCACTGTGAATTCCCAAGTGGGAGGTCAGAATTCACAGGCCAGCAGGTCACCTAAACACAAGGCTCACAAGTACACAGTGATGCATTTGAGTCATGGCATTGAAGCTTAAGATTTCTGTCTTGATGTATCCATCTGCAATGGGAGACTAAGGCATTCACACCCCTCCATAAAGCTCTTGAGAGAACAGGGGGGCTTCAGACCAGGGAAAGCTGCCCACATCATCCCCACATGAGGCAGAAGGTCCTCCTAGGGGGAAATTTAGGTGCTGAATCAAGGTTAGGAGGAAGGAAAGTACAGTCTTCCCCTTTGCCCTCTTCAAATCACACCATTCGAGGTTTTTAAAATTTTTTTTTTCAGTGATGGATTCTCAAAGAAACTACTTGTTTAAAGCAAGAAGCTGAGGCATTTAACTACAGTGATGCCATTCATAACATGACAGTTAAGCATCTGTTGGATTTTTTAATAGTATAATCTCTATCCTACACCAAAAAAAAAAAAAAAAACAACAAAAAAAACACACCTCTCTGGGCTAATCTGGATGAAGAGCCCTGATCCCAGGCCTCAGGAATGGCAAATCCCTTTCTCCAGTAACTCAGATTTGTCCTCTCTGCAATAGATACAGTTTGCATGACCATCCATAGCTTTGAAATTCTGTGGGGTAAGTAAAACACCAAAGAAGCATTCATTATATATCACTTGGTTTTCCTCACATCTGATGATTTAGGCCATAACCTTATGTCGTACTTTCTGTACAATGGAATGTACTACTACTGGACATCCAAGTGGACTTCACTCAACCACATCCACTGCTTGCACCACCATGGGCTTCCTCATCTCAGCTTTTCTTAGCCTTTCAACAGGAAATGGCTAAAAGTGATGTGGTTCTGCAGATTAGCTGGATCCCTTACAATGTCTTACAGAGGGACCCAGATACAGTTTAGGAACATTAAAGGGGTGCCAAGACCAAATCCTATGGACAACTAGAGCTCTCAACTGTCACCGCGTTTCCACCATGCTCTTCTGCCCTTGTGGAAGGCTTTCAGAAAGAAGTTCTGAAAGAATAATCATTGCAAGAGTCATCCAACATATTGCACTGTGAGACTGCACTGTTAATGTTTTAATGAAGCATCAAAATCTGCTGAAATCAGCTGCTTCACTGTGCAGGTAAGATAAGTTGCAAAATAAGAGAGTTAGCAGAGCCCTCACCAGATACATGACATAGCCCTGGCCACCAGACAACAAGCCCTGCTTAGAAACTGCCTGACAGATTCTAAGCAGACACAACCTCTCCCTCCTCCAGACAGGGAGCACCCAGGGCAGAGTGGCACAGCAGTTTCAGAAGCAGCAGTGGCAGTCAGGATGGCACAGACCTCTCCCACTCCTGTCTGCAGTCCTCACTTTACAGACAAGATTTTCATGTAGCAAGAGATTATGAGTGACTTACCAAAACCAATAAGGGGTAGGGTTATTATTTCTGGAGTCCAATTCTCTGAGGTCTTGTCCCAACATTTTATCTTGACTGTTAGACTGCAATATAAGCTAAAAAGCCACCAGGTCCATTCCTACACCCCCACCACCATGATATACCTATAAAAAGACTATTATCCTTTAATAAGCAGTTTTTTTTTCTTGACCAACTAAAAATATCTATTTGTTAAATGCATCTTCATTTCTTTAGAATATTTTTAAACACTTTCTGAAGAGATTTGCTCAAGTTATAGTGTGATATGAAAGTTTAGAGAGGTGTAAACAAAAAAAAAAATCTGCTCCTCAAAATCAAGCAGCAAAAGACAACTGGTTGGCTACAGCTCCTGGGACTGTGCACAGCTCACAGAGATTTTCACTCTCAGTAGCAGAGCAGCTTAGTGAACACAAACGCTGGGAAACATGAAAAGTCCAAGTCAAAGTTCAGTTATTTTGGAATTGTTAATGTGAAAAATAATACTTTATTATAGGGAAAATCCTTGGAGACTTCCTCACACGCATTCATCACTCAGAGCAGCTACAAGGAGTTTATTCAAACTTCCATCCTCACATCAATTGAAGCAGCACCTTGGAGTGAGTCCCTGCAAGAAGGAAAGCCAGACTGCAGTGGGCACTTTGCATGTATACAATAAAGGAGACAGTCTGTTCTCCTGGAGTTTACAATAAAGTGGATAACAGAAATAAATAGATGAGCATTGAAAGAGCAAGAAGCATAGAAAGCATTTGGTGAAATTATAACACTTTGAGTAAGATGTGAATGCATGGAAATTAATTTCTAATTGACATTTTTTTTCTGCTTGCTTTCAAGTGCAAAAACCTTCAGGACATTCAGCACAAGCTTGACAGCTACCAATTAATCCATCCTGAACAGCTGAGGAAATAACAAATGGGCCAAAGCATCATGATCTTCAGTTTTATTGTGCTGATCACAGTTATGTCACCTGTAACAGTCTTCTTGCCTACTGTTTACTTTCTTTGCTGTTTTTAGGTTCTAAGAGAATAATCTTCTAATGATATTAGAGTTCTAAGAAAAAAAAATCTTCCTTCTTCAGTAGGCACAGGAGGCTTTTCAGCTTACGCATAACAGCAAAACAAAGCAGGTTTTTGGGGAACAGATACCTGCTTATATGTTATTTTCTCTACTCTGACAAGGCTGAAATTTGCATTTGACATCTGAGGCCAATGAGAAAGTTCTCTAGCGGGTCTCACTGCACACAGCTTTGTAAAGCAATGGTGTCTTCAGTCTCAGTCTTGTAAAATCTGTGTGTGCTGAGTCCTGGATTCACTTGGACACACTGATTTCTAGATCCACATGCACTGGATCCATGCAAAGCCTTGTGTGCAAGTTCTCCAGCTCATGAAGAGCAGTTATAAAGACTGTGCTTGCCCCTTCAGTGGGAGAACATATCATAAGAAAGAAGGTAGAAAAAGGAGGAATTTACATTCCTCTATTTTATTCTGTAGAACTACTGAAAACAAAGGAAATTAAGAAACTTGAAATGACAAGGATCAATTTCTGAAGGAAAGGATATTTCTCAGAGGAAGAGTAGAGGTAATCAGAACAGCAGAAGGGAGTGAGAAGCAAGCATGTAGCACAGAGGACCAGGGTACATCTCCTTAGCAAATGACCAACTCAAAATAGGTCTGAAAGATGGCCCAAAATGCACTGCAGATCATGTCCTGGATGTTCCCCATGGATACCAGCGGGGTCTCCCAAGAACCAGTGTCAAGAACATCCCAGCAGAAGGGAGTCCAGAATCACTTACTATCAACACTCACTCTTTTCTACCTTGTGAGTATATCCAGACATGCCAGAGAAGAGGTCAGAGCTTCTCTCCACTCCCAAGCCCCTCAAGACGAATGCTAGGACCACTCATGAAGATGGTGGGTGCAACACAACCAGCCTAGCTCACTGGGAGGAGAGGAACACAGGAGAGGAAAAGTTATATTGGGAACTCATGGATTAGCATCCATGACATTATTTCTAGAAGTGCTACACATTTACTACCACTACCAGAGTTCAAAGGGAACTAGCAGTTCTAAGGGCTTTCTAAAAACCACTGTATAGGATTTTCATTTGCTTTTGATGTTTCAGAGCATGTGAGAATCTCTCATTTCATGCATGGGGAAGAGAGGGCAACTTTTCCAATGTTTTGGCAGAAAAACAGAAAACTAGGTTAAAATATATAAATTAAGATTTTATTAAAAAGTCTTTAGTTTGAAAACCTCCAGAACTGTATCGTTTCAGAGACATTGGTCACAAGGAAAGGTCATTGTTTTCTTTCTTTCTTTTTTTAAGCACATTAAAAATGGATGAAAATAAGCCCACAGCCCCCCAGCAGCTCCCAGCCTGCCCACCCTCTGGGGTTCAGTTGGAAAACTGTGCTTGGAAAACATCTACAAAAATGTTGGCAAATGTATATCAGCTTTTTCCCAAAAGACCTAACAGGCTTTTATTATCCAAACATATCAGATGGCTTGGAAAATCCACATCTGTACTGAGCTGCCGAATGGGAAATGAGATCAAAATGTGAAACTAAGAACTTCCGATACTTTCTTTGTAAATGACATTAAAACCAGAGGAGGAGGAGGTTTAGTTTCTCCATTCCCCCTCATTCCATCAGCTCCTGAAGCCTCAGCAGAAGGAGGCTGTTAGTAAGGAACTCCCCACAGGGCCAGCAAGCCCCTTTTCCGCTAAATACAGAGAGAAATGAAGAGCTGTTATATCGAGGGGCCAGCCCTGGTGATGGTCTCAGTACCAGCATTTTACTTGAACAAATAAATCAATCCTCGCAACCCAGAGACTGAGAAAAATATGAACAAAGAACTTTCTGCTGGTTCAGAGAAAATACTTTCAATATACTTTTAATACTTTTAATATAAAGCCTGTGTTCATCAATTAAGATTAACTTTTTAAATACAACATCAGTGCTTACTAAGAAAGAATGTTAAGATTAAACTCAGCACACAAGTTTGTGCTCATAGTTTTTCTCTCTCTGGATGTTACAAAAAAAGGCTGCACGCTTCCTTTTTTGCTCTGGCAGTGACTGCTGTAGTTATAATTTTCCTCCCTCTCTGCTGCTGATTCCAGTTGAGCATGGAAAGACACACAAATGGAGAAAAGTCACAGGAGAAAATCAACAGGAGAAAAGGCTTTTGGAGTGAAAGTCGCCTTACATCATTTAAAGTTGCTAGGATTAGCTCATTTGAACTCCTATGGAGTTGAGAGATGTGGTATTTGGAGATAAATCCAGCTTTTCTTTAGTGATATAGTTCATCCACTATAATGCAGTTTCCTCCAGGATGAATTTGAGTTTAGCTTTAGGCTCTCCTGTTGCTGTATGCCAGCACAGAGTGCTGCTCTGTGCAAACCTCTGTGTTTCCTGAGCACTTAAGAAGGCAGGACAGCACTCAGGCTGAATCTTCCCAAAATACTGGAGAGACTGTTTCTGGGATACAGAAAAAATTAGACACACGCAGCCTAGGGCAATAAAAAATAATGTGAAGTGGGAGTTTTTCTGTGCCAACAACTCACTGTTGAGATGGAAAAGCCTCATTAAAGGAATATGAAACTTACAACCAATTTGATCCACATAATTACTCAGATCTGAAAAAGTCAAGACAGTCTTGAGATAAGTTTTCTGTAGAGTTCCCTTCTGATGAGGGGCTGTGATGAAGCACTTGGACTGAATCCTCACCTTATTTCCAGAGCCAGATAATAGGACATACACAAGTATCTATCTTCATCCAGTTATCAGCACCAAAGCCAATAAATGCTTGATGCATTCCTCATCCCCTCTCCTGGAGTCTGGGTCTTTTAGGGATTGAGCAGAGATCTAAAGATAAGCTGTGTCAGCCTCTAAAACTGTGCTTTATACTAAAATGTGGATTTTCCGTGACCTCAGTGTTATGTCTTTATGTGACTTCTGGATGTGTAGGTTCAGAGTTTAGCCAGTGCAGAGGGCTAAGATGTCACTGTAGCTGAGAAATAGCACCTGTCCCATCAGAGCCAATGAGATATTTTCCATTTTGCTTCACTGGGACCGGGATTTAAGGCAAAGTGCTTAAGAAAGCAGGCAGTTAGTTGGAGGAGAGGGAAAAGTTCGATCTGTGCAGCTCAGTCTTTACCTGTGTACTGGCAAAAAAGGAAAGCTGTAGTTCCTGTGTTACAACCTTAGCTAAAACTGCTAAGTTCTGTGGGCAGAAACTGTGCTTTCCTTTATCTTATGAAACCTCAAGGTCTTCCCCTTTCTCCCATGCAGATCCTGCAGATTTTGTATAGTGGAAAAAGTCCATGCTACACTTTGATGATATGGTCACCAGATATACCACATTTGCAGTGGTCCTCAGATGAAAATATCTCTTCAGTTTCTGGTAAGGCTCAGATCAGCTAGCACTGGAGAGGTGACATTCTACACCCATCCATATGTGTTTCCAGCATCCAGCACACTCAGATCCATTTACCCCAAATTCTCTAGGTGAAAAACCTATTAGCAGTAAGCAACTCAGAACCAGGCAGGAGTACTTCCAGGGACTCTTCTCAAACACTTCACAAATATCCACATCCAGAAAACATTTCTTCTAGCTATGGCACACATCACTAGCTAAGCCAACAGGGAATTCCCTCCTGACCATTGTGTTGTTTCTTACTTTCATCATCATTGTCCAAAGTTCAGATGAAATTCAGGAGCACCTTCTCAGCCTGCAAGATCCACTGCTGTGCTCCTGGCATTTTTCCCGTCCATTCTGTGTTAGATGAAAGAAACCAAGAGTCTTACCGCTGCCAGCATTTCTTATCAGCTGGTTCACTTTTTTTCCTGTTAGGCTGAAGTTTTCATCATGGTTTGCCACCTCAAGTGCAGTCTTACACTCACATGGTCACACAGCTTTCGAATGGTGGTGAACCCAAGCATGGCCAGCTTGGAGCCCAGGCAGTGAGATCCTGTATCCATCCACACCCTGGTGAGTCAGCATCACTGCATCCCAAAGAAGCCCCTCACCAAACTCAACTCTGATGTCAACTGGGGCCTCTGGGCCTTCTCATAAGGCAAATATTTCCCCATGTAAGATCTGCTGGGACCATAGATGAAGGTGGACTGCATTTGGCATCTGTTTTCCATTGCAACCAAGCTGTTTTGAAATCACTTACATTTTTTGCAGAAGCATTAGTGTGTTACCATCAGCTTCAATGGGAATTTCTATGCCAGAGTAACAGATGAGGCAGTCCACCACTCTTCCCCCCCCACCTTTTTTTTTAATTTTACAGTACACACAAATATTAACATATCATCCTGATAAAGCTTTGTTTACTGGCATGGCACCAGCCCCTCTGCAGTGCCTCCTGCTTGGCAGCCTAATCTCCTGAAGTTTGAGGGATACAGTCCAAATCTCTTAGCAACATTAAATCTCATTCAATTAACTTTGTTGGGGGACAAAATAATTTTGTTACTGCTGCTTGCCAGTCTGCCATATACATTATGGCACCCAGCAGTTGAGCCATGCAGCCTTTAGACACAGCAAGGAGGCACAGCACACTCCAGCACAGCAGCTCTGGCTGGACAGGGCATCCTGAGCTGCAAAGCAACCCATCAGCCAGAAACTCCAAGTCCTCAGAAAGGACCATGGTGGCAACAGGTCCAAGCCACTGCTTGGGTTTAATGGCTTCTATTGATGGCACTGTGGTCTGCATCCAGCAGAGACTCACTCCAAGCACCACTGCTCCCTCTTGGGATTCATTTGCCATCCCTGGCTTGAGAGACACAGGGGCAGCAGCCACCAAAGGGATGTCCCAACACAGCATGGCCCTGCACTGCAGCTGGCCAGTGCCATACACTAAGGGTGTGAATATATATCTGCTCCATGAATAAAAGCCCAAGATATGATCTTCGAGGGATGTCCTTTTGTATCTGTTAAAAAGCAGGGAAATGTATGAGGATGTCTTTCAAGTCCCTAGAGAAGAAGAAAAGGAAACTACTACTGATCTCAACTAGAAGAAGCTGGGTGCCGTACCCTCTGGGGAATGGTGGGTTAACATCATAGGCCTCTCCTGTGTGTGATTTTACACAGTATTTGTGCTTAACTGCAACACGTGAATCTGTAATTACAAATCTAAGACATTAAAGGGAAATTAGCTTAGTTCAAATTAATTTTCTTTCCAGAACTAGTCAAAAACAACCAAAAAAGCAGTAATTTGATTCCACCACACAGCAGGTGGCATTATATCCTTCATTAAATCATACAGATATGACTAATATTAATCTTCATTTTACCACTATGCATCAAATTTGGTATCCATCATGCCATCCTTAGCATACTAATTATTTTTAAATGCATTTCATTAATGTGTTAAGAGATAAGTAAAAACAGTGACTAGGACCTGGACAGGAATTAACCCACCTCCCCTCCAGACAGCAGATCCCAGTACTCCTCTCAAAGGTCTGTACCAACATTAGAGCATTAAGGAAAACACATATAAAATCTACATTTATTTTCCCTTCTATTACTAACTTCGAATAGCTCTTGCAAATAAATTCACTGCATTGGGGAAGAAGGTTCCCTTATATTTGTCTCTTTTAATACTTTAAAGAGCAATTCTGAAACTAGATGGTAATTTACAGCTCATAGGCAGAAAAATGGATGTCCATGCCTCTATAAAGGCATACACCTTTATCTTTTACTCTCTTGCTGTGTCCCACCTCACCTTTTCCAAGCTTCTCCCTAAATTGCCACCCATTTATTGGAAAGCTAAATCCTATCCCATCTGCTCAGTCCTGGATAAAACACAGCTGTTGGCAGCATGATGTTAAATTTAATTTGTGTCTTGTAATGTAAATGCACCCAGAGATTGAAGCAATGGGCACATTGCTCTTATAAATCAATTTTTACATACAGTATCTTTTTTTCCTCCAGACACTCTCAAAGTGCAGGAAAATCAGTATTTCACAGGGAGCACAGGAGTTGAGTTTAACCATCTCTGTTGAAAAATGTCACCATAAATTTGTCACTGGTCTAGGGTGACATTTAAGGTGGCCACTGTGAGAAAATATTTTTCACTGAGAAATCTGCCTTTTTGGGATTTTCAAGATCAGAAAAAAACATTTCCCTTTAGTTGCAGTAAATACACATAGCCTAACCTGTAATTTACCATGTTATCCAGGAGCTAGCTTTGCAAATCCAGCTTTGCAAAGCTTAGAGAAGCTATTACTAGCATGGCCTTGCAGCAAAACAAAATCCTGGAGCTAACCCAGCATGCAGGGAAAATCTATGAGCTGAGGACCTAAGGGCAGGTGTCTTACTAAGAAAATGATACAAACTCTTGGCTGAGCCACAGTAGGATAAAGACTCCAAATTGTTTCTGTAGCACTGTGATACTGCTTTTATATTTCTGAGAGTGGTATAGATGCACTTTCCTGTGAAAGCAGGAAAATTCCTACTGCCACTGCTAAAATCCAGGTCAATCTTATAAATATTTACCTCAACCTGCAGCAAGCCCAGCTAAGCCTTCCTCCTGGTGTCAGTGACGGGGTGAAAGCTGTGCAGCACAGCCAAGCCAGAGAGTTTGGACTCCAGGGATCTGGCTGTGCCATCAGTCCCTTGCATGGGGTTGCCAAAAGTCCCCAGAGCCCCAGTGCTGACACTGATATTTATGAATGCTTGGCCACAGCCAAAACCATTGGAGACCTTGTCTCCAGTTTTCTCAATATCTGGTTTCTTACCAAAAAACTGGGATAACCATAGGGGCCAATACTATGAGTGTGCTGTGAAGATTATGAAGTTAATGTTACAAGTACCTTAAGACCCTGATTTAGACAGAGTTACAGAAGGATTGGGGGTTTTTTGAGCCTGCACAACCAAAGACAAGTAAACTGATGATATTCACGTTCAGAAAACAAATTTTTATCTTCTCACTTTAAACCAGACCAGGGTAAAACTTGCTTCTGTCCTCCTGCTGTTGAAATATGTTGCCATAAGTGTTTAGTGTAACATTTGACCTGCTTCTCTTGAATCTTCCTAGATTACGGTCAAGTCATTTGCACTTCAATAGTTCAGGGGCTGTACTGCAATTTCTGGGGCTGGAAAGTAGCTCAGCTGTAAAAACTTGCTGGAGGCTGTAAAATGGCACAAGGAGGCTAAGCCAGTAAGTATTTTTAAATACAGTTTTGGAGGGAGAAAATTATTATACTTTAGTCCTTCCCCCCTCTGCTCCCCTTTTGGCTGTGAGCCTAAAAATTATGGAGATCTTCAAGGCTGTCTTCTCGAAATGGCTTAAAGGCAAAACTACAGCAACCATTTGCCAGCTCTCTGACTCAACAGGTAAAGCAGAGTCATCTGTGCAAAGTTAAATGGCCTGATCAATAATGCACTGGGTTATATTGATGTTCAGAGAGGGATGGGGAGGAACAGATGTGTGAGGAGTGTAAGCCTTGTGCACCAGCTCTGCCAGAGGGACAGGGGAACCTGTAACCACCAGGGGCTGTCTGCTCTTCCATCAGCACACATCACACAGCAGACCCACCGTGGTTCCCATCACATAGAACTGTCCACAAAGTCTTAACAGTTGAAAGTCTAATACTCTGAAAGTCTAATACTTCTTCTCTGCAGAGTGGAACTACATAATTTTCCCCAGGTTCCCTCCCCCACTTCCCAAAACACCTTTCAGCTAATACATATAATTTAATAGCCACGTATTGTTTAAATCCTCAAAAACAGCATGACATAAAATAGAGAAACTAGGCTGCCTGTGAACTTTCCATGTCTCCAGAGAGGTGGCAAATTGTATCACCAGTCCCTCTAGAGCTGCCAAATATCCCCATCAATTCTGTTTGCACCACCAGTCTAAAGACACTGTATTCTACTCTAAGGGACCGATAAAGACACATTCTGAAACACATTCTACAGTAGAGATAAATATACAAGCTGTCTCGGTGAATTAGTTAGATGTGCAAATAGCTTCCTGAAGAGCAGGCTCAGTTTGACTGTTAAAATCTGATCCAAAATCAGCAGGAGTCACAAAAGAAAAAAAATCCCCTACTTTGTACCAGAGGCTCTGAACCAGGTCTTTGGTTAATTGGAAATGGATAACATTGGATATGACACCTGCTGGGCAGCCTTTGGTCACTAATCCACTCCAGTTGTCCACAAAGGCTTGCGACGTTGTCACCCTTCACGCCAGGCTCAGCAGGGAGGTGAGAGATGAATGCCTCAGACAGTCAAACCACTCACCCCAGCCCTGTTATCTTCTGGATGGGGTCGAGGCAAAGCCACAGGGGAGCACAGGTGAAATATGCATTGCCACTGGCCATGCAGCACCTGCCTCCAAATTGGAAAAAGAGACTTTAGTCTCCAGCACTATGGATAAACAGGGAGGGGGGAAAAAAACAAAACAAAAAAAACCAGGACAAGAAGTATTAAAAATTCAAAGAATTTCTACTGAAATAGTGCCATAAACTGGTGGGAAAGACTTCTCAAAGAAAGTAACTTTCTCTATGGAAACAAAGAGATGATTTCTCAAGCGGATGTTCCCCCCCCAGACCTAGCACTGAAGTCCTGTAAAAAGCTCCAGAGAGGTTTTTAGCCTGGCTTTTAGGCCAGGACAAATCCCACTGGCTTGTAGCTGAGATACGACTCTTGTTAATACAGAATTTGGTTTCTATTCCTTCTGCCAAAGCAACCTGGCCTGCCTGGTCCCACAGTGAGGTCATAACTCAGGGCTGATCACATCACAGCATGTTGCCATGGCAATGCTTGAACTGTCACAAAGGATGTGCGCTGTGATTTCACAGCAGATGGGCTGTGAGGGAGGAAGTCCTCATTTAAATTTTAAAAATTGCTTTAGTAATTAGCAAGAGCAATAGGAAAAAAAAACATGAAAAGAGAAGAAAAATCCCCAAACTGTCACTCTCAGCAAAGGTTATAGGATTCACGTGAGATCTGCAGGCCATCCACAAGAAAGGCCAAGCTGCTGCTCCAAGTTCACTGAGCTTGTCGGGTCACTGATAGGTCCAAAAAAGTCTTGAGCCTGCTTGGCTACAGAAGGCTCAGGGCAGCAGTGGGGGAGCAAAGCCCCCCTGGCCCATCAATGCATTTCAAAGCCAGCCACCCTTCACAGGGACCTGACAGGAGTGGCAGAGGGCAGGCAGAGGCTGCCAAAGGCTTTACTAAAACACTAACTGCCTGACACAAGGGGAGGTACAGTGGCCTGGCTTCAGAAGTTTTTAGCAAGTAGCTAGCTCAGTTATTTCTACAATCCTTCTTAATAAAGCACAAAGAGCACAGTCACACAGATGTGCTTGCACCCCTTCAGGGACAAGGTGGAGTTTTACTCCTCAAAGGTAAGAGTGAAACACCTTGGCTCCCTGAGTTTCACAGCCCAGCAGCACTGACCCACAGCAGCCTCCACTGGCCTTGTCCTGCATCCTCAGCAGCTCTCACAGAATGATAACCCATTCCCACCTCTTGTCCTGGCACTCAGGAACTGAGATCAACAGTAAACAACAGAGGCAGAGCAGATGGTGTCAATCTTCTAGATAGCCATGGTGCAGCCCTGCTCCCTCCTCGGGTTTCTCCATCCCTGGCAGAGGTGACCTTGAGGAAGCAAAGCCTCGGGTCCCCATCCCCATGGCCAGCACAGCTCACTGCAGAGGCACCGACGTCCCCCGGCTCCCCACAGCAGCTCTTCCACATGACAGCAGCTCAGCAACCTCAAGGCAGAATTAAATCTCTCTCCCTTCCGCCTGCAAAGCACGTGGTGTTTCAGGGACCTTGGGCTGAGTCCTCATATTTAATGGGGAGAGCAGACTTCAATGCAGCTTGTTCCTTGTTCATTCAGTGACTAACTGTTGATCTCTCTAAGAATAAGCCAGATGGTTCCCGTGATAAGTGATCAGCTCTCCTGGAGTTTTTGAAACAGAAAAAGACAGATGCCTGCGTGCCTCTTGCCAGGACCCATCTTAAGCTCAGGCGATGAGTGCAAATGCTTAGGGAGGTTGTGTTCAGGGGATTCTCTCCATCGAGGCTTAGCAACTAATCTTTCCCAACACCCCTTCATCCAGGAGGGGAGGCATCTTGCCTTCTGACAGCTTCCCCCAGCTTAAGGGCACTACAAATCATAAGATCAGCCCTTATAATTGGATCAGACTTTGATACCGTTTTCCTTTTCTGTGCATTTATATTAACATCTCATTTTGCACACAGCACATCTGATCGGTGCTGGTATTTGCACATCCTGGTGACTGAGAGCACTGATAGGAGCGACAAAGCATTTTAGCAAAAGCTTGCTTTGGGAAGTTGTTTTGCTGGGGTGGGAAAAAAAAACCCACCAGGCTAAAGAGCTTTGTTTCTCAGCCATTGATGTGCACACCACCAGTCAAGCACCGCTTCCTGTCCTCAGCAGAGAGATCAAGGTCTCCACAAGAGAAGGGGAAAAGGCAGCAGTGTTTGTCTGCTGACTTCTTTTTTATTTGTTTTTACCTTACATTCTCCTTCTGATAGTATAAGCCTGATTCTACTACTGAGCTGGCATGAAGAACAGAGAGCCAGCAAATCACTGTTCCCGTGTTATATACCAGGGTTAGAAGAATGGGGTGGAAGAGGAGATATGAGCAAGGTGTAAAATCAGCAATAGAAGCCAAGCTTGGTTCTTCCCAAAACCAGCTCTAAGGCAGTAGCTTGGCCCACCAGCCAAGGGCTGGTTCGCCTGCCCTAGGAGAACCAAACACATCCATTCCAAAGCTCACAGCCTACCCATTTGCTGCTATAATCTGAAGGCAAAACTCCACTTGATGTCACAGAGTTAGGCCAGCATAAAAATGAGAAATATGTAGCCATGCACTCAATAGAAAATACTTATTTTATTGGCATGCCTCTGTTGTGGCTCTTAGAGGATGTACATTCCCTCCTAGTATATTTATTTATCTTCAGAGCAAAAGTTGGCGCTGCACCTCCAAGACAGGGAAATAGATCTGTAATGCTGACCCAGCCTGCAATTCCACAGGATTAAACAGTCAGAAAGAAACCATTAGGCTGAAAAAAAACTGAAATGTATGTGACAATATTTATGTCAGACACTCACATCCACATCCTAAGAAAAATACATATCAGTTCACAGTTCATTATGTCTGACCAAGGTATTATTTCACAGACGAGATTGTAACTCCATCTGAGGGCTTTATGAGCAGATGTCACTTTAAATCCAGAGACAGTGCACAGAAGGAACAGAGAGGGCACTAGATTTAAAGCAAGCAAGTACTCTGCCCTCACTTTCCTGGGAAATTGTGCATGCATGTTCACTGTGCTTTGTAATCAGTGTAGCTTTCATTGTGTTATTAATTAAAAAGAGAGGCCTTATGCAAAAGAAATTTAAAATTGCAAATTTCCTTTTGCATATTCTCCAAAAGCAATTTCCATTTTGCTATGTTACCCTGCATCATGTAAATGTTAGGTTTATATAAATGAATTACTTACTGAGACTTCGTAAGAGTATTTGAATTGCACTTATCACTGATACGTTTTTTCTTGCATGATTTCCCAAGGAATCAAGGCTTTTGTAATTATAAACTCTAATCTTAGACACAGTTCGCCCATCCCTCAGTAAACCTTTGATCGTTTCACTTAACTTCAATGAAATTTGACAGAATCAGAGCTAACTGACCAAGTACAAGTTTCCAAAAAGACAGCATCCGGGTCGAGATGCCACACAGCCTGTTCGTCCCACTGCTCAAGATTCAGAGGAGGAATTGGATGATCAAGTCAAAAAACATTCACAAAACCAATCTCTGTGCAATATATTTTGTACTTTCATGTGGGAAAATGCCAAGTCAGACATAAGCAAGTATTCTTAGAGTTAGATAACAGTGTGAGCAGCTTCTCTAGCAGTAACATTGAATACACAGCTGCTCAAAAAGTTGCCCCTAGTTTATTCATTTAGGATGGTAGTAACAATTGCTCCAATTTTAAACCTATATCCTCTTCATCCTAAACACAGTGAATTATGCCTCATTTTAATGACCTTCCAACTCCTAATTTGTGTGGCACCATCTATGATTTTGGGGAAGGAGGCTAAGCCTCACTGCGGGCCTTACTTGTTGCAGGGATCTCTTTGGCCTCAGGTTAGAACTGCCTTTGTTACAAGCCGGGTTTAAGGTCTGAAATCCCCACCCGGCTCCCACTGACGGCCCTTTTTTGCACTTGAAAGGCATCATTAGCTGCCATATCACCTAATCGGTCAAAGGACCTTCTGCAAATCCAGCTTGGAAATGCAAAAAAAACCTAAACAGGCCTTAAAGTACGTGTCAATTAGGACAACAGCAAGCAGATGATTTTTCACCCGCTTTTCCACTGATCTGCCCTTTCAAGAACATTTTATACTGGAAAGTATAGTAGTCTTATTAAAACACTTAGGCTTGTTTCTTTTTCCATCGTAGAAAAGCAATTTAAAATTTTAAGACAGTAAAAAAAAGTGTATCCTGGGGGGAAATCTTTGCACCCTAAAATAACTTTTTTTTCTTGCACCCGAGTATTCAAAAATTAGAAACATTTGCAGGGCTGGACAGCTACTGAAAATGTATTCAGTAATATTTAAAAGCAAAAGAAATTTCCATTAAAAAATATCGAAACCACCAACAGTTTTAGGGATGAATACCAGAGTTTGATGAGCATCAGCAAGCTCTGAGGGGCATCATCCATGCCCCAACAAGTGCAGAGAGGATGCCTAAGCTTGTCCCAGCCTAACAGCTTCCATCTGGAAAGAAAAGTTAGAAGAAATTTCGGGGCTGGTGGCAACAAGGAAGGAATCCATTCTGTTATCAAACACTTACAGAGAGAGACTATACTCAGTCAGGCAGTCAAAAACACGCCTACTCAGATAAGGGTATCCCTGCAAAGAAATCTCTTGACACTGCTTTGACATATTTACGTTCTTCTGCGATTATTCAGTTGCAATAACTTAGAGCTCCTTGTCTGACACTCCAACACGAGCCAGTCCCCAGCCCCAGCCCTATACGGGGAAGGGAAACAAAGCGATGCCCAGCGAAGTTACGGGGCTGCGTTAAGGGCTGCAGCCTGGCCGTCCCGCTGGTGACATGGGGCAGAGTGAGAGCCGAAGCAAAGCGAGATTTAAAGCCTGTAGAGCACTAAGTATACAATTAAAAGATTAATCTAATGCGATCTAATCAAAGATACCGCATCCAGACAGCACACCCCTGAAGTTACAGTGAGATTATGCTACTCTTAAATCCTATTAGCCTGGACTTGTTGGAAGATCTGCTATGTAGTGGCAAGATGCAATTGGTAAAATATTTAATTAATTCATTGAAGTAAACAGAAAATAGTCTGGGTCCTATCTGTCTACATCTCTTTGGAAGAGAGGCAAGGAGTTCAACGACAGTTTTGAACTGGGGAAAGGATTCCTGCGTTGCAGCACAGGAGCAGAGAATGCAGTAGCATTCCTTGGAAATACACACCACCTTCTTCAAAGCAACAAATAACCACCGCCTGAAGCCCACCCAAAGGACTGTGGCTTGGAAAACCTCTATCACAAATCGATGATGAAGAAGTGCCTCCCACCTCCCCAGGTAATGTGTCCCGCTTCCGAGAGGCAGTCTCACGGCACAGCCTCACTCAGACCCTCAGGATCCCGTGGCCGTGCCTACAGCGGGGTCAGCCCCCGCCGTCTCTAAGCAGGGATGCGACGCAGAGATGGTGCTCCCGTCCCCACGTCCGAGAACGAGGGTCCAGCCGCGGCCATCCCCACACCGGGAGGTCCAGCCCACGAGATGCTGCTCCGAGGGTCCTCACTCCCAGCCCCTCTACCAGGGCTCCATATCCCCCTCGGCGTCGCCGCCGCACCCCCGAGGGGGGTCCCCCGCTGCGCGCCCCCGCTCCACCTGGACGGTGGGGAGGTTCCACGCGGTTCCGCCCGTGGAGCGGGACGGGG
>JAHLSL010000011.1:10617613-10720102 GCA_025920805.1 Petroica traversi | reverse complement strand
GAGCTGGGACCGCGGCGGGGCAGCGCCGGGCGCCCCGCTCCATCCCTCCTCCACCCTCCGTGAGAGGCTCTGCCTTCCCGTGGCATTTTATTTTCCCTGGAATGGGAGGTTTGGGGAAATTCGGCCTTTGGCACGTTTCATCCACTTTTTTATTTTAATGAGGGGTGACTTTTCCGTTTGTTTTAGCCGGTTTCCAAAGACATCACAGAACCGTCTTCTTTTTTTTTTTGCCCCTTCTCTCTTTCCCACTGGGATGAAGGCGACAGGGAAGGATACTGATTTCCCCCCCGTCCTTGCTAGGAGTAGAACTTGGAAATGATTCAGGGATGTAGCTGTCTGACTTTGGGGTATCCGTACGCCCAGCTCTTTCCTGAGCACTTTGTTCGTTCAGAGCCTGGGAATTTCTCCTGAGGGAGACGGCCGGGGGGGGCGGGGCACGGCTGTGATTTCCTCCCCCCTTGGCTGCCCAAGCACCTCTCCGATGGCGGCTCCCCAGCCTGACTTAGGGCAGGTGCTCCTTGGAAATCCTGTGAACTCGAGAGGGTCCTGCCGTGCAGGGGAGCACAGCGGAAGTTTTGGATTGGAAGGAGAGCAGAAGGGGAGAAAACATCCTAAGAAGTAGGAATGGGAGGGAAGCGGAGGACTCTTGGCTCGGTGGGAAGGGGACCTGGTGATGAGGATTGCTGGGAATCAGCAGCTCCGGCCGCCGGGTCCCGCAGCAGCAGCGCGGGGAGCAGAGGGTGAGCGTGCGGGAGTGTGCGGTGCCTTGAGGAGCTGCACGGGGCATCTTCTGCAGCTGTAGCAGGCTCACTGTACAAGGCTGTCAGGGAGATGCCTTTGTTTTTTAAACTACACATTAAACTTCGTGCGGAGTTTGTCCCTCCTGGCCGGGGCTGGGGTGGTCGTGCAGGCACAGATGTGACCAGAGGTCTGATGACTCTAGCAGAAAGCGTGTGCACGCAGCCTTACTGGGAAATGGCATGTAAATTAAGAATGGTGTGTGCTGCCGTGGTTTTATTAGACCAGTAGATGAGTAATATTACTGTTTAAGAGGTATCTGTGACAGAAGTGCTTTGCCAGTGCAATGTATTTTTGTCCCGGTGAAGCCTTTCTAATATAGGTGTGGTTTCAGCATGTTGGATGAACTCAGCAGCTCTTTGAAACAATTGCAAACTGATAGCTGGATCAGGGAAAGCAAGATACTGGCCAGCAATTGGGAAGAATATAAATGCTAAGGATTGGCTGGTCCTTATTTTATTTTGCCCCCATATGCATGTCTATCCCCTCAGGCTTCTACAGAAACCAGTGGCCAAGAACTCTCCTGTGTTTGTCCTCTCTTCTTGTATCCGTGATAAACTCAGTGCCAGAAAGTGTGGATAGATGTGTATGGGCTCAGTAACCAGCCCAAAGACCTTGTGATTACTCACCTTTGTAAAAGGACATTTTTCCTACCTGTCCCCCCCAAAAGTGTACCTGTCAGGGTTTCATCACCCAGGACATTTCCTGCTGTCAGTGTTTCAAAGCAGCATACTTCTTCCAAGTGCTCTCTGTCAAAGTACCACTTGCTTTTTCCTTTTTGCTCTAATTACAATCAGCAGTTTCTAGGCAGTGTCTGTAAAATGAATAATCCATTACATGAAACAGCCCAAGTTTGTAGTGTCACATTTTTTCTTGTGGGAAGGGGAAAGCTTTAATGTGTTTTTATTAAAAGTCAAAAAAAGCCAACATTAAATATAGTAAAGTTACTTCTTTTTGCGTTTTCAAACCAGTTTCAAACTGCTCCAGACTGGAATGAGAGCACAGCAGCTTTTGCTCATCCTCATAAAAGACAAAGATTTTAATGCCAGACATGACATCACTGTGTTTGCATGTGTGACACCTTCAGGTTTTATTCCTTTTTGTTTTGCCCTAACATGGATGATCCTCAGAAATACTCTTTGGAGTCTCCTCTGGTTGGGATATTTTGATCCACGTCTAAATTATTTTTCTTTGTGTCCACTTAAGGAATGGAAACATCCAGTGAAAATAAATCCAAAGAGTATTTTAATTAGAATTTGTTCAGAAACATGCCTTGTCACAACTGAATTCCTTGAGACTTCAGCATGGCTGTCAAGTAAAGCTGCATTTACATTTTGCATGGGGTGTAATTGTAATTTGACTTTCTTTCAAGTGTGAGAGTAACTCAGCAAGCGTGTTCTTTCCCTAAAAGTTACTGTGCATCTACATGATGGTATTTGTTCATACTGAAAGTAAGTAATAAACAAAAGTTGGCATTAAAATAATCTACAAAGGATTTAACTTAAAGGCATTAAAATAATTGCTGCTCTTCTGTCAAGGTGTGTTTACATGTGTCACATCAGCTGGAACTAATATTTGTGGCAAGTTTATTTTATCAACCCTTCAAAAATAGATCTGAAGTTTACAGGATGTAATGATACAGTTCAGGGTAGCAGTAAGTTGGGTTTTTTTCTGAAAAGCTGTTGATTTGAATGATTCAAATACTTTTCATATGGGGTAATATTTGAGAGTGGTTTATGAAGGTGGAGCAAAAGGGAAATAAAATAAGTTGGGTGCTTGGAAAAGGAAGGAAAGAGCATTCAATTCCAGCCTTGCCTTCCAGAGGCAGGTCAGAAATCACCAAGCCAGCCCTCTCCCCAAAACTGCCATGCCTTTGCAAGGCAGAAGGGTTGTTTGGTTGGTTGTTTCGTTTTTAAAAATTAGCACTTGGGGTTGTTGAAAAATGTTGTGATTTTGAAAGTAAGATGAGGCATTTGGCAATCTTTTTCCAGAACCACAAGACCCCAAACCAGGGTTTTTCATTTCAGAAAATGAAATTTTCTGAAATGAAAACTTAATTCTCCATAAGCTGAGTTTATGTAGAGTGACCAGTATTGCCAGTCTGCTAGCGAAACTGAGGGAGAGGTGTGGAATTAATTTGTGTATTTAGCACTGCAGAAGGCTCAGATGGCTGGATTTTGTTAGTGAGCAGAGGGAGAACAGCACAGGCAAGGAGAGAAGATTTAGGTGTTGGCAACTAGGATGGCACTTAAAAAAGGTCCTCCTGAGGATTCTGATAGCTGAGGAGGTAAATATGGTGCAATGTCTCCTTGAATTCATGGATGAGACTGCATGTGCCTGGCGTGCAGTGGGCAGTGCCCTGCTGGTGGGAAGGCTCATGTCAGTGCTTGACAGGTGGGGGGGTGTTTGCCATCTGAAGGGGTGATGGCAGCAAGTGTTGGGAAGAAGGTGATCTGGAACACCTGCATGGTTAGAAATTACACGTTGGGATGAGACTGCAGCAAGTTTTGACAACCTTTTGTGAATTGGCTGGGGGCGTGGGCACATGCTGGGTGCTGGAAGCAGGGCATGAGCAGGGAATTCAGCTTTTTACTGAGAACAAGACTCCCCAACATCTGCAGTTTATATCTTCTCCAGGTTGTTGTCCAGTGGGGTCCTGATCTAGCAAACTGGAGCCTGCTCACCACTTGCTTGCCTGTCTGACTATTATTGGGAGGAATTTACAGTTCTCCACAACTCCCACCTACACAGACTACAGGTTAAACAGTACCGTGGTCCAGACTCAGCCTTGGATTCAGTTTCCATCTGCATGGTTCAAATGCTCTGAAGTCGTGTAGATCTCTGTCCTGTGCTGCCTTTGTCTGCAGCTGCCCAGCCTGAGAGTTGAAAGGGACCTTTTGAATTTTTTCCTTATGTCCCATCTAAACCTACACTCTTTCAGTTTAAAACCATTGCTTGTTGTTGCATCGCTACGGACTTTGGTGAAAAGTAAGACTGTGTATGTTTAATATCTCATTAGGCAGGTACCAAGTGCTTTGGTCTGGTCAGCATCCCACAAGCACATCAAGAACTTTATTCTTGGGTGAATGTGCTGATAGTGGGTTTATTGTCCCATCCCTGTCTCAGTACGTGGCATTGGCAATAATGTCCTTTTGCTGGTGTAACAGTGTTTTTGCTCACGGGTTTTGCCAGCACAGCTGCTTCAGTGACACGTCCTGCCCTGTGCTGACAGCGTGTGGTGAATTGGTGGTACAGACCTGATGTGAGATGTGCCCATGCAGACACGACTGCTGTCATGTGCTCGTTCAGCTCTTGGTGTCTGCACATCAGCCCTGTGGTCTGTGAAACCCTTGTTTCTGCTGGAGTTAAGCCCCAGTTAAGTGCAGCCCCTCCTGCAGGCACAGGCAGTGGAGGCTCTGGATCACAGGAATGGGCACATCCTGGCAAATGCAAATGACTCTGTGCAAGTCACTTGAGTTTCCTCAAGACCGGAATTACCTGCCCACAGTGTGTTTCAGTTCACTTGGTAAACTCATCCTCAGCCTGAAATTCATCTTCTTTCCTGGAAAAATGTTGCAAGATGGAAAGCAAAGGCACTTGCCTTGTGTTACTCCACTTCGCAAACCCTCAGCTTTGGCTTTGCAGAGAAACAGCCCTCTGGTTCTCTACCTCCTTTTTTAAGTAGCATGTAGAGATATAAATCTTTAGTGTTAGGTTTTAACCTGTAGCATTAGGGTGCTGTGATTTGCAGAGTGGTCCAGTTGGCACTGGTGGAAGGGACAATTAATTTCATGTGAGCAGTGGGTTGGATGGCATGGGAATGTCTTGCACTGCTTTTCATTTAAATATTGAACCTATTAAAGGCCTGAAATCTTGGGTTTTCCTTCTCTTCTTTTCCCCTGTTCTTCCTGTCCTGACCTTACTTCCCCTCTTAAATATGAAATATTTTTTTAAACTTGCAACCCTTGCAACCTGTTTATTTTGGCTTCTCTTTTGTAGTTGATTGTATGTTGTTCCCACAATTTTCTAATGAGTGTTAACACTGCATATTTCACTCACTGGACCTTAAAACAAACAAAAAAAACCCAACTAACAAACAAATGGAGATTTTCTTGCTTCTTTTGAGTCAGTGACTATAATTAAGGAAGCCTCAGATTCAGTGTTACTTAACCTCTTGTCTAGTTTGATGAGTGGAGAAGTCCTGTGAGCAAGACTGTATAGGGAATAATGTGATACCTTTCTTTTTAAGCAGAATTGTGTTTTTTATGGGGTTTTGGGTTTTTTTAAATACCAGTCAGAAAAAGCAGGTTCTGAGCTGCTGCTGAAGGCACCCTCAGAGGGATTTAATAAAATACCAATATGTCTCAAGGACTCCGTGCCCCTTCCCTTGCCTCTGATGTGTGTGTTCCCTTTTCTCACTCCTAAGTTTTGGATATTTTTTTTTTTACATTTCTCAACCTAATTTCATGCTTGTTAGTTTCAGTTATTTTAAGTTGCACTTCACTTAGATAGCAGAAGTGGGAAAATACTTATTCTTTTTCTTAAATCTTACTAGGAAGACAGAAATCCAAGAGGATACCATTTGGAAGCAGTTAAGTTTTGTAGGGTTTCAAAGTATGCCGGGTAGGTGGCCTGGGAAGTGGTGCAGGGAGGTTTTTGCCTCCTCTCATGCCAGTGAAAGCCAGTATGAAGCAGACAGCGGCAGCATCTCCAAGCTTTGCTGCCAGGCTGGCAGAGCACTGCTGATTCACTTTCACACAAAATGAAGGAAAGTCCTGATGGTTCTGGCCTCAAGTGTTTCTGGGGATATGCCTTCCCCGCCCCTCTTCCTACCGCCCACCTCAAAAGCAAATATGTCTTGTTGTGGGTTTCTTTTTTTCAGCATCCTCTTGAGCACAAACTGTCAGGCACCACAGGGAGTTTTTCCTTGTCTTTTGTCTCTCCAGAAACTGATTTATTTAAATGATATGCTGGGAGCACACTGCTGTTAAAGGCTTTGGTGCTTGTTGTCTTCCGGGCTTTGGTACAGCATTCTTGAAAATTGTGGAAGATGGGGTTATCCTAAAGAATCAGGGTTTCCCCTGAAGCTGTTTTTTTCTGCATTTTCCAAAAAGATTCCCCTTCCTGGTCTTCTGTGAAGAGTGTTGTTTATTTCCATGTGATTGAAAGGTGAGGAAGTTGTTTGAGAGCTCAGCTCCCTCCCGGGGAGAGTACTTGGCTGCCTGGCTGGAAGTCCACATGACTGTCACTGCTCCCACCCATGGGACCAGTACACCAGTGCCCTCCTTTTGCTCAGCCAGAGGTGCTTACAGAGTCCTTATCGCTCATTTATTTTCTGTCTGGCATCCCCGTGTCATCTCTTGCAGCCTGTCACCATTATGAGGCTGCTTTTCATTACCATCAAGTGATACTCAGCAACAAGGGTCATGACCTTGCAGTTGTGGATTTTTGGGATCTGTTTCTCATATCTCAGGGCTTTGCATCCTTTTTTTTTTTTTTTTTTTTTTGAGAGAGAGGCAGTAGCCCCTTTACCTGGGCTTTAATCTAAGGTGCAGGTCCTCCTGACCTGTGCTCAGGTGCAAGTGTCTTGCCAGGAAGCTACCAACTCCACTGTGTGACCATTTTGAGGGCTAGTTTGAGTTTTCATTGAGAAGCCAGCTGAAAAAGCTGGCTGATGATGGTGAAAAAGCTTCACATGGTGTTTTCAAATCAGGGAAAGTGCCAGGGGTTGCCACATGAAAGAGTTGGCAAATGCATCAATCCCCAGCATGCCCATGCCAGGCTGCTGAGGACAGGGGCTCGTGGCCCCTGAGGACCTTCAGGGTTTTGCCCAGGTACTGGGGAGGAAGTTTCCAGGTGCAAATGGTGATGAATAAATTCAGAGTAAAGTATTGTCTAAAGAAGCTTTCACTTCCCTCTGCCTGTGTGGGATTCTTCAGCATAAGAGAGGAGCTGGCTCCACATGTGTTTTAAAACAATTGGAGTGACAAGAAAGAATTATGTCTTTGGAGGGAGCTGTTTTCTTAACTACTTCTAAATTGGCATCTCTTTCTTTAGAGCATCCTCACAAGGTCACTATTGCTAAATAGTTTTCACGGGATGCCCCTTCTCTGTGTATCTGTTGGCATCTTGTCTGTGTGCTTTGGTGATGTCAGGGGGGTGAGGTGGTTTGGGAAATACTGCTCAAGGCAAACACAAGTTTCAAGATTCACACTTAATCAGATAAAGAAAAAGAAATCTTAGTTCTCTAAAGGATTATGCTTTCAACCCTAAATATACTTGAAGTGCCTTAGATTCTGTTTGTTTGGCCTGTTATCCTGGATCTTTGCCTTATCAACCATATTTTTATGTGTTTACCCTCTGTGTGATGGTCCAGGAGAGTGTGTGAACGCTCAGGATGTGTCCAAGTCAGGAGGGGACTGTCACAATATATTATTTATGCTCAGAAGAGCTTGTACATAGGAATGATCTTAGTTCCAGCCCCATCTCTTCTCCAGCAGTAAATCAGAGCACTGAGTTTATGGATTTAAAGTTAATCTCCTGAAATCTGAACTCCTTTTTGCATGCTCCGTTCTAGCCTCTTGGTGAGCAGTGAATGGTCTTGTTCTCACCACCAAGTGCTCAAGGGGAGTGCTTTCAGCCTCAGGGTCTGCCTCCCTGGGGTGCAAGGGGTGAGCAGACACTGGACACCCTTTGACAGCTGGCCTCAATTCCATGCTGAGCCCTCTTTAACTTCCCACAAAAATTTTGGGGGACTTAAATATAGGGTTCTTCTAAATAAAAAAAAAAAATTAAAAATAGTCCACAAGTCTTCGTCTGTACCCTGTGCCCAGTTTAGGAGGAAGATCATTGTTGAGCACGTGCATTTTAAATTTCTTTGTGGTACCTTCTTCCTTCTCCTCTTCCCCTACCAGTTTGTTCTCACCCTGACATTTTTTTTGGAGGGCTCCATCACATCCAAACAGGGAGCTTGCTGTGGCAGGGTACTCACAGGAGAAGGAGAGCACCTTTCCATCCACAGGAAAAACACTGTTGTGGTGCTTGACAGAGTGGTGGGTCTGCTTTGAAATGTGCACAAGGTACTTTGCAAGGAGATACTGGATATTTAACACAAACTGCATCCCAAAATTGGTGGTGATGGAAATGGTATGCAGTACAGTATGGCAAAGGATTTATGTCTGTTTCCAGGCTGCTTTACTTATAGATGGTAGGGGATGGGATGGGAATTACCACCTGGGCTTTGTCACACTTCTAGCTGTTAGAAATGTTGTGTGGAGTGGTGTGAGATGTAGTTTGATGCATTTTGAATGGTGTATTTGTACAGGAAGCCTGAATTCATACCTGAATTTCCTCTCTGTATTGATTTCTGCAGCCAAGGTTGGAATTTGATCATATTTTTCAGTTCCTTGCACTGAAGGAAGGCATCTCACTGGCACAAGCAATAGGACTACTTACACTGGTTCATGTCTTCATCTAGGATGCTTTAGTTATTTTATTTTATTTTATTTTTTAATCTGCCTGTATCTAGTTCATCCCCGTGTAGATAGGGGTTTTATTTGTTCCTTCTCACTTGTCATGATCCTTTTACTGAGTCTCAGGGTGGATGCTGCTGCTGTGTGTTGAAAGGCCACTGCTTGGTTTGTATATAGGCCCTGCCTGTAGCATATTCCACAAGAGTTCCCATGCTGAGCTTCTGGCACAGATTGGCTGAGAGACCCTTCTTCTGCTCAGATTGGTGATTGCTGGTCTGCACAGCAGTGAAGAGAACTGTGATTTGCAACCCTTTATTATTGCTCTTTGCAGCCTACAGATACTTATTTTAGAGCACTCTACAACTTCTGCTGTGGCCACTTGGCTTGTTTGGGGTTGCAACTTGATAAATTTTTGGCTTGTGCATGAATGGCCTGTGTCCCTTTGCTGTTTTGTAAAATCAGTAAGAAATGAGTTGTGAAAGGTTTGGAAACAGAAAAGGTAGCACACACTTAGCATTGAAAGTTTGCAGTGTAGCTGGAGGAGAAAGTAAAATGTCAACTTTTCTTTTCTTCTTTTTTAAATGAAACAGGCAGCTAATAGGAAGTTGATTAAGAATCATTTGAGGTTGGGTAGGTTTTTTTGATCATTAAGGATTTTTTTTTACTTGTCTGCTGTTTTAAAGTATCTGTTCTTAAATTATGTAAAATAGATGGTGTGGGAGTGAGGAGCAGCCCAACGCACATCTGGATTTGGCAGGGTTCTCCCTATGTGATGTTTCATCCTTAATGTGATTTAAATTAGTTCAAGGTATTAAAGTATTTAAATCAATGTTTATAACTACTTTAAGACGCTCCCCATTCAAAGCATGAAGGAGCGCTGCATGCTATGGATTTTAAAAAGAGGCACTATACTTAAATTGCTAATGATGTACTTTATTATGGAGTCTGAGTAGTAATTTTTTTTCCGAGCATGTTTGGCAAATGATAGTTTTTAATACAATTACAGAATAGCATAATTACTTGAAATTTAACTTAATACATTTAGTTTATGTCTTAGCGCAGCAAGGATCTACTGAGGTTGCCTTTGATCTGCCTTGAAAGCAGCAGGCAGAATCATGTTTGAAGGTGACAAAAGTCAAGGACCCATTTTGTTAAAAACTAGAGGATTATACCAGGGGGTGCTGTAGGAAGTTCATTGCTTAGGTGAGAGCAGGGTGTTGATGGGGAAATGTTTTGTCTATTCAGTGAGAACCTGCAGATAGATTAGGCAAATCATAGTTAATTATTTAACAAAGGGCCCAGTGCTGCAGTTGCTTTTGACTCCTGCACTACTAAAACATCTCTGGTTTGGAGGGTGGAATTAAGGCTGTAACTTTGAGATTAAGCTTTTCCTTTTTCTCTTCCCTTTGAATGCAAGGCTCTTGACTGCCAGTCCTGAACGGCTGGAACAGATGAACTTTTGCACTCTGTGCTAAGGACACTTACATAAAAGGGAGATACTCAGATTGCATCCAAACCTCTCTCAGTCTGCTGTTGAAGAAGGTGGGTCTGTGCTGTCCCTTTCCACCTGGGGTTCTTCAAGGAGCCTCTCTGCTACTAATCCTTGCTTTTTGTGCAGACCCCTATTAGAAAGCCACAGAAAAGGCTTAATTTGTGACAAGCCAGATGTGATGTGAGCTGAAATCCGGGAGACTGATTACTCCTGGGGCCAGCAGGACCGACGCAAACTGCTTTTAGTGTGTTTGATTTGTGGTGTTGAATTCCTGTGTGCACTGGGTCACACTAACCACTCTCCAGAGCACAAGTGGTGGGGGTCTCTCCACACCCTGTCTGTTTTTGTCAGACCAGTAGGAAGTTCCTGTGCTGGGCCTGATAGATACACATGCACATGAATGTGGAACAAACCTCACAAATCCTTTAAAAATCAGTGATATTGGCAGGGATAAAACGAAGGAGTATGAATTTGGCAGTGTCCAAATTTTTACCCAGTTCTTCTTGCCATCCCCTTTTGTTTTGCCCCTGCATGAGCTGCAGTTGCACCGAGCAGCCTGGCCAGTGGTGCCCTTCCTTGGTAAAGCTCCTGGCAAGTAGAGTTGCCAGAAGGTGACATGCTTTCCTGCCTGCAAACATGCAGCCAAGGGATGTCAGTTCAGATATACGAGAGAGTAAGTACAGCAGAAATACCTTTTCATCAAAGTCCTTGCTGCATCTGAGGCTGAAATCATAGAAACTGTTCTTTGAAGTTGGCTGCCCAATTGTATTGAGAATTTGGCTTTCAAAGTTCATCTTGGAACAAATGGTTGAGACCTTTAAAAGGCCTCAACCCCCACTCTTTATTGGCATTTTTACATATGTATGGCTATGGGGGGCCTGCACACACCAGCACATAGCCATTTCAGGGTCCTACCTGATTGTTTGGAGCATTACTCTAGACACAGCACTGAGGCCTTTGCAGTCCCACAGTGTGCCCAGAGCATCAGGATGGTTGCTTCAGACCACTTCCTGCAGCCTCCATCCCTGCTGGGTGACAGCAGTGGGGCAGGGGGTTGTGTGTGATTCTACTGGAAGTCCTGTGATCAACTTCTGGGTCCTGCTGTGATGGGGAGAATTTGATAGAAGGATCAAGCCATTCCTTCACATTATCACATTGTAGTGAATGGCAAACACCACTGTTCTCGTCTTCCCTTTACCTCTGAGATCACCAGCAGCTGCTTCATTAACTATTAATGGCCTGCTCATTAATGCTGTAAAAGGCTAGGACCAGTCTTGCAAATTTTCTGGACTCTTCCCCTGAAATATTTATGACTTGCTCGCTGTACAAAAGGGCAAGAGCAACAGCAGAGAACATGCCTCCAAGTTTTGTTGAGCTTAATAAAGAGCTCATGAATATGAAGGAGCTGGCAGCTTCTTCCTGTTTTTTGGCTTTCTGAGCTAGTGCTGCACATCTGGCTCTGGGGGTGATCAGCCATCGAGTGGGCTGATGCTTTGCTGAAGCATCAGTGGTAGGGTGTTGGATGCTTTATTGATGATCTCTGGTTCCTGTAGTGCTTTCCTTTGCATCATCCAGTACAAGTACCAAGGTGTAATTGATACCTCCAGGGGAGGTTTTATTACTCTTGTTTAAGTGGTGGGGAAACTGAGGCATGAAAGTTGAACAATTTGCCTGGAGCTGAGCAATAGAAAGCCAGCAGAGGATGGAAACGTTTTGCCCAAAACTTTAATGATACTTTTGATTGAAGTCTGGTTAATGTGAAAGAGTGGGACACTTGCTAAGCCTCATCTGAAACCATTGCTCCGAGTCATTCCTGTCATGTTCCAAACAGAGCTCCTACATGATCACGGAGAGGAGCATTGAGTAGTGCTTTCCCTGGGAAGGAGCCAGTTGTTTTAGTTCTCTCTGGTACCAAGAAACAGCAGGGGAGCTATTTTACCCATCCATCCAGATTTTAGAGATAAAACTGTGTTCGTCTCATCACTTAAGTCTATCAGCAATAAAGAGTTTGTCCACTGAATCCCAACTACAGCTCAGCTGGTGGTGCACCAGACAGATTAAACTCTCTATTTCTTTTCCACAGCCATCTGCAGAGTGAACACTGGTGTAAATACACGTGGGAGGCATTTTTTGGTAAAGTAGAGAGATATGCTTTAAAGAGAACAGGTATGACTCCAGGAATGAGGACCAGTCTGTACAATGTTTAGCATCTTTTCCATATGCAGCTGGCCTTTGGAGTAAAAAAGGTCCTCTGTGTCTGGAAGATGCAAGGTGTGTCAGGAATGACCAGCCTTTAATACTCTCTGAGCTTCTGGGGTTGCAGGTAGTGCTGAAGTGGAGCCGGGTGGCAAAATAAATCCATATCAGAAGCATTCTCTGATTCAACTTTCTCGTTATTTCTTGCAGAGTGTGAATATTTCATCCCACATTATATCAAATTGCAAGGGATGCTTGGTTTCCATCCTGGAGCCATTCCTTCTAATTGCTGGAACAAAGTTAGGGCAGACCCAGGGTAGAAATTCAAAGCACTTCACTGAAGCAATGTTTAAGTTAATGTTTATTTCACACTGCTATAGTGTGGTATAGGAGGGTAAATGTGGTAGACACAACTTCATGGTCATGCTGTGCCCTGTATGATTTCAGTAGGTGCTGATAGGACTCCCTTGTCACGCTGATCTCCAGGAATATTCCAGCAGCACACCGAATGCCATCTGTTTTTGCCCTCAGAACTAGCATGAGTATCTCTAGGGAAGACTTCTGGGACTCCTCTGCTACGAGAATAACATCCAGATCTTAAGATACTTTTGTGGCTCTTGATTGAAGCAATTCCTCCAAAAGCTGGAAAATGGGTAGATGCAAGAATTGAGTTCCTGACTGTTGGCTGGTGCAGCTCTTTTAGAGACAGCTGCAGTGAGGCTGCAGAGCAGATCGTTGGTGTATTTTAGTTACCAGTGGGTGCCATTACCTCTTCTTTTGTAGAGCTGCTCCCTTCCTCGATGAAGATATGCCTCTCAGCAAGGGCACAAAGCTCCACTTAAGTTTTGGGAGCCCTTTCTTCACCTTTTTCTTGGTAGTTAGGAGGAATCTGCCATCCAGAACAGACACCATTCCTCCAGCTCTGAGTTTGAGATGGAATCACTGGTGAGAGATGTTGTAAAAACTCCTTTCCTGAGCAGAGGGAAGATCAGTTCAAAATACTGGGGCTCGTGTCTTACCACTACCAAAGACATTGATTATCAAGTATCAGTTATGTGAGAAAACATAGTAATGATTAACACTTCCAGTAAGTAGAAATTTACTGTATCCTATGAAATAACTGGAAGAAGGAGGAGTTCTCTGTAGAAACAACAACTTTCAATTTTTGGTAACATAACATGAACTAAAATTCTCTGCTGGCAGCAGGGAAATTCCAGATGTATCTTCTGCCTGCTGCTCAGTTGTGAGCTAGGTTTCCAAGGAGAAAGCATGTGTTTGCAGTCTTGGGCAAATTCCTGATTTCAACACTTTCGAACTGAGAACTGGACAGTGCTTTAGAAGATGCTACAAGTCATTATTCATTTTCCTTTTCTGGCAGTGTAGTTATGTCAGTATGAAAATGATTGTTCAGGTTTATGAAAAGTGGTTTCTAAAGTCTAGCCTTTGAAGTGATGTCTTGGCATCTAAGTGATCCATGAGATACTGGGAGTTCATTAGGATTTGTGGTTCTCTAGCATTTTTGGCAGAAACCAGCTGTTGATTAGCTGTATCTGTGTTTGCCTGTGTCCTCAGGGGTGATATGCAGGGTTGGAAGTGTTAGTTTAAGTTTTCGTGTTTGTTTAGATTGGTATTCCAGCCAGCAACCACTTCAGATCATAGTAAACTCTGACACAGAAAAATGTTATCCAGGCCTAAAATTAAGAGACAAAAGGGCAAAACCAGTTCATGGTCAGAAATGGGGGAACAGGTAATCCAGCCAAATAAAATGGTTCCTGGTTGAGTTTGGGATAAGGCTATCCTGGCATACTTCCTAAACCTGGCCTTTTCAGAAGTGTTTTAGCTCCTTTGAGATGCGTTAGTTCCTCATTTTTTCCACTGATGCTGTTTATGCATTGTGCTTGCCTTGGCTTAAGGACTGCATATTGTCCTTTTGACTTCCCTCCAGGTACAGGTGGGTCCTTCCACATCACTTGATGTGAAGGGGCCCAAACCAGCACTCATGTAGAGTTTGTGTATCAGTGAAATCTGTCCTCTTGGGACAGATTTCGTGGCATCAGCATCTTGGCTCTTGCTTGATGGCATCTGATGGTCCCTGCCTCAAGTGGACTGAGCAGCTCAGTGTGGCAAGGCACAAAGGCTGGATTTTGTATTATGACCCAGGCTGTACTGTATGCTGGGAAGTGAGCTTGCATCCTGCCTGCTGCTGAAAATAGCTCAGGGTGAAGCCGTGCCTACACTGCAGGCTCCTGCCAGCAGAGCCGTCCTGGCCAGGCGCGTGGAGAGGTGTGATTGCCTTGCTGGCACAGCCCAGGGCACAGCCGGCTGCTGCTGGGGAAGCCACCCTTCCTTCCTGCAGCCTGCCAGGGACTCAAGCTGGGCATCCAGGCTCTGCCACAATGCCCTGTCCATTTTGGTGAGGTTACACAGGTGCTCCGCTGCTGCTGGAGTGCTTCTGGGAAATTAATGCCTGTAAATCTTCAAAGGTGTGTTTTCAGATCCTCCTAAGTAAAACAGAGGTGAGAGATGCATTTTAATGTTCCATGTTCTCTCTTAGCCTCCTTCTTTGCAGGGTGGTACCAGTGTTCCTGCTGTGCTCCAGAGCAGGGCACGGTGGCTGTTATTCCAGCTATGTGCCATCTAGTGCTGGATAATGTTGCGAGATCCAAAAATAAAAGGTGGAAAAATATGCAGACAGAGGAAACAAGGCACAACTTTACCTCTTGGGCAGAGCAACTCCCTTCCCTCTTCCTGGCACCCTCTTGCCAAGACCCCTTGAGTCTTGAAACATGGATATTGTTGTATTTTTACTACATACTGTGTCTTTCTACACCAACTTGTAATCCTTGGCTCCCTTCAACAGATTATGTTGTTAGACTGCAAGTACATGTCCTTTGATTAAATACTGCTCTTTTCTTCCTCTCCAGCATTTCAGAGTTACACATTTCATTGCTCAGGAACATTTCAAGGATATTGCCAGCCTCACTGGAGAAGCAGAGGGGAGAATGGTTTATTGGAGCTTGACTCATATTTCTTAAAAATAAGCACCTTGTATCCTCTTGGGTATTTACCATACCAGTGTTTGTGATACAGAAATGTTTTGTTACAAGAATTAAGTGAAGAAGCCCTGAGGAATAAAAATGGTTTACACAAGATCAGGCAGGGAATTAAACCTCTCCCATAGCCTGGCTGGATTCATACCCTCCTGCCCTCTCCTTTTCCTTTGGAGCACCCATGTCCTTGGGTAATGAGTTGTTGCCTGAGTGGCTCAGCTTGTCTGGAGAGTATAGGACCGTTGATTTCCAAACAATTCCCTAAGGATATGCCAGCTGAGGCTACATCAGACGTGCAAGTCCCTTTTTTATCTGATGGCTTACGTGTTGCAAGTCACTTACTGCTTTTTGCAAAACAGCTGCAGGCATTTGATCTGTTAAAATTGCCTGATTAAGTCATCAGGTAAGATAAAAGTCTACTGAGATGTGATTGCCAACAAGAAATTGTCACGATGGCCAACTTGGCCTTCTTTAGGAATGTGGGCTCTGACTTGAAACCAGTATATGGTAAGGCTGTGATTTTGGCTTGGTTTTCTCCCAAAATAAGTATGGAAGCTTTCTCACCGTAACACTCTTGACCCCTCCCTCCAGTGAAACTTGACACTTTTTCTTCCTGCAAAGGGGACCCAGAAAATCATTTTAGTGGAGCAGGCAGTCCAGTTAAGATGCAGATGTACTATGGAGAAGTGGAGCTTGAAGTGTTAACTGATCTCCAGCAAGCTTCATATACATCTATACATATGCATCTATATATATACGTGTATATGTGTGCATATATATATATGTATGTATGTATATATATATTTACTCACATATATGTGCCAGTTCTCTTAATAGCCAGGGAAAGTATGGATGTCCAATTTCCAAGAGTATAAAGTTCTTGCATTTAGTCTGTTCCAACAGATAATAGGAGGTGCGACCTCAGTATCATTTCCATAATTACATCACCATTTTTTGTTCCTCTCTTCCACACTTTCCCTGCAGCCACGAAATTACGGTTACTGTAGGAATTCACACTGGTGTCCCAGTGTTCAAAACCAACACTTGCTGTTTCCTGGAGTTTTTTGAGTTTTTTTGGAAGCAAGATGCTAAAGGCAAATAAACACGTCAATAAGCAAAGCGTTTGAATGACTGTGCAGTCATTATAACTGATATCAGGACAAAGGAATGCAAACTGGCCAGTCTATGGCTTCATCCCTTTAGCTCTTGTCCCTCTGTTTTGTTTTTCATTTTGAACACAGGAAGGGGCCAGTATATGACCATATGCTTAGAAAATGCCAGTTACACGTCTTCCAAACATTGTTGTCATAGTAATGATATGACTTGTATATGTCATATTTTGTCATGCTCTGAATGTACCTGTGTAACTCCAAACCTTACTGTGTTTCCTTCTCCTTTTCTTCATCACCAGTAATAACAATTGTTTCCAAGGAACTTAATGCATCTGTTCTGAATAAATTGGAAATATGATTTCACTTCTGTCAGTGCCAGTGGGAATTTCATGCCCTGGGAGATGTGCAAGGGTGTTGCAGGGAAATTAAGCACTTAAGCATCATTTGTGTTGATCAAATAAGTCTGCTTTAAAACCTTAGGAGCTATTGCCTCTTTCCAAGCATTGGTCTTACTCTGTGGTTCTGAATGGTGGAGAATTGCTCCCCCCTAGCAAGGTCCTAAAGATGGAATTGAACCTGGAGGGAAGAAAGAGAAGAAGTTGATGCTGATACTGCTGTGAAGATTACCTTGGTCATACTTAAACATTTTCCAAAGATAAGATGCTTTCAGTGTGATCTAAAGATTCCGTCAGTTTTCAAATATTCAGTGTGGGGGTTTTTTCTCTTGTGATTTGTTTTCCTTTATTTTTCTTGTCCTGTAATCATCTTTGCAAGTTTAACAAGGTTTTGAAGTTAACATTACTTTGAGGCAGTGATATCTAGGCCAAAGAGGTTCACACCTCTTTGGTGTGAGTGAGTTCTTGTGATTTTTGTGGAGGGAAGCCTTGTGATGAGAACGTGGAGGAGCAGGGCCAAGGTCCAGATTTGATCTCTGTGGCTTTTCCCCTGTGAGCCTTTGGCAAACGAGAGATGAATACAGACTCCATATAACCATCTTTAATACAGATATCCCTCGGGGAGAGTATGGATTAATTAAAATTTCAGAGATGCTTTGAGTTTCTTTGATAGGTGGTGCAGAAATGCAAAAGGGGTTTTTTCTTGCTAGACACAGGCTGTCTAAAGGACGAATTTTAAGGATGTTGGTTTACCTCCTCAGTGCTCTTTTTTCTAATGGAAGACTATTTAACTTCTTTTGTATGTATCATTATGGTGTTTTACTGCCAATTTAAGCCAAATAAAATGTACAGTGTCTGGACCAAGACTGGATTTCCTACCTTCACATCATGGGAGCTCATGCTGATAATTTGCCAGTAGCCTCAGGTCTTTGATAGTAATTTGCCAGATGCTATACTGAACCTAATTTGCATCTGTATTTACATAAGTGCTTTAATTAAAATCATATGCAGCAGTCTGAGATAGATGAACAGCACTGCCTGCTATTTGTTTACATTCCCTGACAATAAAACCCTGCCTTGGCTGCTTCTTGCTGATTGTATGACTTGACAATGCTGCTTGAGGTGCAGACTAGAAACTTGACAGGTCTCTAGTTAAACTCTGCTGCAAACTGAGGAGCAACAGGAAACTTTCAGGACAAAATTCTGCTTTTATTTTAGCAGCAGAGAAAATCTGAGCAATTTGATTCAAGGGGTCAAATTTGGTGGGTATCCAGTCCTGAAGTTCTAGCTTTAGGGTATTTTTGTGCAGTCAGAAATTATAGTTCCTTGCATATGATGTCTGCTTTGTTACACATCCAAAATGTGAAACTCCACCGAGGACAGTAGAAAATCTTTTCAAATACAGCCTCCATCAAGAATAAAATTTTTGAGCACTGTTTGTCTTTCAACAGAGCATTACAGAGCTCCCTGAATGGCAGCATGCTCTAAGGGATTTCAAGGCACAAGTGGGCCATAGTTGTTTCAGTGGGACATGTGAGAGCATGTGGCTGAGTTTGGATGAAGGCAGAGAAGACTCTGGATGTGTTTTTTTCCTTAGACCACATGTTTTCATCTGGAAAACACAGCCATATAAATACAAATTAAATCCAAACCGTGCAGTTTGCCTTTGGACAGTGGAGGATGTTCCAGTTGATGCTGCTGTGCTGCTTCCCAGTTATTCAAAAGTTGTCATAATATTACAAAGGACAAATGGGAAAGTTATGACTGATCTCACAGGCTGCTTTGAAGATCCATGAAGGACAGGTTAAAGAGAGCTGTAACTGCCCTGCCTGGATTTGAAGGGTTGCTGAGCTTTGTTTAAAGTTGTTTACTTAAATTTGCTTTATGGGAGATTCTTTAAAACTAATGTTTCCTTCCCTGAGAGGTTGTGTACATACAGAGGATTGGACTAAAGTCCATTTTATTGTAATTAATACATAATTAAAGGTCCTTTTCAACCCAAACTATTCTATGATTCTGTATAAGTTTGAGCATTACCACTAGCTTTCTCTGGTGACCCCTGACTATATTTTCTGTAGTCATTTCTCATCTCATCTGAGAGAATCCATTTAGGTTCAGCATATTTGTACATTAACATTCATTCATTAACGTGTTTTCCTGATAGCTCTGTTCAGGATGCTAAACTGTCACCTGTATTACAACAGTGGTGGCCAAAACCTGCTTATTGAAGTCCTTATGAAAGGGCAGAGGAGCAAAAGCATCTACATTTGTGGCAAAGTGGCCTAAATATTTAAATTCTGAGGTGTTTAGTAAGCTGGCTGGAATGCACTCTGGAGGTTGTGGTGTGAGTGCCAGTGCAGGATGGTGGTGTCAAGGGAAGCTGGAGCTCACCCTCCTCCCACGGGCATTGGAGCAGCACAACCCTGAGCCTGGCACAGAAAGGGCAGCCAGCAGGGATGGCCAGGGTGACACCCTGCCTGGGCACCATCTGCCACAAATGGGGTCTGCTGGGGTCATAACCAGGCAGCACTTGGCCCTGCTGGGGTGTGGTGGTCTCAGTCGACGACAAAGCCAGATTTGCAACCTTGCCTTAATTTAAACTGCCTTAATTTAAACCTTGTCTTAATCCAAACTCTTAGTCTTGCTTTGCCTCATCCATAAGAAGAGGATGAAAATACCATATTAAATTCATTTTGGCGTGGGAGAGCTCTGATACTTGAGGGGAAGGCAGCAGAAGGGAAGCAGCCCTTGTTCCCCCATTTGAAGGAGAGGAGGGGAAGGCACTGCTGGTCACTCAGTCTGGCTTTTATCGGTCACTGAGGGGAGCTCAGGGCCCGGCAGCACTCGGCTCCTCTCCACTGATGAAGCTGTTTGAGTGTGAGGCAAGCACATGAATGAGAGGGCCTGGGATCTGTCACACAAGGGGAAAACCCTTCCCCCAGGGAAAGTGCCCTGCTGGAAATGGATATTGGTTTTCACATCTGCTCTACAGTTGTCTCCTCTGACATTTTGGAGGTCCATTGGCCAGCTCAGCCCTCCACTTTCCCCTCAGACATCTGTGCTACATCTCCCAGCAAGGGATGAAGCAGGATGGTGGCTGGTGGGCAAGAGCCCTGGAAAAGTGTGGATTACAGCCCGACTTTAATGCTGAAACAGCTGCTGGTTTGAATTTGGACTGACATCAACCGTGTGGGTACTTCTGCTTGTGCTTACTTTGGTGCCTCAGGCTTTCTCAAGGGGAGCTTTTGGTGTGTTGTGAGGTGGGAGAGCAGGGAAGGGTGTCCAGCAAGCAGCCCTGCGTTTGGAGAAGGTCTCTTTCATAGATCATGCCGGTTTGATTTTAGAAGTCTGCACTAATGCTGCAAGTCTAGTGAGTGCTGTAAGCCAGCCTTTAATCAGCCTGTGCGTATTTTAAGAATTGTGCCGACTGTTGCTGCCTCAGAGATACCTGGAGATTTGGTCGAGAGAAGCCTGTCCCAGTTTCTCAGGGTAGCCAACAAGGCGTGCTCATTTCCCAATTTAACGTGAGCCTCCTCAGTCTTATTTTTCAAATCATTTTCTTTGAAGGATTGCAAAGCTCCAAGCAACCAGTTGATGCATGGGGGAAGAGAGAAGACAGGGTGTAACAGAGCAATAATTCCTGCAATTAGAAATGTATAAATAACTGCACTTGTGCTGTGGATGGAGTAGAACAGGTGGGGTTCTGGAAGAAGGGCCATCCTTGGGCAATGGGACCTCCAGCCCTGCTGCAGAGAGGGCAGCTCACTTGTCTGCAGCTCTTGGGTTATAGGTGTGCAGTGTTGCATCCAGCAGCCTCATGCAGGACTGGCAAGGTGTGTCCCTAATGAAGACAAGGCTTAATTGGGTAAAATTATGGCAAGAAAGTGCTGGGGTTTAATCATTTGTGTATCAGAAAGCAGGCTGGGGGTTTTGATTGTGTCACACAGCAGGTGTTATGGAAATGATTACTCATCTTTCCATCCCAGCTCTCCAGACTGGGAAAACTAAGTATGAAAAGGGTGATGGATTGGTCCAGACAATCCTCTGGATCTTGAGCATGCCAGACAAGTGTCCCAGAGCCAGGGAATAAATGCTCATCTTAGTCATACCCCTCTTGAGCTCTGACTTGGAAGTGCACAGGCTCTCTTCCCTCATGCCCAGATTCCCACAGAACAAGGTCTTTTCCAAGCAGGCACCCAGCTTCCAGCAGAAGCATGTTTGATAATCAGGCTCTTGGACAATGTGGTGGTGTTCCCAGCATCACACCACCACCCAAATATGCAAAAAGCATATCTCAGAAGCAAAAGCATTCCATTCTGGAAAAGCACTTGAGAGACAGTTCATTAGCTGTTTATTTTCACCAACCTAATTGGAATTCCCAACTACCTTATTTATTTTTTCTGTTGTAAGAAAATTTTCTGAGTTGTCCATACTACGAACTGTCACCTGTTGGTAGGAATCCTCTGAGAAGGGTCCTTTCTCCATTTACCATGTGTGTGTACAGTGATACAAGATCTTCAGGATGTCTGCAACAAGTCATCTCCTAATATGGGACTGACACCTGAGGCCAGTTCTTACTCATTATTTCAATTTCAGAGCACCTCAAGACACACATCGGGTTGATTAAACAGCATAAAGCAAAGCTGGAGGATGTGCCAAATAGTTCATAACCATGGAGGAAAACTTGGCAGAGAAAGGAAGGGATTAATGAACGCTAAAACATGTGTCTGTGTGGTTTTAATGTGTTTGTTTCATGTTAGCATTCTTAGATGTTGTCAGCTGTTGTTAAGTTTTGTATACCTAACAGCAAAGATGGTACTCATGGTATTAATGAAAATAGAAGCAGTATGAGAAGAGGGCATTTACTGAATTTAGAAGTTGATCCAGATGTCCTTTCACTGTTAGATGGATTTTTTATTTAAAAAATCTACCTTTTTGATTTGGAGTCACCCAACAAAACCAGTCCTTGGCTCAGATGGATGTTTGACTTAAGTTCTGATGTTCTCTTTTTCTTCTTTTTAAACTAAAAAAACCCTTTACTTTAAAAAAAAATGATACCATATTTGCAGAATCAATAGAAAAGCTGACCCAGATAAAAGTACACAAAAATTGGTTTCGTGCCCTAGAACTTTTCCAGCGTGCTGTTTGATGCAATGTATCTGATCCTTCAAAAAGGAGGTAAAAGACAGTGATCTCAGCAGCTTTGAAGAATTGTTCTGGAAGAATAACAAGGAGTACTGGAGAAAGGGATGTGCACTTGTATGGTTTTCTCCCCGTCATTAAATATATCATGAGAAGAAATTCAATGTCATGTTGCTGGTTATGTGGAAGGATAAGATAAATTTTGTATGAAATCTGATTTTATCTGATTTTAAAAAGGTGTAAGTGCATTTCTCCTGAACAGTCTTCACAGCAGGATATGAATTGCATTTTATGTCCTTGATTCAAACTTGCTTCTACTGGAGTGAGTGGCAAAAGTATGTCCAAGTAGTAGCAGGGTTCTCTCTCACAAATGTAATTATGTCCTTGATCCTGAATCAGGTGGAAAGCTGTAAAACATATCTGGTGCTCCAGATGTATTCCAGTAGAATCATAGAATCATAGAATGGTTTGGGTTGGAAGGGACCTTAAATATCATCTCATTCCAGCTCCCCTGCCATGGGCAGCGATGCCTTCCACTAGACATCCAGTCTGACTTCAAACACCTCCCAGGATGGGGCATCCACAGCTTCTCTGAGTAGCCTGTGACAGTGTCTCACCACCCTTGCAGTAAAGAATTTCTTCACAATATCTAATCAAAACCAATTCTCCTTCAATTTGAACCCATTCTCCCTTGTCCTGGCACTGCATGCCTTTGTAAATATTCTTGACCCATCTTTCTTGTAAGTTCTCTTCAAGTACTGGAAGGCTACAGTTAGGTCACCGTGGAGCCTTCTCTCCTCCAGGCTGAACAATCCAAAATCTCTCATCCTTACCTCATAGGGGACGTGCTCTGTCCTTCTAAACATCTTTGTGACACCCTCTGGACTTGCTCCAACAAGTTGATGTCTTTCCTGTGTTGAGGACCCCAGAGCTGGACACACACTGCAGGTGGGGGTCTCACCAGAGCAGAGCAGAAGGGAAGAATCACTCCCCTCAACTTGCTGCCCACCGGGCTTTTGATGCAGCCCAGATGTTTTGTCTTTCTGGATTGCAAGCACATTGCTGGAACACGTCCAGTATCTCATCCAGCACTCTCAAGACCTTCTGAGCAGGGCTGGTCTTGATCTTTGTTTATCCCCCAGCCTGGATTGATACTGGGGATTGCCCTGATCCAGGTGCTGCGCCTTGCGCTTTGTGTTGTTAAACCTCTTGAGATTCCCATGGGCCCACTTCTCAATCTATGGCAGATCCAAATCTTAATTTTATTCCAGCACAGCATTTAGATCTGGAGGAATCATACATTCAGTGTGCCTCTGTTGCTTTGGTTTCCAAAAACATCCCAGGACTGTTCAGGGCTGTCTACCCAGACACATAACAAATTACTGTTCAATACAGACATCAGTGCAGTGAAGGTGATAAATTGATAGGATAAATTTGTGGGACAGCAAGACTGACAGGCTGTAGGAGAGTTTCATTCCATCCCTTTGTATTCTTGCCCTTAGAAGCTAAAGTCTAGCTAGAGGGGAAGGATGGGCCCTAAGTTAATGATTCTTAACAGAATAAGCAGACGTGTTGCCTGGGCTGTGTTGTCTATCCCCAGGACAGGGAGAAAAGGCCACAAAAACAACTGCTTTGTGGAGATTTCCACAACCCTTCCCAGTCCTTGGGGTCAGTCACTTCTTTTAAGATCCCAGTGTACGCAGACTTTCCCCTTTTGGCTCTGTTTCCAGGAGCATGGGGAAACTGGAGACAAGGCTGGGGCTGTGCAGCTGGGAGAAGCACAGGGCAGGAATGTGCCCCAGGAGATGCTCCCATCAAACAGGACCTCCAGGAGTTTGCAATGGGGAGAGCAGCAAAAGCTGAGGACTGAGCAGGAAGGTGTAGCAACATATAAGGAACTCTGGGCAAACTTTCCTGCGGTCTGTTTGTAGTTGAAAATTGGTCACCTGGCATGAATGTATGGGGCTGCTGACCCAGATACATCTCACTGAACTTTCCAAGTATAGAGGCATGGATGCTCTTACTGAAAACAAGAGACTCAGTAACACCTAACAGTGCTGGTCTTCATGAGCAAATGAAGCAAAACCACAATTGTTTGAGAGGAGCAAAGTGATTTTTTGCTTTATGTTTATATCCTGTGCTCATTTTGTTTCTTGCACCACTTTTGCACCCATGGCTGCTGTGTTTGGCAGGAATTTGCAAACGTATCAGTGCTTACAGCCAAAAGTAGGAATGGTCTAAACAGCTGTAAAAGGGAAACCCCTTCTTCTTGTATTTATTTTTATGGCAGCAAAATGTAGTTACTGTCTGGTCTTGATCAGTCTTGGTTTTTTTCCTTTTGTTTGTTGCTTTTTTCCTTTCTAGCTTGAGGGTTGAGGGAAACAAAAGAGGAATGAATAAAGAGCAAGGGAAAAGAGTGATTGCTGCTGGGCTCTGTCATGTGGTGAGGAAATCAGGCTGAAACTGGAGAGACCAGGCCAAACCTAACAGTCATACTGGGAGGCCTTGAATTGTGTCACTCTGACAGTGATCTGAGCAGTGACAATAGCTGGTGATGTTTCTGGCTGCAGTCTGGCATCATCCATATGTGAAGTTGTGCTGATGGGTTGCTGCTCACAACACTTATCCCACCTGTCAGCTCTTACAGGCAGCCTCTAATGATGACCCCTGTCTTTCCCAAACTGGCACCTCCATTTAGACCATGGGCACTGATGTGGGGTAGCATGTTTTTCTCTTGTGTTCACTTCAGTTCTTTCTTTGGTTCTGCCTGCTCTTAACACTGCTGTTGTTATGAGCTTGGGTGTTCAGTGGGTGGTGGAAGGAGTGTGTGGATTTTGGCTCTGTCCCCAGTGTACAGCTTACACCATGTCTCTCCATCAAACCTGTGTGACACCTGGATGGATCTGAAGCACTACAGGCATGGGGAAGAGTGGCTGGAAGGTGGGCCAGAGCAAAAGGACCTGGGAATGCTGGTCAGCAGTGGCTGAATGTGAGCCAGTGTGTGCCCAGATGGCCAAAAAGGCCAGTGGCATCCTGGCCTGGATCAGAAACAGTGTGGCCAGCAGGACCAGGGCAGTGATTATCCCTCTGTACATTGGTGAGGCCACACCTCGAATTCTGTATCCGGTTCTGAGTCCCTCAACTTGAAGAAAGACATTGAATGGCAGGAGCATGTCCAGAGGAGCTGGGGAAGGGTCAGGAAAACAGGTCAGATGAGGAGCAGCTGAGGGAGCTGGGCGTGTTCAGCCTGGAGAAAGGAGGCTCTGGGGAAACCTTACCCCTCTCTAGAGCTTCTTGAAAGGAGGCTGTAGCCAGGTGGGGGTTGGTGCCTTCTCCAGGTAACAAGGGACAGGATGAAAGGAAGTGAACCCAAGTTCCACCAAGGGAGTTTTAGATTGGATATTAGCAAACAGTTTTTCATAGAAAGGGTGGTCAGGCACTAAAACAGACAGATCAGTGAAGTTACCATCCCTGGAGGTATTCAAAAGACATGTAGATGTGGCACTTAGGGAAGTGGTTTAGTGATTGACTTGGCATAAAGGTTCTTTCCAATGTAAATTATTCTGTGACTATATAAGGGGACATCCCGTGGTGTTGAAAATCAATTAGCAGGTCAACAGTCCACAACTTGGTGTTTTAAAATAAAAAGTTACTGCTGTACATATGTTGGGCAGAAAAAGTGTGCAACAACAGTGCAGAAACCACTGTACTGGAAAACAGTTCTCAGTTGTGGCCCTGGCAGAGGAGGGGTCTGACAACTGTTTCCCAACACATTTATTACTGTGGGCATGTAGGTAACTAACCAGAGGGTGACAGTCTGAAATGCAAAGGTTAAGAGGAATAATGTGAAATAGTTTAACCTTACTAAAAGCCGAATAAATTAATAATGAACTTTTTTCTTATCCAGAACCCTACAGGACATCACACTCTCTCTCTGGCTAAATTTTCTTACACAAGCAAACATTCTTCTCCTTGCTCTAAACCTCTTGCTGGCAATTTAAAATAGTATGAGAGTGAGATTTCTCACCCTTCAAGAGAACACTTTGATTTGCTGAAGGAAGCTCAGAGCAGTTAAGGAGATAGGAAAGAAAGTAATATACCTTTCTCTGTGCTGACAACTGCACCTGAGGGATGTGTTGAACAGTAAATATCATCCACTTTGAGCAATGCTTTCCCATTCTCTTTCATTCTAGTTCAGTGCTCTGGTTCCCAATGAGTTAGACTTAACATTGGAAAGTCAGATGCAGAAAGACTGTAGGAGCTCAGTGAAGAAGTGGGTGATCATCCCCCCATGTTGGGTCTGTGGGGTTAATGCTGTTGTTCATTTGCAGATTTTCCAGGAGAGCACTGAGATGAGAAGTGGCAGAATCAGTGTCTGTCTGTGTGTCCAGTGCCAGGGAAGCCAGGCCAGGACCCTCCACAGCCCCTGTCTCACCTTGTGGCCAAGGCCAAGAGCAGCTGCTGCCCTGAGCAGCCTGTGCCCAAGGGCTTGGAGCAGTCCCCTGGGGTGGCAGTCAGGGGAAGGTGGCCTCAATGGCTGCCCAGCCTGCCTGGCTCAGCCACCCACTACCCTGGAGTATCACACTCCTGCTTCTCCCTAGAGATCAGTTTCATCCTGATGGAGAACATGTTTTCTGAAATCTTCTCAATCTCTAAGAGAGGAGGAATAGTTTCTGAGACAGTGGTGCACAATGAAAATGTGCCTAAAACTGTGAAATTTTTCCTTTTTTTTTTTTTTCAAAGACAGCTAAGTTGGTTTTTCATCTTATTTACTCTTTATTTGGCTGTTATTTTCTCTTTGCTTATTTTTATGCTTCTGAATATTTCCAAAAGCAGCTGATAATATCAAGAAGGCATTGTAAAGAGGGGTTTGGTCTAGTCCTACAGTTTATAGATAAACTTCCCTGGAGGAAAGCTGGAGAGCTGCAGCCTTGGATTGACTGGGACAGCTTCTGCACACAGATCCCTGAAAATGGTGCGGCATGGACAAGGACCTTAAGTGAGTGGCTGTCACTCTAATTAGGTGGAGAAGATGACTCTTGGCAGGGACCTCCTACTCTGTGTTTTCTAGGTCAGCACCAGAGGTTTTCTTGGGGAGCTCAGGCCACCAACAGCAGCTGCTGTAGGGTGGAAATACCCGTCTCGTTTTAAGCTTGGTTCAAAAGGCTGGAGAAGCACAGTTCAGTGCCAAGTGGGACAGGGATAAGACTGCTGGGGATGGAGTGATGTGGTCTCCAAGCATCACCATCCTCACAGTGGTGTGCACTTACACTGAGACCTCAGAGCACTTTGGGGGTTTTTAGTGGCTTTTTCACTGCTTATTTATGGTTTTGATGTAAACTTTAAGTTGTATTTTGTCTGTTGTAAGGATGGGGGCAGGGATGGGTTGCTTTTAATAGCTTTATGAAAAGGTGTTGAAGGCAAGGATGCTCATGAGCACATTAGTGCATGGTACTGCAGTCTGCCAGGTTTGGTGAATGCTTAACTAGGACTGGACCAGCAGCCAGGAGCTGTTGGGGCTCTTGGGATCTGTTGGGATAACTGTGATTTTCAGTGACTGGAGACAAGATGACTTTCAAGAACATTTGTATCTGCTAATCATGCTGTAATAACAGTCTGCAGTCGAGAGGCTGCAAACCCCCCATTTCCAACACAGCTGTGCATATTTAATTTGATAGAAGGCATTGCTAGTCTGCTGTTAGAAGTAATTCAGATTGCTAAGGTGGTAATTTTGATCATGGTGGTTTTTAGGGAAATATAGGTGTAAGCTTCACAGAAAAGTTAATAAATGCCTAGTATGATACAAACACCAGGGAGTGAGCAACAGAGACATGGTGGGTGGCTGCCAGTGTCCCCCCCCTGCACCCTGGGCTTGCTGTATTCCTGCCTTGCTGAGCCAGCAAGGAAAGCAAGATCCTGGGCACATTAGCTCAGTGAAGGAACTTATTCCTGACCTATTGCCTGTTCCACCAGTTTGGGGCAATGGGGCAGTCAGGCCATTTGAAGGATCAGCAGTGCTGTGGGGGGGAGTACCAAAGCTGATGGAGCTGTGGAGGGTTGGCACTGCCTGCTCCGTGGGGATGCTTTCGGCTGACCCCAGGATTTAAATCACCAAGTTGGCATCTTCAGGAAAAGAAGTTGAGAGGAGTGTGGGGTTTATTTTCCTTCATCTCAAGCACTGCTTGGGAAAGCCAGTGCTTTCAAGGCTTACAGTTTCTCTCTGTAAAATATTCTTTTGCAAAATTGATAATTTCTGTAGGTTGAGAGAGTCTCAAAGGAACTTCTCTGTCAAGCATCTAAAAAGTACCATTATTTCTCTTCCCTGTCGTAACAGCAGCTCGAGATTTACCTTTTAGCTCTCTAAAGATTTCTCGACAATCTCTATTTTTTTGTGAAAAGCTCCATGGTGAATAAAGCAAAATAATCCCATTTTCAGGTGGTTTCTGCTGTAGTGTTTGGGTTGCAGAAACCACATGGAGTGCTGGTGTTTATCAAGTATTTAAAAGCCTTTTTGTTTATTTTGTTTTGTTTTGCCATGAGACATTACCTTTTTTTGGAAAGCATTTAGAATGATGAAGCAGCTGGTAGCTCAGTCTCCTGCTCAGTGTGCAGAGAATGAAGATTGGCTGGGATAGCTGGAGTTATTCACTGCATGCTGTGGGCCACATAAACACACTGACAGGCAATTCCTGTGAACCAGGAGGTGTGTGGTAACTCATAAACCACCAGAAACTGTTCTGTACGTGTACTCACCATGACACCACATAGGAGCCAGCAGATACAGATCTCCACAGCTCATCCATTACTCTGCGGGTGTTGGTGTGGCACAGCTCATGTAGGTGAGGCGATCATGCCTGTATGGGTGTCTCCTGTGCAGAGGGGAGGTCTGGGCTGAATTTGCCTGATCCCAGCATTGTGATGCATTTCAGGGAAGTGGTGGTTTCACGGCAAGGAAAGCTGCTTCTCCTGCTTTGTGCTGCCTTGGAATAAGCACGTCCCCATGGGAGGCTGCTCAAGAGCTGCCTACGCAGGGATGCTCAAGACAAACAAACTCAGGCAAGAGTTTTCATTAGTAATTACCTACCTGTTGAAAAAAGTTGATGTTTCTATATGGAACATGTTTGTGACTCCTTCTTTTCACTGTTGCCTAACTGCAAGCATTCAGAAGCAGTAGCAGATCTCCCAGAACCGTGAAACAGTGTGAAAGATCTGAAATATGTATGTGTGTGTGTATATATATATACACATATATTACCAACTTGTTTCTGAGCTGTTACATTAAACCCAAATCATATTCTCATAGCCACAAGGGGCAGAAACTTTTTGCATACTTTCTGAAGAGGATTGTGCAGTATGAGTACAACAGCAAGGGATTGGATTTAATAGCCTGGAAGATTTCTTTTTGCATTATGTTTCCAAAAGCAGAGATCCTTGCAGAATCTCCACCAGCTGGGTCTTCAGGAGAAGTACCAAAAATTGTGAGGGTCAGTATACAGTCCCAGGAAGCAACAGCATCATACACATATATATATTTATTTTACTTAACGTTCTAAGCAGAGGTTTGAGATCAGGGGAAGGATAGGGCTATGTTGCACTGTAGGTGATTTTGTTTTTCTTTAGGACTATTTTATTCATAGGTTTGGATTTAGTTCTGTTGGCAAGCTGTAGCTGTAGTTCTGTTGGACACAGCACTGAAAAAGCAGAATTTCAGATAGCAGTTTTAGTGAAATATAATTGGACTAAACCCATTAAAGACAGAAACAACTTCATCTTAAGCCTACCATGTGAGAATGGAGAACTTGACCCAAAAGAGGGAGGAAGAGCAGCAGAAGGTGGCCTGCTGGGTCCCAAAGTGTTGGAGGTATAAATAGCACAAAATCTGCAGCTATCCCATGTGTTTTATTTCTCCTTTACAATTCAGTGGAACTAGCATTTTTTTGCCTTACTCTTAGATGGAGCAAAGCAGGAAGCAGTTTCCCTTTTATCTGTGAATAAACATGCAGCTTTTTCTAGCCTAAGCTCTTAAAATATGGTTATGGTTGTGTAATATCCTCAGGCTTCCCAGCTCCTCCAGTAGCCAGTGTGCTCTTTCAGGAAGTCAAGTCATATCTTCCTTTGAAAAGATCCAAGGAAATATCAATCTAACCTGTTGGGAAGCAGCAAAAGATTCCAAGTTTGTCAGCCGACCTTCCTCGGGCAGGATAACAGGAGTCTGGAGTTTCAAACCCAAATTCTTCAGCTTGAGTTGCTTGAAGTGCAGGTTGTGCTCGCAGTCCTGCTGAAGCAATCAATAAGCTTCTGCCTCTTTTCCTGGGGGGCTTGTAGGGTGGTTTGCTGTTTGTATTTCTTTTACTCAGAGCAGTCCCTTTGCTGTTTGTTATCTCTTTAGCCATTCTTGCAGACCTGCAGGCACAGTGTTTTTCAGGTGTGTATACAGCCCCTGCCAAAGGGGGATATTTTTCCATGTTGTAGCTGCTGAAGCTAAACCTCCCTCTCCTGTTTTTTTTGGGGGGGGGGGGGGAAAAGCAAAAATTAGGAAAGCCAGCTTTAGCTTTGGGAGACAGCAGGTGATTCCCTTTAAGGATGAGAAGATCAATTTGGATGGCATTTTGTAGAAGTTCTCAATAGCCTAGGAGGCAGATTTTTTTTTTTCTGGGTATTTCCAGTGCAAACCACAGTGGTGGTATCTCAGGACATCAGTGTGTGAGTGCTCTCTACCGACTGCTTGGCCTAAGAAATGGGGATTTTTTTTCCCCCAAGAAGCTCCCAGGGTTCATCATGTTACTGTAAAAGGGCCAGAGGACCAAATCTCTCAAATTCTGTTTGTCAGTGGTGGTCAGTAGAAAAGGGAGTTGCTAGAATTCCTGCTGGCATTCCTGGTGCTGGTGAAAAAACTAAATTACCAGTCCTAAAGGGCAAGGGATGTCTGCTATTTTCTTATATTTTTCTCCCTAACTTACAGGTTTTTTTCCACTTTTGTAGGTATCAGAAATACTGCTCGCCTTCCGAGAGATTCCCAGGATGTAAGAAATCAAGTGCTGTGAGTGAGTAGCTTTTCCTTTCCATTTTCCTTTGCATGAACAATCCAAGCTTGCCCAAACAGAAGGAGAATCTTCTATTTTTTTTTTCTTTTAAAGACATTTCAAGAAATGTTTACAGCAAGCAAACCCAGTCTTTTGGAACCAGTTGAGTGCCTTTGGCACCTCTTTGCAACCCACAAAATAAAGTCAGCATTGTATTACCACATAGGCTGAATAATTATCTGGCTACAGATACAAACCACATGAATGCATTTAACTGAGAATATGGTCAGCAGAATGGACCATTAGCACCATCTGAAGCTTGTTTGTTGTTTCCAAGCTTTACCAGCTATGGAAAGACAGAATCTTGCTGAGGAGTTGAGGCATTCTTTGGGAAGTGAGCCTGCATTTTTGCAAGGGAAAAAGAGCTCAGATTGGCTGTGAGGTGGTTTTTTGTGTGTATGGACAACCCCAGCCTTGTCATCACAATAGGAAGCTATCCAATATTTGGGTTTTCCCTGGTGTGATAAAATAGCTTTGAAGGAAGTTTTATATCACAGGAGACACCTGCACACTTGCTTCAAAGCAGCTTAGCCAGAAACTTTTTTTTTTTTTTAAATAAAACCTGAAAATGTGTATTTAAAGAGCAGGTGGCCTATGACCTTTTCCTATGCATTGCTAAAGGGTGTGGGCTGGGATTTCCCAGCAGCTGTGGCTAGTCTGTAGCTCTCCAGGTGGGCCAGCCAGTGCTGTTCCAAATAAACCTCAGGAAGTCCTGGTTGGGGCCTTTGGCTGTGTGCCTGGCACAGTGAGGGCTCCTGAGGCAGTTTCTCTGCTGTGAGTCTGGGTAACAGGGATAAAATTTGGATGCTGTTGCTCTGGGCTTTCTGTAAGTAAATTTATTAGCAGGGGGGTTGAATAAGGGGTTTTTTTTTGAGAATTTTATAATCAGCTAAACTCCTGTCTTGTTTTTGTTCTGTTCTATGGTGATGGCAATCTGTGGTTACTTGGACAATGGCAGAGTTTTGTTTTTATTTTCATTTCAGTGGCTTAAGCCTGTTTTCTGTTACAGGATCAAAAATCTATTTGAGCTAGAGCAGGATAAAACCCTAAATTGAAATCAGCCTGAAAAAGAAAGGCCTAGTTTTGTTCAAGAAGAGGACCTGAGTCTGTCCACATTTGGTAAAGATGTGGTAAAAATTCCACAATAAACATCTATCAAACATTCAGAAACTGCTATGCAAAAAAATGTAATCTTTCAGCCTTCTGTGAAGGATACTAGCAATGAGTGCAGTTACTGGAGAGAAAAAATGGATATGAAATAGTGACAATGTTTTGTATTGATCTCCCTCAGTAAGGTCCATGGTTCATATTCCTCCTTTGAATCACAAATGTTTTCTTCTAACTCCTTGGTGTTTATACTGTCACAGGAGTCCTGCTAATTGAGCTGTGAGGCTTATTTTTTGTGAGTCACTTACAAAGCATTGCACAGGGTGGGCTCTGGCCTCTGGTTTTTTACAGCTATGTTGATTTCAGAGTGATGAGTAGGTACCAGTTTAAGTGAAGAAAATTCAGCAGGAATATACTATGTATATGTATTGTGTCTCTCAGAGTATATCCACAACCTAGAAAAGCTCTTTGCTCACCTCTAAAACAAAACTTGATTGTTTTTCTGTTAGGTAGGCAGTGTTGAAATCTAGGAAGCATTTTCTCAGGACCTAATGAATCTACATCCTAATGGACCCCTGTGGTGGTTGGTCCCACAAAGGGGTTGAACATGGGGACCTGCTCCTGCTCTTCAGAGGAGGACCTGCTGGTCCCAGGTGGATGTTGTCTGTGTCATTAAGGCAAAGTAAAACAGCAGTGCTGTTTCCACAGCATGTAATCCACAGGTGCCTTGATATATTCTGGCTGTGTTAAGAGGATGAGAGATAAAACCAGGAGCAGCCTCCTAGGAAGCTCCCCAGGCAACTGGTGTATGGTGTCAGATGGCTCTGAAATTACTGCAGCAAGATACAGTCACAGCTCAGCAATGAAAGGAGCCTGGAAGTTCCCATTTACCTGTCTTCTCACACTCTGGCTGCATGACAGGAACTGGGGAGCATGAGGTGGCTGCAGTGGGACAGTGCTGACTGAGGAACTTAACCTCCTGCTCAGAAGCTTGGGAAAACCCAGAGCTACAAGGATTTGGCTCCTGTGTGTCTGCTCTCTCTGTCCTCTTGTGGTATTGCCCTGCAAAATGTTTCAGGATCAATTTTCTGTGAGAGAATTGATGGAGAGAAGAAAAAAAGGCTTTCTCACCATTTCCCTTTCTTTGTTTGCCTGCCAGCACCTGGAGGTGCCTGTCCCCTGTGGTGGGTGGCAGTGTGGGTTGCAGCAGTGGCTTGGGGTGGCTCTGACTGACATCCTTTCACAGGGGCCTAGACTAAGAGCTGACATGCTGTGTTATGAGCTTCAGGGAAGGTGTTGGTTTGGCAATCTCCTGCCACTTCCAGTGGGCTTGGGGACATTTATGAGCAAGCTGCAAGTGGTGGTTGCTTCACCTATTAGGCTTTAATTCACCATCCTTTTATAAGGCAGTTTCTCTGCCTGCTACTTAAAAGCAATACCCACTTTATTATGGGCAGAATTCCCCTGATGGAGTTTTGTTCTCTGAGCAGTACAAGGCAGAGCCATCTCTTGGTGGGGAACCAAGCCCTGGGAGGATGCAGGGAAGGGATTCCTTCAGGTTGTTTGTGCTTTAGGAGAGGCATCCTCAGCTACTGTGTGGTTGTGTGGCTGCTCTCCCACCTCTGTGTCAGGACAGCTGGGTGAGGTGGCTGCAGATCACAGGATGCCTAGACCAGGCTGCAGTGCTGGACTGCAGAGGCACAGCAGGTCTGGCAGGGGAGCAGGAAGGACAGAGAGCTGTCCCTTGGGCAAAAGTCACTTGGAAAAATGAACTCATTTATGTCAAGGCTCTCAATGTATAACTTTAAAAAAATGTACTTGTTGCAGTAAACTGTTATCAGATGAGATTTAGATGGGTTTAGGGTTATTTTTGTTACTTGGAGCTTGAGCAGTGAATTTGCAAACACTTTCTGCAGAGGAAATGACAACAGTGTGCCTTAGGAGTGCCAGCACTATGTACAGAAATGACTTTGCCAAATGCAACAGTGGTGCTGCCTCCTTGCTCTTACATGGGGCAAGAGATTGGGCTGTAGCTGTGGCAGCCAGAAGAGCCACCTCTCCAAACAGTGCACTCCTCACAAAATCAACTCTCATTTTCCCAGTGCTCTATCGGGTGATGGTATGAAAATTTTGGACAGACTGTTTTATTTTTGAAAAGGAGGGGAAATACTATTATAACCAAAGGATAAAGATGTGGAGGAGAAGTTGGTTGGAGAGCAGGGGAAAATTAGTCAGGAGAGATGAGGCTTAGCCAAAAGCCTCCATTACAGTTTCAAGGTGAGAAGGGGTGAGGGGATTTCTTCCATGGAAGTGCAAATCCACAGTTGATATTGCAGCCTAGGGTGGGTTTTCCCAAGAGCTGGGTGCTGCCTGGGCTTTGGTAAGGATGGGACTTCTGCCTGGCTCTCCAGCAGCCCTGGTGTGGTGGTGCTTTGGGATCTTGCTCCATTCTTCTTATTTTTGATACTGTCTCTTCTTCCTTTTCTGTTCCATTAAGTGTGATATCACAAATGACATCAGTCCAATAACTGCTTGTGGTTGTCATAGCCACAGTCTGTGACACCCAAACAAAGCAGCAGGAAACCAAAGCTGGCATACAGATGCTGTAATATTCATCACATTCCTCTCAGTTAATAACTGCCTGGTTAGGTATTTATTTTCCATGGGAAAAATAGGAGGAAGGGGGCTTAAAAGCAAAAAAAACTGAGTCACTGAGAGAATGGAAGGTGGTTTCCAGCTCCATCTGACCAGTTTGGTTGCACTTCTCCCTCCCAGTGCTCTTCCCCTGAGGTAATATTGCTCTGGCTTAACTGATCAACTCTCTTCTGATACTGTTCCCATTACTTTGGACCATATGGGGCAGCTGCTCATGGACAAGGCAGTGGGTGACATTCCACTGTCTCTAACACAAGCTGTATTCCCAGGGCAAAGCCTCCCAAAGGCTGGCAGTGAGGGCCAGCAGCAGCCACGGGTCAGGCAGCTTTAACTGCTGGATGCCTGAGGCTGCCATTTTTGGGGTGCATGGATAGAGTATAGAAGGGTTTTTTCATCTTTTGGGGCATTAGATGGGGGAGTGGCTGTTTGCCATTCTTTGTTTTGTTTCTTGAACCTGTGAAATAAGCTTTTCTGGGTGAGCAGCAGAGCTTGTTTGTCCCTGCAAGATTTAATCACTCCTTCAGTTTTGCACAGTTGGTCTAATAGTAGGAAGGTGCTTGCTACAAAAAATAATTCCAATAATGTAAAAAAAAAGATGAAACAAATTACAGAAATAGATCTGGTGTGAGCACTGCTGCCTGACAAGCACTGGAGGCAGGTGGTTGGGGCTTGCTGGGAAAGAGCCACCTCAGCCCCTCACTGCTGCATGTGGGGACTTGCCATCCATGTGCCCCTCACCACAACTTCCCCTTGCCCAGTGCCATCCCCCTTTGTGCCCCACAGGGAGACACTGTCTCTGAGGGCTCCAGCATGGCTTCCCCAAAATATTAGGGCATATTTGGGCTCCTCAGCTGAGCCCAGATAACTCCCCAGGCCTGCCTGGGCTGGGAGCAGGCAGCAGGCACACAGAGAGCAGAGTCCAGCTCTGGATTTAGGCATTCAGTGCCGTGGCTCCTGCTGGTGCTTGCAGGGAGGTGCTCATTATATAATAGCTGGTGGTTGATTAATATGCCGTGAGTCAGAAGCGCCAGAGTATTTTAGCTTTCTCTAGTTGCTATGGAAACATTATTTTAACAAATAGCTTTTTAATATTTAATTAAAACTCAGCTTTTGGCAAGCTGGAGTAAGAACTATTACAATTGCTACTACAAAGGGTTAGCAGTGAAGTGTATTCCAGAGCCATGGGGGTTTTTTTTGGTTGAGCTTGTGTCATGTGTCCTCCTAACCTGATCTGTCAGCTTCAAAAAATTTTAGAAAAAAGTAAAAAAATCACTAATTTATTGGTTGTGAGAAATGTATTCTTGTTCCTAAGACACAAAGCAAATGTAATGCAAATCTGCAGTTACTCCTCACAATTGAAGGTTGTCACTTCTTTCAATGTGTAGTGCCAAGGCAGCTCTGCAAGGATAGCATTTATTAATCGCTGCTGTGTCACTGGTGTTCCTTCTTCTACCTTTGCCTCTTGAATGAGATCATTCCTGTTTTGTTTGCTTCGTGTTCCCTCTGTGTCAGGTTGGATGCTTTTCCCTCACCAGCTTGTGGAGGAGGCTGGTGCTGTGTCCAGATCAGGCTCTGGACAGATTCCTAGTCTTTTTTTAGGTGAGCTCCTCTGCTCCCTGGTACCAAATGATTCTGCAACGGAGACAAATGAACAGAGAATTCAGTCTCCAGAGAAAAATAAATATTTAACAGCTCTTTGTAAATAACTTTTATTTATAGAACAGTTGCAGGTTCTATCATGCTTGGTAAATGGGGATGCTTTTTATGCAAGAACTCTGCCTTGAGGGACTCAGTGGATGCTTAATGTCGTCTGTGATATAATAATGAAATAAATGTGTTGCTCTCATGGGATTCCCTCCCAGCCCCTATTTCTTGTGATTAACTTTAGTATTGCACACTTTGTCTCTGTTCACATCACATTCCCTAATATTGTACTGAAACCTTATTTGAAAGGTAACACCTTTATTTCCTGAGGGGAGGGGGAAGGGTGTTGAGGGTTTTGATTTATACAGATGGGTGTGAGGCTATGTGTGCCTCCATCATGTATCACATGTGTGGTGTATGGCCAAGACCTGGAGATTCATCAGCTCACCCTCTCCCTCTCAGTGAGTCTGGAATGGTGCTGTTATCCTATTTTATAAATGAGTGAAAGTAAACCTGGAGAGATGGATTAGGATGTGTTCCACCCCAGCTGCATATAAGTTAAGCCATTATTCTTTAGTAGCTGTCTAACGACTTCCAGCATGAGTTGAAAGACTGCACCAGTTCCAGAGATGTTTCACCCTGCTTTAGTTTATATGTTTGAGGCAGATCACAGGCATAGCCCTCAGAATTGTCTGTCTATCTCCATTTGTCTGAGCCATAAACTAGATGGGGAAAAGTAGACAAGAGGAACACCACCCTTAGCAAAGATGATCCATACAATTTCTGTTGTGTTCAGGCTCCAGGATGTCCTTGCTCATCACACTGCTCTGGTCACACAGTGTCAGGTGGCCCTTCCAAAGCATCGCAGCTGATCTGTGCTACACATTGCTCACAGCTGGGCATCTGGGATTTATCAACTCAGAAGGAGATGCAAAACCAGTCCCCAGGCATGTAAACTAAGGTGCTAAAGATTTGCCTAAATCCTTCTAACAAGCCAGAGAGAGAATTAAGGCTTTCCTGCCTATTTACACAGAAGCTGTATTGTCATGACCAAAATTATTGATAGTATTATTGTTGCAGTAATAAGCCAGTAGTATTGGTGTGTTAGGCAGTTCTTTAAAAAAATCCTTCTGAGTTGCATCCCATACTTCTTGTGAAGTTCTTTGATGTCTTTTTAAACCCCTCTGCTAGCTGATGGCAACTTCAACAAATCCCAGGGTGATCCCAGGAAGTAGTGGGAGCTGTGATGGAAGCAGGGTCTCTGGGTGGATAGTGGCAGCCACGTGTGTCAGCTGCTCCTTCCTGACAGGTCTGGGAAGGAATCCTTTTCATTTTCTACCACCAAGGACCTAATACATGCAAAAACCAAATTTTAGTGTTTTCATAGCAAAGTGTGTCTCTGTGGGGCTTGCAAAGCAGCAGCCAGGGCAGGTTTGCAGAGGGATGGTGGGAGGTCCTGCTGTGCTGGAGGGGCAGCATGGGGTGGGGACAGGCAGTGGCTGTTGTGGGGGAAGCTGACAAGCAGATGGATGAAGCTGGCATTACCAGTGGAGTGGAGGAGGTGAGTACTGCTATATTAGCAGATGTGATCAGACTGCCTCAGAGGGATAAGGGGGGCTGAGAGGTTTGAACCAAATGCCCTGACCAAAGGGAACTTGTGGAATTGTTCCTTGGGGAGGAGGTGGGAAGGGTTTGGTTGGTGACTGGCAAGGGTAGAGGTCTGAGCGGTGATGCTTTTCATTATCAAAAGGAAGTGGGTTAAATAGGTAAAATGGGAGTTGTTGTGAGAAGGTACAGAATACTTTTCTACCTGAAATTTTCATCATATGACCAAATTTTGCAAAGGATCTAAGGAAAAGTGCTGCAAAATAGCAAGCCTGCTTGGGCTGCATGCTAAGAGAAATGCCCCCAGGTTATGGGTGAGGGAAATGTGGCTGATAGCCAAAATACTGACAGTACAGCAGATGGGGAGCAGGGAAGGTCAGGAGCTCTGCTGTCCTTGTCCCTGAGCAGAGGGGAGCAGTGGAGTGGGATGGCTGTGCCAGGAGTCTGTGGTGGAGCTGACCTAGTGCTGAGTTATTTGGGGGAGTCCCTGATGCTCCTGAGTGGGAGACAGGTTTGGGTAGTTAGAGCTGCCTTGGAAAGCTGCTCCCAAGGAGGGAAGTTGGGATCATCAGGAGGGGGAAAAGGTAGCAGATGGGAGCCTGTATTTCTGTTTGGGTAAACATGCACTGGAGTTGTATTGGAAAAGCTGAAATGTGATTTATGAGGGGAAATAAATGCTCCACAATGTACACAGACTGCTGTGAGAGAGTTTAACCTGTCAGGTCCTCAGCTCAGCATCAACTACTCAGCCTCCCCACATGGGTGTAATGTGCTATACGGATTTTCAATTTACAGTATTTTGGGACTCATATGTAGTCTGGAGAGGTATGACATGCCCTCAGGCAGGTCTGACTTTCCCACCCCTGAGGATAAGGGTGGATCCAAGCTGGCAGAAAGCCCTGGGTGAGAGCAAAGAGCACATCCTCCCAAGTGAGTGCTCAGAGATACTGCAGTTACAAGGACTCCCCCAAATAAAGCCCAAGGGTCGTGGGGTTTTGTTTTGGTTTGGGTTTTTTTTTATGATGGTTTGGGATCCATGTACTCACCTTGCATTGCAAGACTCTGATCTCTCACAAGTCCCCATGTAACTGGATGTGGGATCTTTTCCTCTCTCTTAAACCCTCATTCACTCCACTTAAAGCTAAGCCAGGCTTTGCTAGCTTTCCTCTTCACTGGCCCCAGTGGATTTAAAAGGTACACTGCTACCCATGTCTGCCTGATAAGCAAGAACATCAAGGGATAGAATAGAGTTCCGTGAATTGAAAGGAGAGAAATTGGAAGTGACAAAAGTTACAATGAACTTTCCTGGGGCTTTCATCTCCGCTTGTTCCAGACCTTTCCATTTTACTTTGCCGTTGGTAGTTTTTGGTAGTGTTGTTTTCTCAGTGGCTGCTCACTCGTGGAGATGGCTGTTGGAAATCAGGAGCCTGATGTCTTGAAAGCAGGAGCCCTTGGACCTGTGTGTTGGAGAATGTGCTCCTGTCTCCTGGTGCAGCAAATGCACTGGGGGTATTGCATGCTTTGCATCACCAACACTTTCACACAGAACAGCTCTGATATTTGTGTGGGTAATTTGTGGTTAGTCCCAATGTTACTGTTAGTGGCATTAGGGTAGAGCATCCCATGGGCACTGAGCACAGTAGTGGTCTCTGAGTTGACTCAGTTTTCATTATTGGCATCAGTTATGACTCAGGTATAAACAATCTGGCTTGTTTCCTGTCTGTAGTTCCCCAAGTACACTCTTCTGCTTGCGTGCCTCAAGCCAGACTATGGCAGTGTTTGCCACGCTCTGAAATCCAGCCAGGCTTGGATGAATCAAACCCCACAGTGCTTGGGGCAGCTGCATTTCAGATGCTGCTGAGTGTGTGCAGGGAAGGGCAAGGAGGGGGTGCAATGCTCAGGAAGAGCATCTGCTACAGGAGGAGACTCAAGCTCCAGTAGGACAGGGACAGCCTTGCATTTATTGTCTTTGGTATTATTACTGGATTAAAATATGTTTTATATTACTTACATTATATATGTAGTTGTATCTAGTGAGTATATATGAGCTATTATATGCTATGTGAATGCCAAGAGGAACTGCTTTTTTTTTTTTTTTAAGTTCTGCTATAAAGCATTCAGTGGATTTCCATCTTGATGTGACCTTGCTCTCCTGTTCAGGGAATTTTCCTGTCTGACCATCCAGGATTCGCTCTGGCAGTTGCACCCACAGCACCTGAGCCAGGACTGAAGCCCTTTCACCAAGGGTGGTTCCAGTGGGCTGTGGGGTGCCCCATGTGCCTCCCTACAGTCAGACCAGGCTTCCTTAGCAGCTCAACCCAGGCTTTCCCTTAGCAGAGTCTCAGATGTCTGGATTCTTAAACTAATCCTGGTGCAGTAACAGAATAACAGCTTGAGGTGGGGCCTCAAACAGAGTAATCCTTGGGCTTTTACATCCTCAGTCTATGTGCATGGAAGTCTGGGCTCTTCCTGCTGAGTTGGATCCCCTACCAGGGGTCACCTGGCTGCACACGGATCCTCTGTGCCATTTGTTGTGCACAGGGTCAATGCCAGCTCTCGCCTCGGGCTCCCTCCACTCAAATCTGCAGCTCCACTGAATGTATTCCTCAACATCTCCAAGGGTTTTTTTTTACCTTCAGTAAAAGGGCCCTTTGAGTGGCCATGGACAGGCCATCCTCTGATATTGGAGGAGAGCATAGAAGAAGCAGCTTTCTTCTTTAATCTTACTACTGCTGGACTTGGTAGCAAAATTTCAGAGGACTTCAATGAGCCAGCATCAGCCCTCTAAAAATACTCCCAAGGCCCTAGGGGAAAGCACTTGTGAGTAGGTGAGAAGCAGCAGTTGCATGCCTGTGGGGTGGAAGGGAGCATACCCTTATTAATAAGTGTTGCTTCTTTGTGAATACATTTCTTTTGGTGCATGTTATGAAAAGGAAAGAAATTTCTGCAGCAGTAGCGTAACATGTAGGGCTGTCTGTGGCAGCAATAAGTTTTGATCTGTTACAGTAGAAATTCTGCCACTTTTTTGTAAGAGAAGATCCAAAAGCACCTTCCTTTGCTGTCTGTGAAAATCTGAAAGGTGCATTTTGTGTGTGTCATGAGGATCTCTGAGCATCTCTTTCCAGCTGAGTCTGGATGAGTAATTGTGTCATTTGGACAAGCTCCTGATGCATACATTGGGCTTGTGCTGGCCCTGACTGCCGGAGGTGGCAGTGAAATCAGAGGTACGCCCTGTGTGTTAAAAGGAGTGTAAAGAGCCTGTGTAACTTACATAACCTGTGGGGATTCCTAAGAGTGGTTTCAAGCACAGGAAAGGGACAGGGTAGGCTGGAAGCCAGGTTTGCATCCCCTGGCATGTGATGTGTGCCCACAGTGGTGGCATTGGCAAGCATGAGGGGATGGTGGTGCTCATCTCCTCTCCCAGCAGTGAACAGCTTCAATGTGTCCTTTAAGCCTGAAACCAACCAGGGGAAAAAAAAGCCCTATGCTCAGCCCCTGAGATGGCCCCAGCACCACTGTGCAGTTGTGATATATCTGGTACACACAAAGCTGTGCACTCAGGGACAGGATAAATGGGGAAGAGATGGTGACCTCCAAGCAGCTGCAGTGGTGGCAGAGGGGAAGGAAACCGGGATTTAGCTGCTCTTGGTAGAGGGGTGACTCCAGAGAGCATTTAAATAGCAAAACAAGTAGAAGGTGTTTTGAGGGTTTAATAAGCTAGTTGTAAAAGTAATAAATATGAAAAAAATCTCATAAGGGTGGGGAGTTTCAAGGCTGCATCTCTCAGCAGCGTCCTAGGGTTAGGAGAGCCATGTGAGCAGTATCTTAGTTTGCTTCAGGCTTGTGAAGGCTTGGTTTCATACCTGTCGAGCACCTCCCTCTTCTTGTCCATCCATGCTCTCCTTGAACAGAGGTGCTGGCTCTGTGAGAGGAGGCTCATTGTGCTACTGCCAGTGACTGGGGCTTCCCACTTAGCAAATATTAAAAAAAAAAACAAAACCACAACAGAGCAACTGGTAGATATAGCTGGTGAATTACCCCTGCAGATCACAGTCCCTGCTTCTGACACATCTGCAGCATATTGCTTGTCTGCCAGCAAACATGCAGCTGTGCCCATCTCAGGTGTCTGACACCTGGTAACTGTGGCTTCTCATCCTCAGTCTGTGTACTGTGCTCTGGGGTATGTCAGGGGAGCAGAGCACTGGGCTCAGGTGTTGTGTCTTCTTCCCTGGCTGCTGAAACACTTCAGTAAATTTAGGGGTGGTAACATCATCTTAATGAGCTCTGAGCAATGTGTGGCATCGACAGCACAACTCTGCAGTTTTCCAGAAGCTGTTCCTTTATAAGACCCCTTCTCAACACCCTGAGCACCAAGGTGATGTTAGACAAACTGGCTGCTGACTGAATGTCTCCTTTAATCTGCTTTTGTATTACTTTCAAATGCCAGAATTTTGCAGGAAATGAGATTTCAAATGTCTCAGCTCTTGCCCCATGCAGTGCACGTTTGTGGCCTGATCAGGTCCTGGTGTAGTGTCAGCTCAGGTGGAGGCTCCTGGGCTGTGTATTGAGTGTGCTCACATTTTGTGCCTTTGCCACAAGTGTGCAGCACCAGTTCTCTTTTGGGGAGAAACCTCCCTCTTCTGTGCAGCCTCCTTGGTTGCTGTCAGTCAGTTTGCTTTTCAGAGGACTCCAGCAGGATTAAGCTTGCTGGCACTGTCTGACAGCAGTCTGTGCCTCTGCTCTTCCTCAAACACTCAGCCTTGAGGACTCTGAAAGTCTGGGCAGCCCTGGGTCTCCTCACAGGAAACAGAGATGTTCAAAGAGTTCATTAATTAGCTGCACTTTCCTTATTAGATACTCCCAAATCTGCCTGAGCCAGGGGCCAGCTGTCCTGTTTGCTGGCCAGGGCATTCTGTAAAGACTTCACTGTGTGTCCTGGGGCTTTCCCTGGCCCTTCCACTGCTGATGGGAGCCTCGGATGGGATGGCAGCACAGACCCAGATAACACTGGGAATTTGAATACAGAGCACAAAGGAAAACTAGGTTGTGTCTGCCTTACAAAGGCTGGACTCTATTCCAGGCAATTGAAAGCTGGGGGTGGGAGGGCTTTGTATTCCTGTGAGTGAATTTGGTGAGTTGTTTTTTTGTTGGTTTTATTACTTGATCAAAAAGGTGGCTGACAACATGGCTAGATCCATGCACGCTTACAGGCTGTGCATCCTCCTTGTGTGGGTCACTGGAGGTGCCTGGTGCTCCTCTGCTGCTCTTTATCCTCTTCTCCAAGACCCTCCTCAGCAGAGGCCGGGTGCCACATTGCTCTGGGTGCCTTCAGCACAGCAGCAATTAACCCAAAATGAGAGGTGTTTCACAGGAAGTCCAGGAGGGTGGCCCTCCCTTTGCAAAGTTGGTGTCATTCTGGTGGATACCACTTGCTCTTTGCCCTCTGCAGGGTATAAGCACACTCAGCTCATTGCCTGGAGGGTTTGAACAGAATCTAGATGCAGGAGTTGAAATTTGTTTGGTTTAACCTTAGAATAGAGTTGCCTGCATGGGGCTGTTGTCAGAGACAGTAATGCTTGGCGTTGCTTGTTGCTCCTGAGCTGCCTATTGTGGAATATGTAGCTTGTTGCTCAAAATTGCTATTTTTTTCATAGTGCTAGCAGAGAGTTTTGACTGGTGAATAAAGCAATATTTAACACTTTTTTTTTAACCTTCAAAGCAATTTACATCTAATAGTCCTCCTGACTCTCATGTTAGCAGGGGCAGAGTGTGTAAACTCTTTGGGACAAGGAGTGAGGCTTGTATGGGTTTGTAGTGGTGGCATTGTGATTGGAGAAAAGCTGTTGATCTGGGTAAACCTTGCCACAGAAATCCTGTCTAGGAATCATTCAGAGATATGACTTCACATGAATAACTCCGAAATGCTGGATTTGGTGCAGTTAAACTGTATCTTGTCTTTCTCTAATTTATGTAAAGCAGTTTTATCTGTTGGGGAGGAGGGTGTTCTTTTCTCATTTAAAGTCCCAGAAATCTACATGGGAGATCTTGAAATTGGATGAGTACTGTGTGAAGGCATTTCTGAGTTAAGTTGTAACCTGAAGCATAAGAAAAAGGTTTTCTCAACTTGTTGTATTAGTAAATTATATTTGAACCAGTGTTGCATGTCATTAAATATATGGTGAATCACATCTGACACGTGCCAAAAGAGTCTGAGATAATGTGCCCAAAATGTCATGCAGTAGGGATATTCACATAAGAGAGTAATTTCCTGGAATATAATCCTCAGGGATTGTAAAATTAAATTTGAAAATGTATCCCCATTTCTGTCTTGCTCCTTGTAAAGTAAAACCACTGGAAATTGTTAACTCCTTGGCTTGTCTTAGAGCAGCTTGGGAAGATTAAGCTTCCCACTGGGTCTCAAGTGCCTTTTTCCTACCTCAGCTTCACATGCCAAGGACAAAGTGAATCCCTGCACCATCCACTGTAGCACACACTTTTGCTGCACATGGTAGAGGTTCCCTATAGAGATATGGATGATTTTTCTGCTTTGTTCTTCAGGTCTGCCAACTTTTTTCCAAGTCTTCAAGTTTCCTGAAACAGTGACTGTTTTGGCTGCTCTGTATCAATGGGCAGAAAAAGAGACTGGGTTTGGGTCTACTTAAGATATGTTCAACTAGAAGGCATTATATGTAGTTAAGTGTGTAGGGAACTGGAGCTGGCACTAAGGGTGATATTCTCCAGGGATCTTTTATACCTTTGGAGAATGTATAATCTAATCATGGCAACCTAGCCTAAAACTGGGGTAATTAACACTGAATTGTAGGGTATGGTTTACTGAGTTAGCTTCCAAACCTATCTGTCTCCAAATCATGTTTTAAACATTGACTTCAACTTCTAACTTATCTTCTTTAACTTCCACTCTGTTAGTCAAGCAGCTAACTGGGAACTCTTGCAGGCTCCAGTTAGTTTGCACAGTCCTTATTGAATTAGATTGGAAAAGCACTGTGGAATTTGAAAGAAAAGCGGAATGTGGAATTGTGATCCTTCCTTTCTGTGTAGACTTTTTGAAGGAGGAAGACTGCGATGTCTTTATCTATGTGAATCATCAAACAGTTAACAGAAATACAGGAAAAAATGTTTTATCGTTGCTGGCTTGCTGCCTTGACTAAGGTTCTGAGTTGAGATGGGTTTGCCTGGAGATTGGGCTAAAAACTGGGCAGGAGTGAGGGGCATTGCAGTTCTGTGCATCTGGCATGGGAGAAGAAAGCCTGCAGTCCCTGGCCAGGGCTCTGCAGGTAGAGGAGAGCTGTCCCTGCCTGGTGGGATTCAACAGCAGCAAGGCTGCTGCTTGGCCATTTGAGCTGCACTCAGAAGGACTTAAGAAGGCTCAGGGCCAAATTGTTGTTTCTTCTTTCTCCTCTTCCCTTCCTCTCCAAGCCCTTGTAGCACTTTGTTGCTGTGATTTCCTTCTCTCTCTCTTCTAAACAGCCCCAAAAGCAGTAGAGGTGTAACCCAACATCTGCCATTTTCATCATCTGCCTACAAACTGCCCTTCCCCTCAGGAAAACCCATCAAAATATCCACATGCACACACGCATGAAACAAATTTACAGTCCCACCAGGATTAATGCTGTATTAAAATCACACATGTAACATCATCAGAGCTCTGGTTTAAGCAGGGCAGATGGAAAATGCCCTGCTGACCTAATGCCCATTAAAAAAACCCATCTGTATCTAGTGTCAATGGACTGCTTTCTTCTTTCCCTTTCTTTCCTTTTCTTATCTTGTGCTTTCTCTTCAGAAGAAGTTCAGTGCTGCATTAAAGAGATTACAGGTTCTTTTCATCTTACCTCTTTTTTCCCCCCAATTTTACTTCTTCCCAGGAAGCCTCGGGGTTTTTTTGGTTTGGGTTTTTTTCTTTTTTTTTTTTTTTTTTTTTTTTTTGTCTTTTAAAGCAATTGATTTATAGCTCTTCTGACTGCTGGGAAAGATTGACCTGCTACTGAGCATCTTCAGACAGCCTTTCTTATGAGTCACTTGGGACTGAAAGCAAGCAGAGGGCCAGATTGAAAGGTGTTTCTTTCCTGATGCTATTTGCACTCCAAGGAAATAGTGATGGCATGTGCTGATGTATATAATAGCTCGATACACATTGTGTGTGTGTACCTGCATGTTGAAATGGGATTGTCCAAGGAGAAAAGACTTTTTTTTTTTTCCTCCACCTCTTGATTTCTCCAAATCTGAATGAAGTCTGAGTGTACTTATTTTCTCCACTATTTCTCTCATACTGTGCTTTTGGTGGATTTTTGCTGTGCAGTTTTCACAAGTTTCAGGCTGGGCTGTGTTTCCTTTGCAACATGAGGTGTGGATTCCATCCATAAACATTTCAGTGGGTCCTGTAATTTGTGGTTCTCCTCCTTGGCTGCCCTGGTGTCTCTATGCATGTCTGTGTCAGGGGACATGGGGAGAGCAGCAGTGCTGAGCCACCATGCAAGAAGGGAAAAAGGAAGGATGCCTTTAACCTCACTTCTGTTCAGTGCAAACTTGGCTGGACCATGGAGGCTCTTTTATTGTTCAGCATCTAAAGCCTGAAAAGATATTTCATGGCAGTCTGGATGGGGTTGCCTTTTTTTTCCCCCTCCAGTTCCTGCCACCCTGATACCAACAGTGAATTGTTTCGCCTTCAAAGGAACAAACCTGACGTGCCAGGATGGTTGTTGTTCATCCTTTCTAAAGGATGAATCAGCCAGCACTGAATTTCCTCAGACACATCTGCTTTCATGTGTTGGTCTGAAAACACTGACCTCAGCAGCTGGGCTGATTTATTCCACAAAAGGAGGAAAATCTGTCTATTCTTGTTTGAATTCAGTTTTGAAAGAATAAGATCTAGAAATAAAAGCAAATGATGAGAATAAACAGGCCTTTTTTTATTTGCTTTCTTACTCTTAATATTAAGGCTATTTTCTCACTTGCTCATGCTACAACTAAGGCCAAGTTCCATGGACATTGCCCTTGAAGTCTTTTAGTCAGTGTCACCTTTCATCATCAGGGAACAGCCAGAGATGCCACGTTTGAACCTTGGTGAGTGACAAAAGAGACCAGTGGGGATTTACACGCTGGCCCTGCTCTGAAGATGAATCAAATGTGGGGTGACCCATCCTGTCTCGTTTCTCCCTGTCCCTTCTTGTCTGGGGTGGTTTGGATGCAATTAACTGATGTGAAGTGCCAGTGTTTGGAGAGGAGGGGTTTGAGAGCAGATTTCAGCAGCCGGATCCAATTTCTCATCAGTGTTGTGTACAACTGGGCTGTGTTTCATCATATTCACTTTATTAAAATAAGTGTTACAAGAGAACTACTCAGTGACTGAGGGAGGATTTTCCATTGCAGGCTCTGCAGCCTTTTCCTGCTTCCTGGCTCTCTTTCCTCCTCTTGCACATTGGATAACTTTGCTTTAGAAATCTTGTTTTTTTTCAAAGAGACAGCAGAGGCCTATGGCCTGCATGAGCAGGATGGGATTTAAAGGATTTCTTGTGTGTTCCCTCTCTCTCCCCTCTGACTTTTACCCTTTAATTTACTGTTTTGAGTCTGCAGAATATACCAGGTAAACAAAGTATTGGATCATGTGCAGCCCAATTCCCTCCAAGCCCAAAGCAGCCCTTCTCTCAGGGACTGCCTCTCTGAAGCATTTCTAGAGACCACACAAGTCAGGAACTGTATGACCAGTTTTTCTGGTTTCTTCTGCCCAAGCTTCCTTTGCTCTGTGAATGTTTTGATGAGGGTAGAAAAGACAAAAGATATTGGAGGAGAAGCAGATCACTTCCACAAGGCAAAGAAATCATGAAGAGAAAAGGAATTTTGAGGAGAAAAGACAAAAGTAATTAAATTTTTTTTTTCTTGGGCTCCTCTTTCAGGTGAGAAGCATACAGTAAGTCTTGACCTAGTTCCCTGAATATCACAAAAGTCTTGAGGTAGGAATTGCTTCAGGAAGCATTCGGGTTCAGGAATGTTCAGGAAACAGGTGAGTGATTCCCTGCCAGAAGGCAGCTGATCTGTTGGAACTGAAGCTCTCTACGTAAGTGTGTTTGGTCAATGCTTTTGTTGGGAAAGAGGTCTGAAACCCTGGCTAGATCTGAGCGGTCCTGGCTGGTGAATGCACCTCTGTGATCTGGTTTCAAGTCTCTGCTGTCTCCAGCCTTACTGATGGCACTATTGTTTGTCCCCTTCCCCACTTCTTATTTGGATTTTGGGGTCAGATGACTTCAGATAATAGCATCAGCTCTTGCTGTGGAATGTGCTTTTTCCTAAACTTCAGAAACTGCTGTGTAATTAAACTTTCACATAAAGCTTCAGGAGAAATGACCCAGGACTGCTCCAGTCTGGGTTGTCACAGTGCTCAAGGCATCCTTGCAGGTGATAAGGGAGGGAGGGAGTGCTGAGGTGGAGAGGAGGAAGTCTTAGAGCTGGCTTGTGGGTGAGTTTTGGATTGCCTGTAGTTACACAAGAGGTTTGGCTCATGGCTAGCTTGAGAACTAGCCAAAGACAAGGTCTTGGCTCCCACATGCGTGGGGATGCTGAATTGCTGAAGTATTCATCAAAATGCCATGGGTGGGGTGTGTTTAGAAGGAAAATGGATTGTTGCAAGAGAAGCTTGAGAGCCTCACTGGTGTCTGGTTGGTCCTAGCAGAACATCAGGGAGCTCCTGGGTGCCCTGCCTGGGCTGACCACTGCAGTGGCAGCTCTGACTGTCCTCCACAAGGAGATGCCCTCAGTGAGCATCCTGCTGTTATATGTGGAGACCATCTGAGAGCATTGTCCAGTTGCCTTAATTCCACTCCGTTCTGGCGTGGAGAATGATTTGGGGACTACTAAGGTAATACTTTGTGCTATTTAGGAAACAAAATGCACTGATGGGCCTTTACAAAGCAAGCAAACCAACCAACCTGCAAATGACCGAGCAGCTGGTGAGCAGTTGGAGCCAAGACACGTTTCAGCAGCGAGGCTGAGGAAGTGCTGCCTTTCCCCAGAGTATTTGGATCCCAGGGGTGACAGGATTGCCAGGATGGAGCGACAGCCGGAGCTTTCCAGCAGGCTCTTTCCCTGCCCTCCTTTGCTGAGCAGTGAAGTCTTTGGAGAAAAGCAGGCATGATGCTGGTGGGTTGCCATGGAAAGAGCTGCCACGTCGCACAGAGTTCACAGTGGAGTGGTTGGTGGCTGTTTCTTTTTGAGAGAAGAATTTTCACAAACATTATGAAACTGGGTGACCATCTAAATTAACGCAAGCTGGTCAGAGAGTCCGTCTCTTGAAATTATATCATTAAGGATTTTTTGTTGTTGTTCCTTCCCTTGGAAGGAGCACACATGTGTTTTGGCAAACAAGTGCTGAATATTAGTGTCACACTAGATTTTGATGGCTGGATAGTTGGAGCTTGTTTTGCAGCTCTGAGGAGAGAGCAGGAAGGAGGAGGGTTTGCTGGAGAGGGTGGGGGTGGGCATTAGCCCTGAGCACGCTGCTGCAGGCCTGGTCCTGGCATCCCTGAAGCAGGAGGAGAAGAAACCAAATTTTTAAAGATTCTTTAAAAAAAGGTATAAACAAATACCCTTCAGTGAGAAACAGTTTTATGGAGCAGTTCTCCTCCTTCTGTGCATTTCTCAAGTATTGCTCAAGCATCATTGTTACAGTTGTTTCTTCATCTGGAGGAGCTGTGAAGTAGCCCTAGGGGAAATCCAAGCACCAGGGAGACAGAAAGGCTGATGCCTGCACTGACTCCAGCTCTGAGCCAGAGCTGGGAATAGTGAATATGCTGGGATTAAAATGTGTGGGAGGAGATGGGAGGAGGCAACTGCCAAGTGTACTTTGTCACACTTAGGTGTTCTGATGGCAAATCCTTCCACTGGTTGGAAATAAATGAATGGGAGGTTTAGCCAGTTCTTCTTTGTTGTTGTTGTTTTCCTTGGCATTTGATTTCTCAGCATAGTAATAATTTCTTCATGTGAAACATGGTTCCTTTTGTGGCTTGAGATTGTAAAGGGTATTCCAGGGGTGTTTGTGACAAAGCATCCAGGTTATGGATGGTCCAGATCAAACTCAGTTATGAAAGTAGGAACTGGTTTGATCAGCATCCCTTGATGTTTAAAATGAGAAGAAGAAGAAACAAAACTTGTCCTTCTTTGTGACATGTGCTGTGGAAAAAGTTTCCAAAGACATTTTGCTAATCTCATTGTATTTACAACTGTGTCAATTCCTATTATTTTTTAATACGTATCAGGTCTTCCAAATATCCTTTTCACTCTCTTCCACTATATATTTCCAGAAGAATCCCTGGTTCTTTTGAACTGGTATATTAAATAGTTTGTGAATGGTTCAGTAATCATTTCCTCTTTATATTTCCGGAGTGAAATGAAAATGCAGAGACATTTGCATCCTTCTAAAGCCCACTTTTTCACAGCAGCATAGTATTGGCGTCCCCTACATTCCATGTTGGCATCCTTTCCCAGAGCTCCAAGGGGCTGGCAGCTCCTGTCCTGCCTTAGGAACCCTCATTTCAAGGGCCAGTTGAGGGAAGGGTGGGATAGTTGGATTCAGAGCTGCTACATTGAAGAAAAAGTTATATATACATGCACACACAGGCTGACAGATCAAACACAAACAGAAGTTTTGCACAATGGAATCACATGTTGTTAGATGAGATCAGCCTGCCAAGTTTCTGGCCTCTTGAAGACAAGAATATACCTGGAAATTGGAGGGTCTTATATTCAGGTGGTCTTGGAGTAGAAGTTGTGCAGAGAGACTGAGAGTAGAGCTCTGGCACCTTGTAGCAAGTCTGGGTAGAGATCACCAGAATTAAAGGCTCCCAACAGCAGCGACTGCTCCACTGTCTGCACTGGCCTGCAGCACTTAATACAGGAAGAAGAATCTCCTGTTGGTAGGGGAACAGCGCTGGGTTTATGGGTTGCAGTCACTGGGGCAGTGTTTCTAACCCAGCTACAGAAACCCAACTCTGTGTGACAAGGGGGAACGATTGCATTGTGTGCTCAACTTCTGGCACGGACAAAGGTCCTTTGTGGCCGTGCCAAATTCTCCCGGCAGCAGAATTGTTTCTGTGCACAGAGGGCAGTGGCTCTGCCTGTGACAAACTGCAGCAGCCAAGGGTGCTGCAGGGAGGAAGAGGAAGCTCGCTTGATCCCGTGATCTCCAGGGGGAAAATGGAGTTTGTGTGCCTGCCTGACAGGTGTCTGTAGAGACACTCAAACTGTACATACCCACCTGAAACCTCAGCATCCTGTGTGGCAAGACAGGCCTTTTCCCTATAAGTAAGCACAGTTTTGAAAGGCTTTCTAACTCTGGGGGTTTTCTTTGGTTTTTGGGGGATTTAATATAAAATTATATTTGTAATCAGTGATTTTTCTAAGTAAAATAAATATTTGATTGGGAGATTATTTATTGGATGACTGAAGAAATTAGAATAGTGTCACTTGGTGAATAAATCCAAACAGCTTTTGATTTCACACTTGATACGATGTAGACATCTGGAACATCAATGATGCTTCAACTGGCTTCTGGTTTCTGATGGCAGACAGGAGTTGGTGTCTTGGTCTTGTATTAGATGCCTTAAATGCCCAGTAAGCTGAGGAAAGTGTTTTGTAATCTGCAGTGAAGGGAAAGCATGCAAATGTTTCAAAAGGATCTTGCTGGGCTTGCTATTTATTGTCTCTCAGCCTCTTCTGTGGAACATGTGGTTCTCTGTCACGCAGTTTATAGGATTACACTAAAACAAAGTGTTCATATGTGTATGAGGACCAGGTGCTTAAGAGAAGAAGAAATAATTAAGTAAACTCTGAAAACAAAGTGCTGAGATAAAACCTGAAGGTAACAAGGGGGAAATAGGGGTGATTTGAGTGGGAATTGAAAGGGATGAAGTACAGCGAATGTAGTGAAACAACTTCAACAAGCCCAGGTAGAGCATGTGATTAAAATTACAGAAAGCAGTGTAAATAATCATCTTTTAGATGGTCGATTTTTCAGCATTTGACCTCAGCTGACTGAGGAACTGACTAAGGATTAATGTGATGCATGCTAGGAGTGCTCAGCTTGTATCATCAACACACAGAAAAAAATGTATGCTCTTGACTGAACACAGTGTGGGTCAACTCACCCTGGGGCTCCAGAAAGAGAGAAGAGACCAAGTGTGTTGGTGGTGCCCACAGACCTTTTGTGAGATGGGATTGTCAAGAAAAGATCTGCATTGCATGGGAACCCTCCCTAAAATACTTGTTTCTTCCAGAATTTTGGCAAAAAGGGGAAAGGGGAAGAGTTCTTGAGGTGTAGGATTCAAGCAAAGGAAGACCAGGAGGAATTGGTGTGGTTTGCTAATGATATGCTCTGCACCAGCTGCAGAGGAAGGTAGTTGTTTTTTTTTGTGTAAGGACAGAGGGAGGTTTAACAACCTCAGTAGAGAAGTTTCTCTCTTGTATGTGTGCACCTGGCCCAATGAGTGATTTCTGAGGGAAGGCAGAACAGTTCAGACCTTTTATCTTTAGACTTTTGCTTCCTCCCATGAACCTCCTGGTGAAAGTAGTGGTGGTTTGTGACTTAGGTGCTTTTTTGCTGGAACCTAATCTAAAAGTACCAGGTGCTTTTGCAGGGGCTGTTAAATGTTTTCCACTTGTGAGCTGGGAGGGAAACCTGAATTTACTGGAGATTGCAGCAGTGACCAAAGAGCTCAGTGCAGGTTCCAGCCCTGCTGAAGACCTTGGGTAAGGCAAGATTTTTGCTCTCTGAATACCCAGTTTTGGTGACAGCAAGCTGTAAATTGACTTGGCTATTTAGCAAAGCCTCTGCCATGCTCTCTTCATGCCTTAATTGCCCATTTGAGCAACGGGAATAATAGCAGTGCCTTAACTCACAAGCCTGCTGTGAGGATAGGTATCTTAACAGTTGTAAAGCCTCCAAATATTGGACCAGTGGGATCCTCTGATTATCACAGGTCATTAACTATCTAAGGCAGACTCCTACATGAGGGGAAGGGACCTAAAAAAGATACCTGCTTATATGGTGGGTGGAAGTCATATCACTGCTTTTAGAGAAGAAAAGCCTCTAAATGTGGAATTTATGTTTTTCATGATTTGATACAAGGCCACTTCTAAAACAGCCTTTTTTTAAAGCAAGTAGAGCACAACAAAAGTAAATGTAAAATGCAATGAGATGAGAGTGAGTGAAATTTATTTACAGCAAGATATTTGCAGTGCCCCTCAGTTGAACCAGATCTGCTCATCACCAGGAGGCTGAGGAGGTCAGACTGATGGAAAGCACTGCCTGTGCAGTTCTCCCAAGCATCTCACTCCTCTGAACCTGCAGCAGCCAAATTTCCCACATTCTGCTTTTTGTCTCTGTCTTGGCTATGAGACTGGGGTCTGGCTATAGTAGTGAAAAAATGGAGTCAAGTTTGAGGAAGGAGATGTCTTTTACTAGCAATACCAGGGTTCATCTGTATCACAGGAGTCTCCTGAATACAGTAGGTCATTGAGGTGTGTGAGTTAGGCCAACAGCTGACTCTTCATGTGCTTAAAATTGGGGCTGCTCTGAAGTGCCTTGGACACCAGATTTGTTTGGTATCCCCTGGCTGAGTTTGGAGGTCAGTGGGTATTCAGGTCCTGTGAAAAGTCGTTTTTCACTTGCTATTGTTTTCAAAGAGATGTGTCAAAATTCCTGCTTCTTGGAAGTGTTGAGGTGAAATGTTTCCATTTCATTACTGTGCAAGTATTCAGTGGGGTGGGCTTCAAGATCCGTCTTTGTACCCCAAACTCAGCTTTTGGGTTTTTCCTTCAGTAGAATCTGTACTGTAGTTCAAGAGTTTCCATACAATAAAATTAGTATTTTTGGTTGTTATAGTTTATAAGCCAGACCTAATGTTTTAAAAGGCAAAATTACTGTGTACTGAAGCTTTTGCCTGTAGTCAGAGGTTCAGACTGTGTAAGAGGTGTCAGTCAAGACAACTTGGAGTGATAGCTGTTGAGTTCACCAATGTGTAGGAGGGTGGATGGGGAAATGGGGACAGGAGAGAACAGCAGTGCTTGTGGGTCACAGGTACAGCCATCCTGTGGGAGGGGACATTATGCTGCTCTGCTTATAATGTGTTATCTTCCAATCTGTACTTCTCATGTGGAATGTGGAGATACAGAGAAGCCCTTGGGGGGGAAGGAAAGAGGTGCAGTGATTCATCAGCTGTGTAAATCACCAACCATCTGCGTTTTTCTAATACATCAAGAGTGAGTCAAACAGGGAGCTGTGCTGCTACAGACACACAGGTTACTAATGTTTTCTGTTAATTGTAGAGCTCCTTCCTCTCTCTTGGGAGTTCCAGAGACTCTTTCAGCACTGCAGTTGTGGTGAATGAGGCTGATGGAAAGGCTGCTTCCCACACTGAACAGAGTTGGCCAAACCTCCCACAGGTGTGTGTACTGCTTGTCTTGTTCAGACATGACATGTCAGTGACAGACGTTCTCTCAAATCTAAACAATTCATAGAAGTGGTCACCAAAACAATCTTGTGGCCTCAGCCTTCTCTCCTACCCCTCCATCAGGTCCTCTGGGTACTTTTTCCCATTTCCTGCTGTGGTGTGTGCCATGTACGTGTCAGAGCCAAGACATGTGGGGCTATAGAGGCTACTTCTTGAGAAGTGAAAGGTTTTGGGGGTTTTTTGAGAAATTTAGAGCTCATTTCTGCCTTGCAGCCTGGTAAGAGGGACACCTAGAATGTGCACATGATTTTTGTTATCCCCTCTGCACTTGACCTGCAAAAGTGTTTGAGTGCCTTGATAATTTTATTTGGAAAAAGTTGGCGCTCAACTGTCTGAAGGCAGAGTGTTGTGGTTCCCACAGCAGAGATTATGAGGAGAGAGACAAGTAATGTAAGAAGTACCAAAGCAGGAAAACTTCTGTACTGTTTCTCAAGTTTTGTAAGCAAAGTAAAGAAATCAAATGTCTTGATTCTGTCACAGCTCATGTTCTTTCTGCTCTGGAAGAATTTAACTTAGATTGTCTCTATAGTAACAATAAATCTGAAGAGAGAAAATATGTAATAATATATAAAATATATAGTTACATTGGAAATGTGTACAGCTGTTCCTTGTTTAGGAGGCAGTATTATGGAATGACAGATGACATGAAGGAGAAAGGGGACCAGATGTCGCTGTTAAGATATTTGATCTACACAAATAAGAAATTATTACTAAAAATTGTTCTAAGCAAAGAATACTTATTTTAACATACCCACCTTATCCCAGAAAAAAATATTGCTCTTTAAAGTGTATCTGCAAAGAAGTTAAGCAGAACATTCTAACAAGATAAACTGGTTTTTTTCTTGCATAAAAGATTGTATCTAGGGTTTAACCCACTAAGCTGAAGGAAGTGTCTATAGATAATTTTTGGTTTGTGTCTGAGTCTCTTGTCCTCCTGCCACATGATGCTGGATAAAAACTCAATATGAAAAATTGCTTATATCCAGTGACTTTAATTTAGTCCAATGATGAGAGCTCAATGAGTTGCACAGTCAAGTAATTAAACTAATTAGAATGAATGTTTTTATAGCTTTTCTATTTCTCTCATAAGAAGTCGTTGGTCTTTATTTCTCTCTTCTGAGCATGCAAGTATCCACCCTAGGAGTAAACACCAAACACACCACTGATTAAAGGAGATAATTTTGGCAGGGTACATGACTGTTATTTTGGAGCTTGCTGCCCCTGGAAGCCTCCAGTGGAGGATGTTGGACAGAGGGTCAGCTGCTCTGTGGGTGTTGAGAACATTTTTGGTGTATCTGGCTGTATCTTGCATGGGTTGTTCATGCATCATCTTGCTTGGAAGAGGTCAGTTTATATTCCTTCTTCCCAGAAGAGAGAGCAAGGCCTCAGCAGGGCATCCACTGTCACATTCTGGGTTTTGAGTGTGCACAGTCAGGTGCCACTGGAATTTGGGGTCCTTTTGTGGTCCCTGAGCATCTCTTACTCCAGAGGGGAGCACCAGCTAAGTCACCATTCGCAGGACATGGATGCTGTGCCTCTGGCAGAAACACACACTACAAAAAAAAAGCTTCTCCCAGACTGTGCAACTCCACAAACCAGTGGGAGCTGCAGCAATCACAGTTACCCACATGTCTCATTTCATGTGCAAGCTGTGGGTTGCCAGCCCTTTTTCTGAAGGAGAAAGCAATGGCTGGGAAACAAGGAAATCTGGACTTTGTCCCCACCTTGTCACTCCAGTGCTCTCTCTCCTGCCCCTTGTTGCCCCATCTGCTCTGGTGTGTACCATCCTGGAGAAGGACCCTCTCCTGCCTACACCCAGATTAGGGCATTAGGTGGAATAAGTGACTGTTGCTACAATGTAAGAAAATTTTCAGGGTATGAACCGGTTTGTAGAGTGCAGTTTCTAATCACAAGTAGATTTTTTCAAAAAGCAAAAAAGCTAGTCAGGCCTAATCCAGGTTTTAGCAACAGAATTAAGCCTGTATTTAAAAGAGGGGGGGAAAGGTACAAGCCAGTGATTGCAGATTGGTGCTTATAATAGAAAATTCACAGCACGCAACGTTCAGCTTCCCCTTCTCTGGGAAGGAGTTGGCCTCTTGTGTTCATTCCACCATTTTCCCCACATCTTTGGCTTAGCAGCAGCTTGAATGAGAACATTTTAGTTCAAAAGAACAGCCTGTTAGCAGCGTACTCTGAAATAAGCCTATTGCATCGTGCTGCCACACACAGCCTATTCTGGTAAAGCCTACAAAGAGGTTTTTTCCCCCAACATACCTGTGTTTTTCAGAGTAAGTTTTTCTATCTCTACACAGTGGTCACATCACAGCTGAGCTATTAAAAGTTAAGAGACAGCTTTCATGTGATTAATTTCATCATGCAGTTCTCCAGGATTTTCTACAGTTGTTGGTGCCTTTAAAAAACCTTTTCATTCTACCCTCAGCCCACCAAAATTTCAGATTCTTGTTTTATCTATGTGTTTTTACAGAGTATTTCAGTGACTGTGCTGTAGGGGGTGCAGGGCAGAGGTGGGATGTGCACTGGGTTTGCTTCTGCCCCCATTCATGTGTTGACATCCAGATTTACAGGATGTGTTGCTGGGGAAGTCAGGAGTCCCAGAGGCAGATTGCTTTGCTGATCACCTTTGAAAGGTGTGAATCTCTGATCCTTAAAAAAGAGAAAAATAATCAATTGCTGCTTCCCTGTAGACAAATATTCATGGTCATGGTGTTGTGTTACAGACATCTGTGTGAGAATTTTTTTATAATGAGAAATGTCTGCACCAACATATGCAGACTTCAATTTTATTTTTTCACGTCTGCAAAAATTATTGCTATAACAGTATACCTCCCCCCTTAATTGGGATTTATTCAGCTTACAAAAAACTGTAGAAGTGTTGGAGCTCTGGGCTGGTCTGACTTAAATGCTGTTTTAAAAGCTCTGCCCTAGTTCACAAAACCTGCTTTCCTTTCTGTGTGGGGTTTTTTTGGAGTTTTTTTTTTTGTAAATCGTTGTAGTCCCAGTCTATCACACAGGAATTATTTGCCCTGGTTTGCTTCTGCTTATTGTTCTGTATGTAATTAAGCAACGTTTTTAAGTGTTCTATCACAGAGGAGAGCAACAGCATGGTTTTTTTTGCTGTGCTAGCTGATGTGCTTTTTGATACTACAGTAACAGCTGCATGCTGAAAACAGTTGTAAGAAAGGAAGAACATCACCCTAGGCATGTTCCTTTTTTTGCACCCTGAAATGTGTACATCCCCTCTCATCCTGGTATTTGTAGGAGAAAAATGTTGCAGCAGCTTTAACGAATGTGAGTCCAGCATCTCTGATGGGGAGCAGGATGACTGCTCTGCCCTGTGTTTGCAGTGCTGCAGCCTTTGTGGACGAGGAGTGGATGGTCATGGGGGGCTTATGATGCTGCCAGGTAATATCAATTAGTTTCTGCTCTGCTCTGAGCTCTGTGAGTGTGATTTCTGGGCAGCCACACAGGTTAGAGTGGAGTGTTAAAATCCAAGACACTCAAGGGGACACAACATTTGCATCCTGTGGAAGTCACAGGCTTGGAAGGTCAGGAGAGGAGATGGCTGAAGATGTCCAGGAATGAGTAGAGTCACTGAGGGTCACCACGGAGTGGTTTGTCACATGTCCTGGAAGGGGTGGCAAATTCTTCAGCTCATGAAAAAGGGTGGTGCAGGTGGTGTCTCTGCTTTAAAAGCAACCTGCAGTGTTTGCAAGGTGGTGCTCAGCAGGGCCTGGCTGGGGTCCAGGGGCAGAGATGGCATCTGTGGTGAGGTTTGCTGAGATCCACTTACTGTGGAATGAAGTCCAGAAGAACCCAGGGACTGAACAGTTTGTGCCCAACGAGTCCTTGCTAGAGAGCTCTGTGCTGTGTCCCTCCTCTGTTACCCAGGCTGGGGAAGGGGTGTGGGAAAGCTCTAAGGAGGAGTTTGTGCCTTTGTGATATTAAATGTCGTGTACAGGCAAGAGGGGGGTGTTAAGTTACAAGGGTGTAATTTGCTGTTGCTTGTCCTGTGTAGCAGAGAGGACGCTGTGTGAGGAGACTGAGCTCCTAAGCAGTAAAGCAATGAAATATTTCCACCCTCTTCAAACATCAGCCCTTGCAAATGAGCACTGCTATATTTCTCTGCTTATTTGCAGTTATCCTCATGCCGATGGTTTTCCCACAGTTCATTTTCAAATGAGGCCAGGTGCTGTGAACTCTCTGCCAGCACAGGGCAGAGCAAACAATGCAGCAAGATGAAAAAAATAAAGATTTCATTGGCACATTACACAAGCTTCCCTAATGTGTTTGGGTTTTTTATGTTTGTTTGTTTTTAAAAGTAAGGTTTATCTGTGAAAAGTAAAGATCCGTTTGCACAGCCTGGGGGATTCAACCTCTTTCAGCCTCTGTTTACTTTACTCCAGCCCTTGGCTGAAAGCAGGGTGCTACATAAAGCAGTGATATTTCTGATGTGCTTTGTCCTTTCTGCTAAAATGAAGGTTTTCCATGCTTTTCAAGTAGACATACCTTCAAATTTGGTTTTCTTTAGACAGCCTTTTCCAGACTCGGTCATGTTTTGGGGTATGAGGGAAAACAAGCAGCATCTTGCCCTGCCACTTCCCCAGCCACAGCTTGCAGGGTTTTGAATGATGCTTTGTGCAACTGAGCTGTGTCCCAGGTGCCATGGAAAATTCCTGCTCCGCCACCACCTTGGAGGAGCCTGTGGGAACAGTAGTTCAGAAAAGGAGTTTCGTTTCTACCCAATACTTGCCTTTTGTTGTGAGGGAAGTAGAGTGTAAAATTTAGCCATGTGCACAAGGTTAAGATGGGAGAGAGTGAAAATATTTCAGTGTTCAGCAAGAGAAACCTTTTGGATTTGTCTATATTGTTCCTTAGCTTGAATTGTCCAGTTACCTTATGTCGATGGAAGGTGGCATTGCTACACAGGCAAGTGTTTTCCAGTGCCAGCCTAAAAACATGATTTATTTTCCCTGTGTGATTCTCTGCAGTTTCCCCTGTCTGGGGCCAGGCAGCCAGATAGGAAATCTGCCATTTTCTCAGCCATGCACAGAGTTGCCATTAAGGTCCGACTTCATTCTCTTGTCATATGTTATGTAGCCATTTTAACAGGGTGTGATTGATCAGAGGGCTGTGTCTGGGTTATTTCATTATTTAAGCAAATTTCAGAAATTAAATGAGGAAAAGTTAGGGCCTCGCTCCTAGGTGCTGTGACATTTTTTGGGGGAGATAAGTTTAAAAGAAGGCATTCCTTCTGATTTGTATGCTCCTGTCCTGGATGGCTTTGCTGAAGCAAAGCAAATAGAAAGTTTTTGTTTCTGTACACAGGTTCTCTGTGGTTTGGGTTAAACCTCATTCACTATGACAGATTCTGCTTGGAGCCAAGCACTTTTGTTTTACACCTGGTTGCCTTTTGCTGCTTTGTGCATTTGCTCATTTAAAAAGAAAATTCAAAAAACGAGAATTTTTTTTTTTCTTTCAACCCCCTGCAGTATGGGCAGACAAGCAAGAGACAAGGAGGTGAGCTGGAGGGACAAGGATTGTGTTCCCCCACTGTGCCCAGTGAGTACACAGTGAGCTCACGAGGCAGCTGCTGACTCCTGTGGGCACTCCACAGCAGCAGCAGCCCAGAAAAAGGGGTCATTTGTCCAGTGTCCTGTCTACAACAAAATACAAAGTGAACAGGGCCAGCTTTGGGGATGGAGGTTGTCCTGACCATGGTGCAGCCCCGCACTGAGTATCAGGTGTGGATTTTGCCCCTTGAAGGGAAATGCATGTCCTGTGGACAGGGCTCAGGTGATAAAGTGAAGCTCAGGTTCCCATCAGGATGTGCTGGTTGCTAAACCTTTGCATTGGAGGAGCTGAAGTGGCTTCATTTATCAGTTTTGTCAGGAGCAACACCACTTATTTAAAACTGTCTGCTGGGGCTTTGATGTTCTGGCAAGTGGCTCGTGTTTGAAAGCTGTGAGATGCTCTTGGTGCTTTCGCTAATGTTCTGGGATGAGCTGTGGCAGTCCCTGCAAATGTACATGATGTACCTCCCAGGGATGTGTTTTGGGGGGGAATCTAGTCCTCATTTGGAACTTCCTGTTGGTTTATCCCAAATGACATCCTTACTGAGGTCCTGGAGGAGCTACTGCTTGGAGACCCCAATAAACTCTCCTTGCCCAGGCAAGTGTTGAGCTTCTCCTCCTCCCCATCATTCAGGGTGTAGGTCGAAGGGACAAAGCCAGTCTGTAGCTAGTTATGAGTACACATCTTAGACTGAAAGTCATTTGTTTCTTTTGACCTCTAAAAAGAAGCATTTAACTTGTGCTTGTTTTCTGTGTGCATCATGATTCTCATGTGGCAGAAAAAGAAGTGTAGGGTTAGAAAGCCAGCAATGAGACATCCAGAAAACCACTCTGTGGAAAGGAACAAGGAAGAGAAGCAACAATCTGTACTATTTTCTAGCAAAACTGTAGCAGACAGAATTTTTTATCTTTCCACACACTTAGATATGTTTTGAAGGGATTTTGGCCCTTCCTCTGTATCCAAGCATCCTTGTTTGAGGCCAGCCCTCCTGTCCTCAGAAGAGTTCAGAGCTTGGTGCAGCAGAGAGCTCGCTGAGCATCCAGAGACTGGGGAATTCAAAACATTTAGTCTGACTTTTAAGAAACCTTTGATTGATTCAAAGCTGTAACCTAGATGTTTCTCCTTCTCCACTCTTTCTCTTCCATTGCATTCCTTTGTGTTCCTACTTTTTTCTTCCTGTGGAGGAGGGGGGAAGTTCAGTGAAATATAAATAAGCCTTGCTCTGTCTTTGATGTCCTTTGAATTTTCCTCCTTTTGCTGATGTTGCCACATGAATTTTGCACGAGGTCATACATTAAAACAGGAGCAGACCTTAGGTGCAGCTGTGACCTGGGAGGGAGAGCAAGGCTCAGAGGAGCATCCCAGGATCCCATGGCTCCATCCTCATCTTCATTACCCTGGCCCAGGACACTGCCTTGCACCTCCCTTCCTTCATCTAAGAAAGTCAGTAACACAAATGTTGTGGGATATACAGGGAAGAGTGAGATGACCTGATCACTTTCACCCTGCTTCCAGCACCAGCTGGGCTTACAGAGCCCATTTTGCCCCTGTCTCTCATCCTTTGGACTGTTTCAGTCACATTTGGTATAAGGGAAGAAGCTTCAAAGGTAGTTAATTTTCTGCAAGCACAGTTAAAAATGGGTGATCAGGAAGATGGGCATTGGGAGATTATGTGTTTGTCTTTAGCTTCTGATCCCATCTGCAGAGGGATGCAGCAAGTCACAGATCACAGCCAAAATACCTGTGGAAGGGCAACTGTGAGGTGAAGTACAAGGTGAACTTTGAAGGATATGTGGAAATGATAGGAAACATTCAGTTTAACAGTCAATCAGCACAAATGTACAGAAAACCAGGCATCATTGCTTTCACTGTTCTTCTGTTTGTTTATCATTAAAAGGCAGAAGGAAAAAAAGGAAACAGAAAAGGAAATGTTGGCTCAGAGCAAATGCTTTGGGGAATGGGGGGGACGATATTGTTGATCCCAGGGTAGGGAGCAATAGCATTGAGTCCTCCTGACCAAGGCAGAGCCATGAGCCTGTGGGCAGCCCCATCCATGTTTCACAGAGCTCAGCAAATATGCTCCATTTCCCAGGGAAGCACCCTTGAAAGTCAGCCAGATGCTCTGATGCTTCACCAAATGTGCAGAAGTGCACCTGGGTCGTGTCAGGGCTGGGAGGTGCAGAGGTGTCAGTGGCTGTGAGCACAAAGCACCGTGAGGCATCTGCACCAGAACAAACAGAGTCTGCGTGGCATCTTCTCCATGGTGTGTTTGGTGTTTCACAGCTTTAGTTTCACAAGAGCCTTACCCACAAAGGTGCTGTGTGGTGAATTTGCACTTGAAGTGTTTCCTATATGGGGAATTGCTTCATGCTGGGTTTTGAGTCTTTAGATCCCTGGCTGGAGCTGCTTCCTCTGGCAGTGTATCATTCTGAGTTTCCATAGGTACAGGCATGGTGTGATCTGTGATGGGCAGAGCAGCAGCACTGTGCTCTGGAGTCCTGCAGAATGTTCCTCAGCTGCAGACACAGCTGAGAGGCTGGGGCTGCTTTCACAGTCTCTCTCATGCCAAGGCTCAAGCAAGAGGAGCAGATACAGGGACAGCACTCAGGTGGTTATAAAGTGTCTGCTGGTGTTGGATGTGTCCAGATGTGACTGCAGCGGGATTTTATTTTGTTAGATCTTTGTGTCTTTGGTTTTGGATGCAGCTTATCATTTTCAACCTTCACAATAAGCAAGTGTGCATTTGGTTAGATGTGAGATCAGAGTTTGGATTGGAAAGGATCTTTAAAGATCATCCAGTCCATCCCCCCTGCAATGGGCAGGTCATCTTCCGTTGGATCTCTAGTTCAAATTCTCCATTTAGAACTTCTGCAGAATTCAGTGCAGGCCTGACCCACTCTGCAAATCTCCACTTTTCGTCCTCCTCCAGTTTGTAAACACCAGTGCATCTCCCACTCAATTCCAAGAACTTCTTGCTTGTTAAATCTCCGTTTTCTGTCAAGACTGTAGAAGTATTATATAACCAGAGGCCGTCTGATCAGGAAGAATAGCAAATTGGCATCAGTGATTAATTTAAAAAAAGCATTGTGTCAAATAGCGAAGTGACCTTTATTTTTTATTTTTTTTAATTAATGAAACTGTTTTGACCACTAAATTCCCCTTTTTCACTCAATCCAGTCCTGATGAGTGTGGGTAGATCCTAAAAAAGCTGGTGTAACTTTTCTTTGTTCTTGTTCTGACTGATACATGCCTCAGATCCTTCAAAAATACATTTTACAGAATTCTTGCATTTGGGAACTTTCAAAACTGCTTCAACACAAAAATCAAGCTTTAAAATGTTTTGGTTTGCCTTTTCTTAATTCTGTAGGGAGTGACATGCACAAGCTGGGACTTAATTAAAATATCAGTGGGGTCACAAAAAGGGACCCTGTTTGAAAGGTATCTGAGGGCTTCTGTGACCTTTGGTTGCTATTTCTGTCAATGTTGAGTGAAAAGTGGTGTTTTAAGGAAACTTACCTTCTGGAAAAGACTTTATAGGCCTCCACAAATCTGCTGTATTTTCCTGCTGTGGTTTCTTTGAGCCCACCTTTTCTCAAAATACAGACCTATGGAAGTGTTGATTTGCATTAACTCTTCTTTCTGCCATTGCTTTTACAACCAAGGCAGATCCTATAGCTTTATTTAGAAATCACCCATCATTAGTAACCACAATCATTTAGTAGACATATTTACAAGGTAAGTGACAGTGGGAAGTAATTAAGTTTAATATAAATCACACTCAATTTCAAATCTGCAGGCTTCAAAATAGTAATTAATAGAATTGCAGCTTCTATATAAAGATGCAGTATTTATAGCTGTATCTTCTTCTTTTCCTAACTAAACACATTGAGTCTAGTGGAAATTAAAATCCCCTGTCTGTTCAGCTTATTTGTTCCAGTCATTTTCTTCCTGTGGTGCACTTCATTGCAAATTACCCATTGCTTTTATTCTTTGTGGGGAAATTTTTGACTCTTAAAATGATGACAGGGAGGAGGAAGAGTTCAGCAATATCCAAAATATGCACATGCCTTGCAAATGCACACACCTTGAGCTGTGGCTTTCTGCCACAGAATCTGTGTTTTATTGATAAGTGCCTAACAACATGTGCTTTGTTTCACAGGTGTCATGCTGCTGACAGGTTTGCTGATAGAGCTGATGGTCACAGCCAGGGCAGAAATTATTTAAACAAAACAGAGTCAAATAATCAGGGGAGTTTGGAGCTGTTTGCAAGATCTACGGAGTTGGTTGCTCACCCTGTCAAAAGAAGCCACCATCGAGGACAACAGCGTACTGCCAGCAGCTGCCATGGCTAGCAAAAGAAAGTCCACAACTCCCTGTATGGTGAGAACTTCGGAAGTCATGGAGCAGGAAGGTGCTGAGGGCATAGAGACTCCTAAAGACAAGGGGACTGGGGCATCACAGCAGGACTCCAAAAAGAATTGGCCTTCAGAAAACTCAGTCAAAGACTGCGAAGTGGTCGAGGCAAAGCCCTCATCTGAAAATCAGTCTAAGAAACCCCAGGGTGGTTATGAGTGTAAGTACTGCCCTTACTCAACACAGAACTTAAATGAATTTACGGAGCACGTTGATACTCAGCATCCAAATGTCATTCTCAACCCCCTGTATGTCTGTGCTGAATGCAACTTCACAACCAAAAAATACGATTCCTTATCTGACCACAACACTAAATACCACCCGGGAGAGACTAACTTTAAGCTGAAATTAATTAAACGCAATAATCAGACTGTTTTAGAGCAGTCTATTGAGACCACCACTAACGATGCCACTGTCACAAGCAGTGGGCTAGAAAATGCAGAGTGTGATGATTCACTTCATGGGGGAATCAGTGCAAACAAAGTGCCAGTGATGAAACCAGGAAAGCCTAAAGGGGAGACCAAGAAGGGATCTAAAAAGCCAGAAGAGGGAGTTACGGAAAACCACATGGATGGCGCTCTCCCCCGCATCATAACTGAAGCCACTGAAGCTATTGCCTGCATCAATGGAGACCTTCTCCATGACGTGTTAGCCCATGTCATGCCCTCTGTACAGCTGCCACCAAATATCAACCTTGTCCCCAAGGTCCCAGTCCCTCTGAACAGTACCAAATACAACTCTGCACTGGACACTAACGCAACCATGATCAACTCCTTTAATAAGTTTCCTTACCCAACACAAGCAGAGTTGTCATGGCTGACAGCAGCATCAAAACATCCGGAAGAACAAATCCGAATCTGGTTTGCTACGCAACGTTTGAAGCATGGTATAAGTTGGTCTCCTGAAGAAGTGGAAGAAGCAAGGAAGAAGATGTTCAATGGTACTATCCAGGCAGTTCCCCAGACCATCACTGTCCTGCCAGCCCCTTTGGCAACAGCAAAAATGCCACAGCCCATCATCCAGACAGCTTTGCCTTGTCAGATACTGGGCCAGACTGGCCTGGTTTTGACTCCTGTGTCAAATGGTTCAACTGTTTCCTGTTCACCAATTACACTTGCTGTTGCCCCAAACCAGGGGCAAAAGAGGACAATACAGACCTTATCAAGTGCCCCAGAGGCCAAGCGTCCTCACGTCGTTCAGGTGCCTGAGATTCCTGCCAAGCTGAGTGCTATTCCAGTGACACCGGCCAGCGAGCGGAAAAAGACCAAGGAGCAGATAGCAGAGCTGAAGGCCAGTTTCATGGCAAGCCAGTTTCCTGATGATGCAGAAGTCTACCGGCTTATAGAGGCAACAGGTCTTTCCAGGAGTGAGATCAAAAAGTGGTTCAGTGACCACAGGTACAGAAGTCAGAGGGGCATTGTGCAAATTCCTGGTGATGCTTTAGGGAAAGATCAAATAGCACCTTCAGCTGGTCGACATGGCCGGTCATTTCACCCATACACAGAGTTTACTCCCCAGAGATTCAAAGAGAAAACTCAAGAGCAGCTTAGGGCCCTTGAGGAGAGTTTCTTAAGATGCTCTTTTCCTACCCAGGGAGAATTGGACAGGCTTCGAGTGGAGACTAAGCTGAGTAGGAGGGAGATAGATTCGTGGTTCTCTGAGCGGAGAAAGATAAGAGACAGCATGGAGCAAGCTGTCTTGGACTCAATGGGGTCATATAGAAAAATTAAGGATCAAGGAACTCCCAATGGTGCAATAAGCCAGGCAGAACTTCTGAGTAGCTCTCAGCTCCCTGGTGCTTTATCTGGGTCCTCTGCCACATTGAAGAAAACACAAGAGCAAATTCATCTATTGAAAAGCACATTTGCAAGGACCCAGTGGCCCTCACCCCAGGAGTATGACCAGTTAGCATCTCAGACTGGGCTCACGAGAACGGAAATTGTTCGCTGGTTCAAGGAAAACCGGTCTTCACTAAGAACAGGGTCACTTAAATGGATTGACCAGTACCAGCAGCAGTGTGCTGGTGATGGTCATAACAAGCAAAGCCAGAAAAAGAGCTCAAAACACGTTGAGAGTCCAAAGAATGGTAATGAGGTGTCTCGGCAGCATTACCAGGAGCATAAAAAACTGAATGAAGAGAATGGGGGGAAACCGGTGGTGAGAGCAAAAAGAGACTGTGAGCCACTGAAAGACTCTTTGTTGGGGAATCAAGCAGAGGGTGTGGACAGGCTGGAGTGCAACAGCCACGATGGCCACGGCAGCGAGGAGAACGAGGAGCCAGCAGAGGTGAACTGGGTGGAGGTGACGGTGGGCGAGGACGACGCTGCCTCGGACTGTACGGACAGCTGGAGCCAAACAGCTCCCGAGGGCCACACTGAGCTGGCAGACTTGGACTCTGAAAGTATATCTGGAGACAATTCCCACGTATAGACAGGTAATGCTGAGGGTGCCCTGTTTCTCTGAGCCTGCCTTTGTCTGGGTGTGCTTCCAGCGTTCCAGAGCCCCGCTTCAGTATAAATCCCTAGAGCCCATCCCTGCCAGGTGCTTGTGCCTGCTGGATGAGCAAAAGGGAGACCCATTCTGCTTGTAAATTAAAGCAAACTGCATGGTAGGGGAGGGTTTAGTGCCATTTGCCTTGTTTTTTCCTTGTGGGTCAAAACCTGCATAAGGGAAGTTTTTCTTTTTTTTTTTTTTTCCTGGCAATAAATGATTAAACCATAAAACTTTCTGTCTTCAAACAACCGATGTAACCTCTGTAGCACTTCACATAAAACATGCTAGCTGAGCCACACGAAGAAATAGTGACACTAGTTGCTAATATCCCCCTTGCTGAGAGATCACTGAATAGAGGTTGTGCCTGTTTTTGCATCTCAGGTCCTTCCTTTGCAGCATCCTGCCATGTTCAAAACAAAAGGTCACTGGGGGAAGGGCCTAGGACACAGATGCTTCTTTATGCAAAAGCAAGCAAAAAAAAAAAAAAAAGGACTGAAGTGGCTCATGCAAATGTGCTTTCTTCCTCTTGCAGGTGAGAACTGTCTCCAGTCTTGCTTTGTTCTGCTTACTCACACTAGAGGCTTAGGAAATGCCCCAGACTAAGCTTGTGTGGGTGTTTAGCAGCTCTTCTTCACAGGATCTTGAATTTAAAAGCAAGCTGCAGAGCCTGGCTTTAAGGGTGGGGGGGGTTATATGTTCTTTCCCAGTGTGAAAGGACTTGTTATTTGGAGATCTGAAACCTGTTTCTGATCACAGTTGCACAGGTGTAAATCTGGAGCAAGCACAGTTTTTTGCTTGTTGAATTGAGTTTACTGGAGCCTGTAATATTTTATGCTCAGTATAACTGCATCTGTCTCTCCCAAACCAAAGTTTCCTTAAGCCACAACTTTAGAGCTTTTCCTACAGAAAGCTCAGCATCCTGCATTAAAAACCATTATGAGAGAACATCTGTTTGAGAAAATTGGTAATTTCCTAGTGTCTAGTAAGTAAAATATATTTTAGCATTTCTTTAAAAAATAAATTTAAAAAAAAGAAATTCAAAAGCCAGGACTGATAAAAGTGCCTCCACACTTGTATTTAAGCTTCTTCTATTATAGCTACCAGTACTTGGGTTAAACTACCTGTTAGAGAGGTGCAGTTTTTGGTAGTGAGACCTCCTGGCTAGTACTTCACTTTCTCCATGTGCAACACTTGTCCTAAATTCTCCTGGACATTCTCTGATTTGGAAAAAAAAACCCAAAACCCTAAGGTGGCATTTTTAACTGTGAATTCTGTCAGCTAATCTTGAGAAATGTTATGACAGCATCTGTATGACAGAATATCTTAAAGATTCAGACTGCAGCGCAAGGCACTGTCCTGCATTATCCTTGAAAAAGCTGGTAATTAGGGATGTGGGGACAGGTGTTACCTAAGTGTCAAAGGCAGGGATTAAAGAAGGATGTGGGAACACCAGCCAGAGGCACACTGGGGTGCCACTGTTGTGCAGCCACATAAGAAGGGAGAGCCAGGATCTGATCTGCCTTTTAAAGTCAAATGTGTGATGAATAACTGCATTGTGGGGTTATTTTTCTCCGGGTTGTTATTCCAGATCATTTTCCCCCTTCCAGCTACAAATACTGATTCTGAGGAGAGGGAGCAGACCAGGAGCTCAGAGAGGGGATGGGGAGGAAGGCAGGAGCAGGGGGAGTTGCCTGAAACCTCTGTTTTTTACAAACTTCTTGTACTATGAAACCAATCTCTGCAGCTGCTCCCCTCCAGCAGTGTAGGTTTGGTGCCTGCTTTTCTGAGCTTGTGAGCAGTGTCAGGTATGTTGGAGAGAACCTGCTGCTTCTGTGCCCTGGTACAGATGTTGACCATAAAGCTCCAAGGCTCTGGAGATGCTCAAATGTTACCAGAGAGGACTTTTTTATAAGAACTTTGATCCCAGTTAAACTGTTGCTGAGTGATCCTTTTGACGAGGAGCTTTCTGGTGGTTGTGTATAAAATACACCTACTGAGAAAAGGTGCATTGGAGCAGGACTTCTGCTGCAAAGAGCCTGCAGTGAGATCAGAAGGCTGTATTGTCCTCTGCTCCTTGCCATTTTCTCAGTGTGCTGGTCTGGGGACTTGATAAAAGTCTTTTTTATTTTCCTATATTTTGACTGTAAGTCTCAGATGAGAAATTCAAGTGCCTGCTCTCTGGTGTGCACACAGAGGCATTGCCAGAGTCATTGTGACACAAAATTTGGAATCTTTATACCCCACACTGATGGGACTCACAGAAAATTCTCAGATACTTCTTTTAAGCTTTCGTTGTGCAGCCAATCTTAGAAATTTCAACTAAAAGTTTGGGTAATTAACATGGTGTTATCCTAAGTGATATCCAAGGTATCACTCAAAAGCAGACTTTTGTATGACCTACCAGAGAGTTTGTTTCTATCAGTTGTCATAAAAGCTTGATATTTTCTAACATGCTGCTCAGGTACCACATGTAAGAGGTGGACTGAAGAGCTGACCGGGGATTCCTCTTGGCTCTCACACAGCCACGCTTACTGTGAACCCTACATCAGGCAGAAGCATGCTCCTTCCATGTGCATGGTCTGTTTTGCCAGCTTGGTCTACATAGTGTAAAATGAGTGTGTGTTGGTGATTGACCTTCATGTTCTTCTTGACTGAATTTGTGTGCAGATCTTGTAAAACTTCAGATCTTCCAGACCATTTCAGTCACTCTTTTCTCTAGTATGTAGCATTAGGAGATTCTGGAATTACTAGAGAGCATTTGTGTTAGAGCCTAGACAGACCTTATGCCTTAAAACCTGAGTTTTTCCAAAACTGATCCAAGTTTGGTAGATTCTGCTGCTGCTGCAGCTAGAGGGAATTTCACAAGGGATTGGGGCCTCTGTGAGAGCAGGATTCCTGCCAGGCTCTGATGCCATCCCAGGACTAAGAAGACGCTGTTACTAAGTCTGTATCTGAAGCTTTCAGCAAAATTGGATTTATTCCATGTTGCAGGTTAGGTTTCTTGTCTCTCAGTGAGGCTGGGAGACCTGGTTCCATAGGATACTTGGCCTTCTGGATGTTGAGTGGCTGCTGTAGGGTGCACTAAAGCCATCTCTGAAAGTGTTCCTGAGACTGTCATGAAGCCTTGTGTCCCTCTTGTAGTGAGGCCCAGCTGCTCTGTCAGGAGAGGGCTTCAGCTCCCTTTCCATCAGTAGAGATCCCAGAGCACAGGTCAGAATTAGGTCTCTTGTCCTCCTTTGCACAGACTGGACAAACAGAAACTGTTCCTAAATTAAATACAACAAACTGCAGCTCAGACAGGAGAGCAGGACCAGAGCGTGCCAGAGTGGTTGGCAGCTACTGCTGGCTTTCTTCAGTGTAGTCTCCCTGTGGGGTTTTCCCGAGACCAGAGCTTTTGTTTTTTCTCAGAATGATACTTTTTCCCCTGTCACCACCTTTCCACACAGTAAACTGTCTTCTTTTAGGGTTATATCATGACCTCCTTTTTAAGCATGAGCCCTGCAGGATGTAGGCACCAAAGTCTGTGGTTCATGGTGGGAACGAGGTAGCAGAACAGCCTGGCTCTTGATGCTGTGACCACTGCTCTGTGGAGATTTGCTGAAGTCAAACCATGTGTGAAAGTTGCACAGTACGAAAAAAAAAGCCTGAAGGCAGTCATCCATTGCATCTGCTGAATGCATCATACTGAGCACCAGAGGTAGTCTGGGTCCTCTTGGCATCTCCAGTCCCTCTGCACTGCTGCAGGAGCTGAGATCACCTGTTTGCCAGTGGCCCAGGGCATTCCTCAGTGTCTGAACCACTAACAGTGAACATCACTGGGGTTTCTCACTTTCTGCCCAAGTTCTCACTTCTCCTGAGGTTTAGGGTTTCATTTAGAAAGCTAACTATAGTGTCTGTTATTGGTGCTGGGCTTCAAGTCAGCATCCTGAAGTAAGTCAGCATGGGATTGACCAGTGGTTTTTGCAGAATTGAGGTCATGCTAAAACACTTGAGGGAATGAGGCTGAAGTAGAGAGGTCATGTGTAGGATTTAACTCTGTGGAATTTGGTTATAGGAGTAAAATAGAAGCGAGAGATCTCTAAAGATGGGTTTAGAGTATGGGAGTTTATTCTGAAAGAGCGTGGGTGTGAGAGGCCTGTAGGCTGCAAGACGCAGCTCAAAGCAGGCCAGAGAGAGAGAAAGAGGCAAAAAGAGAGCGATTTGCCATTTACAATACAATAAATCATCTTCTCTGTTGAATATTCTAATTCTCTTTAACCAATCTGAAACAAGCTATAAAAACTCTACGATATTTGCATGCAACCTATAAGAATCATTACATTACCATATGGGGTTATATTTTAAACCTTAAAAAAACTGCTTTTGGGAATCTCCTACCAGACAGGTGTAGGGTTTGTTGTGACCTTTGGACCTGCCTAGGTAGAGGGTATTGTTCTATCAAGAAAGAGGATTACCTTCAGCCAGCTATACCATTGTTTCTTAGTTACTCTTTGACTCAAACCTTGTCTTCATCTCAATTTCGATTATACTTTCCATATTTTCAGCATCTTTTGCAAGGTAATCATATCTATAAGGCTTTACTATTTCATCTTCCCCAACAGACATGCTTTTTCCCTTGAAACCAGTGAGGTGCATTAGAGACCCATGCTTTAATACAATAAAGGATTTCAGAGGGAGAAGCAAAACCCAATGCAGCAATTAAAATTTTCCAGCAAGTCAGGATGAACAGGGGCCTGTGTGGGAATGTCTCAAGGATGGGGAGAGGACTTTTCCCCCTGATGTTGGTGCAAGCCTATGGCCTTTTCCTGGGCTTGACTGCATTGCTTTCTGCATTGCAGGTGCCAGATAGAGCTCACTGCCTTTGTGGGAAATAACAGACCAGACAGCAACATCCATAAGAGGTGTGAAATAATGAGTTAGCTCAGGTTTCAGTGAGCACTGCTGCAGGGTGGGTGAGGAGGATGTTTGCACTTCTTGCACGTTCACACCTCAGTGTGGAAAAACTGAGCATAATCCCTGTCATAGAGCCCTTGCTTTTTGCTGGGAACTGGGAATGGGTGTGAATTGGTGGCTATTTGTAGGTTGGGTTTTCGGGGGTCATTTTTTAATCTCTGGTTGACTGTGCAGGAGTCATAGCAGAACCAGGAAGCTGCTCTGCAGAACACAGGCACATCCAGCTTGTTCTGTTGTCTTTTAGTTTCTGTAATTTTCTAAAATCATGTAAAACAGAAAGTATTACGAGATTTACTGGGGGAGAAAGACCTGAGGTCTTCTTGGTTTTAGCACTGTCTGTCCTGTGGTTGCAAAGTAGTTGCCTCAAAGATGTGTGCACATCATCTTTGAGTCGGTGTGAGAATCTGCCTGAGCTAAGGCTGGACTCTGGATCCCTGTTAGAAATCTGTAGGGGATTTTTAGCTGGGTGTTACATGCAGCAAAAATGCGATACCCTACCACATGAGGCTGTGATAAGGATGGGCCTCAGGGTACAGTTAACACAAAATAGTGTTACCATATGTGCAGGGAAGTAAACTGGATCTCATCATAGTTAACAGCTCAAACAGTTCACAGTACCTTAAAATATAACATGCTGCTGTTTTAATTTTTGCAGGGGTACTCCTCAGCTGCACTTTCCTGATGTTGAAGGGGAAATGCTGACTGAAAATAGAAGAAAACTCTATTTTCCTGCCTGGGTGAGAGAGTGTGTTGTGACTCCAAGTCTCAAACCGTGCTTGTGGAGGCACAGTGAGAAGACCTCATGGAGCATCACCATGGAATTGTTGATAGTGCCAAAGTCCTACTACTGCATTACAAAAGAGAAGAAAGAAAGAGGAAAGGGTCCTTGTACATAGTTTTCTCTTAGTTTCTCTCCCACCCACTTTCCTGCCCGGCCTCTTCCTCTACTGGAACAGATTTGTACAACATAAAAATTTTGTTAATTTTTTTAATAGGTGCAAGTTATTCTTGCATATAATGCAAATGAGAAATCTTGGGGTTGGTTGGGGGGAGGGAAGTGTCTTTTGTGGAGGAGGGAGAGATTTTTTTTTTTTCTCAAGTGTTTTAAGAAAGAGTTGCAATCTTTTGGAGTTGTCTTGGTGCAGATCAACACCTGAGCCCAGATCCCCACTCCAGATTACATTTCAAACCAGTTAAACATGTTCTGGAGCAGTGGGGTTTGTTTTTTGGTTTTTTTTCTCATGTTGTTTTGATTTTTTTTTTTTTGTTCTATGGCCACCTGTTACTGATTGAAGTATTTAAATCTCTGCTTTTCCATGCTCCTACAAGGCGAGTCTTCTCCAGCTCCTGTACTTCACTTTTCACCAGCCAGCCCCAGCTGTGGGTCTCTGAAGATTTGGCTAGAATGCCTTTTTTTTTTATAATGGGTTTGGTTTGGGGAGTTTTTTTAGCACTTTTTGTTTAAACATGCAGTACAACTCCCAGAGGGGTTGGAGCAAGGAAATTAAGATGCTTCATAATCCAGACTTGTTTGTGTTTCTTTGGCTGGTACAGTGATGGACACCATAACCAGCAGTCTGCCCTCCAGCTTTAGACGTTGTAGTGCACAACAGAAGTTTCTTATTAACCCTTGCCACTAAATTTTTAGATCACTCCTAGGTTCTTGAGTGCACTTTTTTTTCAAATACTGCTAATTTGGATTTGTGTGGGGATGTCTGTCTGTGCATGTGTGAGGATGGAATGGAGGGGAGAGCAGGAGCCTGGGTCCAGGAGCCGCGAGCTGGGTTTGGAAAACTTGCCCACCTTTCAGTACGCTGCACAAATAGGATGGAGGGAGTTTGAATAAATCCAACTTTTCTAACTTGTTGCTCATTTGTTGTAACTCAATAAAACAAAGGCTAAAAATTTTGGTAACTTTTTTCTCAACTCTTTGGTTTTATTTCAGAATTTAAAAATAAATAAAACCCAAAAATACTAAACCCCACCTGAACTCAACCAAAACTTTGTGCACAGGACCTTGATGTCTGTAGAGCTCTAAGAAGGGTTTTACTGGTTTTGCATTTTTGTATTAAGGTGAACTCAGTGAATACTAAAGCTTATTCCCCCATGGCAGCCAGCTCTTTCCTGCAGGAGGGATGGAGATAGTGCCTATGACTGAGCCTTTGGGGGGAGCACCACCTATTTTGATTGCAGATTCACAAACTGAATGAATGAATGAAACCACCCCTGTGATTCACCCATATGTAGTTACTTTTATTAATCATTAGCACAGCTTATAAGTGTAGAGGGAGGTTTGCAGTGGGTGGCAACAAGTGACTTCCCTTGCAATAGAGTTGTCTGGTTCATTGCTGAAGAGGAGTGACTGATGGGGCAGCCTTTGCTCACTGCATTTGTGTCACAAGTCATCAGCTCCTCCCTGGGCGCGGGCTGCCAGACAGGGAGCATGCACATGTCCCATCACACACAGCTCAGATGTTCATCTGCAGGGTGGAGGCAGATGCCTGTGCAGTGATCGGTGCAAAACAGGTGTGACCAAAAAGAAGATGCATCTGAAGATGTTTGTCCAGAACTCCAAGGCTGTAACTGAAACTAATTGCCACTTTTGTTTCCATGGCTTGTATGAAAGGATGGGTAATATTTTCATTGCCCTTATAAAGTTTTGAACAGCCACTTGATGGCTTAATATTCCAGTTTGCATCTCTCCTGTCTTGTGTGTTGTACATCTGTGTGTTTGGAGCACTGACCTACTTTGTTTAACTAGCAGTGCTCCTAGGAGCTTAGGAAGAACAAGACCCACCTGGGCTTTTCTGTGTTTGTACACCCCAGATTCAGTGGATTAGGGCGCAGGACTGGGGCTCTTTAAGACCTCTGCAATTCAAATAACACAATTGCAATGGCCCTGCAGTCTGTCATCACACAGATAGTGAGTCTGAAGCTGTCCCTCAGCAAAGAGGCTGGCCAGGGACTGGCATGGCCTCTGCCAGCATGGGCAGCCTGGTGCTGAGGGGTTTGAGCAGGCAGGTCGTGGTGTGGTACCAAACCAGACCCCAGGAATGCCAAGTCCAGGCTCCCTTTTGTCTGAGCTTAAAGCAGCCCAGCTCCCCACAGAGGCTGCTCCAGCGTGGCTGCCAGAGCAGGTTCAGGAGCTGGGCACTGGAAGCAGGCTTTGTTTTTAATTAATACAGACACAGAGCCTGCCTTTCTGGGAGAGTCCAAGCGGCGAGGGACAATCGGGGCATTGTTTGTGCACGGCAGCCATTGGGGACGGCCGTGGCCTTGGGGTTTGGTTGCACACGATGAAAACAGGCTGCTGACACTGAATTTCCTCCCACACAGCCCTGCGTCCCCAGCCTGGCGCTGCCACCAGCAGGGCTGGCCGGGCCAAGTCCCGCAGCAAGGACACAGCTTGGGACAGCCTTTCCTGGGCAGGGCCCCCAGCACCAGCAGTCCCTGGTGCTCAGGTGCTGATTGATGTCTTCCACAGTGCATTTTAACCTAAGTGCTGAAATCTTCTCAGCAGAAGAAATCTAGTTAGATGTGCAAAAATAAATCAGATTCTTAAATTTGTGCAACGCTTTTTTTTTAAATTGTGGCTTGTAGAAAAATCTGCCCCTGGGAAGTCAGTAACGACTTGAATTAGATGACTTCTACTTTTTACATTTTGTCTGATTTTTGCTGACAAGAGGATGGATTTTCATTATATACACTCGTTCCTTCTGCTTGATCCATGAGATGCTGGGAAACTCTTCACTGGTGTTAGAGAGCTGGAGGCTCCCAGTACATAATAACACACAATTTAGACAGGTCAGAAAGCATATTAAAATGAATAGTGAGTGACCACTCAAACAGAAGAGCATCACAGAAAGGTTTGGATCACAAGGGACCTTGAAAGATCATCTCATTCATCACCACTGCACTGGCCAGGGACATCTTTCACTGGATCAGATGGCTCAAAACCCCATTTAACTTTTAGGGCAGCAACTTAAACAACTATAAACTCCCTGCAGTCTAAATTATTCAGTTCAGTGTTCTCAAATACTATTTTTTTAAGGAAGAAAAAAGGAAAAAATAAGAGCTCTTTACTTTTCAATCACAGATCTACAATAGCATCATTTCTAACTTCAAATCTCCAATTCAGACCTTTGGGAATTTCATTTATGGCGTCACTTTGAAAGTCGGCCAGTGAGTGGTGCAAAAACCTGTACCTGCAGGGTGAAACTCAGCAGCTGCAGGGATCACTCTAGGAAGAAGGGATGTCTCAACACCATGTGGATCAGTACAAACTGGAAGGAAACTGCTGGATTATACAAGAAATCTGACTGATTATGACCACAATAATAATTATGTGATGATAACTTTAAAATCTAGAGAAATATATACACAGGTAAAATGGCAACCAAGATAAGTAGTGTTTATGCATTATATTTGCCATCAGCAGAAATTTAACCACTTAAACATTGTTTGTCTTCTTGTAGCCCTTGGATATTCTTAGGTAGCAAAAAGACACATCCTGAAATCTTACCAGCTTATGGAAGCAGGAAATGAATACATTTCAGAAGGCAACACTGTAGAAAGTCTATTTGACAGCTTGCTAACAAGGAAAGAGCACACCAGTGAGGGAAAGGAACTTTTTACTGTCTGCTGGATAAAAAGAAGAGACCTGAGTGGGGAATCTGTACTCATTTGGTCAGAGGCTAATGGAAAGTAGTTATGAATGGGGCCTGTGGCACTTGAGCTGAAAATATTCATAAAACAGCAGGAAAAGTGAATGCATTCAGTGAAAGCAAGAGAATGTGAGATACGCAGTGAAGGAATGAAAAAGCCTAAAAAGCACCAGGCAGTGTTTCTGGGGTGTTATGCAGTTGAACCATATCCCAATCAGATTATTGCAAGCTCTGGTGAGGACAGAGGTAAGAGCTGAGTGACCGGGTAATTGTCAGAGCAAATCACACAGCACATCTTGAGCACAGCAAGCAAAAGCAGGGGGTCTATGGCTCCCTTATTTCCTTCAAACTGATGCACCAAAATAGTAGTTAAAATTACATTAAAATTCTCATAATTTACATGTACCTAACACATCCAGCAGGCTGGCTCAGTACAGTAAATGGGACATCTTTGTAGCTTCCTCAGTACACAAATTCACCCTCATCTTCCTGTTTTTTAAATCTTTCTTAAAAGTCTAGATCATCCCAGTGCAGTATATCATGTAAAATTTAGTATGCAGCAATTTTAATCTAAAAAGAATTAGTTTTGCAAACATCTATAAGACAACTAAAGGAATAATAGCATTATTGGACAGAGAAACAGATGTATGTAGGTATTCGTAAGATTGCTGAATAAACATGTTAAAGGCAAGAGCTGAGTTCAGCTTGGCCTTGTCTTCTCAGCAAGGAAGCTTCATTTTATATTTGCATCAAATCATTGCTGTTTCATTGACATTTCTAAGCCTTTCACACAAGGCCTTTCCCTCTACAAGGGGCAAAGGCACAATGGCAGAGATTCTCTGCCTGGGACTGGGGATTCTCAGAGATCCTCATCCCACACAATCCTGCCAGGACAGGTGTCTTCTCCAGCCCAAGTCTCCAGGCAAAGCTTTCACCTTCCTGCCTTCTTTTCTTCTACCTTTAAGTCTCTCCCTAAACATCCTCCATCCATCTTCTTTTCCCAGAGACCCATTTTGGGTAGTAGCACCCCAGCCCCACACAACTGCTCCCCCTCAGTTGGATGGGGAAGAGAATTGGGAGGGGGAAAGTGGGAAAACTCGTGGGTTGAGATAAAGACAATTTAATAGGTAAAGCTAAAGCCAGGTACACAAGCAAAGCAAACAAGGAATTCATTAACCCCATCCCAAGGGCAGGCAGGTGTTCAGCCATCTCCAGGAGAACAGGGCCCCACCCCATATTAACAGTGGCTTGGGAAACCAAACACCATCATTCCAAACATCCCACTCTTCTTCCCTAGCTTTTATTGCTGAGGATGACCAATGTTTGGGATATTACATAATCATACAGTAGTTTGAGTTGGAAGGGACCTTGCCATATTCAACTCAATGAAGCACAAATCCAAAACAGACCCCCAAACCAGATACTGTAAAGAAAATTACCACAGCCAAAGGCAGCACAGGGGACCCCAGGGGGAGATGTCAGGTTCTACCCCCAGCCTGGGAAGCATTTCTGGCCATTGCTGCAGCTGCTGTTTTATTCCCTTACAGAGGGAATTTCTTTTTCCATTATAGTAGTGTGCCAAGGGGTGCCTTATAAACACATGAAATTAAACCTCTCATGGTTTAAAGACTGTTGTTATCTCCTCAGACCAAGAAATGGGGAACCATTCAGCCCCTTTTGGCCTCCCTGAACCACTCACACCAAATCATTAATACCAAAAGGCATTTTGCTGCACAGTGCATGTAACATCTATCTGTACCTAAATGTTCAAATTTGACACACTTTGCTTTTGAAGTCTTCCCATAACCCCAGCAGTCCCTTTCATCTCACTGCTGGGGCAGGAATTTAAATCAGCACTAATTTTGATTGATTAGTATAGTTTTTCATTATTATTTGTGACACATTTGGAGATGGCCACTGCACATACTAAGAGCAAGGGGACACAAATGGAGCATCTGCAACAGAAATGAGATGTCAGAGGTTTTGGCACTGCCAGCCCCATTATACGGAGCGTGAGTAGAAATACCCCAGATTGGGAAGCACAGCTCCAAACCTTTGCTCCAGCCCAGACTCAGCTACCACCATCCTTCAACCACAACTGAGCAGGCAAAAGAGCACTTGTGTTGGGGTGAGGGTCCAGAGGTTTAACCCAGCATGGCCCAGGTGAAGAGTCCAAAGCCAGGAGTGCAAGCCAAGACCTATCCCTGCACTGGATGGTTGGCATGCTCTAAGGCTCCCTTATTAGGGATTTAAACAAAAGGAATTTTAATCTTTTTTTCTTTTTAATGCCAGCATTTGAATTGGGAGGGGGGATGGAAATTTTAACACAAAGCACGAACAATGAAGGTCATGGAAAGGCAAGGATGACACTGTCTCCAGTAATATTAAAAGGAAGACCAACCCTGCTGTATCAGAGCAAAAAAATGAATACTTCTTTTGATTGGGAAGAAAGTTTCTCCATGCCTGGTTGCAGTGCAGCATTGCACATCAGCGACTGCTGCGGCTGAGAGCAAGGAGAATTAATTACTTTGCTTTTTGAAGCATGGACTGCTCTGCTCTGCTGTGCCAGCTCTCAGAACGATAAGCACTTATCCAAAGAGTGCAGTTTTGTCCTCTGGCATGGGAGTTTTGCCCATCTAAATCACAGGAGGGTGCTGAATCTTTGTTTTGTTTTCTTTTCTTTTCTTCATATGTGGCCTGCACTTGAGACATCACCACTCTCCTTTTGGACTCAGAGTGCAATTTTGAGGGAGGAACACTGGACCCAGCACTGTGCAGCCACAAAGTGCTGTGGTGTCACTGTGCTCAGCACTGTCCTACAGTGGGGGCTGCTGCCACCATGGCCCAGGCTTTGCCAAGCATGAATTTATCTCCAAATCACCCCCTCCAGGAGGATTTTGCTTTCCTAGAATCATAGAATATGCTGAGTTGAAAGGGACCCATCAGGATCATTGAGTCCAATTCCTGACCCTGCACAGGACATGCAAGAATCACATCCTGTGCCTGAGTTTCACGAGCATTTCAGCATCTAAACGAAAGTAACATACACCTTTCTCTGAGGGGGCACTGAACGATGTCTTCAGCATTTTGTCTCAACTAGGCAGCAGCAGGATAGGGTTATTGATAATGTCCTTGGCCTTTTGGCCTATTTTCTTGAGTCTCTTATACCTCCCACTCCTACTTATTCATTTAGAAGGTGATTTTTTTTTTTAATACAAGTGACTTGGGAACCAAAGTCACACAGGTTGATGATGCTTTCCTCCTTTACTTACAAATAACTTCCAGGTGGCCCTTAGCAGGAGAGAAATGTTTTCAGTCAGTAAAAGCACAACCCAGTAATTCAGGGTAGCTGCAGATGCTGCTGCACTGGCCTTCATCAGGCAAAATTACATTGTGTCTAAATCTTCACCGTAGTGTTGACACCCCTTCTGAAAAAGAGCAGTTCCCACCTCTCCCAAAGCCACTGTTTGTGGCCATCTGCAGCTTCAGCTTGCCAGAGTCATAACTTCTAGTGCTCCTCCTCATCCCAGCCTTTTGGCAAAAGCTGTTGATTTACCTAAACAGTTGCAAAAGAACTTAAGGACACGGGCATGGGGCAGTTTTTACATGAACAGCTCTTGCTGGTCTGTTGAAAACAGACTCTTCCAGCAATACTCAGTGAACCTCATCCCAGTTCTCTGTAGAGCCCAAACCAATGTCTCCTCAGCATCCTGCACACTGAAGTTCTTAACTCATCTTCACAGCCACAGCATTAACAATTTTTAAGAATCCAAAAGACCAAACATAAGACTACATAAAAAAGCTACTTGGAGCTTCTCAGGTTTTATCCTCCATTTCTTGATGCCAGCTAGAACTGCCTTATTTCCATGCCTTGCAGAACTTATATTAATTTGATACTACTGAAACACGGTCACCAGCACCTAGGCAAGCCAAGAACCAAGCTGACAGACAAGAAAAATCAGCACCTCTTTTCAATCATGTTCTCCCTGAATTATCATTTGCAGGTAACAATTTCTTAATTGACACTCAGGCTTGTTCAACACTAGATCAGTCCTTCAAATGTGACCCCAGACTTAGAGCTTAAACCTGTCACCATTTGTTGATGTTGCAAGACAGATGTACAGGGGTGGGGAAAAAACAGGTTTAACAGAGACCATTTGGTCATAACTGCTATTCAAAAAGAGGGACTGCAGGTCCAAGGCACCAATATAATTTTTCTTTCAAGTCCCTTCCCATCTTTGTTCTCCAGCTCTTTACCAGGGCTGCAATGCCAGTCAGCAGCTGATTTTCTGGCAAACACATAGCAAAGCTGAAGCCTGACACACAGTGGCATACTCAGTAAAAATTGCAAGTCTACAAAATCGCCCCCATTTATTGGCTTTACAATTACTCCCTGCCCTGGAGCACCTGAGAGCAAGCTTATGTTTTGGCATTTACTTAACAAAGCTTGCAATTTTAGGGTAGTACTCCGAGAGGGAAAAAGACTATGTTTTCATAGGTCAGAAGTGAGTGATTTGGCTCACAGATTAATTTACACCTCGGGTCCAAAAAAAGCAAAGCAGTGATACAGCAAGGTACATATCCAGCGTAAATGATCTTGGCAGTGGCAACAGTGCTGAGTTAAAGAACAAATCTGAGGGAGATGCCATGTGCCTCTCCCCTGGCTGCTGGGGACACAGCCCTGCCCCACACCCTGCTGCCCAGCTGGCACTTCCAGGGCAGGTGTTCCACCGAAGTCCCCAGAAAGCAAGCAGGAATGAGCCCTTCTCCATGCATTTAAAACCAGATCAACCCACAGATGAATCCCCTCTGGCCTTTCAGCTCTGAGGGTATCAGGTCTAAACTATTCTTAGACAGCCTTCCCAGGGTCAGACAGCTGCCTTCATGGTCACAGAGGAACAATCACTTTCCTGATTCTTACGCTTTTCCCTGGATTCCTCCTGGTTTCCTCCCCTTCAGTAACATGCCCATGCATCCTCTTTGACAGGGTTTTTCTCTAAACAATGCAGCCAGGGGTCATGATTAATCACAGAGTTTTCCATACTCCATCTCCCTGCTCATTGTCCCATGCCACTTGCTGGAATCCTGATCTTTATTAGCTGCTCTTATCATGACTCGATTACACATTAACAGAAGCTCTCCTTACTCAGCAGGATTTCCTTGTGGCTTCAGAGGGCAGCCCTGTGGAATGAGCCACCCACTAGAGCCAGCCTAGGAAGTCATTGATCTCAATCAAGCTGCACAAGGGGACACGGAAAGCTTCAGGACAACTTTGAGGAACTGGCAGGAGCAGATTTAGAGAACAAAGACTTTCTATAGGGGAGCTTCTGCTGCTTGTTTTAAATTACACAGTAAATATTGGAGCCCAATGAGCTGTGCTCCAATAGCAGCTACAGAGCTGCCTGAGACCTTTCAGCACAGGGACTGCATCCAGCTAAAACATCCCCTGCCCACTTAGCTACTCAGCCAGAAAATACTGCCTTTGGGATTGTTGTTATCTCTCTGCTTTCAAGAAATTAGACTGATACAGTTCCTAGAGATTTACCAGACCTTCAAGGTGCAGAATCACCACACCTTCACCTCCCAGAAAGAATTTTTCTCCTTTAATTTTACTATCACCTTGCCCAGGCAGGTTAAATGACATCAACTTATATCAATGGTTCTTACTATTCCTTCTTTTCTTAAAAGATACATTACACAGAGGAATTCACTATTTGAAAAGGACAGAACAATGAGTGCAAGGTGTGAGGAAATGCTTTGTTAGAGATAAGAAAAGTAATTTCTTAATGGGTGGCTCTGTGAACCCCACGAATCTATCTCTTGTGAAGGTAATGGTTCATCCAAGGACTCAGAGCCTGGTGAGACCTCCCTGTGTCAGACAGTCCAGGTGAGAAGCAAACAGAGCTCACTATTTGGGTGATCACAGCTTTCATTCTGTTTGGCAAGAGTGACATGTCTGCAATGACATTGCAATGACTGCACACTCCCCTCTGCTCCCAAAACAGTCTGTGCACATCTCCATGGGGTGGTCTGAAGTACAGAAACAAAGAGAAGGTTTGGAGAAACCATTGGATGCTCAGTTACAACAATTAGAAAAAGAATGGGTAAGACAGAAAGCACAAAAACTCTTCTGAAGAAGCAACTCCAAAAGCTCACTTGGCATTTAAGGACAAGAACTCTTGAGTTAAACTAGTTACATTCATCAGATCACCTGAGATGATGTAGCTGATATCTGGAAAACAGAGATGGATGTAAGCAAGGGAAGATGTATTAAACTGGTTATCACCTATAGGGGAGGAAGTTAAAATAGAGATTAGTAATTTACTGCCTGCACAACAGCCAAGACAGAAGACAAGAAAAGATTATAAATTGCTATAAAATCAATATTGCTACTGGGCACATGATTTTAAGTATCAAGACTCAACTTCTGAAAAAGGTTTGGAGTTCTTTATATATGAAGGCTGTCACAGCAGGCAATGGGTGAAGAATCCCTGTTACAGCAAGTCTCATCCCAGACAAGAGTCATAATTTTTTTTGTTATTATTTATTTTATTGCAGTGAAAAGCCACCACCACAACAACAGTTCTGGAAACAAAGGCTGCAGAAACGTTTTGCCCCAATCAAAAAAGTTGGATCTGATTTCAGATTTTAAGGGTTGACTTGAACTTTAAAAGCAAAACAGAAAACCCATTATACCTCCTAAGGTAACCGAAATGTCATTTTAGAAATAAAAACCAGGAGCATTTCATTCTCATCAGTATTACCCTAATAAAATACTCTCATGTTGCAGCCCCACCTCCTCCCCACCACCACGCCCTCCCCCCCAGTTTCTTTGCAATCCTGTGCCAGTGAAACCCATACATGTTGCAGGCACACACAGGTTTGATGTCCAGCTAAGAACCTCCACTCTGCACAAACCAAGGCTTTACCTCTTTATTTTCAGATTAGGAGCCTTCCCTTCTACCTCCTTCAGGAACAGTTTTCATCTCAAGAGGGTTTCCTGAAATACCCTGAGAAATACCCAAGAGGTACCAAACCAGAACCTCCTCAGAATGATATGGCCACTTCTCCATCCTTGTTTATCCTGTTCCCTCCTAGGTTCCACCAGTTCATCCCAGCCAGCTAAGGAAAGCTGAATAAATCAAGCTTACTGCCAAGGTCATGCCTCCCACTATTCCCCTTCCTCTTAGCTCCCATGGATTGTTTTTTGTGAGCTGAGGTGTGCTGGTCTCCCTGGGAAGCCCCTGCCCCTGGCTAGGTTCATCTTGTACTCCACCAAAGCCAAAGCAGATGTTAATACAGCCAGAGAGGAACATCTGTCCTGTGAGCATGCAAGGGCTGCACTTCAGTTTGAATATTGCTAAGACAGGGCTGTAGAGTAGAAAAACCCCCAAAAATTGCTGTGCTGGATGATCCAGAGCACTTCTAATTACAGCAGAAGTTTGAACTCTTATAAAACTTTTGCACTCCTGCTTGTAGATCCCAACCAGGATCTTCTAAGAATGTAAATCCTTAAAGATGTCATCTGGTTTCTGAATTTACACAACACAAGGGCCAAAAGAACAGTAAAAGCTCTTTATGCCATCAGTTGCATAAAGCTTAGGGTCTTCAAGCTTCTTGAAGCTGCCCAGAATCTTTACTTTCCTTTTCAACATTAACTGGATTTTGATCTTACATCCCTTGGGGAAGAAAACCAAGACAGAACAGAAAACATGACAAGTTTAACTTTCCTAGATGTTTATACATTCAAAACCCCAAACCCTCTAGCAGCTGAACTTTCAAGAAAATTATTCTGTATGTAAAAGCTTCAGAGTGAAAGTACCAAAACATAAACATTAGTTAACTTTAACTCCTTAGCTTAAGCCCCTAAAATAAATAAGGCCAATGCCCAAGGCACACCCATGCCATTTTCCCTTTGCAGTTGCTTACATTCTTAGCAGTAAGCACTGGCAGCTCAGACTCAGTGGAAGAGTGCTTAGGAAGACAGGTAAAGGGATGTTACAGGCACACGATCAAGGCTTCCTTCCAGCCAAAGGCACATCCCTCAGACCAGCTGGGGGTTCAAATCCTAAGCAGTGTCTCCCTTTTCCCCTCCACCTCCTGTGGGGTTAAGGGCTCAGTAGATGAGGACAGAGACAGGTGATGCTTTTCTTTGCAGTCTTAATGGAGACAGCCACTTTCTGAGCCAATATTGCAGATAAAAAAGCACTTTGAAAAATATTCTTTGATCAATGAATACAATCCCTGATTAATGTTTTTCTTTCCCATTCTCAAGTCCAGTTAAAAACACAACTTCTCAGCAACTTTAGATCCCTTCCTGACTGATTAAAGATACTTTTTCACCTGAAAACCAGTACCTTAGGCTTCTCTACCTCTTTCATACACCAACACTGCACTACTTTTCCCCAAAAAAAGAAGCCACAGTGTAACCCAGACTGCATTTCTCCATCACAGTACCTGTTCCCCATGGCCTGGGGCTGTAAGCATACCTGCACAAGCACCAGGAACCGAAGCAGTTTAGATTGCACTCATCTGAGAGTCTCAGTTCTATAGATACCACACTGTGCAGGAGGGGCACTCTACAGACTGCAAAAGGAGGCAGCAGCCCCTGCAGCCAAACCAGTCATGGCCCTCTGTGAACTCCATGGCCCCAGGGAGGTTTTACAGCACCAACTCAGAGCAGTGCCAGACAATCAGTCTAAATGAAGACAAGTGCTACAAAAAGCCTTTCCAGTTGGTGTGGGTGAGGGAGCTTTGGTTTTAAAAGAGGCTGAGGGGTCTGTTAGGGTAAGGGTAACTAGCCTAGGGTTCATTAGGGAGGACTCACTGATGCACTAACTTGAAACCAAAGGGAAGCAAACTGCAAATAAACTTCCTGCATTTAACTAAATGCCACAAGGTGACCTGAAGCCTGTAGTATGAAGAGATCCACCGAGCAGCTTGACCAGCCCAAGGGTTGGCACAGGCATCCTCACACTTCCAGGGACAAGTCAATGAAACCATTCACAGAGGGATCCACCTGCTGTCCTTTAATCCATGGCCAAGTACTACATACACACATCTTCTTAAGAAATACTTTTAAATATTCAGATGCAAGAGGACTACTTGCAATGGTTTTGATTTTAAACACAGCCACGATCCTCATCACGAAGGGTTAGGACTGGTCTTGTAGTCAGAGAAACGTGACCTTAAAATCTGATTTGATTCCAATGGCATTTTGGAAGTGCTTTGTCCTTGGGAGAAAGGGCAAAAAAAAAAAAAAAAAAGGCACCAGAATTAAGGTTTCATCACAATTCCCCCTCCCCCCATCCAACATCAAGATTCTGCAGTGGCCTTGCCAGCATCCTACAGCTAGAGCTCTTTTAATGCACTTTTGCTCCCAAGTAGTGTAATCACTCCTAGATCCTGTTCCAGATGATGAAAGGGTGAGCTGTGGCTGCAAATGGAATTCCTTTCATCACCTGAACAGTGTGCTTGAAAAACACAAGCAGCTGAAGTGTTCTCATCTTTTCAGTTCTAGAGAACAGCACATCATCACCTTTTAGATGTAAGTACTTCTGCTTAATATGCACATATTACACTATTTAGCTTAATTAATCAAATCATGACAACAGACTCAATTCTGAACTTCCCACTATAATCCATGGCAAAATAAGAATCTAGGGATGTTTGGAACAAGAAAATCCATTTACTAGTGCAGGCAATGGCAATGCTAAGAACATCTTCACAAAAATTAGTGTTCCTTGATTCCATGGCAAGTACAGATGGATCCATCATCCTAAGTCTAGTACAGAACAAGGGAGAGTATGAATCATCTTAATTTATGGATGCAGAACAGGATTACAAAGTCATTACAAAGTGACTTGTATCAGAAGCTTCAGACTGTAAATTGGTGAGTATCTCTCCAGCTCACTACCTGAACCACCAAGGCAAAGCAATCTTCCTCCCTGATAACGTACAGAGTGATACATAAACACAGAAATAATCTTTGTTGTAGTGCAAACAATATGCTCCCCTGAAAATGAAAGACTCTTGGTTTTTCTAGTGCAACCACTGGATGACAACAGATAATTTCTTATTAAGTCACTGGAACACCCCATCACTGAGCTGGTGCTGAGAGAGGAGCTGTTGCCAAGACAAAGTGACAGGAATGAAAGATGAAGCATTTGATTTCATATTCTTGGCTCTTCTGCTGACTCTCCATGCAGCTGGAGCAAAACCCAAAGGCACACACTTGCCAGGCTCTTCTATTTAGTACGGACCCAGCCTTTTGAGTTCAAGGAGCACAACTAAATCATACAGTGCTTTATGTACCATGTCCATGATTTTCTTTGATGCCACTATTGTAACAAACAGGAGAAGTGCAGTCACGTGAAAGCTGAGGACCAGAAGAGTCATTCAGGGGATGCTCAATGTGTCCATCTCCAAATCATTTAAGGTAAGAGCCTCAAAAGGAATTCTGGCAGCTGTGTACACCGGTCTGGACAGAGAATTCCAAGCTTACCTCTGGAAAAGTAAGTGATCTGTACCAATGCCATGAAGTTTGAGGATGCTTTCTCCCAGAGGACAAAGGATTAATAATCAGGTATACAAAAAACAGCCGTAAAATAGTCCAGGAAGGACACAGTCTGTCAAAACTCGGGGTATAAACAGAGACAAAGAAAATGCCTTTATGATTTTGCAGCTGATAAGAGAAAACAAGACTCCCACCCAAAAGCAGGCCATTTTCTTGAGTACTTTTATCAACAGCAGGAGATGGTGTCACGTGCAGCTGTCAGACAATACCCACAGACCTGCAGATCACATGGGTCATCTTAGGCTGAAATATGATTTAGCAAAACAAAGACAGTAACAGAGATTAAAATTTTAATTTAAAACTTTGCCAACAAAAATCGATTACAAAAAGGGAAATTATCTGTACAAAATAAGAAAGGAGGTACTCATTTTAACAAGAGACTGCCATTATCAATGTATGTGGGAGGACAAACAGCAGTTCAGGTCAAGTGACAAACTGAGGAACAAACAAACTGAACTTGTAATATGGAATTATAAAGTGAATTTTCCATAAACAAGTAAATTGACCTGAAGCAGCTCAGAAGCTAATCAAGGTTTATAAGAAGTCGATTTTCCTTGCAAACCTTTTCCTCTTAATTTAGAGAATGAGGACATACTAGAAAGCAAGACCCCATGCAGTGCAGTGGGCCAGTAAAATGACTTTTGCTGTGCCTTCTCTCAATCAAGCCTTCCTCTGGGGCCTCTGTACACAGATATTCTGCAGTTTGAGTGTGCCAGGGGTTTAACTGAGTCACAAACTATTGCATCTTCACTTTAAAGTTGGGTCCTGACTCAAAATGAAGACAAATGCTTTGGAGACAGTGATATTCCTATGACTACAAAGACTCCTATCAAAACAATGATTTTCAGAATGTTCAAGTCCACATCAAGTAACAGCTGTCAGTCAACAATAAACCTGTATTTACAACACTGCACTCATCTTTTCTACCTACCGTTTTACACCAAGAGACAAGAGCATCTTTAAAATTCATCACCAAATAGACAAAAATGGCAGGTGATTTCTATGCTCCAAGTTCCTGTAAAACTTCAGCACACAGTATGATCATTACCAGTTTTCTACATTTTTCCACGAGTCAAATCAACATAACTGAGTTGCAGTGAAGACACAGAACATGCATTTTTTAAAAATTTCCAGTCTAACTGCTTATTTTCCACTCAGCTTCTCATCATTTAGTATTTACAAGTTTTTACACCTTCAGAACCCAAGTTTAGTGAAGAAACAAAGTAGTAATAAAAATGTATCTGCCCAGATTCACTTCACCTACTTAAAGTTACCTGAGATACCTAAGTTGGGGCAGAATAGCTTTCTGTGCCCCACCTACCCAGTAAAACCACAGACAAATGCTAAAGGGCAATTCAGTCAGACTTTAAACTTATCCTAGTGACAATGCTCTTCCTTCTCCAACTCTAAAACAAAAAGTGAGCAACTACATTCTGACTTAGAAGTCTTGGTTAAGCACAGAGTAATTGTGTTCCTAGCTGAAGTGTTGGATTTATGTAAACCTAAGCCTTACTTGCTCACTAGCAGCTCCCAGCCAGGGAGCTCGGGGACAGCTGTCTTGTAAGAATGCTGTGAGACATGCACGAGTCCTCCTTATAGCTGGGAAAACTGAGATAAGTAAGAAGTTTTTGCTCAAGAGCATGCAGTGAGTCAGTAACAAGCTGGCATTACAGCTTCCTGCATTTTAGCCACGTGCTTTGCCCATGGGAACCCAGTGCAAGGAAAACTACTGTACAGAATCATTCCCTTTTTCATGTCAAAAATTTTTACCAAAAAAAAGGTACAGATAGTAATAAATAGTGTATACATTGTAGTGTATCTTCACCCTGCGAAAGATTATTTCCAGCTTTGATTCTTAGACATCTTAAAGCTTTTAAGATAAAACTGAAGATTCAGTTAAACAATGCTGCAGCCAGTACCCTTAACCACAATGTTACATTTTCTAGTTTCAGCAGTATTTATGCTACCCAATTTGGCAATCAAAAGAGAAACCTTGAAGCCAAGAATTCACAGATCTGGGGGGGAAAAAAACATGCCGGACTTCAGTTTCACCAGAATAAGTTTTGTAATATGCCACGAAGAGTTCAGAGATTTCAGTTCTGCGAGTATCTGTTATTGCCATTTCAAACAAAAGCCCTCTAATCCTTAGCCTTGCCCAGCCCATGATGTAGCAGGTAGGACAAATGCTGCATGGCAATAAACAGCTCTGCTCAAAACACAGCTTAATAACGGAAATTAAACATTTGCAATTTGCTTTATGAATGCAGCAGAGAGATACCATGTAAATAATGTTTCCAAAGACCCTGGGACTTAAGCACAGCTATGGAAAGTCAGCTTCCTAAACTTGGGGGCTTGTTTGAGACATTTGTCTCCCACTAGATTCTTACTTTACTGTGGTCAACAAAGCTTTTAACATACCAGGCAAGACAGAACACCACTAGCTCGTTCCTTCACATCATGGGACAGGACAGCCAATGGATCTGGTTGCGACAGACAATACTGTATAAAGAAGGCTTATTTTTAATGGCAGAATCACACTGGACACACTACTGGCTAACCTGGAGCAAGATCTACATTTTTTCCTTCTGGAATTTTTAATTTGCTCTTGAACCAGAAACATTCTTTCTAATCAGTTAAATCCAAGAGTACTACAGAGAGCTCAGTTCTTAAGCATGCTCTGCACCAGGAACAGTCGGTTCTACATCCAATTGAAACCGAAGAGTTGCTGTTTTCCAAGGGCAGGAATTCTTCATTGGTCCCCTAGCCGGAAACCTTGGCCCCAGTTGTGTCTTCCACCACCCTGCTGATCTTCTGCAGCCCTTCTCATGCTGGCAGGAGGGACACCAAAGCCTGACACTCCTCCTCTCCTGTTTGGCAGCCAGCGGTAACTAGGACAAACCAGAGCAGGAGGAGTTAGAGAAACAGCTGTGCCTTGGGGGTAAATGCCAGACTACTTCTCCATGCACTTCCTCTCAGCTGATACACTTTGCAATACAACTGCCTTTTCCCAGTAGAACTTCAGAGAATTCTTTCAAAATCTAAGCCCTCAGCACACTGACAAATGCAAATACTGGGAAACTTCCATCTCTGGGATGTGTACAGTAGCAAGAGAATTGCACAGAACCAACAAAACTGAGGGCAGTTTCAGAGCTGTTACCACCTTGAAAGACATTTTTAAAAAACATTATCTTCTAATCTTTATAGAAAATTAGGTTTACCAGATGGACTTACAAACACAGAATTAGAATATAAAGCTTCCCTATTCACTGAAACTTACATGGAAAGTATAACTAACTCAAGACTTTATGCTATGAAAAGGGTTAACTGAGTTGCTAACTAAAGTTTGATAGAAGAAGAATATTTACAGCTAAAAAGGATGAGAAGACAACTGAACTACAAACTTTGGCTTATCATCATAGTATTTCATTGCCAAAACAATGAACATATCTCAAGAAAAAGCACTTCAAAAACCAAGACTTGCAGTCACAGTGAGGGTGACTGGTACAGACTGCGGAGCAGAATAATTTATAGCCCTGAACAAGTCTACAACTGACTATTATTGTTAAACATTGCTGAACTGGTAGCTACTGTAACAATTCATGGGGATACAGAAACAGATCATTTACAGGACAAAACTTCTTTTATGTATCATCTGGTAATTGTTAAGGAGTTTTCTTTACTGCAGCTCAATTCAATACCAGAACTATGACATTTGCTCTTACTCTTAAGAGTGGGTAAAGACATAAGCCATCCCAAGGGGCAACAAAGAACTCTCACAAGCAACTTGACATTTTTTATGACTTACCAGCTCAACCAATAAGAGAGTCTGAAGAAGGTTGACTTAGCAAAGTATTTTACACTTTACAATCCCACCAAATATGTCTTATGAGCCATACAAAAATTGGACCGAACAAATAGTGAGGTAAAGAATAAAGTCAGCTTACAGGAACTGAGGTGTGGACAGAAAATTCCTTCCTCCCAAATCCATTGGATATTTAAACATTAAGAAGAAATACAGGTGTCCAACCAGATTTCCTATCAGCTCATTGATGACTCTGTAAAGCAGAAGAAAAAGAATGGTTTCACAAGGTGTCTTCTCTGAAAATAACCAGTGACAACCTTCTGTTCACCTGCCACCAGGCTTTGCCAGGGTCGTGACACAGAAATTTCCCTTCCCTCAGCATTTTGCAGCCACTTCTTTAGAAGGGCTAAGCTCCTGTACCAACACATCAATAGTGTGTTCCACCCTCCCTTCCAAGCCTTCTCTACATTCTGTATTGAAAACACAATTAAATACTTGTTTACATTGGGGAATTAGACCGTATAGCGATTAGTGCCCAAAATAATCATCTGCAGAGCTAGAAAAGTTACTGCTGTTTTCACTGAACAACCTGTCTCCTGCTGTACTGAACTGTTTTGTTCCCAGTTTTGTAAAAGCACTGCTGACTGGAGGCCCTTGAGTATCTTCTGTCATGCATAGAAACAGCAGGTATCTAACAGCAAGCAGTTTTCACAAGTGACGGGTGAGTCAGTAGGAGGCACAGCCAGAAAAGAAAATTTGGTTTTGCTGTACTATCTCCTCCTTTTATAACTCAACCACAAACTTGTTATTGTCACTAATTCTGTTACAGCGGCACCAAGAGGCCCCAGCCAATGCAGGGCCCCATTGAGGCAGACTGTGTACAGAGCGGATTTCTGCATCACAGGGTTTAGTAAAAAAAACAAAGAAAGACCAAAAAATTCAACAAGTGTTAATACGGCATGCTGTGGGCTTATTGCTATTTTTCCTTGTTTAACAAACTGAAAAAAAAGGATCAGATTGGACAAGTCTGTGAGGGAAAGAAGTAACAGCACTATCAGAGTCAAACTAACTTGATTTCTAAAACCAGTAATGATTCCAGTGATCTTTCTTTAGTGTGTGTTACTTTCTTAGTATGGAGAAGGCCTAACCAAACTCTCAATACTATCCCCTCACCTGCATTCTATTCTCTAGTTCTCACATGCACATCTCCTCTTTGCTTTTATGTTAATTGACCACCATGTGACACTGAGCATTATCAGTCAGATTATACAGTTTTAAGCTTTTTTTTTAATATTACTTCTAAATTCAACAGCAAGTTGAATAGCGGTAAAAGCTTCTATAACTTCAAATTGGCCATAAGTAAATACATACGATCCACCAATGATGTAGTTGAATCCCAGAATAACCCATGGAAGGTAACAGGCCTGAAAAAGAATGCAGTGGAGAGAGTAAGTACAAGTTAAAGATGTAAACCTGCTCTCAACTTCCCACTGCACTAATAAGCATGATCATAATCTCAATGCTTTAGGCATTACACATGTCCTGATCTATTAACTTTAGCAGATTCAACCTAACAAAGTTACTCCAAACTGAACAACCACTAACATTTTTAGACTAAACATATTCATTCAAACATTATAAGCAAACATGCCTTTTGCACCCTGTGTTCCACAGCAAGTTTGCATCTGGAACAAAGTCCTAAAGTTTTCAATTCTGAAAAGGTCTGGAAATGATCACACGAGTCTTTACTACAAGATCTGACAGAAACTGCCAAGGTCACACAGAAAAAAACTAATTTAAAATACCAGCATTTTGTCACTACATTCAGCTTTCATGTTTATCGGGAATTTTTTCCTTTTTTCAGAACAATGAACTGTCAGGACATCTTTTCAGCAGAGATACACTGAGTGATACCACAGGGAAGACTATGAAGAACTTTGTCTTTGCTGCATCTCAAGGAGTATTCAGCTATGTGAGAGTACAGGACAGCTTTAATAAGAGAAAATATTTCTATTTTGCCCCTCACCCACTACACATACACCTTATGGACAGAAATCTTTCCAATATCCTGTCTGACATACCTTAAATCTTGTTCCAAACCAAAATGATACAATCATGTCTCTGTTCAGCTGGGCCCACACATAAAGTACTGACATGATGAGTGGAATCATCAGCAACTGCAATGTTTAAAAAAGAAAAAGTTACCATTACTTTCACAGAAGCACAAGAAACTCAAGGCAGGAGGAGCTGTGTTTCAGAAGTGGTTTGTAAGCATGGCACATCACTAAAGTCTTTACAGACTGCCCTAGAATCTTTTACACTGTGTGCCACTGATCTGTTCAAAAACTACTGAGAAAGTTAAGGAGGAGAACCTACTTGGTCATTCTCTTTTGTGTGACCATGCCAAAGCAAAAGGCTCCACCCTGTGCCGAGTGAAAGAGCAGCTGCAGGGAACTCCCCTGCTCCCACCCACGGCAGTGAGCCCTGTACCTGTGCCACAATCATTTCAGTGCTCTGACCCAAACACTCTCATCTGGGGCCAGGCTAATATGCCAGACGAAGTGTTAACCATCCAAGTGCCACCTACATCCCTGTCCTCCTGAGAGGGGGAAGGTGCTCCAGTCAATTCCCATTTCAGAGTACCACAGCCAGCCTTGGCACAGTCACCTTGGTAGAGCTTGGAGATAACCTGTGCTTCATGCCAGGAGCTGAGGGTGTTTCAAGCACCTTTTTACATTGACTCTGTATTAGCTGATTGCACTATTTCTAATGAAAGAAATACAAAGCACTGCTTTAGCTGTCTGCTGATTTCTGAAAGCAGAAAGCACCAACAACAAATCCGTGATCTGGCTGAACACCATGAACCAGCTCCTGTGTTTGGAAGAGGTTAAAACTCATCCCTTCAGGGGTGCTGCCATTCAACAGGTTCCACATTAAAGCTGGCATCCCAACATCAGTCCAACCTTTCACCAGCCCCACGGTGCACTCTGACTGTCCACACAAGAACCTTAGGGTCTTTATTAACACCCTTTTTATTTAACTGGAAAAAAAGCAGTATCTAATATCTGAATGCATTTGACTTAGAGGCCTAGCTATCCTACTCTATCTTCTGAATTCCACAAAGGCCACTCAAGACAAGCAAAACCCCCCTTATTTTTATGAAAAAACACACTTTTGTATCAAAGAACCGGTTCTTCTTTAAGTATGTATGCAGATTAAAAAAAATTAAGTACCTCTTTAAAAACATACAAATCAACACAATCATTTGTATAATCTGTGGGTAACTCCAGCATGCTTTTCAAAAATTTGTGGCATCTTCCCCACAGAAAAGTGTAATTATAAAGTTATAGACAGCCCTTAACACAATAAACTCCTGACCAGAGATGCATGATCACTGGTTTTGCCTACCAGGGAGCCAGGAAAGTGATCTAAAAAATGCTAAGATAATTCTGTATGGAATCCTACAGATACTGGTGCAGTCTTCAGGTGTTGGAGACAGATGAAGATGAGAATAGCAGAGGCTGACTGAAGACATGCAGTTATCCGACACTGTTGTGCCCAAAAAACACTTCCCAATTTTCACCCTTAGTATTTGGGCATATAAGAATTATTTCACCAAAACTGGCTCTTAAGACCACTATCTTAATCATTCCTGTGAGGATTTTGTACTTCACAATTCTGGTCTCAAACTGAAGCTGTATTTTTAACGAAAAAAAATCTTCTGTTAGCAACTAAAAGGCAAACTAAACCAAATCTGAGAAGATTAATCATCCCAAGAATCATTTTTAAAATAGAAAAAAAGGAAGCAGATCTGAATTCATTAAAATAAATAGTGCATAGGTGACATCTTGTGTCCATTTTAGTAAAAGTCTGAGCACTTCCTGACTGCACAAAGACACAATTTTTGCTTCTTGGCCCCCTAACTAGGTTAGGTATGGCAGTCAGACTCAAGCTTATGCCTTCAGCTGAGGCTAATCCAATCTAAAAAATTAACAATACACACACAGCAGTCCATTCTGATATAATCTGAACATCCTAGCCTAACTATGTTCTGCAGTTACGTCTGTAATGCTCTCTATAAAGTCATTAAGTAGTCATAAAGTTTTGTATTATTATTATCCAAGAAACTGCACACACTTACCTGCATGTCCATTACCAAGCCAGTTATCTGTCATCACACCATGAAGGAAAATGCAGAAAAACCTGACAGACTACAATAATAAAAAGCTGCAGACAAAAGGGACGCACATGCAAAGATCTTTAATATTCAAAATTAATACCACACTGGTTTAAGTTAAAATTTCCAATGATCTAGAGAGGTACAAACTTTGTTTCATTAACTGCTTCTGGCAGCCTTTCAAGTTCCCACCTCAAGTCATTACCCCAAGGGCTGATGGGTGCAGTGGCTTTTCCTCCCTGATGAAACTGGCTATCTACAGACTCGATCAGTCCTTGCATAAAGTCACACTGAAGTTTAACAGCTGGATTCTTTCATTAGTTTAACACTGACAATTTGGTTTTCTGACTAAGGACATAAAAAATCCAGTACATTTTCAATGAGTCACAGAAAAGAAGCAATTTCTTAATGTGCATTGATGCAGGCTTTTAATACTCCTCTCCCGCCTTGGAGCGCAAAGAATCTGTTGTAGTAACTGCTGAGTAGAAACAATCACTGAATGATTTTAATACAATCAGGATGCTTTTTACAGTTCATAAATACGTATAAAATGACACCTAGCATTTTCTCAGATCATGCATCCAGGTTGGTCCTTACGTAACATAGGGAACAAGCAACTAGAAGCTTTTAAATGACCAGTTTGAAAGTCACGTCACAATAAGATAATTAAATGCTCACAGCCAACAGCCTGCAATCATAAAGAAAACCATCATCTTCAAAACAACGTAACTAAATGCATCTTGTTACAGCTGTGGCTTGACAGGCCTAGCAGGAATAGCAATTCCCTCCACATAGTGGAATGCAACTAGAGAGAATCTATTGATAAAGCATTTCTACAGACCGGCTCTCCTGGCTGTATCTGCATCATTCACACCGATGTAACCGCTCCCTTTTTTCCACCTGCCGTGCCACCACAAATTGCTACAAGGAGGCAGCAACAGCACAGACAGAATGGGAGCATCTCCAAGGATGGAGGTTCCACACCCTCTCTTGCCAATCATGTCAGCATTTCACTATCCTTACAGTAAAAATGGTCTTTCTTACATTTAAATGGAATTTCCTGTGCTTCCTGTGCTATACTTCCTGTGGAATTGGCTGTCCAGATCTCTCAACATAGAAAAGGCTTGGACCTGTTGGAGTGGGACCAGAGCAAGCCCACACAAATTACTGGAGGAATGGAAGACCAGTTTTAGGGAAAGGCTGAGGGAGTCAGGGATAAATTTTTTAGTAAGGCCTTTTGCAATAGGACAAGTGGTAATGGTTAAAACTTTAAAAAGGTTGATTCAGACTAGATATAACAAAGAAATCTTTTACAATGAGGGTGGTGAAACACTGGCACACATTACCCAGAGAGATGGTGGATGCTCCACCCCTAGAAACATTCAAGGTCAGGTTGAATGGGGCTCTGAGCAATCTGATTTAGCTGAAGGCGTCCCTGTTCATTGCAGGGGGGGTTGATAACCTTTCAAGGTCCCTTCCAATTCAAACTACTGGACAATCCCCAGGCTGCACAATCCCAGCTCTCCCAGCTTCTCATGTGACAGATGCTCCAACCCTTTAATAATCTTTGTGACTCTTCACTGGACTCTCTTCAGTATGTCCATGTCTCCCTTGTACTTGGGAACCCAGAGCTGGATGCAGCCCCCATACATCTCTCAAAGGCTGAGCAGAGAGAAGCAATCACCTGCCTCAACCTGCAGGCAACTCTCTGCCTAGTGCAGCCTGGGGGGCTGGTGGCCACTTAACGGCACATTGCTGGCTCGTGGTCAATTTGGTGTCCACCAGGACACCAAGGCCTTTTATAGAAGATGCTTTGCAGACCATCAGTCCCTGGTCTGTCCTGGAGCCTGAAGCTGTTCCTTGCCAAAAGCAGGACATTGCACTTCCCCTTAGCTGAGCTTCATTTCTGACCAGCCCATTTACCCAGCTTCTAAAGATCCCACAGCCACCTGGTTTATCAACAACTCCTCCCAGTTTTGTATTCAAGATCTGAAAGAAAATTCAGGTGGAACAGCACAGCTCACAGAAGTGTTTCCCAGCATTCCCAAACAAACAAGCTTCGGGAAGCTGTCTCCATGCAGATATCACAACACTGCTTTCACAGACTCAGGTAGCTTGTACCCAGCAGGTAAAGGATCTCTCCATGAATTTCAGGGAATGGCAGTGATCAGCATTTTTTGCACATGGCAGCTTGAACACACTAAATTCAGCATTAGCCCACACAAGAGCAGCTCAGCAAAGCAACCCAGCCAGCACCAGGGACATTCACCCAGCACATGCTGAGCCCTGTGTAGGCACAGCTCGAGAAGTGAGTGTGCTCGCTGCACACTCCAGTGAGCACATCATAGAGTGTTCTCCCTGCAAGCCACTCACTACCTCTGCAGGAAGGTTACACACTTAAAAACTCTACACAGTCGCCTGGCAACATTTGCTACACCTTAAATTTGGTCCTAGATAAATCCTGGTCTTTGAACATCTTTCAAGCAGAAACAGGAGAACCAAAATATTTCTCAAAGTTTGATGATGAGAAGGATACAACAATGCAGATCCAGTTAAACAGGAGCATGAACATGTAATCTGCTGGCCTTCCATCAAAAGCCCCTGAAAATAAAAAGAATCATTATGAAAGATACTGAAATTTTGATTAAAAATTAGGACAACCTATATTTTTCAGTCTAAGAAAGCTCAGTTAATAACAGTTGCTCTGCATGCAGTCTGTGGTCTATGAATTTTTTTTAAATTTTAAAAAGCCTTAGAATAGAACAACCTACGGACTGAAAAATAAGACATTCTGCCTACTGCATTAGAGCACAGGCAGTGTCTATACTTAAAAAAAGAACACACTGACTCTGGAGAAAAGTAGTTTTAACTACAGAAGACTTCAAAATTGAGTTGGACCCCATTCTTCTTATGAAACTGCAGGTTAGAAGCACAGAATAAGGAAATACACATGCACAGCAAAAGCAGAAGTATCAAGTTTCATGACTGAGTCATATGAAAACCAGCCCTTACTTAGGCAAATTGCATCCTCTTTACATCATCTCATCAGACTGAAGAGATGCAAAGGTTTTTATACTCAGAAAAAATCAGCACACATGACAAGGAGGATACACATGTGCAGCACAATCTGTTCCTTCTAAACTGTACTGGTTGTCTAACTCACCATTCCAAATATATGTCAAGTTTTTCAGGACACTGGTAACAAAAATAATAGAGTAACATTCCCTGCAGTTTATATTAAATGAAATGATCTTTAGATGCTCAGTTGAGTTTGAGACCTGACAAAAACAAGGACTAAAAAATAACTCCCTGGAAACTCCTTGCAAACATGAAAACCTGAGGTTCTCACTCTTGCTAATGGGGCAAAAGGCTGACACAGACCTTAGCATCTGTGCAAGACTCCCATCAACTTTCATATAAACCCAGACAGGTAAGGAGAGCCTGAGAATATTGCTGAAAAAAACCCAGACCAGTGCAGGTGAAAAACAATAACAGCAGGAATGACAGTGACACACTCAGCACATCACAGACAAGCCGAATTACTGCTTGTAATTAAACATCAAAATGCCTAGAAAGAATGACACTGCTTAATGTGAGCACTGCTCAGCTTCAAATAAGTATTTTTAATCGAATAAAATCTACTTTTAAGCACTAGCTTTTTAGAATAGCCTTCGTAAAACACAATTACTAAAATATCAGTTTTAATATTTAAGTTCAGCCATACAAATTGCATGACAGGAAAAAAAACCTGCTTTGAAAAATATATCAGAAAGTTCTCAAGTCATAAAACTACAGAAACTGAAAGTTTTTTCCTTAGTGTTGCCATACAACAAATAGAAACAAATAAAGAGAAGAAGCTGACTAAGGCCATAGAAACACCAGCTCAGGAATCCTTCCAGAATAGGAAGAAATCAAAGCTATTATTACTCCTTTAAAATACTTCACTTCTCATTATCTAAAGTATTGCTAATGAGAATATTAGACAAACCATTTAAGTTGACTTTTTGATTAACATCTTAGGAAAGTGTACTACAAAGTGCCAGAAAGCTCAGCACAGGTATGGGGCGAGATCTACCCCATGGGTCCTTCTGTGACACCTGGGGTATAATCCAGACATCTGGGAAGAGCTGCAGGCTCATAATCTCATCATTCATACAGCTGGGGAGTGAACCCCGCATACCCTGCTTACTCTGTTGATATTTGTTACGTTCTCCTCCAACCAAAGAAAAACAAAGACACATCAATCTCCCTGTCCTTACAGGTCTGCCTCTTAGGAAAGCACAAGCACAGTACAAAACCATTTGGATATTTCTAACAGCTAAATTTGAAGCTGGCATGCAGCAGCAGTGAATGCTCAAAAACCATGCACAATGCTGAAAATAGAAGTTTCACTTTCTCAGCTGCACAGACAAAAGGAGGCATAGACCAATGCTGATTTCCACCTGTAAACATTATTACCAACTTATACACCTTCCAAGTACAGAAGGATTCAAGCCTTTTTTGGAGAATGAAAGGCCAACCTAACGAAGGACTTCATTTATACCCAGAAAAATGACTATAATATAAAAGAAATGCATTGGTTCAAACAACACAGCTGATTTCCCAGTTTGAAAATCCAGATGTGTTGTGCAGCAGAAATGTACTCACTGTCATGAGATTTGGGCAGCAGCACAGACAACTAGAGCACTTTGTAAGTGTATCTACAAGCAGTGAGGTCTTTCAATTTGCATAATTAACCAGGAACTTTTACTATGCCTACCTTTGCCCAGTCAGAACTGCCAGCACTCTCATGTGCTCATGATCTACTGCAGAAAGGCTCAAAAGGAAGCAGGAACCATTTCCAGCAACTAAACTACTACTTAACTTTCACTAAGAAAACAACCAAACAATCTGGCACCACTCCTCCCTTTCCCTGCTACTCTTCTTAGGACTTAAATGTGATTCCACAATATCTCGGGATTGCAGGTCTGCCAGGGATCTCTTCTCTCTCATGGGACTTTCCAAACATCATCTTGCAAGGCATTCCTTTTACACCATCAGTTCTAAGACTCCATTAGAACTGACCTGAAATTCTTGTTCACAAAGGCTTTCAGGAGGAGTCTGGCTTTGCAAATACTTTAATTATTTATGTCAATTGAAGCAAATTTTTCCTAGCTTTAATGAAGCTGCAAAAGGCAACCAGTTTTGAAGCTATCTGGTACCAACGATCCCTTCATTTGAGAGAAATGATCCATTATCTGATGTCCTTTTTTTCACTTAATTTTTCCCCTTAACTGAAAATTCTCCTAGTCTGTTAACTTTTCAACGTATCTTTCAGGTAGAGGGCTAGACTTCCTTTCTGGAAGATATCTCTCAATTCAACAAACAGTGTAACACAGATAAGCAACCCTGTTAAATCAAGAAAAAACTGACATTATTTTCTCCCAACGGATAAACTCATTATTACATTATGCTCTATCATCCTTCTCTGATAAAAGACATCAGATACAAAAAAACAGAGGTAAACATCATCTTTTAACCTGTCTCACTCACTTCCTGAAATCCAACAACTAAAAGCACCAGGCCCTCCTACTGAAACAAGTATCAAGGTCAGACCCTACATGGCCAAAGGGAAGGACCCACCCACAAAAAAATCAGTTTTTAGAGCAGTTTCATATTGACCAACATAAGCTAGCAAAGACATGAGCCATCTCTTATCAGCTGCAGGCAGGGCTCACCAGGTGTATACAATTTAATGGATAACATACCTGTTTCTAATCGTGAGGAATATTGATACAAGAAATACAAATTCACCAAGTAGAGAAATCCTGTTCCAGGTCCCACCGGGAAGAAGAAAGTTGCTGTTATCGGCCGCCAGATCTGCCCAGATCAAAAGAGAAAGATTTATTTATAAACTGCAGAATGAACTCATAGGCACAGGCTTTTAGTTTACATTCATTACTTGCTAATGAATGAAAACTTGGAACATCAAGAAGATTAAAAATAGTCCAAGTATCAATTGCTGCTGCTTCAGCAGCTTTTATCATTGTGATGGTTTTTTTCAATCTGATAAGCAAAGCTATGAAGATTACACCAGAAATAATGCAAAACTTTCCAAACTGCTTTCCATCACATCTTTGCAGTAGTGAGCCTTTCCTGCAGTGCAAAAGAGGCTTACTGGCAAGGATGCTACCCTGTTTTAAAATAGCCATACAAAACCCATTCTTCCCTGCTGAATAGAGGCCAGGGAACTCACAGCCTTTAGTGCCCCATTCCAGACAGCACGTGCTGCTCTGAGCATTTGGGATCTGCTTTGGGACAGACTCCCAGCTATGAATATTGGGCATAGCCCACTGCATGGCAGCACGCAGCAAGGACAGAGAATGTCTGGGCATTCATGAATGAGCTCTTTAGGCAGTAACATTTCCAAACTGAGTAACAGAATCCTGAACATCATAGTTCAAGAAGGAATAACTGAACTAAAGGAAAAATCAATCATTTATGCTACTAAATTTTGGGAACAATACATGAATTGAGGTACAGATAGAGCCACAGCTTTAATTTTCTTTTTCTTCAGTGAAAATACAATGACATGACATAACAGAAATTTAAATATTGAAATCTCCTATCTTCCTCCATTTTCAGCTCCTCCAATGAAAACGCTCTCCCCCAACACTGAACCTGTAACATCACAGTGCAAGGAGAAATATGTCCAGTTTGTAACCACTTTTGATATTGCTAATGCACCCAAAAACATTGCACGTCTGACCTCAAGCCATTACATGGAGCACATCTAAGCACAGAAGTTAGCAATCCCAAATAGAAGCTTTGTCAAATTCCAAACCGGAAGGTGCAAAAGATGCACTTCTTTACAGAACCACAGAATAGGTCATGTTAGAAGGGACCACAGTGGGTGATCTGGGCCAACCTCCCTGCTCAAGCACAGTCATTCTAGAGCACATAACACAGGATTGCACTCAGTCAGCTTTTGAGTATCTCCAGTGAGTGAGATTCCAGCCTCCTTGGTCAGTCTGCTCCTGTGCATGGCACTCAGTGCAGGTGGAACTTCCCATGCATCACTTTCTGCCCGCTGGCATTCATCCATCGTCTGACACTTACAGAAAGTGATGAGGTCCCCTCTCAGTCCTCTCTTCTGGAGGCTGAGCAGGCCCAGCTCATTAGAGAGATGCTCCAGTTCCTTGATCCCCTTTGTTGCTGGACCCACCCCAGGAGCTCCATGTCTCTCTTGTAGCTCTGCCTCAAAACCGCCCGGGCCGGCTGCAGTCTCGGGTGTTTGCACTCCCTGCAAGCCCAAAGTTACAGCTCCCAAAGGCACGGCAGGCTGACACACAGCTGGGCAAGTCACCTGTAGCCACAGCCACAGAGCTCCTGGGCACAACAACCAGCGGCCACCGGAAAAACTCCCACAGAAAATTCAGGAAAAAACACACAAGACGAACTAGAGGGCTGCCAGGGGCAAGAGCCTCCTTCTGTCACCCGGGCAGGGACGCGCAGCCGTCACCGCAGTGGGGGCGCGGGGCCCGCGGGCAGAGCACCGGGCAAATCCGGGCC
>JAHLSL010000011.1:10592532-10617213 GCA_025920805.1 Petroica traversi | reverse complement strand
TGGGGGAGCGGCTGCCCCAGAGGAGCGGGCGGACGGGCAGGGCCGGCCCGGGCCCACCGGACCCTGTGCAGGGTGGTTGAGGGGGCAGCCCGGGTTACCCGGTAACGAGGGCGCTCGTTGCCCTTGAGTTAAAGAATCGCTGGGGTTGGAAGGGGCCTCTGGAGATCACCCAGTCCAGCCCCGCTGCCGAGGCAGGGTCACCTGGGGCAGGTTACACGGGAATGCATCAGGTGGGTTTGGAATGTCTCCAGGCTCCACGGCCTCCCTAGACACGCCTGTTCAGTGCTCTGCCATCCTCAGCTTAGAGAAGTTCTTCCTCCTGTTGAGGTGAAACTTTTGTGTTTTAGTTCAAGGCCATTGCTCCTCGCCCTGTTGTTGCGCACCACCGACAAGAGTCTGGCACCATCCTCTCGGCACTCGCCTTTGAGATGCTGACATGAATTAATGAGAGGTTCCCAAGGAGCCTGCGAAACCTCCGTGCTCAGGCTGCTCACAGCCTGGCCGGGCACTCACCCCGGGTCAGTGCTTCGGTTTTAGTTGTACTGAATAAAATGCCGTGGGGGCATTCCCAGAGTTTAATCGCAGTGTGGTGTGGTATGTAAATACTGCATGGTCCAAGCTGAAGAGCAGCAGCATAAATGCTGCTTTAGGGGCCTCTGCCCTGGGGGACTCTGGAGGCAGCCCCGTGAACTCCTAATTGTATTCTCCTGGGTGAGTTTAGTGGCATGGGAACTTTTGAAAAGCAGAGAGCGACGTTGAGAAGGTCTTGGGAGGTGCTGTAGCTGCAGTGTTAAGTACTTGTGTTTCAGGGTAGTTTTAAAAGCAGAAGTCATACTTCATTTTTTAGGATCTTTAATGTCATAACCCCACAAACACATCATTAGATTTTAATTACAATTTAAAATATTTTAATTTTCTAGTTTCATGGTCCTTTTATTGAAGAAAATAATGAACTGAACAGTGAGGTGCAGTTAGTTTTATCTCTAGTCTGCACCATGTCTATTATGACCCTTCTCCTGGTGTTCACTCAGACTGTAACAACCCCTCACAGCCCCATGCAGGTGCTGGGTAGCATATTCTGTGTCTCAGAGAGGTCTCAGCATCTTACATAACCGTGGTCAGAGCATTCTGCAAGTGCTGCAGTCTTTAATCAGCCTGCCAATATTTGGCACAGTTTTAGGTGTTTAGTTTAACTGGGAATTTACACCCAAGTGATAACACAAAGTGATTGGCTTGCTTAGGGCAAGGCAATAAATCCAGGAATAGCAGATCTTCCAAATCTTGACGTCCTGCTTCCTGGATAAACCTTCATCTTACAGCTTATTCTGCACATTTCTGCATCTGGCTCCATTTTATGTGGACAGCACCAAACAAGGATAGAAATGGAAAACTGGAAACTTTTGTTCTGTAATAGCTCAGATGAATTTTAATAAATAAGGCTTTTTTCATGGAATCATAGAATGGTTTGGAGTGGATGGGGCTTTAAAGATCATCTCATTCTAACCTCCCTGCCTGGACACTTTTCACTATCCCAGGCTGCTCAGAGCCCCATCCAACCTGGCCTTGAACACTTCCAGGGGTGGAGCATCCAGAACTTCTCTAGGGAGTCTGATTCAGTGGCTCACAATCCCCACAGTGAAGAATTTTTTCCTAATGTCTAATCTAAACCTACTTTCTTTCAGTTTGAAGCCATTCACCCTTGTCCTGTCATTCCAGGCCCTTGTAAAAACTCCCTCTCCACCTTTTTTGAGTGGCCATAATCAGGTCACCTCAGAGCCTTCTCTTTTCCAGGCTTAACAATCCAAATGCTTTTGACAACTGTGAAAAGAAGAGATAATAAAACTTATTTTCCCCCTCATCTAATCAGAGTGGTTTCTTACAGTAATGTACAGCTTCTCAGTTTTCTAGAACTTTTCTTTGCAGTGGTAATGATGAGCCAGGTTCCTTGCTGAGTGTTGAACTGGGCTTTCAGATTCACTGGTAGATGATACATCAGCATATATTACTGTTACTCATTAATAATGGAAATTAGGTAATCAGGAACCACACAAAAGGATACTGAGTGGTGAATTTCCCCCATCTTCTTTACATGTCTCCTATCCACCTTCCAACCCAGTGAATCACTTCCTTTATAGTATATTTTTTATATTAGAAATACATGGGTTTCTTGGAAGACTTTTCATAGAATATGGAAAATCAGAACTGTAAAATCATAAGACAGAAATGTTTTAATCCTATGTCTTGCAGATGTTATTCTAAGCATGGTTGTTCTTCTGGCTTTCTTCACAGAGTTATAGTGAATATCATTCACAGTGTCCAAGGGTACCATTCCAAGACAATACATTTTCTGAATGTGGCTTTTGACTGTTCTGGGGATTCTCTCCTCGCTGGAGACCGCCAAGGGAATATTTATGTTTTTGACTTGAATGGGAACAGGTAAAAATATTTCCAGCAAGGCTTTTTAATTGTCTGAGACATCTGTAGCATTCAGGGGTGTGGAACTTGCCTGGACAGGATCTCTCAGGTCAGCTTTTAACTAGATAGTTTTAAATAGATAATAGTTTGCTCAGGGCTGAAACTTCAACGCAGTCTCGTCCGGGCTCCCTAAATATTATTTAATCAGTTTAGCTGCTCAAAAAGATCAGAGGTTTGTAACTGTAAACTGAACAGCAATGCCATAGAGCTTCAGTGCTACCACAAGAAGTTATTCTTCGGCCAGTATGGATCAATGAATGAGCCATGAATTTCAGTAGACTAGACCTAGTGTTTTCATTTGCCAAAATACATTAACCAGTCTTTTAGTTTTATCCCACTGAATTTTAAAATATTAGCACTTATTTTAGATTTATTATAATTGGATATGATTTACTTGCTCTCTTCTTTTATTTTTTTCTCCCTGTGAAATATATTGAAACCAATTAAGTTATTACTTCACTTTACATTAAATGAACCAAAGTGTCCTAACACAATGAGAATGTGTATTTTTAAATAGGTTCAACCTTGTTCAGAGAACAATGCAGGCTTGCACTGCTTTGGCGTTTAATCTTCGCAGAAAGACAGAGTTCCTTGTGGCTTTGGCAGATTATTCTGTTAAGTGCTTTGATACAGGTAAGGACAAATTTCCAGGCTTAAATGTGTTGGCAGGAAAATTTATAAAATTTTATTTTTGATCTTAAATTTTTGGATAGTTTGTTTTATGGAAATCATACTGTGTATTTCATGCCATCTGTCTGAAAAAGAAAGATTTGGGCTCATATTGATTATAGCCCTTAGGTAAATGAACCTAAATGAACCCTTTGCTTTGCCAAAGTTCTTTATTCCCACTGAGTCACACAGGCATCTGTTTAACTGAAGTCCACCACAGGATTGTAGTTAGGTATGTTACCTTTTTTTTTAAGCAGTTTTCTATATGTTTACTTAGAATGAGTTACTCTATTAAAATAAAGCCAAAACCAGTCGACAATATGTTAGTTTGCAATTGAACAAGTTCTTAACTATATTTACAGTAAAATATTTGAACAAAGTGACAATTTACACTAAAAGAAATATCAATACTTTGGAGTATTTAAGTAGTTCTATATCCTTATTCAAAACCAATATTAAAAATTAACTTTACAGCTGTCTTGATTAGAAGTAAAATGGTGAAGGGCAGTGACAATTCATTCTTCATAAATTATTCTTGATCTATCAGAAAATGCAGTTGTAATGTCTCCATTATATCTAAATATTATCTGGATTTAAATATTTTTTAGAAGCTGTAGGAATCACTCATCTACAGTTTTAGGGTTTGAGTTTGAGATTATCTGTGAAGATTTTGATGTAACACAATGTTCCTGAAAATAGAGGAAGAATCAGAGTTGAGGTCTGAAATCCTCTGCACTTTTTCTCTTCCTTTCAAGAACAATAAGACAAAACTGAGACATTTAGATGCACTTAGAGAAATCTTTATTACTCCAGAGAGTACTGCATGTTTATATGGTGCTATTTCCAGATACCAAGTCATACTAAAGAATATTCTAAAATATAAATGGTACTCACCTTAGGGGGTATTAGACAGTACTTACCTGATGGGCTCCATCCCCTTCTTTAGAAGGCACACTCTCTAATCCCTTGTCACCTCTCAGGAGATGACAGCTTTATGCACTCCATTGTCTGTGAGCACAGTAGAAAGTTTATGAGCTGCTTTATAGCCATTTCCTATCTTTGATGCCACATCACACCTGGATCCACCCCATGGGCTGCCAGGCAAACCACCCAATGTAAACAGTGTGATTGCCACGAGTGCAGTTTGGTTGCTGAGGGAAGATTAGTGGACATGCAGTCACAAGTGGGAGGCGTTGTAGTCAGAGGAACCATTTCCTTAGAATGCAGTGCACAGCATAAAAATGTTCTGGGTTCTAAAAGAATTAATGAGCTGTTGCTTTCAGACTCTGCCTTTCTATAGTCATAGCCTGCTGTCATTAAACCTTTCTTCTTTGCACCTGTAAATAGTTGTGTAATCATTCACACATTCTGTCCACAAGTAAAAACAAGTGCAGAATTCTAACTAGAACATTCAGTCTCAGCTTCTATGGGTGTTCACATCAGATATTCTATGAGGCATGCTGAAGTTAACTGATCACATTGTTCATGACTTTTTAAGATTGTTTTTTAGGCTAAAATAAGTCTGTGCAAGTTAGCTTTCTGTGCAGAACTGAGTATAACTTATAAAAACTGTTGTTTGGAAATGAGAAGGTTGTGCCTTTCTGAGGTATAACAGCAGTGTGAAGACTGATACCTGTTTGTTTTCTGTTTGTTGGGCTGTGATGGCAAATGGTTATGTTCTAGTTATGCTTAAAAGTCTCTTTCATAGCAAGTGTTGACTATAAAGACTAAAGCAGAAGTTGTTCCACTTTCAATGGCTTTCATATATTTTTCATCAACCTTTGCAGAAAGCCAGGAGTTAGTTAGTTGGATGAGAGGCCATGAATCTTCAGTGTCTTCCATCTCTGTCCATGGCTCAGGCAAGTATGCCATCACTTCTTCCACGGATACAGCTCAACTGTGGGACTTGGACACCTTTCAAAGAATAAGAAAGCTGAATGTTCGTCAGTCCGTGGGTATACAAAAGGTGAGTAAAGAGCAATTGCTGAAGCATGAACAAGCACACTACAGTAGGAATAACATCACATACTAAAATCACGTTACTTGTAAATAGTCTTTAAAATACAGCTGAATCTTTTTTGTCTTCTTTGGGCATCTCATTTTAACTGTCATCCTATCACATCACCCAGACCATTGAAATCATGACTCAATAGTTGCAGAGATATGCTGGGAACTTTTAAGGAACCTGCATCTTTAGAGATACTCAAAACTTGCTTGGACATGACCTTGACTAATCCAATTTAGCATGGCAGTAGGAGCCATCTTCCAGGTTGACCTTGCTTTGGCCTAGGGTGGGCTCAGAGGACCTGTGAAGATTGATTTCAACCTGAGTGACAGTGGGATTTAAGGGTGTTGTTAAAAAAACAGTTTGGGTGTCATAATTTTAACTTCAAACAGTCACCACCACCTGCCCCATTCAGCTTCTTATTCCAAAGCTCTTCTGTCTGTGCAAAGCACTGAATGTGGAAAAAAATGAGGCTGAAAAGGAACTTAGCAAAAAGAAATTGCTGCTTTTCTTTGCTTCTGTTTGCACAGACACACTGGAAGAGCATGGGATGAGAAGGATGACATGTTTGTGTCAGGGAGTGGTTTAAGTAGGTGTCCCTTAGCATTACACTGCTTTAAACAGGTCTGCCTGCGCCACCGAATGTCACACTTTGGTCTAAGTACCGCAGAAAGTCCTGACCCAGTCCTGAGCATGGCTTGCACACGTGCTGCCCTGCAGTGAATAGTCTGACAAACACCACTTCAAACCAAGGCTCTCGTCAGGCTGGCCACTAAAAAGCCATGCTGCTTCTGCAGAGAACAAGGCTATTCATTTGGTGTCCTCACCCAGTTCTGGGTCAGGCAGAAATTCTGTCAGCTTAAAAGAGTCACCTAGCAATTACTATGAAAGATCATCCATAAATTTTTGTTTGTTTTATTAAAATTGTTGTGTTGTGCACATTGCTTCCCTCCAAAGATGGATGCATTTTTTTTAGTGGAGACAAGATTTTTCTACTGCTCAGTATCTTTCTTTGTGTAGGCTACGTGTAGGGACTTTTTATTGGTAAGTGGCTCTCAGAATTTGGTAGGATCAGGATGTTGCCATATGGAAATAATCTTTAAAGCCAAAGAGTAGTGATTATCATTGAATTAATAATCACATTAGGGAATCAAGAGCCTGCTCTCTTGGTTTGGTGCTACCATTTCTTACAGGAGATTGTGCAAATTATCTAGATTTCATTTTCCTGTCTTTAAAATAATGGTATTTATTGTCATGCAACAGTCTAAGACATACGGATAAATAAGTGTTTTACTGAAGTTCAGATTTATTATTAGACCTCAAGCCTGACATTCAGTGTGCAAAGCTGGATTCCTGCTTGCTCTCTGAGCAGGTGTAGCAGTGTCACACCAATCTTGGGTGCTTTTTGATGACTCTTAAGCCCAGCTGCACTCCAACATGCACCTTCTGTTAGGTTGGCATGGGGCAAAGCTAATTTTAAAGTATAGAGACTGAGGTGCAGAGTGAACAGACAGCAGGTGAGACAAATGAGAAGAAGAAAACACATCTACAGTGATCATTTCCAAAACATCACTGTTTATTCAACAGTTGCTTGTGGCCATCCTCTGGTGTTTTTTTATGGCAAAGCAGCAAATGAGCAACTATTTGGTACTCCAATTTACCAGAATTTAAACTTTATTCATCTGCTCTCAATTCATTGTCTAGTCTTCCTTGAGGTCCCTGAAGGAGGACAGACAGCTTAGTTTGTGAAGATAAATTACTGTGGTAGCTGAGATGACTCTTTTCCCCACAGGTCACTTTTGCTCACTGTCAAGTGACTCATTTGGCCTGAATGTCCAATTTTCAGTCACTAAAATGAAACCCACCCCACATATTTCATTACATTTCCAGATTTTCAAGGCCCCAAGAGATCATTCAGACCAAAACTATGAACTTTGTAGCACAGACTTAATCTCAGCCAGTGATACCTCTAGTGTTTATATTGCGTCCTCTCTGGCACTCATCAGAAACAATAAAGTTTAACAGTCAAAAATAAGACAGATAAAATGTAACAGTTATTTCAGAGAGTTAAGCTGGCTTAGAAAACGGTACAACAAGTTTTAACCAGTGCTAGGAGAGCTCAGCTACATCTCTGTAGACTGTCACAGGGGACAGGGACCCGCTCCCAGTGGGATCCAAGCCTTGCACAGTTACAGTAATAGCCACACCTGCCACATTTTATTTTGCCATGCACTTTGGTTAATTTAAAATGTACTTCCTTGACAACATCCCATTTTTTTCTTTTCCATATTCTTCCAGGTTTTTTTTCTTCCATTGAGTAACACCATTCTCAGCTGTTTCAAAGATAATTCTGTTTTTGCTTGGGAATTTGATACTCTTCACTGTAAATACCAGTTGCCAGCTCCTGTAGAAGGTTCTGTATTTTTTTATAAGGTGTTTGCAGTTACCAGGTAAATTGCTATTTTAAATATTCTAAAGGCAGACTATAAAAATTGTGGTTTTAAACAAGTTCTCTTTCTTTATTTGTAATATTTTTTGGAAGTATTGAGCTATATACTCTGATAAGCTTTTGAACTCTGCTGTGACAGATAGTTTCAGCAAGGATCAACAGCAGTTTTTTATTATAGTCCTGTAACAGTTGAAATAAATTAGGCTGATTTTTTTGTGACCACTAAAATAAGGTTTAAACTATCCTTTACTAAAGTAAATTTTAACTTTTAGGAGCTATTTTGTTCTTTCAGGAGAGTATCACAGGAATAATGGCTGATTCAAAAGTGATTTGAGGGCATGAAACAAAATGAACAATCTCTCTCTTTAGCTAACACTAATTTACGTTGTAGTATGCTGATGGAAACTTTACCTGTGATCCAGGGATGGCCAGACTTTGGTAGCTGGTGGGAAATCAAATCATCTTCACTTATGGTGTTTGAAGTCAAAGCGGATGAAAAGAATAATCCAGATGCCTGAGCAGGTGCGAGCTGTCCGTCACCTGGAATTCCTCCCTGACACGTTTGATAGGGGCTCCAATCAGGTCAGTTTTTTTCACAGAGCTTAAGACAGGAGTATTTGGTTAGTGGATTCAAAACCTATGCTTGGAGGTTTTTTGGGGGGCACTGGGGATATGGGCTCATAAGATAAAAAGGAAAGATACTGTGGTGAATCCTTGCTCAGTTGCTCATTTAGCTTAATGGAATGTCATTGCTGAATTGAGTGTTCCACTTGGTTTTACATTGGCGATATTAATGGATGAATCCTTTTAACTTACAGGTCCTTGGAGTGTTAAGTCAAGATAATATTATGAGATTTATCAATATAAAAACATGCAAACTTCTTTTTGACATTGGAAGTCCTGAAGAAGGAATTAGTACAGCAGTGATTAGCCCCAATGGACGATATATTGCCTCAGTAATGGAAAATGGAAGCCTTAACTTATACAGTGTCCAAGCTTTGACACAAGAAGGAAATAAGGTAGAGTATTTTACATTTCTTAAAATAGGAGTAAATCCCCTTAAAGCTGATATTTGTCTGCATATCTTTTGCATCAGCAGTACTTTGCAGACATGTTGAAGTGCCATATATAACAATATAAATGAAAAAAAAGTGATTTGTACGGCTTCCTTCATAATTCCTTCAGTTTGTCAAGTAATTTAAAGTTTTTAAGGTATATATATCACTGTGTTACTGGTATTAGAAAAAGAGGAAGATGGTATGTCTTCCTACAGCAATTTGTGTGCATGAATTTCTTTTTGTAATAGTGTTTTGGGGGAGATGGAACAGAATAATTATGCCTCTTCTGTTCCATTTCCTATAGGAAATGTTTTGTAACTAATGCACTCTTAAACTGTGGGCATGAATGGTGCTTTTGTTACTGTGATTTTGTTCGTCTTACTATTATTGGATACCAGCACCTATCATTTATGCACAATCATACACTCTTAATCCTTCCTGAATAACAAACATTCTAAATACCAGTCCTTATTTTATTACATTAATTTATTAATGGGAGTCAGGTTTCTAAATACAGAATTCCATATATCTTGAATCACCATGTCTTTGAAGTAAACAGTAACCAGCTCTGGATAATGATGGAGCTGGAGCTGAGGAAGGATGTGTAAAGATGTCACACACATTCCATTTGCACTTTTGCTGACTGTTTGACATGAACTGGGATATCCACTTTGTCACTTGCTTTCACAATCTCCAGCATTGAATTAATTAATACCTGCCTGACACTGAAGACTAATTAAAGTTTGTAAAGGTCTTCTGTATTCTTTTAACTGGTGCTATAGAAATGCAAAGTATTTTAATGACCTTGAGAAGTAAATAACCTGGACAGTACGTGATACACATCTATACTATCCCAATTATATTTTACTGTTTGCTAAGCAAGGAAATAACATGATGTCTGAGTTAGCTTGGAAGATACATAAACCTTCTCATAGTTAGAGCAATTTTATTCATGGACTTTTTTTCCAGGAGTATACAATCTATCTACTTATACAGTATAAATGTGTTTCTATTCTTCTTTCTATGGCCAACAAACTCAAAAATGTGGCATATAAAATAGTGTAAACAACAAATTATATTTCTGTGTGATTTATCTTACAAGCTTTTAACCAAGGTATTTGCACTTAATACTAGCCTCCACCATTCATGTTCAAAGTTATAGAAGATGGGCCCAAGTCCCTATCAGCGGCAAATAAACTGATCACAAAAGTGACTTCAGGAAAGTCAAAGGGGCCACAGAAATCCAAAGGAAGCAAAATTCAAAGCAGATTGCTAAAGCTGCAAGCAAATACATCACTTGAAAATAAAGAGGTAGGAAGAAGTTGCAAATATTTTGACCTTCAGCGTGCAGTATTTATATTTCATTGCCATTTGCTTTAAAAAATAAATACAGGCACTGATGAACTTGGATATTTGAGGGATTAAGGAAATTTTAGTACCATTTTCTCTCTATATTTAGCCCATACTCCTACAGTGTGTCACACAGCCAGAACTGCCTCCAGTCAGCTCGGGGTACCTCTGCAGTGGTTTAAGCAACTTGTGACACATTTGGATATTGGCTAGATCTGATCTGCTTCCTTGCAGAAAGCAAACTGGCACCTCTAAAATGTCTGCCTAGAGTCCATTTCCTTTTTTTCTTAATTATTTAGAAGATGAATTACTGTTTCATCTATTCCCTTCTATCATCACAGTGCTATTTTCTCACTGTGTGTTTATATTGTGCATTATATATGTGTGTGTGTGTGAGTGTGTGTGTATTCCTGTTTATGTGTCACCGTATGATCTATTTCTATGTTAGTATTCTTTATGGTTTGCTGTATTTGTCCTGGTTTATGGCAAAATTTAGGAGGAAACCTCTAGGGGGGTCTCCTCTAGAAAAAAGCCGATTCCAGCCACCCCTCCCCAAACAGGTTCGGGAAAAATTTCTTTAATAGTACATCCTTTAATAGTACATGGTTCAGTCAGTTTGGGTCTGATCTGCTTCTGACTGAAATCAATGGCAGCTGTGCTTTGAGTTCAGGAGACAATAAATGATGTTTTGAATTACCTTTTTTTTGTTGAAATTCCTAGTACAACGTAATAGACAGAAGTACAGGTTTGATTTTATTTTTACACTATGTGATAAACTTCAATATTTAGCCATTGTCATCAATTAGAGTGCAAAGAAAGAGAAAATGGTTATATTTATTATTGTTCCCCTGTTTTGCAGAACGAATTGCCAGGTGGATTAAACAAGAAACGTTTGCAGGCCTTACTGAAAGGATTTGGAGAATATCCAGCTAAGTACAGGTATTTTTTGTGTGCGTGTTCATGCTTGCACAAAATAAAATTGCTTGTGTTTACTGGCCTATGAAAAAGAAGTTGCTTGACTAAAGCTGCATTTTAATTGCAGGATGTTTGTTTGGCGTTCCTTATTACAACTTCCTGAAAACCACTTGGCATTCAGTAGCCTGACAGATAGGGGAATCCACAGTGCATTCGTAAATATTCAGAAAGAGTATCCTATCAAAAGTAGGAAACTGCTGAGAGTTCTACAGAGGTAAAATATATATTTGTATTTATTTAAATATTACAGAATTTTATTTTCATATAGTCATCTGAAATGTATCCAGTAGCTGGAATCAGCTGTAAGGAAAATTCTAAAATGAAGTAGTTGTGTCCTCATGCAGTTTTGTTTTGGTAACTCATACAATCCTGCATGTTCCTTGAAGTTCACAATCTTTCTGTGTTGTGGTTGTAAAAGACATATTCTATTTTTGTTTGGTTTTGGCTCGATGTTTTCTACATCTTTGTTTGCCTCTGTGTACAGGACTTTGTCAGCCCTAGCTCACTGGTCTGCTATCTTTGCTGAGATACCTTACCTGCCTTTGCTAGCATTCCCATTTGTAAAATTATTCCAGAACAACCAACTGATCTGCTTTGAAGTTGTTGCTACAGTAGTAGGTAAGCAATGATTTTAAGAACTCAAATATGCTGCAACATGTTTAAGCTTTCCAATGCAAAAGAGCTTTCCCTGCTGAAATGAATAAGGCATTTCCTAAGAGGTAATCAAGGTGTTACCAGGAATAAATATGGAGCTTAAAACAAAAACCTCAGAATATTAGACTTCCTTTTGCAGTGTTTCTAGCAATAAGTTATCAGTTTTAACAGTGTTTGTAAAGTCTAATTGAAATTATGTAGCATGTGAAAACCCAAATGTATCTAGCGTAATTATATCATAATAATTAAGTCTCTGAGACATGGGAAAAGTAGTCACAGCCACCCACCCCACCTGTCACCCCACCTGCTCCCTGTCAACAGGGAATGATCTCTTTCAAGGTTTTACTCTGTTCAGTTGTCCTGAACATGTGGTAACTCAAAACTAGGCATTTGTTTGAACACTGGCTGTGGCTGTCTTCTGAAGAAACATTCTAAATTAAAGTGCTTTACACTTAAATTAGTTGTTGCAGGTGCTGCTAAGTCTACAGAAGATAAGTGCTGCCAAGCATACCATAAACACTTTGCAACCACATGCTGTTGGTGAATAAGTATCCAAGTTTACAGAAATTATTCTTAGTACATTAAAAATTACTTGATCCAGGCTGTAGTTTTTTGAGACAGAAATACTGGTTTAAGTATTCCCATCTGCCTCCCCTGCCTTAGTCCCACAACTCACAGATTTTTTTCCATTTTATATTTGAGCCAGATTAGTTCTTGTCTGGTTCAGTGTATGGGCACAAAAACTCATGCCAGTTCAGCTGGAGGAGCAGTGTACTGTGGAAATGGTTTAGAAATCCTAGGAAAGAGAAGAGATGGGAGTATCTTAAACAGGTTTTGCTGCCTGAAACAACATCTTAAATGTATTAACTTTATAAGCAAACTTCAAGGTGGTCATGAGTCTTTCACTCTGGATTACAGTGGATTGTGTTCAGCTTCGTATTCTCTTTCAGTTAATTTTTGTCAACACTGGTTTGAGTACTTTCCCAATCCTCCAGTTAATGTCCTTGCTATGATGGAAAATGTTTTGGCACATCATGACAAAGAACTACTTCAGCATTTCATAAAATACAATGTAACTTCACAGGTAATGTTCTAGACAGTTTTTGTATACAAAAATACACTGCAGTGAATAATAGTGCGCTAGTCTTTTATTTTGATGTATTTCTAGTTTGGGGGTGTTTTCATTAAATAACAGTGAATTATGTGTGAATTATAAAGAATATATCATTGCTTTTCTGTTGTTTTTCCTTGTCCATGATCATGTATATGCTACTTTAGTTCTTTAGAAGTTCTTTGCTTTGAAGTCCACATTGCTTAAAAATCTACCAATCAAATTATGAATGTACCTTTTTTTTTTTTTACATGGACATAAGTGTGATGAATTAATTTTGTAATCCCTGTTTATCATTAGGGATGACTTTAGCTTCACAAATCTAAACAGAGCATTTAGACATAGAGTGAAATAATAAGTGTATTTGTAATCACCCCAGATTAACTTTGAATGTTTAGAGTGGGTGAGGAAACTTACCTTGACTTATAAACTTAAAAACCTTCTGGTTTATATCCTCTTTCTTCCATAAATTAATAGATTCTTGGTATAAGGCAAGAAAAATCACATTTCTTTAAAAGGGATGGTAAAATTGTACTAACGGATTATTTTGTCAATTTTCCCAAATAATTTAGGTTTATGCCTGGCCTCTCCTAGAAACACTGTTATCTGAGGTTCTAACAAGAGAAGAATGGCTGAAAGTCTTCGACAATATTTTCTCCAACCATCCTTCATACTTTCTAATGATTGTCGTTGCCTATATTATATGTTCCAGAGTTCCCTTGCTCCACTGTAATCAAGCAGCAGATTTTGAGGTAAATATCTTCATATTTAATACAATCATGTGGAAAATATGTATTAAACATGGTATCTGTTGTTAGACAGGTTACAAGGAAATCCATTTCCACATTAATATATCTGGTACTTGACAAATACACAATAAGTGAGTAAGACATTGGCAGTGTCCTGCAGTTTCATACAAGGAGAACTTTAAAAGCTTTCATAGGCTTTCTAATGTCACTAAAAGCCATTTTTTAAATTTCAGTAGTTCATCAAGCACAAAATAATTTTGTCTCTTTTTTGAGGATCTAGTGTGGATTTCTGCCTCTGGAGACAATACACAATAATTCTGTTGTTTCATTATGCTCTTGTCAGATTTTCAGAATTAGGCAGTATTATTGGATGTTCTCTGAAGCTAAATTAAAATGTTTCCTTATGTTTAATGTTACATGGGAAGAGGATTTTTTTCTTATGAAAATATCTCTGTAGGCAAACAAAGAGTTCCACCTCTAAAATGTGCTTATGAGCACTCAATTTGACTGACATCAAACAGATAACATAATTGCTATGTTTAATTATCGCCATTCAGAGATTTTCTTGGTAGATAAGATCTTTGACAGGATGAATAGTCCTGCAGGAAGAGAAACTGTAGATCTTCATGGCTGAACACTGAAAATCAAGGCAGGTTTATCCAGTGGTAGGAGCCTCTGTGTGGGCTGTTGGACACTCTAAATTGGCACCCAGCTTCCCAGATCCCTTACACAGCTGCCATTTGAAGAGAAGGAAAAGAACCACAGCATCCTTTCCCACCTTGAAGAAGTTTGGCTCAAGTCACTTGAGCTGGTGATGTTTTATGAGTTGGTAGGGGAAACTTTGAAAACTTTTAAATTAACTGTCGAAATATAGATCTCGCTAGTTTTCCTGATTATCCCCAAATATGAGTATTAAAAATAAATATATATTTATGTAAAAATACATAGAAGTGCATAATCTTATGTAGAATGTAAATGGCAGCATGTCTGTTACAGTATTTCTTTCATCATCGTAACAACGTGAACATTGATGTTGTGATTAAGGAAGCCTATCATCTTATGGAGGCTACACCACTGGATATCCATCCACAGCGTATGCTTGATGACTTCATGCCACTTACAAAAGGACAGTACCCTGTGTTTAATAAATATCCCACGTTCATTGTGGATTATCAAGCTCAGAAACGGGAGAAGATCAGACAGGATGAAATTGAATACTTGCGAGAGAGGTATTAGTGGGAAATTGAAGATAGTTTCAGGCTGGGAGGGACAGGTGGCCATAATTGCCTTTGTATGTCGTAATGTGTATGCTTGAAAAGAGAAACAAGAAAGTTCTGGAAAAGGATTTTAAACAGCTGCTAAATGTTGAGAGCTACTTGTTTTGACATGTTTTAAAGTTAAATCATCAGCCTTATCTTAAATAAAACATGTTTGCTAATTGGCAGAAAATACTGGGCCACAAGTCACCAAACTTGGAAGCTCATAGCCAGAGCCTAAACCTCTGTTGACCTTGTGGGGTCCAAGTTTTGAAGGGCCAGGAGTTTTTAGCTTGCTATTTAAATCAGTGGTACCATGATGCCAAGGCACCCTTAGCAAACAGTTTTTGTTAAGAGTGTGAGGAAGAAAGTACCTGCACTCATCTGTAATGCCCTGATGTCTCTAACAGTCAATACCTTAACTCTTCCTCATCTACTTTGTCACAACAAAGGGAATGCCATATTCTTTCATGTCATCTCATTTCAGCAGTTCATGAGTTTCAAAATAATCAAGTAATTTCTTGATATTTGGTTTGAATGATTAACATACAACCTCCTTCCATGTAGACAATTAGCTCATGACTCAGAAGCCAAAACACAGGAACAGAAAGCAGAAGATGAAGCCTGGTATCAAAAGCAGAAATTACTTCGAGAAGCTGAAAAACAGAGGCGAAAAATCCTGCTGGAAGAAGAAGAGAGGTTGGCAGAGGAGAGGCAGAGGTATTGGAATACAAGCATTAGGGGTCTGGCTACTGTATCCTGCTACTACATTTTTAACCATGAGTAAAGGAGAAATAACCACTAATTTGTGTAAATCTTAATGTGGGATAACTGTGGTCTGGTGGGTCATATTTTGGTATGGGAATTAAGTAATCTGGGTTGTATTACTGCCTTGCCTATTATTCCCTTGAGGGAATGCAGCAGATCAGAAGTCAAGTCACGTCATATTTTTGTCTCAGTTCCCAGCCATTTGTCTGGTTCCTTCAAATTAGGAAGTCTCTTAATCAGTCAATTGCTGTGTGCCTGCACACTGAGACTTCAGACTTGCACTGTGGGCAGACTGGCACTGCAGATTTGAGGGCTCCTTATAGGATCAGTGACTGTACACAGTCTTGGATTTCTAGTGGATCTTGAAAAAAGATTGCTTTGTGTATCAGTTGTTGAGGAAAGTGTTGTGATAGTAATGAAGCTGAACTGTAAATTTGTACATTTTGCAGTTGTGAAGGTTTAAGAGAATTTCAACATTGCCATAGTTTCTTAGATGAACTACATGTACTCATGGAATGTTTTAAGTACCTTTAAGATCATCAAGTCTAACAGTTAACCCAGTACTGCCAAGTTCACCACTAAACCATGTCCTTAACCGTGTTTTTGAGCACATCTCCTAAACCTCTGTAACCTACGGAGTTCTCTTTAAAGAGGACAAGAAGCCTTTATTTACAAACTAATCCTTGAGTTTGTGGGTTTGTTCCTTGAAATACTTTGATATTTACCAAATAAATTTGGGACTAATTTTGTGCAGCAAGAGGTACCAGGACACCAGCAGTTATTCTAAGGAGTAGTTTCCAGTTTTGGATCCTTGCAACATTGAAGCAGTACTTATTAAAGTGGAGCAGAAACAGGGCACAGGACTTCAAAGCTTAACTGGAGATACTGCCATTAGAAGGTGTTTGTGTGTCTGTGAATTTATTTTCTCATAAATGAAAACTGGACAATTTACAGGTATGAAAGTAGCTCTCCTAAGCTTTGTTAAGTTAGAGATGAGCTCATAGTAATTAATGGCTAACTGCATTGCGTGTTTGTGCTTTTTGGTACTGACCTTTTACAAATACAGATTCCCTTATTTCTGTTTATTTTGGCCTTGAAGGCTTGCTACTGTGAAAAGAGAACTGAAAGTAAAAGAACTGCAACTTCTGGATGCTTCAAGAAGGCGTTTTCTGAACTACCAGCAAAATCAGCTTCAAATGGAACTGAAACGTCTTGATGATGAAATTGCAAGAAAGGTTGAGTATTGCTCAAGCAATTCTTTTCTATAAGGTTTAGTAGTGAAAGTAAACGAGGAAAAAATGCATAACTAAAATTTTGGTTGATTTACTGTGATTTGTGAGCCCAGAGGCGTATTTAGCATGAGGCAAACTGTTTTAAGTGGAAAATGCATAATTTAACAGTTTTATTTGGCACTTGGTATGTTCCACTGGCTTGCTTTAACTGGCAAAATTCCTGAGAAAAGCCACATTCACCTGATTAGTGGCAGTGTTGAAAAATGTAATGAGCTCCTTAAAGAACTAGTGAATTCTCAGCTGTCTGTGGGCTGTATGTCCAGATTGCAAATAAATCTGGCATTGATTGAGAGGCTCGGCAGTGGCCTCTGGCCAGGCCTGGCTCTGCTCCTGAATCACTAACCCGGGCACTGTGGCATGCAGGTGCTGAGAAGAGAAGCTTTTGCAACTCATGGGCACAAACTGAGCCTTTGCCTATTTCTTCTGTCTCAGCAACACATTTTGCAGAGCACAGTGCAGCTGGGTGGTTGTTCCTGCAGTCAGGGTGTGTAACACTCCTTAGCTCCAACTCAGCACAGGTTCTGCCAGGTGCAAAGCAGTCACTTCTGCCTACTGCCCCCCACTGCATTCTGGCTTCAGAGACTCCTTACTCGATTCAGAGCTGCATCTGGCAGGTTTTTAGATTAGTGCAAGACTGGTATTTCCCTAGCATAGCTTGGCTGGATGCAGAACTCTTCCTATGCCTCTGCTCCACCTTTCCCTGTGCTTTTGCTATCCAATATTTTCCATTTTCATATGACAGAAAGTCAACCAGAATTTAGAGATGTGGGGGTTTGGACATTTTTCTTGATAATGTTTTTTTAAAGCAGAAGAATTTCTTTACTGTACTTTCATGTGTTTCTTTTCTCCACAAGGCATCTATGAGAGAGCAGGAAACAGCTGCTGCAGTTCAGGATTTAAAACTCCTACAGATAGAACTTGAATCACAGAAACAGATTTTTGAACAGGTAATTATTTGGGAACGATACTAAATATAAATATTTAATGGTTCTTCCTCTGAAGCCCTTGGATTTGATTGTGTTCATTCAACCAGACCTTGTGAGGACAAAGGGGGCCTGGCTTTTTTTTCACTTTTTTCTCTTTAATAACTTTTTTTAGAATAAATCCTCTGTTAATAAAAGCATTAACAGAACTCACTATTATCTTGGGGAGTTTGGGGTGAAAATACTCACACCCTCCTCATTTTATTCTACTCCTGTGCTGAGGTATCATTTGGTTGCTTCAGGGTTTAGCTGTGGGCTCAGCTGCTTGAGGGAGGTGAGGAACGTGTAAGTAAGAAATAAGTGTATAACAATGTGTTGCTCATCCCAGAAACTCCCACCTTTTCATCTGTGATATCCAGACATATCTGCATTTTCTGGACAGAACAGTATAGCAGATTGATGTAGGTGATGAAAAAATGTCTGGTTGCCAACATCATTAAGCAAAAAGGAGTGGATGGTTCATCGGGAATGTGCAGTTCCTTTCTGAAATGACTGATTTATTCAGAAATATGGCTATTCAGTAATAAAGGGCTTTCATCAGAAATTCTGTTTAAAGTTAAATTTTAGTTAATTATTATAAATAATTATTAGAAATTACTGAAAAGGCTTTAGAATTGTTAATTTTTATTAAAACTACTAAGTTAAGTGTTTAGAAAACACAGCTACATGTACCCATCTTGAGTATATGTAGATCGAAGGGAATAAAGAAGAATTAGACATCCAGCCCTCTGACCCTCATTTTGAAACGTGTCAGCTTTTATTTTGGTTTTTTAAAGCTTTTGGTCATACACTTTTTGTAATCCGTACTGAGCATGACTGGGCTAAATTTCTGTTAGCATTTATTAATTCAATACACAGCCAACTGTATTGTGGCTACATAACACAGAGCAGGCTAAGCTCATTTGTATTCCAGTATGTGTAAAGTCAGCTCTCTAAGGGAGCTAATTCCACAGTGATCATGCTCTCTAGGCTAAAAGGTAGCAATTATTTAACTAGCAGAGGATCTGTGTTTGCCCACAGGAGTCTGTGCAGACAGGCTTTCCCTGCATCATTTCGCTGCTGTCAGCGAGGGTCCCTGCTCCACCTTCAACCTGTGTGCTGGCTTTGCCTCAGGTGCTCAATAGATTCCTGCAGGCCTGGGAAGGGGTTATGACTTTTCCAGAAAATTGTGTAGATGTGCCCCAGTGAATGTGAAGAAAAGGTGGTGAGCTAAAATGCTGTTTCTAGATCTGCTGCTGGGTTGTACTACTCTGGCAAATCATGTCTGTGCTCAAGCTGCAGATGTGTTTATTACAAGTCCCAGTGCCATGAAACACGGTTTATATTTGTGAAATATTTTGCAGTTTTGGCTAAAATTTGCCATAAATTGCAGAATATTTTCATGATGAATCTAGTTCATTTAGGTTGGAATTCTGCTTTTATTCTCCACAGTAATCCAGAGAATGGAATTACATCCCCTGTTATGACTCATGCTAATTCCAAGCAGATAAAACAGCAGGGTCTATGACTTTCTTGGAAAGTTATGATAGTAGTGGGATGAGATGTGTGGATATATTCAAATACTCATTTAATGAAATTTTAATAAATGTTAAAGAGATGGAATTACCAATGTGAGCTAGTAGCTTAGCAACAATAATTTTTGTTTGTGTGCTTGGCAGCATCTAATCAGAGACCAAGAGGCAGTTTCAAAGGAAATGAAAGAAGAGGTGGATGCCCATCGAAGAAAGGTGGATCTGGAAGATCAACGAATTCAGAGATTGATAGAAGTAAATAGAGAAGAAATACAGAAAGCTCATAGAGTAAGATGATTGGATCTTAACATGTGTTCTGGAGAGCCAATATGCTAACTTATACAAGTAGTACTGGTTAATAGTACTTTAATTGCAATTTATTGGTTCAAGTTAATATGGAAATATTTTCTAAAGAAATTTGATTTCTAGATACCTATATTAATAAAATTACGTTTTAATTTAAACAACAGAAAAGTTTTGAGGTTTCCAAAAGTCTGACTGAAGTGTCCCAATAGCTATATAACATTGAAATTCTCTGGACCTGCCAGAAATATTAACCCTTTTTTCTTTTTTTTCTTTCTTCTCAAAACTTAGAAAGCATGTAAGACTCAGAAAGCATGTAAGACTTTCAAAACAAGTCATCCTCCTGTTAAGGAACATGTTTTCACCATAATGAAACAAAACCTCAAAGGAGATTTTAATTCATAGTACTTGGCAGGAAGTTCAGCTGTAGAAGCTGTCTTCTAGATCACAGTAATGAATGTGTGTAGCTTGACATTAGGAATTGCTCAGATATTCAAGCTCAGAACTTGTAACTGCACAGTTGGAAAAATAGTTGCAGCTATCCCACTGCCCATATGCTCGGCATCTGCATTTGTGTATTGTCTAGAAATAAACATATGGGTCTGAATTTTTGTAAACAGCATTTGATTTTTGGAAGCAGATGGATGTGGGTGAAAGTATTGGCATTCAGGTGTCAATCTTATGTCAGCTGCACCTGTTAGTGAGTGCCTCTAGCAGGGACGTCTGACAGGGATACTGGAGAACACCTCAGTTCTGGTCTGTAGGTAAGGCTGTGCAGTTGGAATAGACTGAATTTCTGGTAAGAAAGGTGTTTTTTTAGGTGGCTAAAGAAAATTTAGCCAAAGCTGAGCAGAAGCACATAGACACCAGCTGGAGGCTGCAAGCACAGCGCAGACTCAGGCGTGATGACCGGGACCGGGAGAAGCGCTACAGGGAGATTGTCAAGCTCCTGCAGGACAACAGGGTCAAAGAGGCTGAACTGCTGAAGGCCATGAGGGACACAGAAGAAAAAGAGGTATTTGCATAACCTCTTTTTCTAAGTGGGCTTGGCAAAAATGTAACTGTCTTTTGCCTGTACCAGGGAGAACATAAAACTGAAAGGTATTGGAGAAATATTTTGTTAGAACTAACCTCTGTTTCAGCTGAAAGTTTCTGGAAGCACTGAGTGAATTGGCAAGGATGTTTTAGCCTTAGGAAAGTGTATTCCTGTTTCTGTGAGTTTCTCTCATTTTATTCTCTGACTCAAGACTTACCTTTCTCCAGGTGTTTGAATGAGACATTTTTCAAAACGAAACCTTCACACAAAAAACATATTTTGATTTTAGGGTGAAGTGTAATCTATAATAATCCAGATGGTTCTGTTTGTTGCTTTTTTCCTTGTAACACATCTCTTGAAGGCATTTAATGTCTTTGTTGCACAGTGGGAAGACACTGTACACAAAAAAGCTCAACTGGAGGAAGAGCAGAAGGCGGCTGCTGCTGCAGATGGGCACAGGAAGCAGTTCTTAGATGACAAAATGAATGATGTGTTAGAATTGGCTGAGAAGCTGCACAGGGAAGATGGCAGTTTTGGTGAGTATGTAGATAATACATTTCTGTGGGGATGTTACATTCAACAACTGAATACAAATGAACTGTCCACTGTTGGGGATAAACTTAAGTATAAATCCTTTACATAAGTGCTTTTTGGCAATATCCTTTCATGAAACAGATATATCTGGCCAGACTTAGAAAGAAATCTCAGTTTCATATCTGTCAGATGCAGCAATATAAATGGCATTTTTGATAGGATTAGCTCATCTTAAGACAATTGTAAAATCATATCCGTTAGAAATTTTCTGTCAAGTAATGTTGTCCTGTGATGACATACAGTATTATACCAAGAAGTAGTTTTTCCAAGTGTTTGTTCAAAAAAAAAAAAAACCCCAACAAACCCCAACGCATTTATGTGCTTCCAGAATTGGTCAGTACATCCTTCTCAAGTGCTGCATTTGTCTGTTTTTGCAGGTATTTCTCCTATCCCTTCACCCTGTTTCCAAGGCTCACATAAAATTAGTGATTAATATTGGGGTTAGGTGATTACTGTTGCTTTGGGCAAACTTTTTCAGCCTTTGGCCTTATTTACCTAATGTTTTAGTATGGAGTAATTTGCAACTGAGCATAATTAAAATGGGTGTCTCCTAAAACTGCAAGCATGAGTAGCCATATTCCATATGATCTTAGTGGCCTGTTTGTCAGAAGATTAATTATATAGGAAGAAACGGCACATGTAATTTCTTAAAAGAGCTATAATTTCTTAAAGGGAATTTTAAGAAGTTAATGAAATTACAGAGCTGTAATTCCTTAAAATGAAATGCAGTGATGCATAGCTTTGACCCAAAGAGTAGCAACATTGACCTCTAATTCTGAGCAAATTGTACTTGCCATTAGCTGGAGTGGGTGATTGTTCTAGCTTTGCTTCCTGGAGAAAAACTGTTTTACCTCCAGCTAGAAAAATTCACTAGAAATTTCAATGTTTTTAATTTACAAACAACCTTTCTTTCCATTTCCCACAGAGAGACTGCACAATTCAAAGGCCAAGTGTACAGAGAGAGGGGTGAAAGTCCAGCAAGTGCCAAGGTCTGAAAGCATCTGTGTCAATGATTTGTCTACATCAGCATCATCACCACACAGTAAGTTTCTAAGTTAGGACTCTATTTCACATTTAGTTGCAGAGCATTGCTGGAACACCTGGCTGTGTGATTGAGTCATTGCTTGTGTGGGTGTTGAGTAGATAGTAAACCAGTTTATTGTTGTGTTCTCTTTCTCACCTGCAGAAAATGTCTTTGCTACCAGGGGTGGCACAGGCAGGAAGTGTCTGAAGTGCATCACATTTTGAGAGTGGTCCTAGTAAACCTCAGCCTAGTTTAGTTGCATTCTGACCTCATCTTCTTACCCATGCTTTTCCCATTTTCATAGCTGTGTATGATTTGGGAATGTTAGAGGATGTACAGCTGTCTTTCATCAAAATCTGACTGGGAGTTATAGTCAAAATTAGTCTAATTTCCTGTGGTCTGTCCTAGCTATTCTGGCAGTGACAGCTCAGTTTAAATCCCAGTGCAGCTCATGTACAAAAGTCTGCAGGCACGGGAGCCTCTGGAGCTGCTGCAGCCCCCATTAGCACCGACCTGGTGGCCAGCAGAGGCACAGCTTACAAAGAACTTGCTCGTACTGTCTGAGGGCTGCCTCACATCCAGTGATACCGAAACCCAGCATTCCTCTGCCACAGATGGCTGTTTCCCAACAGGTATTTGTAGATTTTATGGCAAACCACCAGCTGCAATGTTAAGTTTCTTGCTCTTGGTGTCCTTAGGCAGAAGACGAGCAGAACTGGCGCGCCAGGAGCGGGAGCTGATGGCAGAAGTCTGGCAGCTCAGGCAAAGGATCATCTCACAGGCCCAAACCAGGCTCTCCCCAACTCATTTCCCAGCTACAACATGGTCACCTTGAGATGGTTTGCTCTGGACCTTGGCTGTACTTTCTCATTATTAATCACTGAAAAACTAAATATGTATAATGTGATTCAGCATGGATCATAGACTGTTTATTTAAGACTTTAGGAGATATTTTTATAAAATAATAAAATGCTAGCTGGAAAATGTCTTTTGTTTGTAATCTTCTTGTTATTTTTTCTAAAATAAACTCATTTTTTACCATTAAGTTACTGAGTGTGCAGTGTTTGTATACTTCATTTTTTGTGGTGGCGACCCTGACTTGAAGAAACTGTTAAAATGTTGGTTTTTTTCAGTGATGTGTAAGTGAATTCTACAAGTTGCAGCAGGGAAATTTGCAATTAGGGAAAATAATCCTTTCAGGGAGAGCTGAACACTGAAACCAAGGCCCATGGAGGGTGTGACCTGCTCCTGTATATGCATGTAGTTGTTACACATATCAGCAAGGTCATTTAATGAGGAAGAGGATAGAGGGTCTAAACAAATACCTTGCTCTTCATAGTGCTTGTGGTACTGATGGTTAATGCTTTTGACCCAAGAGTCAAGAACATTATGTGGTGTTACAGTAAAAAAGAGAAGGGCAAAAGTAAATTAAAGTGAATCATCCATAATTGCTACATACAGTGCTGATACAGGAGTAGATTTGGCCCTGTGAAAATATGAGGACCGGGATCTTATTTTGTTGTGCTTCCCCTGGGGTTTTGCTGATGCTCTTAGGGGCAGCAGCAGCAGGGCAGGACTGCTCGTGGTGGCCCTGGGGGCTGAGGCAGCAGCCAGAGCCAGGATGATACCTCTAACCAGCAGCTTCTTGTCACCTGGGGCTGGGAACAGCCTCTGCTTCTCATTAAATTACATAAGGGCCTAAAAGCAAAGGTAGTTGGTGATCCTTGCCTTAGCATCCTCTGCATCTGGAACTAGAAACAGTCACATTAGCAGCAAACAGGATCCATGGAAATCTCATGGCAGCCATCAGCAGCGTGTGGAGAACAGGCATTGTTCCTTTTCAAAGGGAGAAAAATGTAACAGGCCAGGATCATCTCAGAGGCAGAAGGAAGAGATGAGAAAAATTGTCTTTTTCTGATGATTGTCTTGGAGTTTACATACGATTATTTCTATATATAAAAGGAAATAATGAACCCGCTGAGGTTTTGGCCTGCACCTTGGGCTGTGTGTGTATGTGCTTATGGTTTGTAGAAGCGGTGAAGCACAAACGAGAGTTTCTCACAGGCGGGGCCGCTGCCCGGGCGGCTCCTGGGGACACCCGACCGGGCTGTGCCCGCTGCCACCGCCGGAGCCATTCCCGGTCCCACGCCCGGCAAGGGCTCGCAGACAGCGCCGAGCCCCAACTCGGCAGCCAAAAAGAACTGCACAGTTACTGCCGGGGGCCCAGCACCGGGACAGACAGACCCTGCCCCTGGAACTGCCGCTTCGGAACCACCACGGGCAGGACCCGGCGGGCTCAAAAGCTTCCTAGCCGCTAAAACCGAGAGCAAAAGTGCTGCCCGCCTTTGCCCCGTGTGAGGATCGAACTCACGACCTTCAGATTATGAGACTGACGCGCTACCTACTGCGCTAACGAGGC
>JAHLSL010000011.1:10564234-10592132 GCA_025920805.1 Petroica traversi | reverse complement strand
GCCCGGCCGGCCCGGCTGCCCCCGGGCTCTGGGCTGTCACCCCGCTGCAACCCGCGCCTCCATCCACCTAATGACACAGCAGAGAGCTGCCACGGGGACAACGTGACTCCAGAACTGCAGCCTGGGAAAGAAAAAAAAAAAACAAACCCAAAAAAAAAAACCAGCCCTAAATGTGCACAATCAAGTGATGAGTGTTTGTATTTCTGATGCTTTGAGGCCAGCTCACAACCCTCCCTCCACGTAATATTCAGGATGTTTGGGAAGGGGTATTTTTCTTTTAATAGGATGGCGTAGTCACAAAGCTTTAAAGAAATAACCGAGTGAATCGTCTATGGTAATAGCAACATACTCCGGACGGGGCACAGTGACGAAGTTGACATCTATTTTTAAGCCTGCCTGGCAGCATGTAGGTGCAGAACAGAGCCCATGACCCTTTTTGCTGTTTTGAAGCCATGGACATGGCTGCTGTCTCTGTTCCAGTTCAACATCAGAGCTGTTTTTTCTCCCTAACGAATACTATGGGAAGACAGAGAAGCCTCAAGCTGTTTTGAAGATTGTGCAATGATGCTTGGGAGCCTACCTGCTTTTGCTTGAGCGCTTTCCTCACTCATATTTCACAGGATGCGACAGGAAGGGAAATACAATCGAATCCGACGGCCGTGGTAAATTTGACTCGAATCCTTCGTATGCCCTGGGGCTGAGGTGGGTGCCTCTCAGATAAGCAATCTAATCAGCTTTGCACTTGTGACCCATCTGGAAACAGATTGCTGCCGGAGTACACCACCACCTGAGAAGCAAGCTTCAGGTTCGTTTCGAAGATAATTGTACAGACAAATTCAGGGAGTGTGAATTTGCCTGTGGTAATAAGATCTCTTTATTTTTATTCATAGTTAATTCGTTCGGCCGAGGCGATTTCATGCCAGAATGCAGTCCTCAAACAAGAAGGACGATTGCAGCGCCTGTGGCACGCATATGCATGGTGCCTGCCCGGCAGATCGGCTGCTGCGACAAAGAGCCATGAACCACCCCAGACATATGGGCAAGATAAGGAAAAGGCTGGAGGATATCAAGAACCAGTCCCCGAAGTTGACAAAAGTGGATTTCAGCCACAACGAAAGCATAAGATTGGCCACCGACGCCTTCTTGGATGGTGGGACAGACTCTTACCTCGAAACTCTAAGCAAAGAGGGCGAGGTGGATTTCCTCTCCTCGGTGGAAGTTCAGTACATCAAGGACAACGCCAGGGAGTCTTATTATGCTCAGGAGTCCCCAGCTGCCGACGGGGCAGCCGCGCCAAAGCAGAACGATGCCGGCTCCCTCCCTTCAGGGACCTATTTCCCCACCATTTCTGACAGCAGTGCGCCGGCTCTGCTCCACACATGGATTACAGCAGAGAAGCCCTACTTAAAGGAAAAATCCACCGCCACTGTGTATTTCCAAACCGAGAAGAACAGCAACATTAGAGACATCATTCGCCGGTACATCCACAAGACCACTCAGGTATGAGGAGAGAATTGCTGGTCTCTCTGCACTCGGTTGTTTCTTGCTCTTACAAAGCTCAGGTGAACATGGTGTTTAAACCAAGGCAGCCCTGTGCGCTGCAGTTTAGCTTTGCTCTAGAAAGTGGCTGTGAAAAGTCTGTTAATGAATACAGGCAGTGCTTTAAAAATTTTTTTTAAACTCACATCAACTTTTTTTTAATGTTGATGGCTTTAAAAAAGCTTTCCCTCTTTTCTAATCTCCCGTTCACCCAGTGGATTGAATGTGCTGTGGATAGGGCAGCTTGGCTCTGTCCCTTCTCATGTACCCCTGGCAGTATGGTTTGATCTGTTCAGACAACTGCACTATTAATGAGAATTAAGCCTAAGTGAGCTCTCAGCCATCAGGAGTTGTTCGAGGGGATTTGTGGGAGCTGTGGGTGGAGGCCGAAGAAAGGATGGTATGTCAGGTATGTCAGCAGCCATCCCCAGAGGAAGGAAATTAATCAGAAAATAGATCTTTCATCCCTAATATGTTGCCTGTATCAGTTGAAATGTCATGTGGGCTCCATAAGGAGACTGTTGGCATGTGGGGAAGGTGCAGATGATGCCCCTGACTGCATACAGGTGATGGAGGCTGCAAAGGTGCCAGCCACAAGCCAAAGGCAGGCTGTCCACACTCTGGGAAACCAGAAACTAAGCAGCTGGAGGGGGGACAGAAAGCTGTCATGTGTGTTCTGGCAGCTCTCTTGTTTTCCTGGGGAAAAAAAATTTACACTTTATGGCTGTATTTACCATTAACCAGGAGTTTTGCCCTTATATAAATTGAAAAGAGCAGCAGCAGTTTCACCCAGGAATGGTCAGGAGCCAAGCCAGGAGGCAGTAGTGCTGCCCAGCACAGACTCCCGAGCCCTCTGGTGCCTCAGGATTCCTCCCACTTCGTTATTCCCCTGCGAGGGAGGTGCTGATAACACAGGTGGTCATGGCAGGGGAGGAGGATCCCTGCTGGCAACTGCTCTCTCAAAGCCTACAAGTGCTTACCACACCAGGGGAGCTACAGATCAGTCATTTTAAGTTGGAGACATCCGAAAGACACAGAAACTGAATAAATGTCTCTGGAATAATAAAATAGCCATCAGGTAAAACATCAACCCAGACCAATTTTCTGTCCCAAGAAGAGAAAACTTGCAGGCAAAAAATTGGGAAATGTAATATAAGCCCATGGTTCACATGATCTTCTTATTACTGTAATTTATATTATGAGAGTGTGCTGAAGCAACTCTAACAGCATAAATTTGTCAACTGCTTTTTGAGCACAGTTTTCTAATGGCACCAATTATTAATTAGCTTCTGGTAAGGGTCAGTCCTGGATAGCCTAGTATTTGATATATGCATTACAAAATTAAATAACAGAATAAAGACTGTGTTAATGGATGATCTCAAACTGCAAAGGACTGGCAAGTGATACTAAAATTTTAACATATTTGTGGAATTGGTGCAAATGACAAAATTAATTTCAGGCAAAAGAAATGAGAAGTACTGCAAGTAAGAGAGGAAAGTCAGGTGCAGAAATATAAATAGGGAACAGGTGGTGAAAAGCAGTACCAGAGAGACTGGACTGGAACTTGGGCATTGACAGGAAGTGTGGATGTGAGATATTCGACATAACTGTGCTTACCTGGCCATGGCAAAGCTCTTTCTGAAGCACCAGGCTTTGACAGCAGGAGGAAGGTGGGGCATCATCACTTCTCCACAAATAGTTTGGCTGCCTGAAGAGGACGCTGGATGTGCAGGATGTACCTGGTCCTTTAGGATATGCTCATGGTGGCAAGGGGAATTAGCTTGCTCTTAGGTGTTGGCATAGGCTTTGGAGTGAGAATCAGAGCAGGCTGGAAGCAATTAGTAAGACAGATTTACAGAGATGCTGTAAAGTTTGTTTTAATTGAAGGTGATATCCCATGAGCACAGTCATCAAAGGTTCCCTCTCCTGTCAGTGGAGAAACAAGCACTGCCTGAAGATAAGTCAGGTAATAGCTGGGCTGAATTGATCCTTTCCATGGCAATAGCAGACATTAGACAAGACCAGCACTTCCAAGTATGGAAGTAGTTTTATATCACATTTACAGTTCCCTTGATCCATATTTGCTGCAGGCTGTGCATTGAAATAGTTGTCAGGGCTTTTATGCCCAATCCTGCGACTTTTACACACTGTTCTGCCAGTTGTGAATTGGGGAGCATGGATGTGTGGTCAAATTGTAGCAGTTCGTTTATAAATCAGTGTTTTAAGAAAGTCATATGGAGTTGTTTGAGTCTATCACCCCACCACCACCAACAGGGTGAGGCTTTTTAAAGCAAGGCTGTTGAGGTGTAAATCATAAAGAGAAAGCATCATCCAGGGATTCTTGCTGAATTCCTGTGCCTTACACCACCTAGTGAGCCGTGTGGCAAGGGCTGTGGTCTTTTATTTGGCCTTATCATTCTCTGATTGGTATTTCAGTAGATTTCCTAGTGCTGAAATCTCACCTACAAATCCATTGGTCATCTTGGGTTATATGTTGTGTTTTATATTGGCTTTATGTGACCAATAAAACAATGAGGCAATATGTTTCATCAGTTTAGTGATTCAGGCACTTAGGGAGAAAACCAGAAAAAATACCCACATATAACTGAGTATTTGTGTTTATTGGAATATTTTTTTAAGACAAGTAAACTACATCACTGTGTGCTCATAGCAACCTTAAGTTATGTAAATGGACTGTGCTAATGCCTCTGCTCTTTTCCTAAAGGTGTTGGCTATCGTGATGGATGTGTTCACAGACACTGAGATTCTCTGTGACCTCCTGGAGGCAGCAAACAAGCGCATGGTCTTTGTCTACCTGCTGCTCGACCATGGCAGCATTGGTCTTTTCTTGGAGATGTGCGACAAGTTGCAAATTGCTGAGGATCTCTTCAAGGTACTGTGGCTCTGTGGAGCTCTTAGGCTGAGATCTGTCTGCAGGCACTCTGAGCTAGAAGCATGGTTATGCCAGGCTCAATCACCTTCTAATTAAAAGGGAGCAGATTTCCTGGGGTAGTGTTAGTGCACCCAGTTCTTCTTTGAAGATGCCTACGTTTTCACATGGATATTGTGAAAGGTCCCCAGATGAAACTCATCTTGGCCCTGAAGTCTTAAAACAGGGCTTAAATTTCCTAGTAGAGTTATCTAACACAGACATTAGAGCTGCTTCTGTTTAATAGCTCTGCAGTAGCTGTGGTCTGGCAGCCACAGGGAGAAGGTGCACAAACTCTTTTGCATGGCCATTGCTTGGTTGCACTGGGTTGTTTCTAATAAAATGTGTTAAAGCCCTTTTAAAGATAACACCTCAAGTTTAGGTGGCTAAAATTTAGGTTAGTTTCTGCCTTCATCTCTGTCAGAAGGAACTGGCTTTTAAAGAACCCCTCCTAGGGATTATTTCAGTTGTTGCTTGAGAGGCTGCAGAGCTCCTCTGGCATCTCCCTGGGGATGGGTGATACTGCAGAGGCCACAGACCTCTGGAATGGCAGCTGTGGACACACTGGAGACCTGAGGGCATCTTACCTGTTTTTCAATAGCTGAATTCCATCCCAAATATATAAAGAAGCTGAAATTAGTAATGCATGTTCATAACTGTTTGCATGCTTGTAAACTCTTACTGCTAAGGAGAACAAGCCTGTGCAGTTTATTTTAAGTCTGCTGCTACAGCACAAGTCAAATCCTTGGTGCCACTCATTTACTAAGGCCTTGATTCAGCAAAGTGTGTGCATGGACAGCAGAGTCAGGGCCTGAAGGGCACTTGCTCAGGTACAAGGACAGTGCAGAGCATCCCACGGGCCAAACTGATGTGCTTGTCCCCTCACACAAGTGCCTGCATCTCATCCCAAAGGACAGCATTTGCCTGGGCTGCTCCAGAAGAGCAGCACGTGTGTCCTTGCAGGCCCAGATGGGTTGGAGGAGCAGAGGTTTTGCCCTGCTATGTCATGCCACAGCCACTGTAAATCAAGGAAGTACAGTTACAGCAAGTTGTGCCTGGGGTGTCAGTGACAACAGGCTGCTCCCAGCTATGGACACGTCCGTGCTCCTTTTGGCTGGGGTAGGGTCAGTTACTATCACACAGCACAGCCCCACCTGCATGAGCTTCCATGCAGGTTTATATCCCCAGTGAAACAAGAAACCCCATGGCCAGTGAGAGACCTTGGATAGGTTTCCTCTGGACACAAACCTTCAAATATCACATCACAGAGTCCAGGAAGAAATTTGACTTTGGGACAGTGAAGAGCTAAAGGCAGTGGGGGGAAAGGGTCCTCCCTGTCTGATTTTTAATTAAAAAGTCATGTAATTCACTCGGTTTCATTTTTCTTTACAGAATATTTCAGTTCGCAGTGTTACTGGAGAGGTTTACTGTGCCAAATCAGGCAGGAAATTTTCAGGTCAAATTCGAGAAAAATTTCTGATATCTGACTGGAGATATGTGCTCTCTGGATCTTACAGGTGAGAAAAGCCACTGCAGTTCATGTCTAGCTACTCTTTTATGATTTTTAATACTTCTTCCCAAAAAAGTGTCATGGAAATTTCTGTACAAGTAAGCAGCTTTTGTTCAACAAAAAAACACCTCATGTTTTCAAGTATATGTCATTTTTCAAAAATCTACTTAATTTGCTTTAAAGCTACTATTAGTTCTTTATGGAGCATGGGTTTTAATTTAAATGTTCAGAAACTAATGTAAACAACTTTGCCAGTGCAGCCCTGGGGCAAAACTAGAAATGTAGCTTAATATTATGCCTTCCTCATTGTTTGGGTTTTCAGGTGTTGTGATCATGAGACATGATACATTTCTGTCTCCCTCGGGATCCCTTAATGTAGCATATGTCACTCAGCCTATCTGAGGATTTGTTCTTCATATGACAAATTTAGTGATTAAAGGTAAAATAGAAATACTTCAAGACTTACTGTTTCACCCTGTGTTTCATTGATATGGAGGCAGTATATATCTACATAATTGCTGTACCTTCATTTTTCCTTTTAAAAAATTTCTTTGTTCTTTTTTTTTTTGTTTTAATTGTGCTGCTATAATTATTTCAGGTAGTGGATATAGCATCTTAACAACTGGATTTTTAATTCAGATCCTATATCGTCTGGTCAGGGAATTTCAGGAGACTCTGAGCTTGCATCAAATAAATGAAGTTTTTAAGCATCATGGCTACATAGATAAGTTTCACGAATGACCAAGTGTATCTTATAAATCCAGGTACAAAAATACAAGAGGTGATTATTTAATTTAAAGGATGTGATTGTTTTTCTTAATCCCAGTTTACTGTTTGAAAGCTTAAATGCCTCTGGTCTGATAAAACGGTGCCATGAGGAAGATTACAGAAGTATAGTAACAAAGGAAAAAGTGGGGATGGGCTGCAGAAACTCAGGTGTACACAAACACAGGCACCCACTTCTCATTCCATTTCCAAATGAACCATCAGACAAAAATTAGTGGACACTCAGGGCTGGGTTTTTTTATTGACTGTTCTTTTGTTTTCTTGTTATTTGGGTGTTTTTTAATCCCTTACCAAAGATGTGTTGAAATGCAGCAGCAGACGTGTATAGAGTAGAAGTGAAGGATGTGTATGAGAAGGACAGAACAAGATCTATTTTCTTTGACCAAGAAGCTTTCTTTTGGTTTCTCTTTCAATACCAAAAAAACTAAAAACACCTGAAGTCCTGTGTAGTCACTTTGTCTTTCTCTACTGCTGTTGAATATCTTCTAATCTCAAGTACCTTATCAAACTATGTAATTCTGTATTCAGCACATAAACAGAGAGGGTGGTGAGGCACAAATCTGTTTAAAACTATAAAAAAACCTATTTAACTTCAGCACGTTCAGCATCAGTTTGCAATTCACATGGATTGTAGCTGGCTATCAGTATGTGGCATTTCTTGCTAGCCCTCGTTTATTAATCTGAAAGATTTTTGTTATGCCTAAATCTTAACCCACCAACCTCTTCAGGTATAAACAAGAATGATGTTGAGTGAAACAGACTCAAACTCTTCTGCAATGCATTTGTTGGAAATCACACTGGAGTAGATCTTAAAACTCATAGAAAGATTTTAAAATTCAACACCAAGTTTCACCTAAGTGCTAAGCTTTGCATGATGTTGTAGTAGTGGTGGGAGGAACAGGCTGAGGAAATAAAATAGCCCTTCATGACACACAGCTTTAAAAGGGACCTGGCTCACCGTTTCACAAAGTTTTTCAGGACAGAAAATATTTGCCTAATGGACAATGAAGACTGACGCAGGCAATTAATTAGAGGCAAAGGAACCACCCCCAAGTCTGTGGCATCTCCAGCTCTGGAGTGTTTTTTAAAAGAATGCTAACAAACCACTTCTTGGGTCAGGGTGGATAAATTTGGTCCTGCTTCTTGGGGAAGACTGGAGCTGAGAAGCTTCTGAAGGCTGTTCACATATGTAAGCAGAAGTGCAGGCATGACTGGTTTAAGTTACAGTTCTACTCTCAAGTTTTATTGCCAGTGTCTATGGTGAGGGGCTAGGATGCAGTATTTCTTTTTGCTGTCTCTGTCACTCTACCTCGTCCTATGGTAACTGTTATTACTTTTTTTTTTAATGAATTTGAAATTAGATAATGCACAAACTCAGCATTCCTAAAGAAGGCAAAATGCAAACAGCAGAAAGCACAGACCTTGATCCACAGGGACAGCTGAGTATCTCCCTGGCTGCCACTCTGAAAGTCACTGGCCTCTTCAGAGTCAGCATCTAACAACTAACACAGACTTGCTTTGCCAGGAGCATCAGTTCAGGTGGGGCAGGTTTCTCCCCCACAGATTGTCCACCAGCAGGCAATACTAATATGGAGCTTAACCCAAACCTGAGTCCAGCTGAAAGCTCCAGTCCATCCTTCCATTGCAGATTCCATGTGTGTTGTGCTGCACATTGCTGCAGCTCTGCAAATACAGGGATGAGAACATCCCTAGTGAACTGCAGCTCCAGCAATGCAGAGAGGACACTCATTATAAAACAAGTCCAGTGCTGAACAGGAGAGGTGGGAGTTGATTGAGACAATCATAAATGTGAGGGTCTGTACCAGGACATAGGACAAAGCCCTGGAAGGATGGCTAAGAAGTGTCTATTTATGACTGAACTTGTGATACAGAGTTGGCCCCATGCCAGACATCACTTCTTTGAGCTTTTTCTCCTTTTGATGGGCCTCACCCAAAAAAGCTTGGGAGAAAAACAATCCCTCTGGGCAGGTGGTGACAGTAACAGTCTGTCCCAAAAGAGCATTCAGAATACACTCCTCGTATACTAAGGAGCAAAACAGGGCCTAAAACCTAAACAATGCATTTTATCTTAGCATTAAGCCAGTAAAAATCTGTTAAGTCTTTTATGCCAAATTCTATTTTGTTCTTCAGCAAAGTGCAGAGACTGTAAAATGCTGTGACTCACTACATGACAAGTCTACAACGTTTCTCTAAAATCACAAAGATCTTACTTTGTACCTTTGAGCTGACCTGTTTGCCATCATTCTTGGAGACTCTCCGGGCTATTCATTTGATCTAACTTTTTCTGTTTAAAAGGGTTACAGATAAAATTAATGATCCACAAACTGGTATCTGTCCATCAGGTACTCCAGGAAGATACATGTCGCGGTAAATTACCAAAATTGGGCAGAGCAGGTTTTTTCCTCTGTTCTTAGGCTTTTAAAAACCATTTACAAGTGTAATTGATTTTTATTTCTGTCTAAATTTTCTTTTATAAATTAGGTGTATCTCTAGCACATAAAGTATAAACATGATATTTTAGACCTCAGCCCTTCAATGTAGATATCCTACAAAAAAAATTGGTGTGCATTTTTGTATTTGTTCCTGACTTCTTGTCTCTATAACAGTTGGATGAAGGACATGCAAAGGTTTAGAGGGCACTGCTTAGTGAATAAAGGCAATGTTGAGCAGGCACAGCAAATGTTATGCACCAAACAGGGAGTTAGTTTGCTGTGCCCTTTATCTTGGCTCCAAGGTTTTGCCCATATTTAGAATTCCTTGAATACAGTGGATGAGAAGTACCTGTATTTGGGTAACCTACTGTGGTTTTTTATGTCCAATCATAATGTGCACAGTATAAATTGTATGGGTGCCCAGTGGCACTGAACTACTGATTTCTTCCCTCCTCCCCTTGCTCCTGAAGCAACAGTACAAAAGCAGTGTATACCTCAAACCCAGCCCTCTTTAGGAAGGCTCTGGACAAGCAGATGTAAATTGTCTGTGTTACTGCCTCAGTATCAGCTCAGGCTGTCAGTCCCACTGAGCTTCACAGGAATTTTATCAGAACATGACAAGATTTTAAGTGCACACATCTACAGCCAAATCTGCCTCTCAGCAGTCCTTGTGCAAATCCAACATAGCTAATAAAGTCACACAGGAATAACCATGGCAGAGTTTTGCCAACATAGAATAACCTCAGGTTCAAATCCACCGCTGCTCTGTATCCTCTGCTGCACAGCTCAAGCCATGGTCAGCTCAGGGAGTAATTACATTTCATTCTCTCAACTATGCTCATTTTATTGGTGGTGGTGCTGCTGCTCAGACACGGCAGCCTGCACAACACAATCACTGGCTTGTGGTTTTGTAAAAGCACAAATTTATGTTTGCTGAGTGGATTAGGGAAGCACATAAAAGAAAAATAATTTAAAAGCTGTGGGTTATCCTAAGGTGTGTCTCTGAACTACCAGAATTAAAACTATTGTTGTGTCTCCCTTACTTTATAGCAAAATATTACATTTATTTTTGGAAATGCTGTAGGAAATATTTATAATTTCATTTTCTCTGTAGTGAAGAAACAAGCACTTGACAGGTGTGGCAGCTTGTTTTATGGTGTGGGACGTGACAGGAAGGTTGGGGTTTTATGTGTTTCTCTTGACCCATGCAGAAAGATTATGGAAAAATGAAAACAAAGGATGGTTCTTTTTTTCCTAGTCTTTCTGATGTCACTTGGAGAGGCTGAGAGTTACCAAGTGGCATGGCATGTTGCAGAGTGCAAGGGACAATTTATGTGTGTGCGGATAAGACATGGCACATTTAAGCACTGTGCATGGAAGAGGGGTCCCCAAAAGAGGGGTCTAAGCTCCTTTCCATGGAACAGATACTTAAACCTTGGGTAATGTATCTGACATTTATCCCTGCAGTGGATCTGGATCACCACTCCCTTCAGGAGGTTGCATAACTTTACAAGGTTTCTTGAAGGTTTCAGAGGCAGCTGCAATAACATAGATTGATCCAAGTCAAAGAGCAGTGATGTGAACTGACCTGAAATTCAACTGCGGCGCCATCTTCACGCTGTGTTCAGACAAGGAGCTCCAGCAGTAAAACACATTTGCCTTTTGCATCCCCCTGCGGGGGATCTGCCCTTCTGAGGCCGGCGTTAACTCTAACCCTTACCTTGTCTCTCCTTCCAGCTTCACGTGGTTGTGCGGCCAGGTTCACCGCAACCTCCTCTCCAAGTTCACGGGCCAGGTGGTGGAGCTGTTCGACGAGGAGTTCCGGCACCTGTACGCGCTGTCCAAGCCCGTGCGGGGCCCCAAGACGCCCCCGCGCAGCCTCCCCTTCCTGTTCAGCCGCAGCTGGGCTCCCCCGCGCAGCCTCCCCTACAGCGACGAGGGCAGCCCCAACACCCTGTCCGACCCCTTCAGCAGCCTCTCGGCCGGCAGCACCCACGGCAGCAAGCAGGCCCCAAGGACTCTCATGTTCAACAGCAACTTCGCCCCCCAGTCTCCTCTCCAGCGAGTCAATTCCTTCCACAGCTACGTCTCGTTCACTCCCCCGCCCGCACAGAAGGCCATCCAGCCCAATTACTATCAGCCACCCTACATGGCCGAAAACTCCCCCCTTCCCTACAACAACATGAACATTTACAGACCTATAAGGCTCAGGCAGGAGGAACCGAACAGGACAGGGTTAAGCTCATCCTGGAGATGCCTCCACAAAGCTAACCTGTTTGCATAATAACCGCCTTGTTTGGAAATGCAAGTCAATGTAGTGAGGACCTGTTTAGCAATCGCTTGTGTACTGATGAATATAGAAATTCTATATAATACAAATGAGGATGATTTCAAGCCTCTTGTTTTGTTGCTTATGGATGCTTCATTTCCCTGATTAAAAAGCCAAGGCTGCTAATGTGTGAACCTCAGGTGCATCAGGATCCCAGGAAGAACACATCTGAATAATGCTGCTCACAGTGCAACACTGCTGCTGCCTATCAGCTGCCCCTGGCAGCATTTTTGTGTACCAGAAAGAAGGACAGTAACTGTTTTTCTTAGGTCCAGGCAACTGAAAAGGGGTAAGGCACAATTTACTACTATGCATTTTATGCACTTGAATAAGGAGACTGAAGGCTGCTATTTCCGTGGCAGAGATGATGCTGGCAGGTCCCTTTGCTGGTAGCAACAGCCTGCCTTTGTGCTGTCATCATACCTTAACCTTGCTTTAGGGGGACTCCCTTCAGGCTGGCAGAGAAGCACAGGTCCTGCCACAGCATTGCCTCAGAGCTCTCTCTGCACAGCAAGGATGGCTGATCCCAAGGATTCTTAGGAAGGGGCCTGCTTCCCATGGCATGGACTGAGACTGACAGTTCTGGTTATGGAGGACATCTCATGGTCACCGAACGTTCACTTCCACTCGTCAGCAGCACGGGTGTGTCCCAGCACACTCGGTTACAAACCTCCCATCCTACAGCTCAGGGCAACTTTCCTTAAGCAGAGCAGCTGCGAAGGTTCAGACTGGAAAATGAAGCTGAGTTAAAGAAGTGAAGTCCTACCAGGAACACACCAGGACTGGGTTCCAGTCTGTTTAATTGCACATGGATCTTTGAAATCCTTTCTGTGGTCATCAGCAGCTTGGACCAAACCAGAAAAACTTTCTGCCAAATAATCCATGAAAACTAAGGAAGCTTCTGTAAGAAGTAAAAGTAAGAAAATTAATGAAACAAAGGATTTTCATCCAAAGTTACCAAGATGCCTAACAGACCAAGATGCCTAACAGCTATTGATTTATCAGTAGATTTTTTTTTCCACACTTGCTTTGTATCATCTTTCATTTTCCTCCAACAGAAAACAGAACCCTAAACAAACCTTGCATTTCTGGCCTGTTTTCCCTGACTTCTCACCTGCTCAAAAAGGAATACAACGTAATTATGTGGACTGTGGATGGTGAAAATTGTATACAGGTGAAGAAGGTTTCTTATCCTTGGAAGAGCAATAATTTTGGAAGCAAACCTGTAAAGTTTAAAGAACATTATGAAAGGTACAGGATGGACACATCCTGCTCTAGCTTCATTATAGGTGTTTTAACTGGTAATACCAAATTTTGGAGTCTATAATAATAATAATCAACTATTGCATATAATTGTAAATTCTGTACATAGCAACATTTTTTGGATTCCTTGGGGAGACGGGAAATTTGATTTTCATTCCTATGATAATTCTACTTAATTATCTAAATATAGTAACCATTCAAATAAAAGAGACTTCTTTTTCTTCATATTCTCTTGTCCTGTACACCTTACTCACTTCTCTTCAAAACATGAATGAGTGCCATGCAGTCAAAGCCCAGATGAAGAAGAAACATATTTTGTTTCTTCTGAAATCAACAAGAACAGAATTAAGGTGTCCTAACAGACTAAGATTTTCCTTCTAAATGTGGTTCAGTTCACTGATCCTGGTGTGGCCCAGCTGGGGTGGTACAAAGGGGGATGTGGGGAAAAAACTGTAGACCTTCATTTCCTCAGGCATGACGTGTGAAATCCATGAAGGAGCTCTTTTCACCTCTGTGGGGCAAGACAGTTTGACTACAAAAGTTTTGGAGAGCACAGCTAATGAGAAGTAGGTAATGGTCAAGTTAATAATACAGGACCACTGTGAGTTAAGTTAATTTCAGCTGGATCAGGAGAATCAGCTTGTGTTGGTTCAGACAGCATCTGAACTTGAACATCAAGTGAATGAAATTTCAGTTTTGTTGGAAAACAGTCAGTTTACAATTTTAGTAATGAGTTATGCTAAAAATTCTAACAACTTAGTGATAAAGGGCAATGTTGATAGGCAGCTGCAGAAACTGTCACGAAGGCCATGGCAGGTGCTGACCTGCCCTGTCCATGTGCAACAAGGGAAGGGCTCAGATAAACTCAGATACCACACTGTGCACCCTCCTCAGTCTGAGGATGACAGCGAGCTGAGTGCTGCAGGTGAGTCACTTGAGGGAAAGGATGTTGTCCAGAGAGAACTGGACAGGCTGGAGGCCCACGTGAACCCCATCAAGTTCAACAAGGCCAAGTCCTGCACCTGGGCTGGGGCAATCCACAGGACCTGTGCAGAGTGGGGGGATGAACGGATTGAGAGCAGCCCAGGGCAGAACCTGGGAATGCTGGTGGATGGTTTATTGGACATGAGCTGTCACTGTGCATGCACAGCCCAGGAGGCCAAACATGCCCTGGGCTTTATCCAAAGCCCCGTGGGCAGCAGGGCGAGGGAGGGGATTCTGCCCCTCTGCTCTGCTCTGGTGAGAGCCCACCTGCAGTGCTGCACCCAGCTCTGTTACACATCCTGTAACAGCCACTAATTACCTACATAGTGACTCAGGATCTCAGCTGGGCTTTGCCTGTTGGAATTCCCCTGCTGCCCTCCTATTTTGTCTTATTTAGTCCTATTTTGAAGGAAAGCTAAAAAGTTTAAATAAATGTAGCCTATACCAGCCTCCACATTATCTACAGAAGTGAATTTCTAATTAAAAGTTATTTTTTTGGGGATGTTTAGACTGTTTTAAAATGGGCGGACCCGTGGAGGGCAGCAGGGTCTCAGCAAAGCCCAGGTGAGGCCTCAGAGCACTCTGGAGGGCAATTAAGTCCTCATGTGGGCCCCTGCAGAGTGCAAGAAAAGCCCTGGGGCTTTCTGAAGGGCACCTGCCATGTCAGAGCACCATTGGTGGTGCAGTGATGGGACTGGTCCTTTCAGGGCTGGTCCTGTGCACGTCCTCACCATGGGGAGCAAGAGCCACTGCCCAAGGGACTGTCATGCATGAGGAAAGGAAGTTTGCAGGGCACCCTGCGTTCACACCCTGGAACGGAGCTGGATGAATAGGCTGGGCTTGGCCAGGGTTTTCCAGAGTGTCCCTGTGTCCCTTCCCCAGCCCAAACTAGCCCTGCAGGTCTTTCAGCTGGTGTCCTGTGAGCAAGTGCTGCCCATGAAGGTTGGTTTGGAATGTGCATCCTAGTGCTTGGATGTACAACTCCCACCGGCAATTGCTGCTCACACTGGAGGCACCCAGAGGAGCCTGTGCTCCAGGACATTCCCTGTGCTTGCTGCCTGTGCACCTGGGAGCATTTCACTGATTGTTTCTTCCACAGCTGCTTACAGTCACCTGGAACCTCACCTGACTTCCATGACTTCAAATATCATAGAGAATGGTTTGGCAACTACACTAGCCAATTCCTTCAGGACTCTAGGACACATCTCACCAGGTCCCACAGACTTAGGTATGTTCAGGTTCCTCAGGTGCTCTCAACCCTGATCTCTTACAGTGGGTGGGACTTTTGCTTCCCCAGTCCCTGCCTTGAGAGCCATCGATTCAAGAGGTGTGGGAGGAGAAGTTGTCAGTGAAAACTGAGGCAGAAAATTGATTGAGTACCTCAGCCTTCTCTGTCTCCATTGTAATCAGCTTGCCAGTTCTTCCATAGGCTGCTGCATTTTTTCTTTTTCCTTTGTGAGACAGACAGTCCCCTGGTCTTATTCCTCCTAGAAAAGAAAGACCATCAAGATGTTACTGCTCCCTCAACCATTGCACACCATACTCCTTCTCCTTTTCCAGGACCCTCACTAGGAGGCCTGCCAGCTACATCTCCGTGACAGAGCAACAGATTTTAGAAATGATTTCCAGCTTGTCCTGTGACGGACAAGAAGGTGATGGGAAACAGCGAGCAGGGATTTGCAGTATGAGGCAATTCTGCCTTACACTGTATCACATATGAAGCAGGAAAGTCACCTGACTCACATCAAAAGAACCTCCCCAGGGCCAGTGCTGGGAGGGTCTCCCCTCCAGAGTTCCAGCCACATCCTGACACAAAATTACAACCAGCTTGATGTGAGTCCTGAAGTGCTGTCCATTTTCTTCTAGTTTCCCAGAATTTCTGTCAGCAGTGAATCCCATTTCATCTTATGAACTGGACCCCCAATGACACAAGCAGTCCCCTGTTCTAGGACCTTCCCAGGGAGCGTGGCTCTTGCAAGGACAATCAGGTGAACTCACCCAGTACTGGCTGTGTCATGGGCCATCAGCACAGTCACCAGGTGGGAGCCCACAGAGTCCCCCTGGGTTCCCAGATTGCTATCAAAATGGGCTTGCTTGCATTTTTCACCTGGCTTATGAATGGCCTGATGTATGTGTAACAGAAAGAAGGCAGGAGAATTGGCAGTACCTAAAATCTCTTTGTTACTGCCAGCAGCAAAGGTGCCTCTAAACTGGGAGCACAAGAACTCCATGTTACAACCCTCGATTCCTCATTTTTACAATGACTGCCTGCTGATGAAAATAGAGAATAAGTACATTTTTGTTTTCCTTTGTTTCCTTGTGCAGCCTTTGTTTTTTCTCTGTTAAACTACCTTTATTGTGAACCACAGGTCTCTTTTCTGCCCATCTTATTTTCTCCTTCCCTGTGGTGCTGGGGAAGGATGGGGTGATAGAGCATCAGGGTGGGCACCTGGCAGCAGGCCAAGGTCAGCCCCCCACCCAGCGACAAGAGGACACATAATAGCTTTAAACTGAAAGAGGGTAGATTTAGACTGGTCACAAGGAATAATTTTTTTTTTCTGATTAGGGTGGTGAGGGACTGGAACAGGTTGCCCAGAGAAGTTATGGATGCCCCGTCACTGGTAATGTTCAAGGTCAGGTTGGATGGGGTTTGAGCAATCTGGCCCAGTGGAAAGTTCCCTTCCAACCCCCTGGGCAGGAAGGTTGGAATTGGATGACCTTTGAAGTTTCCTTCCAACCCAAACCATTTGATGATTCTGTGTTAATGTTACTAATTACAGCGCTAACACGTTCCCTCACCTCAAAGCCAGCAGCATTCAAACACTCAATAGCAAGACACATACTGGTGTTGTTTGTAGACAGCAATCATTTCAGCAGCATCAGAACCAGCAGCAGAGGGTCCACCTGGACCACAAGCAAGTATTAAAATAACAAAATCAAACCTGAGTAACTGGTAGTGGATTCTCACTTGTAATTTGCAATACTAAAATTTGCTGTTTAACTCAGAATGGCATACTGATGCATGTACTAATACCAACAACAATATCATCAAAGCCAAATAATGAAGAAATCTATTACAGGCAGATGTAAAATTGTGCAGAATGTAGAAGCAACAATGAAGCATTCAATGGAAAATGGAAATGCAAAGACCCTCTTGAGACATGATCAGAAACAGAAAACTGGAGTTAGAAGAGGCAAAAAAAAAAGGAGGCAGGCCAAAAAAGGAGGAACTGAAGTAGCTGAGATGAGAGATAGCCAGGCAAAAATGGGACAAAGGAACATTTTATAGCCCCAGTGCAATAAACACTGGTTATTTGAAACAGTAACTATGTGACACATTCAGAACAGCATTCATCTTCTTTTCTTTGCAGTAGTTAAAACGAACATTTTTGCTTTATTGTTATATTTTAGAAAATAATGCCTGTTCTTAAGAGCTAGCACTTGTCTTTAACTCCTGGAGCCAGTGGGGAGTTAACCTTTGTGTTCCCAGTTAAGTCAAACAATCTGCACAAACACCAAAACGTTTCCAAATCACCTTGGCTAGCTGCTGTGTACTTTGGACATTTCAGTCGCAAAATGACAACGTTTGGCAAGTATTTAATTTGCTGCTAAAACAGTTCCAATGCTATTTATGAAGCCAAATAATTTGGTGAGTTTCCATTAAATGTCTGTACAGACCTGGTCCCACAAAAGCTGCGTTCTGATGTCCTAACAGCTGAGGCAAAACAAATTACAGCCTTTTAATGTGGCTACTCATAACCTTAAGTTTAAGAAGAAAGCGGGAGATGTCCATGTTTCATTTTTCTGCTGACATATTTAGCATTAAGCTTTCCACATTTGCTGTCTTTGCTCTACGATTCTCCTGTGCCAACACTGTAATTATTTTACAACACATTGTGGACGGTCTCTTCTGAAGAATTACAACATCTCTTGGTCTCAAAAGCATCCCCAGCCCTTCAAGAGGGCTTCAGTGGCACTTGACGGCAGCGCTGCACAAACGCGCACAGAAGTTTCCACCTCACAAAGCTCACGCATGACTAAACCAAATCTTCTGTGGTTCCTGATGAGTGCACTCCTGCTTACCCAAGGATACTTGCCAAGTCATCGTCTTTTGTAACAAGCTGACCAGGATGTGGTTTAATCACATTAACTCACCAAACTATCAAAAGTAATTTGACATGGCTGAAGGCAATTTTCCATTTTTCTGGAGAAGTTTCAGTCAACTTAGCAGAGGGCTGAACCACACCAAGGGTTCAGTGTCTTCATCAGTCACAGGGACAAAGGGATCGAGTGCACCCTCAGCAAGTTTGCAGATGACACCAAGCTGAGTGGAGCAGTTGACAGACCTGGAGGATGGGATGCCATCCAGAGGGACCTGGACAAGCTCAAGAATCTCATGAGGTTTAACAAGACCAAGTGCAAGGTGCTGCACCTGGGTTGGGGCAACCCCTGGTATCAATCCAGGCTGGGGGATGAACAGGTTGAGAACAGCCCTGCTGAGACTTGGGGGTGCTGCTGGATGAGAAGCTGGACATGACCCAGCAATGGGCACTTGCAGTCCAGAAAGCCAAACATGTCCTGGGCTGCATCCAAAGCCTCGTGGGCAGCAGGGGGAGGGAGCCTCTCTGCTCTGCTCTGGTGAGACCCCACCTGCAGTGCTGCCCCCAGCTCTGGGGTCCCCAGCACAGGAAGGACACAGCCCTGTTGAAGGGAGACCAGGGGAGGCCACAAAGATGTTCAGAGGGATGGAGCACCTCTCCTTTGAGGAAAGGCTGAGGGAAGTGGTGTTCCGCAGCCTGGAGGAGATCTCTGGGGAGATCTCATTGGGGTTTTCCAGTACCTAAAGGAGGATACAAGAGAGCTGAAGAGGGACTTTTTACAAAGGCCTGTAATCACAGGGCAAGGGGGAATGGATTCAAACTTAAAGAGGTCAGATTTAGATATCATGAAGAAATTCTTTGCTGTGAGAATGGTGAGACACTAGAGCAGGTTGCCCAGAGAAGTCTAGGGGAAGGTGCTCCTGCCTGTTGCAGAGGGGTTGGAACTAGCTGATCTTAAACATCCTTCCAATCCAAACCATTCTATGATTCGTGACAGGTTTCCTAATCAGTATCTGAAAGCTTTAAAATTAATCTAAAAGTACAAATACAGTTAACACATGGTGAATCATCACTCAGTTGTGAATTATTTAAGGTTTTAGCACTGTTTAGTACTCCAGAAAGAAAACATAGGAACACATGAAGAAAGCAGGCAGCAAAGTATATCTAAAAGACTCCTAGTTTTAAACTTCATCCATTGTAGAACACCTTTACAGAAAGCTATAGAAAAATTTAGTCTCACAGTTTAAGAGAAGATGGGGGAAGAGCACATCATGTATGTCTGAAATGTAAACTATTTCAAGTAAAAAAAACCTACAGGAGGATCTTTGCCATCTTCTGGATGCCCAAAGCACTGAGCACCAATGCTTGAGAAAGCAAAGCAAAATGCTGTCACTACTGAAAGCACAACAGAAGGAGATGGATGAGGCAGAAACAACACTGCCAGTTTTCACAGCAAAGATCTTCCTTGCAGGCTTTTACAAAGGATATAATCTGACTAAACACTCTTCAGTACATATAAACAACCTTGACAGCTTTCTCCTCTCTCATCTAAGCACACTGAACACAAGACTATAGCTTGTTCAATGCCTGCAACAAACACTTGGCTTCAAAAAGAGAAAATCTCCTAGTTTTAAGTTAAATATTTACTACTTAAATTTCCTTCCTAAAATATACAGAATTATTGTTATTGACAATTTCTCAGCATAAATATATTTTAGATTTCTAGCTATCCATCTCTGAACAGGAAATCACTATGTTAATAAAGAAATATTTTAAAAATTACTTAAGAAAATGGCTAATTCCATGGCTCTAAATGCAACATCAAATATGATACCAAGAAACTTTCAAATTGGACATCCCACCAGCATTGCAGGCCTCAAAAAAACACCGGCACTTCAAGTACAAATTAGTGAGGATTATGATGGAAAGCTACCTCTGAAAGCTTGATTTTACACTGTGTTCCTCATAATTTTAAATACAAACAAATCAGTGAACAAAGAAAAGGATGTAAGCTTAAGAGTTTAAATACAGAGATTTATATCTATTCTTAAAAGAAATACAGTAAGAATTCTTAAAAAATGTAATATGAACTTTATTGCATATATCATGCCATAATCATTTGGAGATACAAAAATAAATACAACAAAATGTCTATGTTACTGAAGGTGGGAGATAAATATCTGAATAAAATTGTCTGTCAAAGTGACATAAATCATCTTGGAGATTACCAAACCACTTGATTTCGAATTCCGTGACTGAAGCAGTCACCAGTGATGACAATGCTGAAGGGCCTATGCATTTTACCTCACCTTGAAACTCCTCTTTTAGTTTTTCTGGTATAAGATCCTGCCCCATAACCTGCAAAAAGAGTAAGAAAGAAGGGAATCAAGCAAACAACTTGCAGAAATAAACCCATCAAACATGGCTTTAGTAACAGATCTTTACAGGCAGAGCCGTTGTCACATGAACCACAAAGCGTCCTGGAGAAGTTTCAAAGCCATGATGAAGTTGCCTGCCTTAGCATTCTGCATTCAGAGGGAGCTGAGATCAAAGCTCAGCATGCACAACCCCTCCAGCTTCTGGCTGCACTTGCACAGGAGGGTTTTGCTCTGAATAACAGCAGAATTCCCAACGCCAGCTCTACATTCAGTGCTCACCTTGCATCAGCATCAACACTGAACTCCTCCTGGGTCTTGTCCCAGCAAGGGAAGCAAGGAGAGAAGTTTCTTTTCCCAGCCTTTCCCAACCCTGAGATAGCCTGTGTGCTACTGCCCTCTCATGGATGACATCCCTCTGACTGCCTGCAGCCCGGCAGTGGCTTGGCTGTCACTACCTTGAAGCTGTAATGCAGACAGCAAAGTTAGAATCTTGCTGGCTTCATTTTGATCCTTATGATAGAAGTCAGAAGGATTAAAAATGTTTCATCTCTATGAAGAGATTAAATGCAATATTGCTTCTCCTCTGTTATATTTTTTTAAAACTAGAACCCAGTACATTAAACAGAACTAAGAAAAGCAAAAGAAAATCTCTGGCTTTTTCTGGAAATATTTAATACTTTTTATGCAGGTGTATAATACTGCTGTGGCCATCAAAGTAATCTTCACTTCCATTTCAAACTAGTGATTCCCTTTGAGGCATCTAAAACTCCTGAGATAAAACATGCATCCCAGGAAATGCACAGTGCTGATGCATCTGCAAATACAAGTCCAGTAAGCAACTGAACAGCACTGCACATTCCTGAGAGGAGACTCTCAGATCAGAGATGCACCGTGTGACGCAGGCCAGGGCTCCACAGCACCTCTGTCAGCTCCAGGTAACCCTGCCAGCAGCCAGCAGCCTCCCCAGCTAATTGCCCCTGCTTCCTGCACAGTTAATTAGCTCAGGGGAGTGTCATGCTTTGAGGACAACCAGTCCTCACTGAGAACTGAGACCCTGCACACCATGAAACAGCCTCTTACTTTGGTCATCAACAGCAAGGAGTTTTCATCGAATCCAAGTAGAGCCACTTTGTCATCAATTTCTTCTTGACCTTTTCTGTTATTCTCTAGCACAAAGGATGACTGTTGTGACTGGGTAAGCTGAAGTAAAAGCCTGGAATGAGAAAGGCAGTTAAAAATTTGCACAGCTGGAAAAAGAGTAAGCCAGCAGACCTGAAAACAACCAAAATGTTTAATACTTTAATTAACACTTTTAACACAATATTATTTTAAAACAACTATTCTTCCTGACTTTTGCCTACTACAAAGAAATCAATACACGTGCATCAATCTTCCATGGATACTGTATATCTGTGCTACAGAACTACTGAGAATTATTTCTGAAAAACAATATGCCAGTAGCTCTGGTTGCTCTATTCATTTCTTCCCCATATATTCATCACACCATTCAAAAGTGAGGCTCAGACCTGTGAGACATCAGGTGGCCCATGTCCTTACCACAGCCTAACAAGACAGCAGCACACTTTTGCCTATGGAACCTGAAAAGCTACAAATGTGAGGCTTTGGACAAATATCCATCATTCTCCCCACACAGCCCAACCCTGGATTATTTTGTAAAAGCATTCACCAGTTTTATGTTCCAGGCAGTGCCCCAGAAGTCACAACCATGAACTGGTGATAGAGGCTGATGTCACACAGGGCCCCACCACCAACTGCTCGGCCAGCAAGAACAGTGCCAGCTCCCAGAGTCCTTCTCATACTGTAAAACAATTTGGCAGAGGAAATATCCAGCTATCTATAGATTTGTTTCCAATCCACTGTCAGATGGATTAACAGTATTATGTTTATTTTAAACTTCCAGGAACAGAGATACTGCATGATGTCCTCTGAACTCACTGAAATTCACAATGGACATTATTGCAAAGATTAGTATCAGTTTTAGAGAATTTATTGGGGTCTAGAGGAGGGCCACAGAGGTGATCAAAGGCCTGGGAAGCCTTCCATTTGGGAACAGGCTGAGAGAAATGGGTTTTTCCAGACAAGAGAAAAGAAGGCTCAGGGGAAAACTCCTCACCATGCTTCAGTATTTAAAGAACAGCTACAAAGAAGATGGAGACTCCCTTTATAGAAAGAGCCAGATGGAAAAGATGACGGGCAATAGGTATAATGTTAATTCTGGGGAGATTCCAATGGGACAGAAAATATTTTACAATGAGATCAGTTATTGGAATAATCTCCTCAAGAATGTTGTGGATTCTCCAGTGTTGGACATTTAAGATTCAGCTAGACTTGGTGCATGGCCATCTTGCCCAGATCATGTTTTTGCCAAGAAAGGATGACCCTTGAGGTCCCTTCCAAACTGGAATTCTATGATTCTACAATATTTAACCAAGGGATCATTAGAACTTATCAGTGTTGTTACTGAAAATGTGTTTAATTCAAGCTTTATACAAAAAGAAAAACAACAACTGAAGTTAAGTGAAGCTGGTGTTACAATAATGGTGTGCATTTTTAAGGGAAAGACTCAAGATCTGAGATGAAAACTTTCATTTGAACACTATAAACATCAAAATTTACAAAGCTGATTTCCCAGTTAAAACTTCACTGAATTTACAGATGGTTTGATGGTTTGTTGGTAAAAATGGAAAGTATTTTTAATTTAAAAGTATTTTTGTTTCAAAATTTGCATCAACATAGTATAAAAAATAATGAAATTTCAATGAAAATTAAACAAAAAATAGGATTTTTTTTCAAAACTATGAGAATAAATTATTCATGATGCATTGACAGAGAACCTTATTTCCAACAAAAAGCAATACTAACATCCATTTTCCAGGTGCATCTTATCCTGCACACACGTTTATACAACATCTACATCCCACTTAAAATCCAACAGACCTGAAAATATTAGACAACCTGCATAAGCCTTGGGCAGGGGAGAAGCTTATCCTGGACAAGTGTATCTGCAAATATAAACCACAGGAGCACTCTGTGAAACTGTGCAGCCAAGCAAGAAAATGCCACCATTTATAACTGTCTCACTTTTGAACCATACGCACTGAAACAAGCAACACAAATTATTAATATAAATGTAGCTTCAATATTCAATATAGTGCTAAATCAATTAACTTCTTCCCAGTGGCAACTGAAGTCTTTATCTCTTAGTCTGAGTACAGCTAAAAGCTACTATTTGGGTTTTTATCATTTCTTAAATCTGTCCCCAGCAGGGCAGCTGTAAAGTGTTCTCTGTAAATATTTCTGGACATTCATAAGATGCCTTTAAAAACATTCAATGACTGATACATTACTGAGAGGGAAGAGCGGGAAAAACCATCCAGGATTATTTTAACAAAACCAGTTCCTAATTATCTCTTTGAAAGATTATGTTTTGGGGATTTTTGCTCTATGAAAGAGTTTTAGGAAGAGGGGAAAGAAAAGGAAAGAACATTTTAATGTAGCCCTGTCAATCAGTTGTCACAGAGTTCATTTTCTAGCCTCATCCATTATGCAGATTGGGGTATTATTATAAAATACATTTTCACTCAAGCATGAGCCTTCAAGCAAATAAGACAGGTGGCACTCACAGAAGGAAGACTGGCTATGCCTTCCCTTTGGGGCACTTCTGCTACTGCATCTTTAATACCAGACCAGGGAGCAGCAATGGTCTAGCAGGAGCATTTGTTGAAGAACAGACCTTTTTGTATATAATTACTTGAAAAGATTTACATTATAAGCTCATTTAAAAACTCTTTACTTCTCAACTGTGCATGACACTGGTTTACTCTTTCCACTCAGATTCAGACTGTTCATAGCCACCACATTAAGTAGATTTTACTTTTTAGATCTAAAGTAACAGTAGGGTGCTTCTAAGTTAGTGTTGCCAAATCTGAAACAAACATTTAAATTGAAAATGCAAACTGAAAATAACAACCGGGAAAAATATGATTTATATTGTTCTTGACTGAGAGAACATTATTCTAAGAATACATACAATTACCTTGCTCTAATAAATGAGGCACATGCTTTTATCCCAACTTTCTTTAACATGTTCTGCTTCCAGGACTTGGAGTCTGCGCATTTCTGTTTGTCCGTGCGTTCCAGTTCTCCTGAAGTGCAGAGGAATTCTTTCACCACTTGGCTGCTGGAACAAGTCACTGCATTCTCCCCCTTTGTTTCTGCAGCAAGGCTGAACCAAGAGCTTTCTTTCTGGCCATCTGATCTGTGAGGCTGCAAATTAATCTCTCCACCAGTCGATGTTTTGAAACTGCTATTACTTACACAAACCTCTTCAGACTGATTTAGATTTGTTTCTGGAATGACTAAAGGAGACAAATTCTGTAAAAGGCTCATATAAGCTTCAGCAAGTAACTTCCAGAACCAGGGATTGAAAGGATGTAAGCAGATCAGTTGCTGCAGACACATGATCTTTTTTTCCACATTTTCCAGACCCTGGTAAATGGAAAACTGCAGGTTGAGAACCGTCGTTAAGTGATCTGTGTTAGTAGCGCTGTTTCTCTAGAAACAAAAGATAATAGATTAAAACCAGGAGTAGAGCAGAATCATCCTTCAGAGCCTAAGAAAATGTCTCCCTAAATAATCACATACAAATATCACAAGGTAATTTTTAAACAGTACAAAATCGTGCTCTAGATGTCAAATGATACAACGGGATACAGATCTAACACAATCAAGCTGACAGCATTCCCTCTAGCTGCCTTGTCCCAGTGTGAGAGGCAAGAAGGTGCTAAATGCTGTCATTTGTTTATTTCCCTTCAGAGCGTTCTACAGCTGCCTTTCTTTGCAGCATAAATACCTTTTATATAAAATAAAAAGCATCAATAATATTCCAGCAGACTTCAGAGCCTCTGGACTTTTTCCTTTATGGGAAAAACTCAATTTGTGGCTAGATACTCTTCTTGGTGGCAGTTTGGCAGCAAGTATATGGAAATAAGAGAGTTTTGAACTGTCACTTGTATAGTGGAAAGATTTAAGCACTCATTTATTCCCTTTCTTATAATTCCTATTACATTGCATTAATTCTGCCTGGCAGAGCATGATATTTAGTCCCTTCCAGGACTACCAGTTTCCCCGCACAGGGAGCTCATTGTGGTACAGGGTGTTCCAGTTTCTAAAGAGTGATTATATCTGCAGTGACAGTTACCCTCTGTTTACCAAATACTCCGAGCACTGAACATCCTGAAGGATTATACACATGAAAATTATTTTTCCAGAAAATGGTCTGTATAAAAGAACTACTGGCAATGTTTTCATATTCAAAGCCTAAAAGAAAGACTGCACTATTTACCATTTTTTCTGCAATATCCAGAGCTTCCTCATGCCTTCCTAGGCGAGATAAACACCGAGCCTGGCCCTCCTGGACATCTCGTCTCATTGCAATGTTGCTGGCAGGTAAAAGTAGCAGGCAGTCTGAGTATTCACACAGGGCTTTCTGGGAGTGTCAACAGGCAGGAAAGCCAACAAAACAGGGAGAGATTTGCATTTAAAAGCAAGCCTGACAGCACATTTACTTTAGGACTACAGTCACAAAGGGAATTCAGAACCTGAAGTCCACATTTGCATTTCTCCAGACTCAGCTACTACCTGTGAGAGCCAGAGTCAGGGGCCCAGCACTACACAGCCAAGTCTAGAAGGTCTAGAAGCAGCCTCAATTCTAACTCATGTCTAGGCCCAAGCAGGATTCACCACACATCTGTCCACCTCTCCCCACCACGCCTGATCCAGAAAGGATCATCTACTGGCCTGGGTAATATGTGACCCAAGGCACCTTTGCCCCCAGCTCAATGATCTGAGTGCTCATCCTAAATCTGTGGGACCTTGTTTCAAAATCATGACATTCTCCCTGGGAAGGTTTGAACCTGCACATACCTCACCTCAAATAATCAGTAAATCAGAGAATAGCACAAGGAAGGTGCACCTCCATCACTCCTGCAGGCTGGTTTTATTGTACATGAAATAAATATTAATTGGGCTAAGGAAAAAGGCAAGAATGAGCAATACTTCTGCAGCTTAATGCTCAGGGCACTCACCAGGACTCCAATTAACATTTAAATACATTAAGTATTCAGTGAAGCTAAGTCTGGAATCTTGATTTCTCTCCCTTTGTGTAAGTGCTCAGAGAGAAGACTAAAGAGCAGTGCTCATTCTCCCATCTCTCAAAATGAGTATTTAATTATTCCTTGCAAACTTTAATGGTTCTAACAGGAAGAGCTTCTAGGAGACACACCCAAAATACTCCCTAGCAAATCGGATGAAATATTTTTCTTTCCTGATGCTGAGCTCATATTCCTTCTTAAGCAAAAGAGGGAGCTCCCCTCTGGTGAAAATGGCTCAGAGGGTTGAGGACAACCCTGTTTGCCTTGTTATGTGACAAAGGGCTATAACCTGGCAAGGTTCAGGCATTATGAATCCCAAGCAGATTCTACTGTTATCTATATCCTAAAAACAGGCACAGCTCAGATCACTGCTGTCCTTGACATTTCCTATCAAGTGGCCTATCTTGAAGTAAAAAACTGACAATGAGAGATTACTACCTCTATTTACATTTCCAGTCCCATTTCTAAGGTCAGTGCTTCCATATATGTAATTTTATGTGCAATCAAGGTCTGGTTCTTGTTCAACCAGCGATCTAGGCTAGCAATAAAACGGAAAACATTTCTAACATGAATCACTGCAACAGAAAAGAGTTTGGAAGCAATGGTCTGTTCTATTTAACAGATCTGAGGAGGTGTTATTCTCTCACAGCAAGGAGAAATCTGCTTTTCCTGAGGGACACCAGCTATGCCTGACCACAGCCTGAGGCAGCTCTGCTGTCAGCACCCTTTTATGAACCCCTTCAGGGCATCTCAGCTGAGACTAGAAAACATCTGTCAGGTATACACAAGGCTGCAATGGTGCTGGAATAACATTAGGATCAGTGCCAGTAGAGGTACAAAAAGATCTACAAATCCAATGGGCAAGGCAAAAGGAGTAGAGGCAGAGGTCAGCAGGAAGGCTTTGAAATCAGGGAGCCTGTAATGCAAACCATAGACTGGAAGAAGAAGCTACACCTGAAACAAGGGCTGGAGATGCTGATTCCAACAAGGAATAAGGTAACGAAGACTAGATCCTGCAACTAGGACTGCAGAAAGCAGAAGAGCATCGCTGATGAGGAATACAGCTCAGGACGTACACTAAGGAGAAGTCTGGACCGGCACGGTAGGAACAGACACGGGCAACATTCCAGCAAGCCAAGGGTACAGCGGAGGCAGCAGAGACATGGCACAAGTCATGCAGAGGCAGCTCCGCGACCCGCAGGAGCCCTAGGGCCACCGCAGCTTTCATCTGACAGCGGGGGGAGCTCTGAGAGAGACGGAGCCACGCGGTGCCAGCGATCTGACAGCCTTTGTGGGACAGGGATTATCCCCGGGAGCTGAGAACCCCACACGCCAAACTCTGACCGTGACTTCCCCGCACCGACAGCCGCCCTGCTCCCGGCCCAGCTGCCGCCAGGCCCCCGCCTGCCTGGGATCAGTTCCGGGGCAGCGCCGCGTTCCTGCCCAGGCTGCCC
>JAHLSL010000011.1:10529665-10563834 GCA_025920805.1 Petroica traversi | reverse complement strand
CCCCGCGCGGCCCCGCCGGGGGAGGAGTTCGGTCACCGCTCAGCCAAAGGGAAGGGCCGGAGACCTTCTCGTACAGAGCTGAACCAGCCCCGCGCCTTGACAGAGTAACTGCGCAACTGTGGAGGTGCTCGGTTAGACCGTGCATAGGGTGAGAGGGAATGTGTTTCGGTAACTCTGTCATTCAGTTTCAGTTCTGTCTTCAAGCAGGAGGTGTGTAACCTGCTCTAGGCGACCCTGACTTGGCAGGGGGTGGGAATGGTGATCTGCAGAGGTCCCTTCCAACCCTAAAAATTCTGTGATTCTGTGAAATTTCAGGCTTTCCCAGAGCACCCTACCGTGTGCTATGGGAAACGGGGACACAACAAAGTAAGACTAATCCTAGACCTCCTTCAGGATGTCAAGACAGGCACCCGGCTGCTCACTGAGAGCTCTACATGCCCCAGCTGCCTGCCCTGCCTCACGGTACTACTGTGCGCAGTGGTTAAGGGCACTGCTGTGCTGTTTCGTCCCTCCAGCTTGCCAGTCTGTCCATCCAGGAAGGTCCATTTTGTCCCATCTAATCACCACACAGGCCTGGAGAAGGTGAGCTGAAAAGTCATCCTTGAATTTCTTTAACTTGAAAAACAGATTAATGAACTTGCCTATACCAGAACACCTTTTGAGACCAAAGCAGCTGGTATAGATGATTTTAAACATTTCCTCATAGCAGACATGTAAAACATGTGTTTTTGTTTTGTTAGGGTTTTTTTCTTTTTATGTGCTTAAAATGCCCTCCCATATAAGCAGAGCTGTGGCTGGATGGGGCATGACCTGACATAAATGCCAGGGTATAAACTCAACTTTGGTAGCTGGATTTGATCAGAAAAATAAAAGTATATTGAGGTTTCTTTTGCTTGTAAACTTGATGTTTGGCAAACAGCCCTCCAACACACAGGAAACTGTTCAGCAAGTCTTGAGAGAACAAGGAGAACCAAAGCTTGACATGCTTTGGTGTTTCTGTTACAAGTATCAAGGTAGGTGAGGACAGTCACTTGTATATGACACCAAAACCATTTGGCTTCCTCCTGCCTGCAGAGCAGGGCAGGCGAAGCACATCGGGGGCAGACTGTGGAGGTTGGCACAAGTGTCTGAACAGTCTCTGCACCTGTGGTGCTCCTCACATGCACTGGACACACTCTTTTCCTTTCCCCCTACTCCAGGACTGCAGGTCACGCTGCAACACACTGGTCTGATGAACACGGCACAAAAATCCAGAAAGACAAATAAGCTCAAATCAAAAAGAAGAAAATCCCAAAAAAAGAAACATGAGTAACCAAAGTGAAATGTGGCCCCAGCTCAAAGTAAAACACAAAAAGCAAGGCATTCCCAGGGGCAAATCCCACAGCAGCTGGTTGGCTGCCAGCTTGGATTGCAGAGTGCTCCAGGGCTGGGGTTTCTACCATGGTTCCTTCTGAGGATACCAACGTGGTCTACAAAAGGCTCTGTGTTGCAATGCAGAGAATGCCTTTGTCTGGTAATTCAGTGATAGGAGAGCCACGATTCCCGAGTGCCACACAGGGGGCATAGCAGCTGACTGTGTGGTTTCAGTTGTAAGTCAAAGTATTGCCTCTTTTCTTCATTTCTCCTCTGCCTGGCTTTCCCCTGCCCCTGCCTCCCCTCAAGACATTTAGAAAGCTCCTCATATATTTGTTACAGAAATGAAAAAATGTGACTTTAAGAAATCCCTGTGCCTTGTCAGCACCGGAGGTTTGCTCAATTTCTCCCCCAAGATCCAAGTCGTCAGCATAGCTGCCAGAATACAAATTCTCACTGTACTTAAGTAAAGCTGTTTGCCCGAGTTTGCGTGGCATGATTTGCCTTGATGCTGTTAGCCTTGGTTTCACAGAGGAGAAAACATCATCCCTGGAAGAGGCAGCTTTGAGGGGGCTCAGATATACGAGCCCTACAAGTGCTGCTGCAGCTGTTCTGTGTAGGCAGCTTCAGGGATAAAGAGAAGCTATAGATGAATCTCTCCCTAAAGGCAGCCAAGGTCTCACTCCACTGCCAGCCACCAGCTCGGCACATGAACACTGGAGCAATAGCAATGGGCTCCAGTGAGTTGTGGCCTCCAGGCGAGTTGCTGCGCATCAGCAAAGCCTTTGTGGCTGCTCACACGGGCGTGCCTCGTTACAGCAGCGCCGAGGGGCTGTGACCCAGCTTCACCCTGGTGACATGAGAGGGGCTAGGCCAGCGGGGGACAGGCCAGTGTGCTTCATCTTGCAGTCAGGGTGAGCCCAGAGACAGCCCTGGTTGTGGACACAACTCCAGCCATAGGCAGAGGTTTTTCCATGCTGTCCTATTGCCTGAATCTTCTGGCCAGGAAAAGAAAGTGCAGCATGGAAGACAGAGTTTTTCTAACATCCTTCTTCTCCCCATTTCCCTGTCTACTCAGAGGCAAAATTAATTCAGAAGAATCCTCCTCCAGTGTTTCTTTAATTACTGATGTTATTATTTGTATTGTGATAGCCTCCATGGGTCCTCACCAAGTCCAGCCACTCCTGTGCCAGCACAGACACACCACAAAGGCTTCAGAGACCATCAAGCATACACAGGAGAAACAACAAACCTCAGTTGCAACGAGGGCCCTATCTTGGTAGGCACTACCCACACACATTGGCCAGGAATAATGCAGCTCACGAGGCTTTATTAAAATATACTGGAAAGCAGCTGCCTTTGGAAAAAAGCAGAAGAGAGATCTCTCCTCAAAGCAAGAGAGCTGCCTGTAGTGAAGTGGCCAAGTAAGGCCCACAGGCAGCATTCTTCAAAGATGGGGTGGCTCCTGAATTGTTAAGTGGATTCTTCCAGACATTGTGAAATATTCATACCTTGAAGGAAGATTAGTTTTCTTGTTGGATAGTCATAACATACACTCTTCCCTAAACACACTAATGAAAGAAGAAGAGCAGCTCTTTATGTGCTGACATTGTATAGCTCTGTCCTTGTCTCTTGCCTTTTATTTAGATTAAAAGTTCTTAAAGCAGAAACCATCTTTCATCTCCTTTGCATGGTGTCACACATAAGGGGATATTGTCCATGACTACTAGGAGGGTAATACAAATAACATTTCATGGTTTCGGGCAGACAGAGGTTATCACTACTACAAACTGCAAACAAAAAAAAGCTCTGATGAGCTCAGATGAACTCTAGCATAACTTATAATGATGGCAGTAAATTCTAGTTCTAGTTGGATACAACAAAAATTGAGTTGGGAGGTGGGAGGCGCATTGTGGAAATCAAAGACTATGAACTGTTTGTTGTTAATAGAAGCTAAAAGCTTTTTAGGGGTCCTTAGGACAGACAGGAGAAGATGCATCCCCCAAAAGATGCTTCATTTGCCTGATCTACCTTTCAAGGTTTGCCTGCAACCTTTCAAGTCCCTGGCAAGCCATATTAACTAGGCCATAATCTATCCCCCTCAGGCCTCACAAAACCCAATAAAGTTGTTATTGCCAAAAGGGCACACTGCACACAGATGTGTTCAGCTATTAATGGGTTTTGCAACTATTTTCTGTCTAGTAGGATAAATGATGAGCAGAATGACTACGCCCTTGGGTTTGACCAGAAAGCTGTTGAAAAGAGGAAAAAAGCATTCTGGAAAGATAGAAAGAAGAAAGTGATCAAGTGCTAGAAAGAATAGTAAAGCATGATCTTCCCAAGCAAGCTTACACTTTTCCAGTACTGATGTGATCATGTGTCTGAACTCAGTCATGTAGTACCAGCACTGAGGTTGTACCTTGATGTTCTGTGAACACAAAAGTCATGGCAAAGGGTGGTATCTCCACTCTACTGCACTAACTGGAAAGCCAATGGAGTCCCAGGGTTGGGCATGGTGAGGTTTGTATGCCTTCTTCTACACACTTTTTTTGGTTTTACCAATTTTTCTGAATACTCATTAATTTGCCCTGGCCATTGTTATGCTTGTTGCTTAATTGTTACTTGTGATGAAACCAGGCCGCAGAGACCTCAGTGGATTCATTACTTCTCTGGGTTAAAACTTTCCTACTGCAGTTTTCAGGACTGGGCAGGATGAAGAAACACTGGTGGCAACTCCTCTAGAACAGCATTTAAGACCTTTTTTATAACAACATTGAATAAACTGAGCTGACTACATTATTGCTGTCTGGCAGGAACAAAGAGAAACAAATCAGAAGAATTTGAAAAAAATAAGCTACATTTTAGAAATGGACCCAGGGCTTCTGGCCTGCCCTTCAGTGACCCTGACAACTCAGGTTTTTTCAGGCCTTGCTCTGTTTTTCCATATGGAGGCTGCCTCCACATGGGAAACAACCAAACTTTTGATTCTGCAGTGCCTTGTTTCCCATACAGTTTTTGCACTGCTGGAGAAGACTAGTGGAAACTGCTATTAAATTTAGCTTTTATGTCTTCTTATTGCCTTATACAAGTAGCAATGCCTGCAGAAAGTGTGAGGCACAGCAGAGGGGAAGCACTGCTCAATGGACACATACAAACAAAATGCAGAAATCCAGAATGGACTTTGCCCACAACTGCTTGCTTCCCCCAATAATTGCATGTGAAACACATTTAGAGCAAAGAAAACGGTAAAACATACTTCAATTATGCAGTTTTTAACTTCGTGGTATCTCTAGGAAAAATGATCTAGCCCTTCCGTAACAGGACATCTTGGGGCTCCAGTTCTGCATGTTGTGGCTGCCAGGTATGATACTTGCACAGAAATCATTGCAGCTGGACTTCATCTGGAGGCTCAGGGCAGCTTCTGGAAACTCCAGAACTGAGAGCAGTTCAATTGCAATACTATTTGTACCATTTCCAGTTCAGAATACGTCATTATTACAGGCTATTTTGTGGGCTGTCTTCCTTGTTGGTCCCTTAAGGCAGGCTTTACTGAAGTTATGTTTTTCTCCTCTTTGGCTCTCATTTAGGAAAACTGAAGATCACTAAGAGGAGAATTACTGTCAACACTGACCTTTATTTTCACCCAAAGACACAAATCAACTAGGTGTGACACACACTTTCATTCCCTTTTTCCATCTTTTCTTTCTTCTACCAAATCTTTTAAGGTAATGAAGATCAGCTCAGCACTGAGCCTGTAAAGAAACACACATAGGAGAGAGATTAGTCACAATGCTAGTAGTTCAACATTATATCAGTAGAAACATATATTCAAGTATTTCATTGTACAGTATTTGAAGTGCAGCAAGTCATTTAATCACCAAAAATGTTAGAAACCACCATCTATCTGAGACTAAGGACCTCCACCAGCAATATTTTAAAGCAACACCAAGACCACAGGGAGCAATTTATAGAGGGGACTTTCTAGCATACAAAGGATAAAAGGCAGTACACAAAGTGGCTTGGTATTTTAAATTTTCAAAAATAGTAGTTGATAGCATTGTTATGAAAACAAATGAAAGCTGAAAGATGCTGGGAAGAAGGGTCTGGGAAAGGGGAAACAACCCATAAGGCCAGCTATCTCTTGTAAAAATATCTACTGAATTGCAGCAATTTGGAATTGCTGATAACACTATAAACAAAAAAAGGTACCTTTAAAAAAGGTATATATATATATATGTATATATATGTATATAAATATGTATATGTATATATATATATGTATATATATATATATGCATAATCTGGTTCTTCTTATAACTCCCTTATTAGCTGATGCATTCTTGAGTAAAACTATTTACTGAGTAAAACTATTTGGCCAAACACCAAGCTGTGGAGACGACTCACTACTTCAGCTAGAGATGTCATTTTTCCCACTAACATTAGCAACAGCACAGCTCTTGCTTTAAACATCTATTTCTTTCTTGCTGGGGATTAATGTGTAAGCACCATGCCAGGTCCTGCAGGAAAATCTCAGACTCAGGTTCCTCCAGTTGCAGCTCAAACAGCTGTCACCAAAGCAAGACAGTGGCACTGCCTCCATCAGGGAGCAGCTGTGAGTGATGGCAGGTTGGGCTCACGGGAAAAGGGCAGAGCTCAACAGCAGCTCTTTCCTCAGACCCTTCCCATCTCAGGAAAAGACACTTGCTAAAGCAGCCTGTCCAACTGACAGGGACTTCAGTGAGGAGGTGGTTCCCACTCACCCCTGCTCTTTCCAGCCTGAATATTTTAAATGCTGTAACGAAAAGCATCTGCTGTAATGAGAAAAATCACGTGAGTATCCCTGGGCTGCTGACAGGGCAGAACAGTTCAGCAACAAGCAGCTGTACTGACTCACATGTGAAGCTGACCTCACACTGGCTGTTCAGCCAAGTCAGGTCTCCAAATTCAATGCATCTGAGGAATTGGTGAAATTCTGTTTTATGTAACAGGGAAAAATATATTTGAGAAGATCTGGTTTGTGATATTTTCATACAGACATGATTCCTGGTTTCCACACCACCTCTTAAAACCACACACACTCAGTAAGGAGACATTTATTCCATTATTTATGTTTTCAAATTTTTGGTACAAAGTTTATTTTCAGAAGTTCTCACATGATCCTTTCTTCTACCAGCGTCTTTAGGATTTTTCTCTGATTTATTTTCTTTATCTGTTGAAGCAAAAGCAATAATTGCTACAGAAAGCAATAATGGCAATATTACAAATATTTTACAGCAGCATCCATTCGTTTCTTTGCCTCAAAAAAAATAACAAAAATAAATCCAAAGACAAGATCCATACAGCCACAAAGGCTTAGGTTTGTAACATCCAGAAGTATGCTGCGTTCCCATATACGAGTCGTACAAGTCCAGCACAACTTTCCAAGTTTGTGCAGAGCCTGATAAATAAGACACAGAAATATCAGTTACATTATACTGTTTCTAAGAACTTTTACTCTGTAAAATGTTTGGTCACTCAAAGCTATAAGCTTAATCACATATCAAAGAACACAGGCAATAAAGCCCATCTTACTAAAACATATAGTATTAGGCCAAACAAAATATAAGAGGACAAAATCTAGTGGTCACTGAAGCCTCTTCAAAAAAGGTCTAAAACAGAATGTTTCCATCATGTATCAGAATAAAAACATACTGTATTAAAATTTGAAATTTTTTTTTTACAAGCTGTCTTTTAATCAGTCTTCTATTTACAGTGCAGAACTGCCAACTGCAGTAGTTTAACTTTGGCACAACACTAAGTTCCAATCCTTTTGAGTATTCAAGTCCTGTGTGTGTCCAAAAATTTTCTTGGTTTCACGAAAGATTAGGCCCATTCACAGTTAACCAGTTATCTTGAAATTTTTCAAGAATTGCTTCCCCTTCACCACACTGGGCAGCTACAAAGGAAAGACATTGTAAGCTATTGCATCATTCAAAAGAAACTCTTCATTCTAAACAGTGACAGTATTGTTGCTTCCTTTAATATCACGTACACCAGACAGATCACACAGACGGCTACATACTGGACACCTTTCTAAAAACCTTGCTGGTCGTTAGTGAATCATCTTCCTCATACTTCAAATACATATCAATGCATTAACTTAATTTCATTTCACATGTCAAACAGGACATTTAAATATATTGCAATATATTATAGAAAATTGCAAAGCGCCATCATTTCTGTAAACGAGACTGACACCTGTTAACTCTCCTGTGCACATGAAGAGCAGTACCTAGTGCCACATTTTCTATACAATATAAAGCCTTCCCAGGTAGGGCAACTCATTTTAGTGCATTTCTGTACAGACTGTAAGCATACATGCAGATAGCCAACTGTGCAGGGCTGGAAATACTTTTGAAAGCTGAAACTGGAAGATGGGGGGAACATTCTGAAATCACAGGAGAGGTTGATCATTTTGTAGCACAGATGAAGACATGACTCTTCTGTCATTCTAGCAGATTCTTTAGGGACAGTTTCATGATAGGTATCTAGTATTGAATAAGCATAAGGAAATACTTTCATCAACTGGGACACAAATTATATGTGTCCTAACACATTCTACGTTATGCACAGTCCAATGTTCACACAGTAACCTTATCTATAAAATACTTGAGAAAACCCAAAGCATTTTTGTGCCACAGTATTATAACCAAGGATCAGTTACTTTATCCACCACTGTAGTGCTACCTGCTCTAAATAAAAGAAAAGAAAAGGCCTCATTTCCCAACAAGCATCAGGTTGGAAGCAGAGGTCAGTACCATTGCTAACCACAACACCAAGATCAGTGCTGCAAGTCAGCCAGAAGATCCCTCTCTATACTGTCAGATGTCTGCAAGTCAGGGTGAGTCAATGGAGCTGGGGTGCAGTTCCTCTGAGCGACTCCAGGCATGCAGGATGAGCAGGTTTGCATTCCTTGCTGTGCTGGCTCCCTACAGTGACTTGCCCCAGTGCAGACATCGACATGCATCAGACAAATCCCACCTTCATTCATGAAAAGTGCTACAGGATGCGCAGTTATCCGTCTACATTTTATAATCCTGTGTGAGTTGGTTTTGCAATGACTGTTCACTGAAAAGATGCAGGTGCTCTTCAACACAGAAAGAGAAAAATCCCCAAGAACTCCAACCATTAAACTTGGAAATACTGGCTTATAACCCACCTGTGCTTCAAAATATCCCTTTTTAGAAGTGGGGAAAAAATGCAGAAATTTGAGTTATTGTGTATTAGTAGCCATTAAGGGGATTTTTTGCTTTTTGTTGAAATTATTTTTTCAAAATATTTTTCTACAGAATTTTAATACATCAACAAACCACAAGTAACTTGACCTGGTAGGTTTGTGTCATGCTCCTTGGTAAATCTACTTATGCTAGGATATCACAAGCTGGATGGAGAATACAGATGTAAACCAGCACTGTAGGGAACTGAATCCTCTACTAGTTCTTCCCATCTTTAATTTACACAATCATTCCAGGCATGATAAACAACTCTCAAAAGCTTTACTGTTCTCTGATCATTGACACTATCTCTCTATTACTACTGAATGCAAGCAAAATTGTTTTCAAAGAAAAAAAATAAATTAAATAGCTATATTTCATTGCACTCTACTTTTATGCCTTCAGGTTAGGGCAGGGATATTTAACACTACAGAAGCTTAAAGATTATCTTCTCTCCTTGGGAGATATGAATATAGACAGGTATTGGACTCAGGTGGAGGACGCAAATCAGTACTATCATATTTACAGAAGCAAATACTGACATCCAGCCTGAATACACAGTAAGTACTCCATTAAGTGCAAAAGGGAAAATGCTCCCCACCTTAAACCACAGCCTGGTTACTCAGCAGCCAGAGATCAGTTGTCAGAGTTACTGCTGTGCTCTCATTTCAGAGGAAAACGGAGGAGGAGAATGTCTACATCTTTGGGCTTTCTGGCCTATGGGGAGCGTGTATGGCCATGAATCACTTTGTATGGGATCCAGAAATCCTTTCTTTGCTCTGTAGAGGGGAAGGGAGTGCATTTGCTTGCCTCAAGCATTTACTGGAGAGCAAAAGAAAATCAGCTTTTGTTCAAGGTGAGCAAATCATCCATTAGAAGATTATTTCATGTCACGTGTGGACACTGCATGAGTTTCCCAATAATCAAAATTACAGTCAGACACATTACATACAATGTAATGAAAAAGCAGTTTTCAACATGGTATCAGACAAAGTTAGAAAAGGGCATGGCCTAATTTACTATAGTGTATTAGAGATAATACACTGAATTCTAACAATCAGGTACTAGGTATCTTTCCTCTTCTTTGCTTTCAAACAAAGAAGAGATTTCTATGTATTAAAAAAGAGTGACTGTAATAATTTACTCCTTCTGTCAGTACAGAAAGAGTTAAACTTCTTTTGCTTATGAACTTCTAGGAAAGTAAATTCTGCAGGGCAGGCAAAAGTCAAAGCCTTCAAACTTCTGCGTTTTCCCTTCTGTTCACTTCTTACAAGCCAGCACTGTTAGTTCATTCAAACCTCCAGGGGAATACAGGCCTGACTTTCTTATTTCCAGCACTAACTTTGGGGTCATTGAGAGGTGATACTGGGAAGACAGCACTGTTTAAGATGGAACTGTGCTCTTTCACTGTGCTCGGAAGTGAGGGCAAAACGTGCCATGAAACAGCACGATACTGTGATGGTGGATGTTGTCCCTGGTTGTAACACTGCTTTCTTTCTTTAGCTCTTTTCCCTCTCCATTCTGGCACGGGATTATCTGTATTCTCTCTTTGGCTGAATTCCAGAGACAGCTCAACTGGCATCCTGAGAGCAGGTAATCCTGGCAGAAACAGCAGATGAAGAGAAGTGCACTAGCTTAGCTCTAGGGGACCTGATGCTCACAACTGAATTCTGGTAGTGGTCCCAACAAGGACTGAGAAACCAGAGGTAAGAGCTACGCAAGATCAGAGTTTCTTTGTCTCAATGCCAATTACAATCACTGAAGCCTGGCTCATAATGAGTTCCAACCTAAGAGGTGAAGCTTCACAGAAATACAGAAAACATACCTCAGGTTCATCTAGACACAGTCCTTAACATACAGGAAAATCAAGAAAGTCACATGGACACTCACCCCCGAGCAGATATATTTTCTTGCCCCTTCCTTTCCCAGTGCCAGTGTAACTCAGTCCAAATGGCTTCCAAAACACCTTGCAGGTGTGCATAAACTATAAGAGGGAGCCAGGCTTGCAGGGGTGCACTGCTGATGAGCACAGAGGTGCTTGGAATCATAATAAATTAAGACACTTGCTGATGTGCTAAAGTTCAGGGAGTTTCCTGGACGAGACTGGTAGAATGAGAAGGTGCCACATCCTTTCCACCCACCAGGCCATTTCTGTTTCTCTTGGTGCCTGTACAGTGCCCACAGCAGCCTAAGGGTAGCTGAGTCTGGGCTAAACCACTGTTACCAGGAGCTCTGAGTTCCCACCAGCCATGACCATAAATCAGAGGTACAACTGACCACAGCCCTTTCCAATGCTTCCCCTGTCAGTCCTGATGTGGGAGGCCTCTGAAAGGAGTTTGCCTCTCTCCCAGTACGCAGTGCAAGTACACACATGCTGTAAACATGAAACAGACTGGTAATTAATGGATTGTTCAAACAGAAGTAACAGTCAGACTATGGGCAATAGCAAATGCATGCAACTTCTGTCTTCAGGCTGAACCCACTCAGATTTTCCTCATCCTTGGCACAACTGAAAGGCTTAAAATGTGCATGTAGCCCAAAAGGAAATGTGTAGACTCTGCATGTCTCAGTAGCTGACCCACAGCACATGGTTTAATTTAATTTAAATTTTATATTCTGCAGAGATAGTTTTCTCATTGGGCTGTAAGTACTGGTATAACCAATGGAATACATGAAACTCTAATATTTACAACAACCAAAAATCTGGCCCAGTATGCATAGCCACTGTCTCTGATCATTCTACTGAATGAAGACCTCCAATCCAACTATATTTAGTCTGATAAACAATGTATTTCCTCTTCCTGTGTTTTTCAGACCAGATGTGCTGAGGCCTACCATTGTAGCTGAGTGTTATTTAATAGAACACTGCCAAAGTGGGAAACATCCCAGTTTAATCATATAATTAACTTGGATCTTTATTTTTCCCCCATTTTTTAAAGACAGGATTCATAGCTAACCTAAATAAGCTTCTGCTAACAAAAATGGAGATATTTATTTAGACAGGCTGCTTGGTTGTTTTGGGGTTTTTGTTGTTTTGTTTTGTTTTGTTTTAAAGAAAATTAATTCTGGGTCAACTTCAAGGATTAAGGCAACTCCAGATTTTGCTTGCTAGAGGCATATTCCCAAGGATTTGGCTTAATATTTTTGGAAACTTAAAAATAGCATCTCCTTTCCTTTTAGCTTTGTTCTTTCCTACTCAGCAAGCACACATTTTTGACCCTATATTCCCAACAGAGCCTGAAGCTAGCATGAGTCTTTCTTGTATCTTGCTGGCATCCACAACAGCCTCATCCACACCACTACCAGACAAATGAGAATCCTTCCCAACCCTATGCTGAAAAGGCCAGATCTTGATCTCTCTTGTACCACCTCACATGCAGAGTCATAAACACTCCTGTGAAATATGCTGACAACATGGGTTTGCTTCTGCCCCACTCCGCAGTTAAACTGAGGGATTCTTGGCTATTTCTCTCTAGCAATGCTGCTCAATTTCTATCTCACCAAGTTGAGCCTTGGAAGCCAGGGAATAGTTTATTCATTAAATTCATGACACATGAGCTATTACCTTTTTCTCTCCAATAATCCTAAAACAGTCAGAAGAGGTCACCCAGTAAATGGCTTTCATATGAAACATCCTCCTGCAGCTCAGGGAGCTTATTCAATCTGTGAGCAGAAGGGCAGCTGTGAGAGTTCAGAGAGGAAGGCCTGGGAGGTTATCAGTATTTTTTGTCAGACACTATTGCCTTTCTAACTTTGGCCTGGGCTTCACCCACAATGATATATGAAAACCAGATCTAACATGCACTCTTCTGCTTCAGAAAATCATGACTAAAAGGGCTTTCTTGGGGTTGGTTTTTTTTTCTTTTTTTTTCTTTTTTTTGACAGTTATCACAGTCCAGAAGAAAGACTAATTCTAAAATTCTATAATTTTAGGTTCTTGGACATGGGGAGACATTAGGACCCATTTTCTCTGCACTACTCTGTTCTCATTAGTCATCAGATGCAGCAGCCTACAGAGGAGATGCTGGCAGATGTGCAAAAGGAGATTGCTAGTATCCATTCCATTAGTGCCAGTGCAAAAGCAGACAATGCTGGTGACAGCAGCACCGATTCATCATCTTCTGACATCTAAATATAAAGTAACTTATCCCTAAAAATGCAGGCTGGCCATAGCAAGAATACAAATTACTCTTCCTCAGAGTACCAGTTCTCTAGGATGCCAAACATCTGGTAAAATCAATTTGTGTGAATTTGGCCCATTGTTTTAAGTTGCTAATTCAAACTGCACTATGACTTCAAGATATTGAGACCAAATAGCTATTTTCTTTCTATTTTATATACACCTATTTAAGATGGGAATGTTTTTTTATCAGATTCAACTACTTCTGGAGGAAGATCAAACCACCTCTAGAAATAAGGGTGTTCACTCAGTAGTCCTATGAGCAATCAGCATAGTGGTGAGTTCAACAATTAGGATGTTTTACAGTTAAACCTGCACACAAATCACTCAACTGGGCTATCACTGAAGAACAATTCAACTCTAATGTGTTTGTAATTACTAAGCATCTAAAAGCCATATAACTTCATTTTGTCTGTAAATTAAACACCATGTCATTGCCACAACTTACTTGAAAACCTTTCTTACTAGCACCAAAAGATGCTTTTCATCTCTGTATCTGTGTATTCTCACAAGCCCCGTAACAACTCTGAACAACTTTTAGGCAGTTTTTGTCTTATGTTAACCTTAAAACTCAGATTTCAAGAAATTATTCTTTTACCATTTCCAACAAAGGAAAGAATGCACAAGGTAGAAGTTAGTGTTACTATTAACTGCATCAAGTCTGTCAGGCATTTAAATTGGACTGATGTGGGATACACTGATTAACTGTAACAAAAAGCATCTTCTAGCATCAGACTCATTCAGTTAGCTCATAATTATCAACAAGGAACATTTCAGTCCAAGTTCTGTAAACCCAAAACACTCTGAAGATATGCAAAAGGTGCAGATATTACCTTATTTTCTTAAACCAATCAATCCTCACCCCTAGGTTAATTGGTTCCTTTTGTCACACTTTTCCCCCTTCTCTTTTGTTTTCAATGCTTTCCTTAAGAAATAAACCCAGGCCTTGAAACCTTTCAGATGAAGTGATGTTTGCAAAAAGACATCTAATGTTTTTTGTTTTCCTCCTTCACGAGCAGGCAATGTTCTCCTACAGCAACAATAAAAAAAAAGTGTCTGTGTTTTTTTGGAATTAAACAACATAAGGCAATTAAATATTGAGAAGCAGTCACGTGTATGATGAACATGAACCTTCCCATCAGTAATGTGGAAAAGGAGGAGCTGAACTTGATCTGATTTGTAACCCCCTGTCCCAGGCCAGGCCTGAGGATGTTCATCTCTTGTAGTAACAAAGCAAACAGTTCTTGCCTGCACAGATAGCATCTTGCCCATGTACTCTTAGGTGGAAAGAAGATGCTAAGCAGCTGCTTGCTAAACTGAAGGCCATGAAAAATCATCTGGCTCTTCACCATAACATCAAACCTAATTCATAGGTTTTTGGCCCCCAAATTCCAAATTGTAAATCAGTCTGTTTTTGAAAGTTTACGTTTAACATGTCTGGGGGGTTCCCAAGTATCACTATCATCTGTTTCTTCCTCATCCTCCTGATCGTCCAGAATTTCATCTTCTTCCTCGTTCTCATCAAACAGCTCTATGCCAAGGTCTAATCTTCTTTGCCTTTCTGCAAACCATTCTCTGACCTGCTCATATCCCATGTGAGATTTGGCTACCAGTTCATCAAGGTCTTGCTCATTAAGGAATTTGTGCTTCATATAATAGTCCTTCAGGATTGCTGTTCCAGTTTTAAATTTTATGACAGACACACCTCTGTCCCAGCAATTTAACCTCTTGCTTCCCCGAGGCCTCCCCCGAGGCCTCCCTCTCCCCCTCCCTTTTGGTCTTCCTCTCCCTCTCTTCCTTGCAAAGCCTTGGCCATTCAGACTGTTTGCATTGGCACTCTGATAATAGTAATACCATTTCAATCCACCATTTTTCCAGGCATAGCGAGTATCTCCAAACCAGCTCACAATTTCTGATCTTGGAAGCCCAGTTTCTTCTGCCAGCTTGTTGTATTCTTGTGGAGATGGCCATTGAGTACGGACAAAGGAACTTTTGAGCATGTGCAACTGCTCTGGTGATTTTTTGCCTATTTTGCTTGAAGTAGAACACCCTGATTTTGTTCCTGCTGCTCCGTCTCCCACAGATGTTTCTCCAGACTCCTCTTTTGAGCTGCCAGCATTGCTTTCATTCATGTCAGCTCCCTCTTCCTTCAAGACATTTGATTTCCTTTTTTCTGTAAACCAGGCATCAATCTCTCTTCTGGTCAGTTTTGTTTGGGCTCTTAACCTATTCATCTCTTCCTCAGTAAGGACAGGGTTATTAAGAAAACTTGCTTGGAGGACTTGCAGCTGTTCAGGAGTCTTCTCTTTGAACTTCAGTGGGGTGAAATCAGGAAAAGTACCCCAAGATGACTTGCTCTGTGGAGTGGCTCCTGTTGGAGATTCATTCATTTCATCACTTGAATCAATAACAATGGTGGCACATGAATCACTGTTGAGATGAATCCCATGATTATTCTTTGAGTTTCTCTGATTGTAGCGTGTGTCACTGAACCACTTTTTTATCTCTCCTTTAGTAAGGCCTGTTATTTTCATAAGTCGAACAATTTCTGAATCTTGAGGAAACTGATTTTTAAGGTAGCTGACTTTCAATTCTGCCAGTTGTTCCTTAGTTTTTTTTGCTCGGATGCCAAAGGAGTCAGGATTCATCAGCGTGGATTCATTTTTGATAGGCTGAGGGGCTGGAACAGCAGCTGCTTGTTTGGTTTCTGCAATAGGTTGAGCACTGTGAATCTGACCCTTCTGTAACTGGGTTTGGTTTGGGACTCCTGCTACAGTCAAAGCTATCGGGGCTGTTACTGGTAAGGTATTTGTACCTGCAACTTGAGTGAGAACAAGTCCTGGCTGACCAACTATTTGGCATGTCTGCAAAATTGAAGGTAAACCATTGCTAGCGGCAGAAATGTGTGCTGGAATAACAGTAATTGTCTGTGGCACAGTATGCACTGTGCCATTAAATTGTTTCCTCCTTGCTTCCTCTACCTCCTCTGGCGTCCAGCTCACACCGTGTTTCAGACGCTGGGCAGAAAACCATATTTTAATCTGTTCTTCTGTGTACTTTGCTTGAGTGGAAAGAACAGTGATTTCCGACATGGTTGGATATGGGAATTTGTTGTAGGTGTTAAGCAAAAGAGGATTGTTATCCAAAGCAGTATTATAGGCTGGAATGCTATTCACAGGTATTAGTATTTTTGGAATCAGGTTTGAGTTCTGTGGAGCTGTCACAGCTGTTATAACCTGTGCCACCCCAGGCTGAAGCACTGGTGCCGGGGTCACTACTGCACCAGCCACATCTGCTGCACTGCAAACAACTGAATGGCTTGGTTTTGACTCAGAAACAGATGGTGGGGGGTTTTCTATTACATCTTCACAGTTTGGCTCATTTTCAGTTCCCTTTTCTTCACCAGGAATGTCATCAACTACACTGTGGAAAACGGCAATACGTTTAGCCTCCGTTTTGTTTTTCATCATTTTCATGATGGGAGTTTTGCTAATTGAGATCCCTGATGAGGGGACCTCAGAAGAGTCAGCCTGTCCAGCATTTTCTTCTCTAACAAAACTCCCATCAAAAGTGAGATCATTTACTGTCTGTTCAAAGATTGTCTGGTTATTACGTTTCACCATGGTCAGTTTAAAATTCTCCTCTCCAGGGTGGTGTTTCAAATTATGTTCTGAGAGGGCATCATATCTTTTGGTAAGGAAATTACATTCTAAACAAACATAGGATGAATTTAATACTACGTTGGGGTGTTCTGAATCCACATGAAAAGTAAACATATTGAGATCTGGAGTCTGAAAAGTACAGTATTTACACTCATAACCACCTTCTACTTTATTTGTGTTTTTCTGATTGTCTGAATCCACATACTCATGAACATCCTCATCACTTGTTACACTCTCTGCTGCAGGGTTGTCTGCTGGCATGAGCACAGGTGGTCCTTCCTCCAAGTCTGACACCATTTCTAGATCTGGATCCTGCTCATTGGCTAAGACCATGCAGGGTGTTGTTGATTTTCGTTTACTTGCCATGACTGTTACTGTGAAAATGATAACGACTGGTCAAATACAGACTTAGCTTCAAGCTCTTCTTGATTAATAATAGTAATAATAATAATAATGGCTTTCGGTACTTCAAATCAGTTCTTGTAAAGTCTCAACATTTATCCCATTAGCAGCTTTTCTTTTGTAGTGCAATCAGATTAAAAATAGTTGAGGATGAGATGTTGAGACACACTGTTTTAAAGTCCACATCCACCACCTGTAGTAAAGAAGAGACAGTGGAATTAGTTTAATTTAAATAATAACTTCAATTCTGCTACATATTATGGTTTAAGGTAATCAGTCCTTTAGGATTTAGTGTTCATGCCCTGAAACCAGCTGACACATTCCAAGAACTCATAGCTGAAGGTACGAAAGAAAGGCAAAATCCACCTATTACAGGCTGAAATTTGTTTCAATTTATGTTAATATAGTGACAGACCTAAACAACAGAATGGTGTAAAACAGGTAACTTCCTGACTGTTTCCCTTTCTTCAGAAGCCTTTGTCTTGGCACTGTGCTGAGGTCAGTCCTGCTCTTGGACTGCTTCACCTAAGCTACAACTTCTCTCAAGTGTTCTGTGAGCTAAGGTCCTTCCTATCACTAACTTGAGGCCAGTACAACATCTCCACTAGTGGCTCTGTCATGTCTTTCATGTCAGAGGCTGTGAAGTGTGTCACAAAAGGCAGGTTTAGAGTATTCTTCTATTGCATTATACATGCAAGGTCAATCATGTGCCAGGCCTTTCTTCTGTGTCTGCAAACAGGCAAAACAATGCCTTTTTAAGGCACTCTGACAAACAACAACTGTCCTTTCTTCCTAGCTTCCCAAAAGTCATTCTACAATTGAAGACCAATCCCAAACCAATAAAAATTGATTGCTAGCACATGGCAATTAACTAAAATCTGTCGTCATGCCTCTATGCATTAACAGAGACATGATTGTGTAAACTGTAACAGAGAGAGATAAAGCATTAAAGACTGATATCTCAAGCAGAAGCCAAAAAAGTTATGTATTCTCTGTTTAGAATTCTTTGTCCATTTCTAAGTAAAACCGAAGCACCACCAAAAAAGCTGAGGTCTACAGAAATTCAGAGAATAAATATATTCTAAAATAGCATAGACTGAAGTGAATTTTATCCCAAAAGAACCACAACAATCTGCTAGAAATGATACACAAATTTCTGCAGAGGGTTATAAACTCTGTAATAGTTTTCTTCTTGACAGAAAATCAGACACTGATTTGTCATACCATAAAACCCATAGCTACATGAATTTTCAGACAGTGGAACATGCTCTATTTCCCTAAGTGTGGGCATCCTCAAGTTCAAGAGGAATGCATCCCCACATAAAGCTCTTTTACAAGCTTCAGAAAGGGAACAACATGTAACAAACAGGTTAAAAACTGAAGGCCACCTCTGTGTGACAGTCTTAAAAGAAAAAGAACAGTGAAATGGAAGAAATGCAGATAAAAGAAATGGGAAGAGGAAAAGAAATACTGTTTTTCACTACATGACATAATGATTTTTTAAATTTTGATTATGGGAGGGCATAGGCTGTGAATAGGAAGGAAGATAAATAATCCTTAGCTTCACATTTTTTCTTTAGGCAAAAGACAAAAATGTTAATCCATAGCTGCCACCCAGTGCTGCTTCATAAGCTCTGTTTTTGAAATTGTGTGTCACCTTACTACCTCATAAATACCCTCCTTAGATGTTTTTAACAGTCACCCTCTGCACTATATCTGCGACTACATCCAAAATGCACAGCCTTACATGATATGCTTTTTATGCCAAGGATATGATTACACGGCATTAAGGACACTGAAAATGCTCAATAAATCTTGGGTAATCATCATTCCAGGGTGACAATTATTTAATGGTACTGGAGTAGAAAGGTATCTTTCTTCCACAAGTTAATAATGGCAGTCTGTAAAACTGAGCACAGAAGTGCAAAAGATATTTATTTTCATGTACGTACAAAGTACCTATTGCAGGCCACCTCATTTCTCTTTGCAGTGAGAGAACCATGAAGCAAAGCTAAATAGATCCATTTGTCTCAGTGTCCCGAGGGACAAGAGGTAGAGCATTATTAACTGTGCTGCTTCTCTGTTGGGCTGGAGGGCTCTTGACAAAAGGGAAGACAACTGCCAAGACAGTGTTGAGCAATGCTCTGGGGGAAGAGCTGGGTGGTATTACCTAATGTTTCTGCGATCTTGAGTAAAATTTCAGAAATGCCAGAAATGCCTGTTTTAAAAAGCAACTTAACAGCTAGCTTGCTGACTGAAGTTGCATTTTGAGAAGTGATTGTCATACTCTGCAGTGCCTCATCCCTAGCACAGCACATAGGATCTATACACAGGGCAGTCTGAGTGAGCTTAGGGGCTTGCCAAGGGTCCCATTCTGGGATGGCCTGGAGTGCAAGTGAAAGCAACATTTGATCTGACATGCAGTACTGAGCATGCTGAAGGCGAGGCTGGAGTTAAGGAATAAAATGGGAAACCTGTCCAACAAATCAATAAATGTTCTTCTCCAGTCTCCTCATGTACCCAGCAGTGTTCACAGTGCCTGTAAGCTAACAGGTCTACCTGCAACTGCAGCACCTGCAGGCTTTTAGCTAAATCTGTATCACATCTCTGCTTCAGTTTTGCATAGGCAGATTATCGTGTCCCTCCTCTGTTTACTAAGATAGCAATGTTTCTTTGATGCAAACAGGTCTCAGAAAAAGAAAGCTGCATATGTGCTCTTCTGACTACACTATGTAAGGTGGTTTTTTTAATTTTTAAAAGGATGTTGTGATGTCAAACTCCTGTTTAATTCATGGCTATGAAGAACTATGACAGCATTCAGTAAAGTCTAAACAAAGTAAGATGCCTGTAACCCTTCCCAGCCTCTTTCCTCTCCAGACCTTACAGAAACCTCCATTCCCTCCTCCCTGGTGCTAATGTCATTATTCCACCTGCAGCACCCTGCTTGACATGTTCTCTCACTTTAGCAGGGGATTATGAAAACTCACAATTGCATAGTTTATCCATCCGATTACGCACAATCCTTGGAACCTTCATTTCCTCTAAAATACCTCTCCTGTTCTGCTTACAGGAGTGTGTTGGACCTTGCCATGAAGCTCAGCTTCAGTAAGGTCTGCAACATTCTGTACAAGTAGGCCAATGAGTCCAACAAAAAATGAAATAACAGTGTGGTTTTGACAAATCCACTTTTTTAAGAACCTTGTTACAATTCTCAGGTTCTTACAGAATGTTTTTTAGGAAGTTCCTCCTGTACTGAGCTGGGAATGAAGATCCCTTTAACTGACCTGCAATTCACTGTGTCTTCTCAGCTCATGCATCTCCCTTGGTTAAGACTGGGCAGTCTTGTGCCCAGTCTTGTTCTTGCCTGTCTCAAGTCCACGGAGACCTCCCCCATATTCCATGAATTCCTGAAGGTCATCACTAATGGTTCAGAGAATGCTTTTGCTTGTCCCTTACATACCTTCAGGTCAAATATGTGATAAAATATTGTTAAAGATCTTTTATACTCCAGGTGTTTATTTTATGTCAAAAGCAGCATTTTTTAATAAAGGAATCTGAAGAAAAACTTTCAGTTATTTACACTGCAATCCCCTTCTGTAATTTCACCTCAGATTTTCATAGAATTGACATTCCTAGCAAATCAGCCCACGAAACAGATGTTTTTCTAGGAACATAAACCAGCAAGTGCAGGCATACTTTTTGAAAGTCCAAGATCTGATATTTTATCTTCCAGCAGGCAGTTTCTCAGGACAGTGGTCTTCAGAAACAGACCACAAGCAGTTAGCAATCCCAATTAAGTAATAATTATATTAAGAAAAATTAATTCCAGAGTGAAATTAAACATTTAAAGTTGTCTTTATAGCAGATTTGGATGAAGACTTATATAAGTATTCTCTAAATGGAGGCAGAAACCTTCTGCCCATTTGATTACAGTTTGAGAAGGAAAAGACAGAGCTGACCACAGAAGACACAGATGAAAGAACCTGCTTCCAGAAAATTTCTTTTAGTCACTTCCTCCTTCCTGCTCCAAATCAGGAGTAGCTGATGCAGCAAGAAAAATAAATGCGTTTATGGAGAACGTTCACTGTGTGTTCAAGGTGTATGCTTTGTGAAAGGCATTGCTCCCTGCCTGCTGTGGTACTTTGATCCAGCGTGCAGGAAAAGCATGACAAAAAAAATCCAACCCCATGTAGTGTGATTTTGAGAATAGCTACAGAGTGGGGGCAGGAGAAGATGAAGCAATAGGACCTGCTTCTAACTTTTAAATCCTCCTATATTACAAATTGCCTACAACCTTTCTCCACACAGAAAATGCTGCTTTCTTATAACCCATGACAATATGCAGTTGTTGATCTTTGTTTAGCCTCCTTCTATTACCGTTTATTCAGAGCAGATGTTATCTATGTCAGAAACTATTCTGCAAAGAGCTCAGTGTAGGCTAATACACTCTGATCTGCCTGTCAGTGAGAGAGGTGAAGGACTTTGTTGCAGAGTGCCACTTTCTTCAGTTGTTCATTATCTGCAAAGTTCTGAGGGCCCTACTGCTCATGACTCCAAATAAAGCCATATCTCTATGTTAATCCTGCAGTATTCACACTTGATTCCTCTTTTAAAATAAGGTCTGGTACTAATCCAACATGGGAGTGAAATTTGTCCAACTGATTTCAGCAGAACTCCTCATGTATTACAAAGATAAGGCCCACTCAGGGTCCTTGCTGCATTAGGACTGGTAATGAGGGAGGCAAGTACCAAAAGCTACTGTAGTGCCCATGCAGAGCTGTGCCAAAGGCAGACCCGTGATGGAGCACTGGAAAGCTGACACAAAGGCCAGCAGAGGCTGAAGGGAGCCTGCCACAGGACATGTGACCAGACTTTCTCCGCTACTTCCTCTCAGTGCGGTTTTCATGGGTAACAAACAGCTCCATCAAAGCAAACATCAGAATCTCATGCCAGAAGCGATGGCCAAATGACCTACATTATCTTTCTCTATTGCACAATGTACCCCAGGTAGCTCTACAGAGCACAGGAACTTGTGCCCCGCTTTTGATACAGAAAGCCATAACCAGGTTTTGTATCTGATCCTATAAAGCTAAAGTCCAAAAATCTTGAGTACTTAACAACCAGGGGTGCACTGACCAAGAGGTACCTTAAACATGAATGCTCATGTCTCTGCTCCTCAGTCACACAGACAGGTATTTTCTGTGTGATACAGACACCTTCGCAGCTACACTCACACAAGCAGACCTTTACTTTATTGACTCTGAAGTGTCCAATTCAAACTGTGAGCACTCAGTACTTTTAATGTCAGACATCTCTGCACGAGTATTTTTGAAAGTGAGTATCAGATTTGGGTAAATGCTTATCATACTCAATAAAATGGCAGCAGAGTCAGGGAATTTTTTTTTTTTTTTTTGCATAGTTATAGCTCTCTTTTGTTTTAATTGCTGTGTTGTTACGTACAAAAAAGAAAGGATGAAGAAATAAACTACTGACATGAAAAGAAATTTTAATGTGTTCTGTATTGAATAAACATTTAATTCAACCCTCCAAATGTTTCATGATGGCTTTAAAAAGTAGAACAGTAAGGAATTATTAATTTTAAAAACTGTTTATCAAAGAAGTTTCTCCTTAAAACACCCAAACAAATGGTTTTATTATCATGGGATTTTCTTCTTTAAAATGAAACAATCTGGCACACAAATGAATTCACCAAATGCTCCTTTCAACTTGATTTTTTTTTTTCTTACAGATGAAAAATTTCTAGAGGGATTCATTTTCCCAGGCCCTAGTCCAGTGCTGCAAGACCTTCCTTTGACTTCCTGGAGTTCATGTCCCCAGGCACCTCCCAGCTTCCCCAGAGCCCCAGGCTGCAGTCCTACAGATGGTCTCCTTGCCAGACAGCCCGACTCACTCCCAAGTCATCGCTGGAGCTGAGCAGGAGCCCCCGCGGCTCCGAGGTGACACAGCCCAGCATAGATTGTCTCGCTCTCCTCCCCTCCTCCACTGATTCCAACCAACCCAAAGCGCCCTCGTCACACTGGAAACCAGATTTCACATCAGCTGCTTTCTGCTTTCATTAATATTTGGCTGTCACCGTTCAAAATGGCACTTCTCAACAGAAAATGAGAGTATTTAGGAGCACCCTACTCTTAAAAACTAGGCCTGGGTCTCAGGGCTTACCAGCTCCCAATGCTTTTACACCTTCTGCTAGGCCAGTGGCATTTGCAGGAGCCCAAGGAGCAGCAGCAGGTTAAGGACTGCTCTGATTCATGACAATACAAGAACCTAGATAGACAGAGAAGGAGAATCCATTGCATAAAGATGGTTTAAAGCAGTCTGCAGATGTGCACAACAGGCATAAAAGCATGATCAAGAGCAGGTGATAAAACATCCTGCAAATTCTACCTCGGATACAAAAAGGTAGAATTATGACTCATAATTCTGCCTTTTTTTTTTTTTTTTAACAGTGGAATGCATTTCTCAGACCTCAAGGCCAGATCCTTGCCAAATTTCAAGTTCCTATGTCAAATCCCTGAGGCACAGAGCTGCTCAGAAAGAGAAAGATAATATGGCTTTTACACAGAGGTTGCTTCTCCTCCTTTCTTTGCTTCCCTCCTCACTCTGGTAATTTTACTCTTGAACCAGCTAATGTTCCCCAAAACTCAATGAACAGAGAACAAAAGCAGCCTCAAGACAGAAACAATGTGAGAAATTCTCATTTCAATCATCATAAGAAATGGAAAACAGGGACTTGGAGTGAACTGACCAGGTGACACTAATACACACTGCTACCTGTTTCACTCAGACACAGACACTGCACACAGACTTGCATACACCCAAACACAGACCTGTAATTTAAGTAACTTGTAAAGGGTCCTAAAAGACTTGAAACAAATGTATAAACCCAGTGTTTGTATGAACCAATGTTTTATGAATGAGAAAAAAGCAAGGACTTGGCGTGTCAATTGAAAAGCAAAAAAGTAGGTCCAACCTACTGCAGTAGGTCCAACCTACTGCATGGACCTAGGTAATGCCATGTCAAGGTGAAGATTACAAGGCACGTTTTCAAGGTTTCAACTGCTCTTTAGAATCTTCTCTACCTCTTGGTCTACTGTGAGCTTTTCTCAAATGTGCTTGCTCAGAACCTTTCCTGTATGCCCTGGATCCACCTGTTTCCCACCCCATGTCCTCCTTTAACTCTCCTTCAGCCTTGCAGGTCTGCTCCCACTCTGTGAGAAGGTCAAGGAGTGCAGAAATCATGAATAGCCCTTTATGTTCAATGGCATGTGATTTGCATCTCCACTTTGGATGCAAAAAGTATGACTTCAGAGCTAATACTTTATAAGATTCTTTTTAAGGTGCTCCAGAATATTTCTAGTGTCATATAACAGCTTTACAATAACTGTATCATATAAGAACAGACAAAACAAAGAATTGGCCTAGACTGTACTGGCAGACTCCTCCACAGTGGAAAAAATAAAGAAGAACTTCATGTTCGCGCTTGCAAGCACAGCTGATCTTATAGAAGTTCTCCACAATATTATCCTCTGACCTGTTCCAAACATTGCTGGTCATGGAACAGCAGATTCACAAATCAAAATACAACATGTAAGTTCCTCTCTCTTCAGAGTATTCAGAGAACTTGGTCTAAGTGCAAGTACTCCCAGTGCAGCACTAAATTACTGCCAGGCCAGGGTGAGACTATCAAGCTAACTCAGGCTTGTCTTTCCTGGCAACACCAAGATACTCTATGTCTGCTGCAGATTACTTTAGGGGCATTGATGGTGGAGCAAGAACACCTCAGCAGTCGTGAGGAACTGTAACCAGTTGTCTGGAGAGTTTGTAAAAATCTGCTTGGGATTTTTATGGAATTTCCATCCTTGCAAATTTTCAAAACCTGGTAAGACCCTGAACAGCCCTATCTACCATCACAGATAACTTTGCTTTGAGCAGGAGGCTGAACTAGACGATCTTCAAAAGTCCCTTCTACTCTAATGTTTCTCCTCAGGATTTTGAGATGTTTGAGCACTTAACAAAGAAAAAAGAGGATGGTCCAAGCTGCCTGCATAAACACTCTCTGCAGGTCTCAATTATCCAGTAAAATACCACTGTGTACAAAGTTAACCTTTGTGAAAAGCAAAGCATTTTTATTTGCAACAGTGATGTGACTCCACGCCCCTGCTGAGAACTGTACTGTACTCCTTAGATACTCCTGCTGATTTCTGTGGGAGATAATGTCTTATTCTATGTGTGACAAGACCAATTCCCTCACCCCCCACCCCACACCCCCATCATTCATCCACAGAGTGGATAAACATTGTCTACTGCCTATCAGCCCAGTGACAAAAAAGATGAAAGACAGGGAACTACAGAGGCTTTCAAGTACAATGCGTGGATTGGAAAGCTGAATCTGAAGTACAGTCACTGCAGAAGTCGGAGAGTTGACTGTGTACTCAAGTTACCACGGGGTAATGAAGAGTCCTGAAGAGTCAGCAGATCAGAACAAGCATCTGGGCCATGGCACAGGAGCTTTGCAGTTACAGTGTTTCACAGGCGCTGCTGGACCTGGCGCCCAGCAGTCCCACGCTGCTCCCAGCTCACCTGAACAAAGGCCTTCAATGCAGCAGCAAAGAATCAACAAGTCTTTCACCAGGCTGGTTCCTGCCCCGCTGTTTCCCAGGCTAATGCCCCAAATTTTCTGAACCTGACCTCTGTGACTCACTCTGTGCCAGACATGTGACCCCTCTGGTCACTGCTCAGAGCCCTGGATTGGACAGACCCAGTCTGTGGAAAGCTGGAGGCTGCACCTTCTGCCCTGCTCTGCTGGAGCTGCCTGCCATGTGAGCCCTTCCTGCAGCAGAAACACAAACCTCCGATGTCCAGTCCTGGCGGGGAAGTAAGAGAGAGGATCACCGAAAACAGGCTGCCCACTCTCACTTTGTGTCTCTCCAGTATAATGGTGGAAAATTAGCACAACATGATTTAAGTGAAAAATATGAAGTTAACTGAAACACTGTACTTAAATAGCTGTGGAGCTGCTTTTTTCTTTTTTTTGCATTAGATTTAAACACCATTAAAAAAGTTGATTAGTTCTGTTTTAAAAATATAGGTAGCTTAAAGCTGCATAAATATCCTAGGATCAAAATCATACACTAACTAATTTAAATGAGAATGAGCAGTAAAATTTTTTAGAGAAATACTGTATGTGTTGATAAAAACACATGTAAGAGATAACAGAAGAGTGTAAAAAACACTACATAGCACAAAACAGCATAACAGTTGGGGGAAAGGAAGAGAAGAATTAGTGTGATGTTTAAACCACATTATTTAGACTGTAAGTTTTAAACAGAAAGATTTTGTTAACTTACATAAATGTTTCAAGAACACACTGAACACATTCCCTCATACGAGAAACACCTATCTTATTTACTGACCTTAAACCAGACATAATCATTAAGAGCACAAATTACTGCTGGAAGTTCTGTTCTAACTGTTAACAGCTAAGTTTTTATTAAAGGAATAAAAGGACTTAAGAAAAATCAGTATTATAACGGATAGTTTTAGTTTGTGTCATTACTTTTTACTTAACTTCTTTGGAAATTCTCAGTGGAAACACTGAATTATTGGCAGTTAACAACTAACCTTACAGAAAGAAATTAACTTTGTAGACATCTGCACTGAGAGAAGGTAGAAGGTACTTCCTGAATAAGTTCCTGCCTCAAATTTTAAAAAGCAGGGCGGCTTTTTCTCCGTGTAAGATCTTCAATTCAGGCTTAAGGATAAACTCTGTCAGGGCTAAAATCTTAACAGACATGGATACATCATCATAGAAACAATAAATTTAATCTAGAGAGTACAGAAAAGTATAATAATTTGTCTCAAAAATCAATCGGTTTTTTAAAAAAAAGTCATTTTTGAATAAATGTATTCTTAGATGTGCTACATATTTACAGTTGTTTAATAGTACAGATATGTTACGCCATTTAGATGCATTTTAAATTAAATTTTAATTTCCATTCAAATGCAGTTTGACATAAATTTGGAAACACAGGAAGTATTCATTAACTGAAAAACAAGATATGCATCTTGTTCTCTACAAAAATGACAGAAGTAAAAATTTATACTCTGAGTGTATGTTGAGATAGAGTAACAATCCCTGATATAATTTATCCCTTCACAAATAAACCTCTGCAATTACCACAATATCAAACAATGAGAATCACCTGCCATTTATGAAAGTTATCAAAAGTATAGATTCAACTCAAGTTTAGGAGAAATCATTTATATCAGGGTTCCCTATGTTCAGATTCAAGCTGTGACCAAATCACCTATTCCCATTATTCCGCGTTCCATATATTAGGTTTTGAATTAATGCATTAGGTAAATGATATCTGGGGGAGACAGGGGAATACAAAGACTGGTCAGGAGAGGTAAGATGAACATGTCTGGTATCATTATTAAATCAACCAAATCAGAAGAGCCCAGGATACAACTGGGTGCAGTACTCAAAGAGAATGTTTGTAAGAGTGTCCAAGTTTAGCATAGAAAATAGGCAGGCCTGGAAACCCATGGGAATAAGATGCATCTGTTGTTGTAAGCAGCCCCAGCAAAATGTTACTGGTTCACTAGCCTGGGGCAAGCTTTTTCTTTTTTTCCTTCTTTTCCTTTTTTGACAGCCAAGTACAATATTAGCTGCTTGCTTTTTTTTTTTTTTTTTTTTTTTCTTTTTTCATCGTCAAGCTGAGGCTGGGTGAGAATATTTTGTGTCTAGACTAATAAATGTTTGTAAGGATTTTGCAAGACTGGTTTATGGGAATAGAATTCCCTTTTTGTTTTTCTGCTGGAAAAAGCAGCATTAAAAACAAATGAGCACCATCATGCATTTGTTTTAAATTGCATATTAGAGCACTGCTATTTTGTGTGCAATCAATACATAATTTGGAAGAAAGATGCTTTTAAAATTCAAAGCTATCCCTGAGCAGCTAAGGTTCTCTTGGAAACTGAAGGAGGAGTCTGAAATTATTGTTCTTTTGTTTGCATCCCCCAGTGGGAAAGGCAGCACACAACTAGCAACCACTGTGCTTTGAGGCAGCACTAATCATTAAGAATAAAGATCAATCCCCCCTCCATTTAAAAATTAGATATTAAACTGAATCTAGGACAAAGGTAAACTAAACAGACTCTTTTTCAAGCTGTTATTGGGTTAAATATAATATCAAAGGGATTACATAAATCTTGTAACTCTCTCTACAGAAATTTTAAAAAGATACTTATATTTTGCAAAACACAGCCTGTCTAGACCCCAATTACAAGCATCAACCTAATCAGTGGAAATTAGTGGGTTATGCATTTGCCAAACCCTACATTTTCTTTTTAATATTTGTTTCGAAGGGCGGGGTATCTCAAAATGAAATGGCTGACTGAGCTTTTTATTTCACTGCTTTGGGTGGAAATGACTGAATCTTTCCACACAAAATAGTGCTGAAGAAGCTGCTCTGGTGCAAAGCAATCTTCAGTCCCAACCTCCAGTGAGCTCTCACCCTCACCCTGTCTCTCTCTCTCTCACCAGCTCTCTGCAGCAACAGGGCTTAAATGTTGCCTGGTGAAGAAGAGGGCTCCTGTTCAGTAATTCACAGATAATAATTACTATCTGTAATTGAGCATTACATCTGGAAATAGGATATTCACTCATATAAAGCAGCATATAGCTGCAAATTCTGAACTCAGAACTACCTTGTGCCCATATGCATCTGGCTTAAACTGCAGTCAAAGTATTCCCCACTCTTTGTCAGTGTGTGACATCAGAGTATGGTGCTCACACTGTCATCATCCATGCAAATATTAATATACTGGAAAGCTTTCAAAATAAAGGAATCTGAACTACAATTTCAGTGTACACAGTAAACATACAACTTTTTACAAGATGTAAAATTTCTCCCTCTCTGGACATTATGTACAATGATTAATATATCTTTCTAAGGATGTGTGCTTGTAGTTATTTCTTTACTATATGTAGATAGAGTAAACTTACTTTTCTTCAACACTACACTTTTGTCCCATCTCTTCCCCCCTTTCCCCCTGAAGAAACAAACAGCTGATATTAGCAAGGCCTTATATTTCCCCTGGAGGAACCCAGGAAACAGAGAGTTAAAAAAAAGAGCTACTTGTAAAGAACCAGTTAAATGAATGGTTTTGGACTGATAAAACACCCAAAGTTGTAGGCATCTCACAGTAACTTCACCAAAAGTCGTCTCTTCCATGTTAAATTACTTCTTTTAATGCAATTAAAAATAGTTCTGTATTCACCAACTAGTTCCTCCAACAAATTTAACAAATTTAAGCAAAATGTGTTAAAAAGTCAAACTTGAAAAATGCTCATAAGCTACAAGTAGTGAAGCTGTGTGTATTTAAGCAGATACCTCCAATGCCAGCAGGGATCTTGTATGGGCATCAATTCCTCAAACTGATTCATGAACAAAAAACCCAAACTCACATGACACTTTAGGTGTGGTGAACCTTTTGTCAGATCCAGGTCCCCTCTGAGAAGTTTGGAGGACAGAGAGCCATTAAGTATTCAACATAGCAAACAAGGCTGAACATTGTGCAGCACTGAACACTCCAAAAATTCCACTGAATCTACAAATGCCTTTCACCTTGCTGAAAATCCTGCTGAGAAACAGAAACTCCTGAGCTTTCATGCCTACTCCTTCTAACTCACTTGACAACTGCTGCCGAGTGCCCAACTCCTCCTGAGACAACTTGGATTTGCAGAGCACTCAGCTCCCACTGATTTGCTGAAGGCATCTGATCCATGTACAAAAAGGCAGTATCTTTCTACTTTGAAAGTATTCTAAAGATTGACTAGAAATCTGGAGTTTTTGAGGAAGCACAGGGCTGTAACTAACATTTTACTTTCAGTCTTCTACAGTCAGGAAGTTAATAACTGTTCTTTCCTGACTTCTTCCCCACTACTCTTTTTCAGATATACAACATTCCTAGATCTCAACTAACCTAATTACCAAGACAGAGTCTTACACCCATGAACAGAGCCAGTAGGAGAGTTTTAAAATCAACAGCATTTTGACAATCAAACCAAATCTTTCCATTATAACACAGGGAGGAAAGCAATCACACTAGTACTATATTTTGTGTATGTTAATCCATTTCATGGCTTTAGGAAAGGCAAGCTTAGAGACCCCTACCAAGATTGCCTTGGACTATACAAACATGTACTTCCATCTATGAAATTCTAAGCATCTTTCTAAGCTAAGACAATGTTAAAATAATCACAGTCCTAACCTATAACCAATGACTCAAGCCCTAAAATCTCTATGATTACCCAATTCACTGAATTCATTGGGAGCTAACAGCTATTTTCCATCTAATAAATGTGGTTCGAAGATGCTTTGAAGATTCAGAGTGCTGAACATGTGGAGCTTTTACCATAACCATTAGAAAGTTCAAAAGCTCATTTCTGTCCTTCTGTCTGGTGGGGAGCACTTGGCGCTCACAGAACGGCGCTGGCTTTGCCAAGCAGCGAGGGCTGGCGTCGCACGCGCCTCATTGCACAGCTCTGTCTGCCCACTCTTGAAACAAAACTGTCAGCCTTCAAGCCTTGCTTCAGCAATGGCTTCAAATTTTGGGTCTCCTCAAAGCATGTCAAGTTCCTCCAAATCTTAGTTTGACCATTAGACAAGGAACCTGTGCAGGTGCAAAACGCCACTGGAGAAGGCCAAATTGCATGGAGTGAACCTAGAGTAGCGAAGTCACTTTCTTAAATGGCTCAAAAACACGGTGTGGAACCTGCTCTTTTGAAGTAGAATATATAAAGTTCCTTCAGACCTGTCAAGCACAGGCAGAGGTTATGCTAAAGAATGTCTGCAACATTAAGTTCTTTGCTACCTTTTAGATCTTTTAAGAAGTGCAAACAGTAGCATATTGAAAGTTCTTTACAATTTTTCCTAAAGGCTCTCCAATCATGCTACATCCTTTCCTTCTTGAGTGCTCATCAATTTTCCTGTCTTCTGGACTTTAGAATGACAATGTGTCTTATAATTGTAATGGTATAATAAATGTACACTACATTCTGCCCCTCTAGATGATACTCTTTTACAGTGAATTATACTCAACTGTAACATTTACTGTGATCTCAAAGCTTTTAAGGATAAGAGAGCAGACACACCTTCCAACAAGTGACAATAGCTGACTTCTGCTCAATTCAGGCTGATCTCTGAAGCTGGTTGGAAAGAGTCTACTGATAGTAGAGGCACTGTTATAAGAAACACAGTACAGTTCACTGAACTCTGAAGGATATGAAAAAGTCCTGAGTGGACTCCCTGAAGTTCTGTCCAGTTCCTTGACAGAAACACCACAGAACTGGAAATGAACCATCAGTGAAAGTGGTGCAAGGCAGAGAATTATGAAATGCCATCTGGTTGGTACAGGATAAGGAAATGTATCATTTTGGTGGCTTCCACCTCCACAGAAAGACTGTTTATGCAGCAAAATGGTTTGACTATTGGGGAAAGTCCTCTACTAGCCATGAACATTTAAAAAAAAAAAAAAAAAAGAGAGAGAGAGAGAGAAGAAAAAAAGAAAAAAGAGAAAAGATTAATTGGAAAAAAATAATAAAAGACAGCAAATTTGAATTAATGGAACTAATAATGCTGAAAACATAAGTAGCCACATCCCTTTAGTGACTCATTTGAGAATATTAGAATCTTAAATAATAACAGAATATTGTATTCTTATAGGTGTATATTCAGCAAAGGTGACACTACTGACAGGTAGTAGGGAGCTACAGAAGTAGAATGCTACACTCACTATTGCTGCCTATTCAGGAAATAGCAAGCAAACAAAAGGGAAAATGGGACTATACTGAAATTGCATCACTTGTTTACAAGTCCCTGACAACTAAGAAGCAAACCATCTTGGACATTTATGGATCAATGACCCTGCATCTAAAGCACAAGGAGAGGGAATATTGACCATTAATACATGGAAGAGAACAGCATGTCCATGCACTCTGCTAAAAATGTTCAGAACATTCCCTCACACCATGACCCCAAAACTATTACCACACAGGATTTTAACACACTGATCATTCTGAAAATTTTACAGCAAGCTCAGGATTTATAAAAATTAGAACACACATAAATACTTAATTTGATACCGTGAAATCTTTACTAGACCTCAGCTTGATAGGGAAAGAGAAATTGATCACCAAAATAAAGATTAGCCATAGCTTAGCTGCAAGGGATTGTGCCTTGCTTGTATTTATTATTCGCAAACAGAAAAACCACGGTTTATGTGTACTTGTTTCTTTAAAAGTCCCAGCTTCATAAAGCTGCAAAAACCCCTGAACTTAGACTTAAGGAAAGAATCTGACTTCAAAGACGAACGACTGTTTTTCAAATAAGACTCTTCTAAGGTTACATACAAACAAACGGGTCACCAATCACAACTACATGAGAAAGTTAACTCAAAATGTAAACCTTTCCCTCAGACTACATATAAACAAATGGAGGGAAACACAGGGGAAAATCTCAGTGATAGCAATAAGCTTAACTGAAATGCTACAGACAATGAAGCAAAAGACAAGAAAAAGCCTTCTGGGTAGATCAGGAACAAAAGGAATCCTAGCAATATTACGAAGTCCATTATTTGATAGAAATTCTTCAGTGTGGATAATCTACAAAAGGAAAACTGTTCAACACATAGCTCCGAGTCTCCAACGCTAAGTATTGTGACAAACTGTGTGATAAATATTGTCTATTCCTATAATAAACAACAGTTATAAATGACAGCAATTAAGGCTACATATCAGGACACTGGATCTAGCCAAAGCACTCACATCAAGAGAGGTGCTGCAAGAGAGTAAATAATCCAGAAGAGAGCCATAAGAAACACTAGGAAAGTAGAAAAGTAAGCCTCACAAAGGAAAGCTCTACTTCAAAGTAATATGTTTTCCAAAGACAAGTTTGGGGACAATCACAGTAAGCATACATACACATTATCCAAATATGATAGCAGAGAGCTTTTCAATCTAGAAAAGATACAATAACCACTAGCCTAAATTTAAAAGCAAATAATTTCAGTTATACAAAATGGCATCTACTTCTAATCCGCTCAGGGGAATTCATTTAACACCAGTGAAATAGACTGCCTTGCTGGCAATGTTTAAAGAAAGTAATAAAAGGGTTTCTAAATGATGCATTTTTGCTCCAAGAGGTCTTAATTCAGGGCAGTCCTCTAATCTACATCACACAGGTTATTTTAAACAGGGTTTCTGTAAGTACTCACAAGCTCTCTTTTTTTTGGCATGAAATCCTTCTGAATAAAAACAAAAAAACAGACGGCTGGTGAAAACCAACAGCACAGTTTTTAAAATTCCTCTCTCATTCCTACGTTTGAGGGAATATTTGTTTTCACGTACCAAGTTTCATAACAAAATCCATTTTTTATTTACACGATGTTTATATGCACTTTGAAATGCTCAATATACTCTCTGTATGTGTCTTATTTTAAAAATAAGTGGCACCTAAGCCAGCTTGCAGACCAAGACATCTCAGCCTTCTCTATTTTATGTGACACTTTGTACACAGTAAACTTCTCCATCTTTCCAGTAACTATTTAACCTATCAAGCAGCTCAGAAATAAAGTGCAAGTACCTACCAGACAACATTCACTATTGCAGATACTCTGAGCCCTTTCAGAGATCCAGAACTGCCTCCATTACATGGTTTATTGAAGTTGGTGTTGGTTTCCAGTGCTGCACATCCTGGTATAGGGGAGAGCTGAGCATCAGAACGCACCCCAAAACCCAGGCACCCCCAGAGGAGTAAACCAGACATCTTCCCCAACTTTGCCTGCACATACACTGTGCTGTTCCTCCACGCTCGCCCCCGCACCGCAACACCACGGGATGCAAGACAACTCTGGAGCCAGAACTTCATGGCTCGTTGCCTGCCGTCAGTCTGTCAGTCCGTCCGCCCGCCGGAGCGCCAGCGGTGACAGCGAGCAGGAACTCGCCGGCTCCTCCGGGCGCATCGGGATTGAACTTCTTCATTCTCCTTTCTGACTGACGAGCCAGACGTATTTTCCTCCACCCAGAGGCGAGCAAAGCCCCGTACGGGCTCCCGGCACGGGGCGGAGGAAGGAAGAAAGGAGAGAGGAGCTGGTCCTCGGGCTCGGAGGGGTTTGACCCGACCGCGGGCCGGTTCAGGGGCGGGGGGCACGCACAGTCCGCTGCCAAGGGATGCCACGGCTCTGCTCGGGTCAAACCCCTCCGAGCCCGAGGACCAGCTCCTCTCTCCTTTC
>JAHLSL010000011.1:10500362-10529265 GCA_025920805.1 Petroica traversi | reverse complement strand
CTCGCAAACTTGGGCGCCGCGCTCGGCCCTCCCGCCGCGCCCGGGACGGGCTGTAGGGACAGCATCGCCCCCAGCCCGGGAAAGCTTTTCTGCCACTCCTGCCCAGGTCACGGCCGCAGGGTCCCGACACCCGAACCAGGGCGAGTAAACACAGAAGTAGCGGCTCTAACGAAAAAGACACTTCCCAGACCTTGGGCTGCTGTGGTTTTTTGGTTAGTTAGAGAACTTTGGAAAGATCTCTCCCCTTAGTACATACAAACTATTTTAATCAATAGTTTGGTTTAACTCTCACTGCACAGTTCTCAAAAACGTTGTTTCCCTTTAGTATTTTCTCATCACAATTGCTAGTTTGGGTCAGACCATAAAACGTGACTGTTTCCCAGAGAAATAAAAATGTGGCTTGTGGGGAATCCTTAACTGTTCACAGGTCGTCACATAAGATGATGATTTATACAACTGGGAACATTTTTAAAAAGCCTAGGTACAGGATGCTGTCAAGACTAGTGACAGGAAGACATTTACTCAAAACATAAGTTTTTATCCCAGGACTGTTTCTGGTTCCTCAGTTCCACACTGTCATTCCTGATCAGTTTTCCAAACAGTGTTCTTCAGGGACTACAACAAGCTGCCTTCCCCAAGTCACATCAAAAGTGGTGAAGGCAGCCAAGGAGATAAAGTTAAGGACAGCAGTTCATTTAAGACATATTCAATGTCCTACGTTACATTAAAATGTAAATTTTCTGTATATTTTTTCATTGTCCTGAGCTTGTCTTTGCTGTATAATCCATACACTGAATGGAGAAGAAGCTGATCACATGCAGTTCTTTTTTTAAAATCTTAGTATATGATTTAAGATGAGTAATCTTAAATCTTAGTATTGCTGGTGTCTTAGGTGCAAGATTATCAATGATTGAAATTGTTCTGTGATTAAAATAGAGCAGACAACCCACCACTTAAAAGAGATTATTTTTTTATTAATACGCACCAAACAATACAGAGAAAAAAAACCTGCATAGCACAGCAATACTGTGAACCAACACAGAAGGGCACAAAAAGAGAACACTACTGACAGAGGTAAGAAACCAAACACACACAAAGAGGGATTGCACAGATTGGCATTCAGCATTGCCACATGTTGTGTACGTGAGGTGACAACAGAAGAACAAAGGATCAGGCCACATTTTATCACAATCTATTTAAAATTTTATTTTCATATAGTTAAACTTTGTCTTACTCTCTTTTTTTTTAAAATAACTTTCAAATTAACAGATAATTTTTTCTGCAGGTTTGAAGATAAATTCTTTAAAACGGAGTATTGCTTTGCTTTTACTTCAATATATTTATCACCAGCAATATATTCCTTTTTATGTAATAAACAGATATAATTCTTCCCAGGTAACTAGAAAACTATTTACAACTGAATTCAACTATAAGCCATTTGATGAAGTAACAATTAGCATTAAAATGCTCTTCTCCAGTACTAAGATTGTCATTATTATAAGCATGATTAAACTTCACCTTAGAAAGTTACAGTAGTAAACCTTGCTTTGTTTCAAGTTAGGTTTTCTTTTAAAGAGAGGTACTGAAATTATCTGTTCAGATCTGCTGAGTTCCAAAGGCAATCACAGCAGTATGTCACATTAAAATATACATATCTAAAAGGGAAATATCAAATAAAAGTCATTAAATGACTTTATTTGATATTTCTTAATACATTTGAAGACATATTTGTATAAATATATATGTAGATCTAGTATTTATTGAACTTTGCAAAGAAAACAGCATGCAAGAAAAAGAAAACATTACAGAGTGTGTCAAGTATGCTGAAATCAAGTATCATGAGTAACTGAAAGCTGTAATTTCTTTCTTCATTGCCTAAGAAGAAAAAAAGACAAATTAAGAGTCAGAGTGAATACAAACCTAAGAAGCCTGTTTACTTCTTCATCAAAAGAAGCGACAATCTGTGCACACAATTTTTAATAATGATTTGGCCAATACATGTGCTACCACCATCACTGTTGTTCGATACTCACTGGCTCCAATACATCCTTATCCACCCAAAATAAAGATCAGGCTAGAAAGACTGCAGGGATCTGTATCAGGGGACTATGGATCTGTATTAACAGTGCTTTAAACAATAAGAGAGGAGGCGGTTCCCAAAGAGCCACAATGAAAAGCTGAACTGTTCTTGTCTGCACTCTGACAAGTGTTAAAGTCTCTGTCTTCATACATACTTCTAAGTAGAACTTACTCCTGGACTGAATTGTACAGTCCCTCTGAACAGGAGATATTCTTTGGTTAAAGCTCAAAGAAGTAGAAAATAAAGAAATCAAGTTCTGTCACAAAAGCTCACAAGCCCCAAGATAACAAACAAATCCCTTCTCATGCTAAATCATGTCATTATGATAGATGAGAGAAGGGTGTATTTTTCAGGAATGGCATCCCTGAATCCAAATAATCCTCACTGTTGCACAATCAGAGTAAGAGCATCTGATCTGACTCTTTATCAGATGTGGAAGAAATCAAAATGACCAGGACCCAAGAGAAGAGACTTCTGTTTTTTATGGAAGACTGAGATGCATAAAAGATTTTTACCTATTCTTATGCATGACCACCTGAAAGACAAATGGATTCAAGGACCTTGAAGCTGAAGACTGTATATCCAACCTATCTAAATCAACTCAACACTGGCAATGTCAGACTGGGATCATGAGTTTCTGTGGAATATTTCTGCCAATCTAGAAATCCTCTGAAAGGAAGAGATTACAGAATTTGACTCGTTAGCCTTAAACCTTCATAGGCAGGAAGATACCGATATATAAAATTAAAGATGCTTTTGAGCCATTCTAGTTAAAAATAAAGTCTGGTGAGACTAGAGACTAAAGTATCTTATTCTTGTTATGCCTCATACTTAGTTTCTTTTCAAGAATGGAATGACTACTATACAAGTGTTACCATGTGTGACTGCCCGCAAGAGGAGAACGAGGAAGTGACAGACTGAGAAAAGCACCCTCCTTTCACAGCCCCCCCAGCACTGAAAAGGTTCTGGAGCAGAAACAGTGACAGACTGAGGTTGACTGCTTTGAGAGGGCTCTGGGGGGGGCCATCATCTTCAAGCCTTTTCCTGCTGAAACTGCCAACAGCTAAGCCAAATGCAACAATGGTTTTGCAATATGGAGAAATGTCTTCCAGACTGTAATGAACATATCTTGTAACACAGGCAACTAAGCAGCAATGAGTAATACTAAATAACCATGATGTTCACAGGGCACACATACATTCACATGACACATACACTCCTGTAATATGACAGAAAGTGCAAAGACAAAAAAAGTTACCTTCACTAATTCTTTTTTGTCACCTTCTTCCCGATGTTGGTAAATGCACTGGCTAAGGACAGCATATAGTTTTTCCATGCGAAATATACTGACGTTCTCAGTTACCACGGCAATAGAATGCAACACTTGCTGAAGAAAAAAATGGAAACTAGAGTTCAGAATAGCACAAAATAAGCTGCAAACAGAAAAGGCAGGACTTGGCACAGGTATGCCCAACTTCCTGTGTGAGACTTTTTAATTGCTGCTCATAAATGGCTCACGCTGTTGTATGTATTCATCAAGGTCTAGGGCTATTACCAAACAAATGAACAAAAAACCCCAAAATCCCAAACAAAAAAACCAGCCCAAACATAACCAAGCAGCTGCAGTTTGGAGGTTCAGCCAGCTTATTGTCTGCAAGTTAGTTCCAAAGAGGCCTTCTGACACAAGCAGCAAGTTACAGTGGCACCCGTGTTAAGTAATCAGGTTTCCTAAAAGACACATTTCATGACTGTAGCTATCCTCAGAGATGAAAGATCTGTAAGGGCTGTACTGTACCATTTCTCCAGTGGGCAGCATCTTCAGAGCTCTTTCTCTTGGCACCCTGACTCTAGAGAAACCCATGTGGATTCCCTTCACAGGCAGACATGAACAGCTTCCTCACAAGGGGAACTGGAGGGGCAGGCACCAATTCACCTCTGCTCTTTGATGACCGGAAGGGACAGCACTGAAGCTGTGTCAGGGGGAATTTAGTGCTGGATATAAGGAAGAAGTTCTTTACCTAGAGGGTGGTCAGGCAGTAAAACAGGCTCCCCAGGAAAGTGGCCACAGCACCAAGCTTGACAGAGCTTAAGAAACATTTAGACAATGCTCTCAAGCACATGGCAGAATTGTTGGGAGTGCAGGGCCAGGAGTTGGACTCTATCCCTGTAGCTCCCTTCCAACACTCTATGAACACAACTCCATGAAATTTGCTTGCTTAGGAAACCTGTCTTTAAAAAAAAAAAATTTCTCTCTTCTCACTTCATTTCTTGTCATGGCAAATAAACAGCAGCCCCCTCTGGTTTGACCCACCTCCAGGACTTCAACCTGGCGATTTCCTGAATTCTCCTCACTGCAACATCTCCTGAAGAAGGCCAGGTCCTTCTACCCTATCAACTTCATGCAAGGAAACTTTTTACTCCCTGCAGCTAGGCACATTTTTCACCCTTTCTCCAGCTGTATCCTACAATAGCAACTTCTCTCCTACAGGTGACTGGAAAAACCTTGTAACACTGTACCTATAAGAATGCAAAATTCTATCATTGGATTTTGAAAGCGTTTGAGAAGAGTAGGTATTAGTATTTTATCCAGATGACCTTTAAGTCAACTTGCTAACGTAAAGTTAAAAGTCACCTCTGCTAAAAATCAAGGTACTCTTCCAGTGCTAATAAATAAGAACATGCAAACAGCAAACCAAAACCCCCCAGTCCATCATAAAAACTGCCAAGACACTAATAACCACCAGTACTAGCAGTTTGTCAGTGGGCTATTTTAAAATCTAACAAGCCCTTTTATATTAAAAATTAGGGGAGAATGCAGTCTCCTAAAATTTAGTTCATCAAAAGCAAGAACAGCAGTCTACACCAGCTGTGGAAACAGAGTCCATTACAGGTTGAATTATTGCACCAGCTATATATCCCTCCCATAACATATCTGAATGGGCACTGGTTAACAATTAATTTACAACTCTGTACGTAGAAACAAAATGTACTACTTTGGTATTAACAAAATGAAAATTTAAACTTACTTTGAGCTCACCATAATCTACCAACACTCTCTGTGTACCAGTTTTCACTGCCTTTCCAACACATCCCAGCCGTTTCTCTTCTACCTGAGAAGATTTTGCACGAGTCATGCGGTGTACCCACAAATCTGGAATGACACAAATTTCATAAGTCAGGATTCCTCTTTCTCTGGAATACAATATGAGTGAAGTACCCTGTCCTTGGAGCAGAGAACCTCTGCAACAGAGACAACTTGTTACCATTTTGCACTTTTACCTCCTTTCTGGCTAAAATCACCGCTCCATAGAAATTAGAAACTTGGTCACAAAAAAAAAACCCACTAGACAAAAAGGCAGGGTAAAACCAGGAAAAAAAATCCTGTTGCCATTACAGCATTGCACTATAAAACTCCAAAGTAATTTAGGTTAGAAAACACATCTTGCACTGCAAACACTAGGACAGAACTTCTATTCCACACATGACTGTGGATGCACAGTGTGTGAAGTACAGCTTTTTAACTTACCTTCCTATTGCTGGAAAGATCCTCATGCAATAAAAGAAAGCCAATGACTGTTTTTCAGTTAGGTACCGTTTCAAAAACAATTTGCAGAATCACAAACCCAGCAGCTGCAGAAATACACGAGTTTGGCTGGCATAACTTGAGGGGCAGCACATTATGCAAGAAACACTGCACCAACTTGAAAGAGACACCAGAGAACAGAAATCAAGAAGGCTAAGACCTGGTGAGTAGTTTAACCCTCCTCAGGAAGAGAAAGGGGGTAAATTACCTGTTTGATCTTTCACTTACCATTTGAACCTCCATCCTCAGAAGTTCCAGCTTTTTGACAATCTGGCATCTGACTCTGCTCTCTTGGGTCTGAATGTTCTCTCTTTTTTCCAGAAGGAGATTTACCTGCAAGGAGAACTCTCTCTCTTTCATTTTCTGTCCCATTTTTCTGTCGTTCTTGAAGTATATGTTCATGTTCTTCAATAGAAGTATCCTGAGAGGATGCAAATTCAGTGCAATCTGTGTTGGACTCTTCATTACTCTCTATTTCATTTTGGTCTTCAGGAATTGTATTCTCTTTATTGAACTGAACATTCCTCTTCTTTGCTGCAATACTTGAAGACTGTCTACTCCTTTTGCGTTTTCTTTTTGACTTGTCTACAAAGAGACACAAGCAAAAGTAATCCAAAACATTACAAAAACAAGAAGCCTCCTCATCTTACTTGTCTGACAAGGAAAATGACCAAATGAGCTTAAGTACCACTGCCCATCTTCCTAGACACATGTCAAGAGAAAAAGTTGCAATTTAATGGGGTAAGTTAGCTACTAGATTTAAAAAAATCCAGCTACAGAATTCAATTCACAAAACCATCGGCTTCAAGAGAACACAAAAGTCTTAATTTAGATAGGAAATCTTACTGCAAAGCAAGATTATCAGGTGACTTAGTAAATTATCTAATATATGTGAACAATAGAAACACATTTGGAGATGAGTCCTCGGAATCTGTAAACTTCACAAGTTAGACACACATTGAGAAGAGCTGAAGAGGCACTTTTAAGGAAATATTTGCTGGAGAAAAAAATTCTCCATAGAGATTTAGACTCATAAGCTTTCTGATTCAGTTAACTCAGCATTTTGCCTTGCAGAAAACCCCACCAATCTTTGCACTCACAGAGTACCACACAAGGCCTATGGGTCAAGTCAGTGGCAAAATTCCTAGACATGTCAGCAAAACCAGGAAGTGTCACATCATGTCATGTGTTTTAACTGAAAGAGACCCAAAGCCCATTCCCCCCCGCCATCATTTTCACAGTAAAACTGAAGAAATAATGATCTTTCCTTTACATGTCTATGATTATTACTCCCCTTTTTTAACCCTTTCCCCTTCAATTGGAAATCACAGGAACAGAGTTTAATGTTTGAGGGCAGGGAAGGGGAAAACAGTGTCACATATAACTAAAAACTAGGCAAGCATTCAGAGAAGTCCCACATACTTTTTTGACTCTAAAGAGGCAGCAATGTAGGAGCCATTAAATATCAGTAGGGCCACCAAGGGCAGTGTCTTACAATGTCCACCAGCCATTTTACTGGAACTTGACAACCATACTGAATAAATGACCTCTGCATTTATCTCATGTTTTGAAGCATATTAAAAAATTTAATGCCTCTGGAAAGAAGAGCCAGGCATTACAGGAACCTGTTATGTCACAAGAACAGAGACTTCAGCACCTTCTCCATGAAAATCTGAGAAAAACATAACTTGCCTTTAGAGCAGGGGGTACTGGCATCCACAGGCCCTGCTGGCACCTTCAGTTTTTCATTATACTTTGGATCTGTTTTCTTAGATGCAAGAACAGAGTTCTCCTTTGGCATTACACAGAAGTAAGAAGCAGCATGGTCTGAACCTTGCAACAAAGAAGAGGGAGTAAAGAACTGCGTCTTGCATGACTGGTAACAAATACTGAGACAAATTCTTTAAATCCTCAGTGTCAAAAACCATACCTCTTTGCTTACGGGATTCTTTGATTTCTTGGCAGCGTCGTTCAAAATCTTCATCCAGTTCCTCCCTCACTATGGAATAGGCAGTATCTCTCAAAGCACAGGCTCTGTGCCTGAGGAGACGATCTGAAATTTTACAGCCAGAATTGAGTACTTTCTACCAGCCAATGAATCTCTTTATTTTATTTACTTAGAATGTTTTTTCTTATCATATATAGGTTCTGAAAGTTTCTCAGTCAATATTTTCAGCATGCGAATAGAGAAGTTAATTATTAAAGCAAAAGCAGACGTTTCCAATCAACATGTCTATCACTATTTCATGCCCAAATAGTTTATTTGATGCTGCAACATTCACAACCTGGCCAGAAATGCTCCCTGGGGATCTTCTAAATTATCTAATCCCACATCTACTTACACAGATGACATTTGTTAACTTTTTACATATTAGGGATAAAACCACATCCTCACCTCCAGGCTCTTTAACAGGGTTGTACTCTAAAGCATTGCTACAGATTAGATCAATGTCTTTTAGAAAGTCTCTTGCAGTTAGGTACTGGTGCATGTCAATCTTGGACAGAACCGTGGAGAGATCCATGGGTTTTTTAATAACAGCTTTGTAATCGGGTACCTGCAAAGGAGATAAACCTGCTCAGAGATTTAACATAGCAGCTACCAAAATAATTATTTTCATAAAGTCAAATAAAGACTTCCTAAAAATCCCAATATGACACATCCAAAGATGCAGAAATTACCCAATTAGTTTCTTGAAAATAGAAGGGCTATTTCAGCTGGTTTTGAAGAAACAGACTAGAAGAAGGGAAAACAACGAAGCAGGGAGGTCAGAGGAATGAGTGGGACAGAGAACGGAACCAGACTCAGAGTAGGACTCGTTTCACTTCCTTTCAGAAAATACCAGCAAGAAACATTTCTCAGCAAAGTTACCAGAGATTCTCTTTGTTGTTGGCAGCAAGAAAAAAGCTGCAGGAATTGCAACTTCAAAGCACCTATCCTAGGCACCTAGAATGAGATAATTGGACCCAGAGGTACAAATTTCTTTACTCAGACAATAGAAGGAGTCCAATGAATAGTTTAGATGAGGACAGCTACATTTGTTTAGATTATTCACATCTACAAACTACAAGGAAAGGAAATAAGTCAGTGGACATTTTAGGGAACAGGACCTTGTAGAAACACAAAGCTATCTCAAATCTCCAGCTGACTTGGAAGTATGTGCCCCATCTTACACTTATTTAATGAATTAAATGAGAAGCATATGGGAGGAAGAAAAAACCACACAGCCTTTATGGCTGGTCTTACACCAAGGAAACAGAATCTGAAAATCTGACAAATTGCTGCTTCTACTACTGTTCTTGCAGAAACTATTTTCAGACAATTAAAGAGCTTTAGGCTTTATTAAAACAGCCCTAGAAGTATTGTTTATAATTACAGATAAAAAGAGAGATCTCTCTTTTTTAGTGCTGTAATACACCTACGTATCAAAGCCTTTTCCTGAGTGAACTGTGTTGGCATTTGATATAATTGGCACTTGGACTAGATGATCCTTGCTAGATGACCCTTCTAATGGAAATACTCTCAAGTTTTAAGGAGATTTTAGAAGGACCACAAGGACTTGAGTGAACACTCAAATAACAGACATTTGAGTGCCCCAAAGAGTGAAAAAAAAGGAAAAGCAAAACAAAAATTGACTTCCCATATCCTGGAAATTCATAGTGCTATGATCCTAAAGACAAAGATAAACCTTCCTAGAAAGAACACACAAACACCGAGGAACACTGAGAAATTGTGAATACACACAGCTGTAATGGTACTGCAGATCAACACTGATTTACCTCCTCTGGGTCAACAGGCTTTGTGAATGCCCTGAAACGTCTGTCAATGACAAGCCTGTGAGTGACGTCCCGTAAGTAAATCCTCAGCTCACGCAATGTATCCTCCTCCTGCTCCTCCAGTCGTTTTATTTCTTCCTCTGTCAGCTGTCGAGGCTTAGGGGGTGGTGCTACAGGCAGAACTTCCAATGCTTGCCGAGCTTAAATTAATTGGAAAATTTTAGTCAATTGATGGTACTAAAATACAGGCACATGAAAAATAACTGATAGAAAGTTACCCTCAAAGGAAACACTGCATTAGCTGTTAACTTACCGCTAGCAAAGTTTTCTAGTTTGAATATCCTCACCTGAGTTGTTTTTTGATGAAGGAGGTTCAGCAGCTTGCTTCATAACTAAGTCCTCAAAAAAACTTCTTCTTTCAGCACAGGTAGGCCACTGGATTTTGAAAATTTCTTCATGATCATTATTAAATAAAGCTTTTATCTAAAGCATGAGGAAAAGAGGTATTTCAAATAAGAGGCCGCACATTTTTTATATTTTGCTCCAAAAAGGTGAGTACCTTTCTAAACTAAACTGAATACTCATCTGTAAGATGGGTAAGACATGTGATATAAAGTCATCTTCTTCACTTTAAAAGGCTGTATTTTCATACCATGGCAAATTAAAACATCTGTACTGAGGATTAACACCTTCAACAGTTGACTCCATGGAAAAAAAATGTGATAAACCACTCAAAGAATTGACAGTCACCAGTTATTTTGTATTTACCTGCCTTTCTGTTCTTTAGCTCAAATCTTTATGGCAACTATAAAGGGAACAAGCAAGGTTCAACATAGAAAGGCCAGCTTTTTGTTAAGATGACTTTTAAAATTTTATTTTTAATTAATTTCAATGAAGCGTCTGAAGCTGCACAATTCCAGGTTGAAGTCCAGGTTTTTCCATCCCTGTTACCAAGGGGTATGGAAGTAATTTCATTCCTTATTTTAGAAAACATTTATTAACAGCACAAAAACTTTTGCTGCCAAGACAAAATAATCAGAGCATCATATTCACATTTTGAACACCTTCCTATAACATTCTCTGACATTGTTTCTGAAATTCCAGTGCAGTTTGAGGGGGGAGGTAGCTGTACCACCACAAATGTCTAGAAAACCCCCAGGTAATCTTACTGAATTTTGTTAAGAAGTATAACTAAAAATTTATTTCCAAGTTACTTAAACTGAAGCTGGACTTTATCTTTCTAATATGTCAAGTTTTCACCTAGATATAAAAAGAAACAGAAAAATTATTGTTTTACTGAAAAATGAAAGATATTTTTACTGAAGAACTAAACTGATCACACTGTTAATAATGGAATGTAACTTAAAATTAAATAATTTAATTATTTCAATCTCAAGTACTGTGTATTTTTCACTAAGCACACACCTCACCATCTTGCAGCCACCAAAATGACTGCCTGAAGCAAATTTGTACATCTGTCTAATAAGCAAAAGTGTGACAAGGGTGAAAGAGCTAAGTTGAAGTCAATCTTTTGACTCAAAACACTGTAGACAAATGCTTTCAGCATTGTTTTGTCTAAGCAAATTTTAAAAGACTGGGTTTATGTGCCTAAATACTAACAGTATGAATTCACTTTAGAATGGCACAGTAGCCACATGCTTCAAGGAGTTATAAACTAACAAGCAAAAAAAGAAACAGTAAAAAAAGTATCAATAAATACCTCTTCTGGGAGATCTCCATGGTTCACATCACTTGTTGCCAGGAGCAGAACTGGAGCAAAGGTTGGAATGTTCTGCAGCAATGCGGTAAAAACAGCTTTCACTGTAGGTCCAACAGTCTCCCACCACAAAGGGATTTGTGGGACATAAATAATACTTGGTGCTGTTCTTTGTGCTTCTCGCATCAACTGGTAAAAAGAATGCTCAGATAAGTAAACTACATCCTGCAGAACAGGATACTAAATAACTATGAATCAGTCAACTATCTTATGAAACAGAAGGACATGAAGCTAATACATCAAGACAAACCAATAAACTAACTACTCCTTAACAATAAGGTAAAATTTTCACTTTGACTCAAACACAGACACGGCCACACAGACAGAAACAGACTTGAATCTCTGCTTGCTTTTAAAACTACTTCGGTATAAGACAGCTCCAGAAGAGCCTCAGCACTCAGCCATCCTGGTGGCATGCCCAAAACCCAAGACTAACCTTTCAGCAACCTGTATTAGCCTGGAGGAATTGTCACACGACTGCACCTACACCAATTTCAGTTCAGAGCAGGCACAGTCCAACACAGACTGGAGCACTGACTCAAAGACCCATGTGAGAAGCCTGCCTACAATTCATAATTTCAAGTACATTTTATAAGAGGTGACTGTTTTTTGTCTGCCTGAAGAGTTAAATGACAGCTTCTTACTACCAAAGGATCCATCAGACCAGATGATATGCTCTGGAAGAGCACAAGCCACTGCTTACAGATGGCACCTCAATCACAGGAAACAACATGTATCTACTGCCAGAGGGAAGTGACAAACTTCTCCATGTGCCCTCTCAGATGAGCAATATTCAGAAAGTTCCTGTCAAAAGGTGGGAAGTGCACATGGTATATCCAGGCAGTCACTGCACACCTTTATATGTCCACAGATGCAACCATCACATAACAAAAGGAAAGTTCCTCCTCCTATGTGAGAAATGAGCCATAGAATGTGTCTGTCCTGACTCCTACAGCTCTCAAATGCTGTTATTGAAGGTCAAAATATTTTAATACAGCAATGCCAAACAACAACATGTACTTCCTGCATAAAACTAAAGAAGGAAACCAGCACTAATCTGCTTATATTTAATTTGCCTAGTGATGGAAAGCACACCAGTGTAACAACATAAACGTTACATGAATTTTAATTCATTTACTGCATGTACTGCAGTGCTGCAAGCTGTGTATGTAAAAAAAAAACAAACCCTCCCTTTTCCCCCAAACCTTGACTGCCCTACAAATATAATAAAAAATATTGCTCCAGAAGGCACATGATTGCTGTCAGGCTAATGCAGAGCCATCTACTGAGAGCAGAGAGGCCTAAGAAGCAATGAAAACTTCCTGGATCCAAACATGACCAGAAGGATTTTTTGCCACAGAGAGTGCTTTATTAGCAGCACTTCCCATCTTCCCAAGCTGCTAGCAACACCCTCACTGCTTCCTTTCAAATGGAAAGCATAACTATGTATAACATCCTTAGAGAGTATCTAAAAAAAAAGTGATTTCCAGACAGAAAAAAACATAACAGCATATTCCAGGCCTCCTCTATTAACAATGAATTTTGCTTATTTCACTATAGACAGTTTGAGTTTATGAATCCTACCAGATTAACAAGAACTAAGATACCTCCGCACATGTTTCTTCTGGGGATGTGGTGCTAACAAACAAAGCAGGCAGATCTAGTGTATAAACAGGAAACTTCTCCAGAGCATGGATTACTGCAGGTGCCAGATGAAAAGCCTGCCCACACCCTGGACCTTCAACTAACAAGAACCGTGGTCTGAAAGATGTTGGCTGGCAACGAGGATTTCTACAACAGTAAGAAGAAAACAAGTTTAAAAAAATTGATTAATAGGCACATAGATGTTGACGTTTTTTCCTATATGCTTTTTTTTTTGTAAATACGCTCCATGTTCCACCAAATAATAAGCTGGTCTGTGATCAGGAAGACTTGCAAAGCCTATTTTCCCAAAAACTGGTACCATGCCTCCACTAAGAAATCCTGCCAGTCCCTGACATGTCTGCCATTCCTTTAGCTGGGTTAAGTAAGAGCTCTTAAATCCTTCAGGGAAGCTGTCCAGCCAAATACATACACTGGTCTGTAACTTGATATGGGGCAGAACAACAACTCTTTTTTTAAGCACAAACTAATCTGGGTCTCTTCACTTCATGCACACAATTTTCAGTGTATCTTGACTTTAAGTAACTGAGATCTCTACACTTGTCAAGTTTAGCTAAAATTTGGCCATAGTGCATGGAGATGGTGGCAAGGAAGAAGCAAACCAACATTTCTAGGAAAAGAAATTGACATGGGCACTGAAACACATTAGCTGTACCTGAAGAAGCACACAATTGGATTGGTTAAATTACTTCCATTGTTTCCTCTTTAAGTTGTCTATTAATTTCCTAATAATCTTGTTTTATGAGCACAAAACACACTTGTGAAGAGGTTTGTGGGTTTTTTCTACCTCAAGATTGTTGTATCTTTACTTGTTGAAGTCAAAGATCACAGAGACCAAGCTCAGCAGGTCACATTTTTCTGGACAGCACAGCAATACAAAGAGAGAACAACAACTGACCCAACAATGATAACAATCTACTGCTTCAGCTGTTGGTTTATACAACTTCCACAATAAAACATCAAAAGATTAACAAACTCTGTAGGTTAAAGGTACAAAATGCAGACATTGTTTTTCTCACAGCGTTTTAACAAGCTGTTTCTCAATTTTATTTCTGGTTTAACAATCCTGGAAGGCAGAAAGGCAAAAGATGGCTACACAAATCCCTAGAGTTTTTTAAAAGGGCAGGCAGCACATTTTTTTTCAGTCTTGAGTCTTTCAAGGAATGCCACGGATTAAAAAAACATGTTCTAATGATCTGTGGACCATTTTCATTTAGGCGATTAGGGCTGGGCCAGGTCACAGTATTCAGTTAGAACATTAGTACCCATTTGGATCTTCAAACTTACTTCTTACAAATACTGATCAAGCCCCACATAGCCATCACTCCTTCTTCCAGCACCCCCCACAACAGAACAGTTTACAGACCCTGCCATCTTAAAAATGTAAACAAAGGGGTCAAATAAGACCTGTTTAAAGTGAGGAATTCTGTCTTTTCACGATCAGGCACTTTATGAATTTGCTTCTCTTCAAAGATTGATGGTGATTCCTCCTCACTGTCAATGACAAAATTTCCTAAAACAGGAATTAAAGAGGAGAGATTTATTGACTTTCCTGAATAGTCCAAATCTCACTCTTGCATTAATACACCTTCAAAATCAGTGCAGGGAACTGTTCTCCCATATTTTGTATGATGACACACACTGAATGCTGTTTTCTGAAGAGTTCATTCCACCACAGATCTAAGGAGGTTGCACAGTCTCTACAAAGCTGTCCCTCAATTTGCAACAGATTTCTCTGTTGACAGAAACTTTTGAGGCTTTTTATTTTTACTTACAATGAAGTTGACTCGAAACAACTTCTGTAGTTCCTAGAAGCCTGAAAAACCCAATGAAGCCATTGCTTTTTGGAACAGGTTCTCACACCAGATGTCAGGAAGTTAAGTGAATGTAATGGCCACAGACTTCCATTTGTCCAGAGCTAGTCAGAGTACAAAGACCCACACAACTTCCAAATAAGGCTCCTCAAAGATCACAAAAGGAGGAGTTAATGGGAGGTGGACAACAGAGAGGGGGTGGAATTACCCATCCCCAATGCTTTCATTGTACTGGTGGGGCTCTACCTCTGTTTCATCAATGCAAACAATCCCAGCTCTTCTGGGAGTGATACTGGGAGAACACCCACTAGAGATTAGCATGGTAACTAATTATTCACAAACCTCCATTAACCAAGATAAAGTGTATCAATATTGATTTTTCTCACGAACTGACAAATTAAACCTGATCAAGGCTGATGAAGTCAGGAGCATGAGCTCAGCTATGCTATGGAAGCCAAGCCCTAAACTGCAACTACTAAAACACTGTGTATTACAAGTCACTCACAGCTCCCATCCAGCACTGTGCACATACAGGTTATAAAAATGAACTGTCGTCATGGCTGAGAGGTTTGTGTGTATTATTGTACATATCAGAAGTTTTTTCTTTGGTAGAATTTTAAGCAAGTGAGTGTTATTAGTTATACCTTGCTGTTGGTCCTTCTTCAGTGCAAGCTCTGCATGAGGAAATACTCTCTGTAAGGCTTGTAAAATTCTTTCCAGAGTTTTTTCTAACAGTGGTTTTAAAATAGGTGATAATGCTCGCCCAGGTGAAACCACAGCTCTCTGTGAAGCTGGAATAGTCTTCTGCATGGCCATGACAAAATCCTTTGCTGTTATTTTAATCGTAGAGATGTCCAACTGCAGTTTCTCACTCCTTTCATATATCTGGGGATAGCGGCGGCGCAAAGCGCAGAGTGCAGCTTCAGCACATAAGGCTTTAATATCAGCACCACAGTAGCCTAATAAACAAAACAAGAATCAAATGTTATGTCAGGCTCAGGCAACACCAAAGTCAAGGTGAAGACTTCTAAAGTGCAACAATGAAAGATTTTGCATGCAGCCAAAAATTAAGAGATGATTTAAAAAACTACTGCACTGCAAGGAAGTTTTGTTATATGTATCACAGCCTGATATCCTGCACTAAGGAAGCAGCATCCCAGACAAAATTTTACTCCTGGGAAAGATGGCCTAAATCCATTCAGTGTTCTGAGAAAACAAACAACCTGAAAACAGCATCTACCTTGGTTTGGTCCCAAGACGTGCTGGATGTCTCTGCCTCACTCTACAGCAAGGCACAAGAGCCCAAGTACTGCCTGGAGCAAGCTCCAGTTCCCCATGACTCAAGCCATGTGCAGTAACCTACTCTGTTTTTAAACTCACCAACACATTTCTCAGCTAGCTCTTCAAGAAACTTGTCCAATGGCTTCAGGGTCCAATCTCGTGTGTGAATTTTGAAAATCTCTTTTCTCGCCTGAAAACAAAACACTTGCATTTTATTTTGTCCTAAATTTTCTCTTAAAACAACCACAACACAGAACTCCCAAAACCCTCACTAATACAAATACTTTTCTTATCTGCTAAGCTCTGAAGTATTTTAAAGGTCACTTAATATGCTGTTTTTTCAAGCAGAAAATTTCCTAATTCTACATTTGTTACATTAAACTCTTGCTGGGGGTTGCAATGAATTAAAAGGCACTTACATCTTCCATAAAAAGTGAGTTTTCACAAGTGTGAGATTCAGAAGGAAATACTGTAGTAAACAACTGCAAACTTATCTGCAAACAGGTATTTCCCAGAAAATTCTCTCAAATTCACCAAGATTTCATGGTGACAGTCTCATTGGTTCATTAAATTTGCTCTTCTGCCAGCTCATGCAAGGAAAACAGTCCTAGCACACCATTTCCAATTGCTACTGTTACTACCAAGTAGAACAATAACTATGACTCAAATTACTGTCACTCATCCAGAGAGTGTCAAATGTTGCATTGCCTATCCCCATCTCTAATCTTAGCAGCATTTTAACTGAAGTATTTAGTGGTACATGGATTAATTATGGTAGGTATCTAATATTCTCCCACAGTGGGGAAAAGTGTGTTAGATCTGTCTGGCACCTCCTCTCCAGCTCCTGAAAACAGATAAACTGGAGAAAAATGTTTGTGTTAAATGCACTGTTCAGTGCACTTTTACCAGCCTTCAATACAGCGCTAAGAACTATCAGTGATAGCCAGAAAGAAAACACAAAAACCGCATTCCAGTTTTGTCCACTACCCCCACTCACACTATTTTTTTCATTGCCTATTGTCATTGAACTAGAAGCTTCACTAGCCCTGCACCTGTGCAATGACTCCACATTTTTGTCCAAATCCCTATTACTAAGTACCAGTAAGTACATCAGTTCCTAACATACTTAATTGGTTCCAGCACCAGTCTGGATTGAAGTTTTTGTTGCCAAAAAAGAATTTTTGTTTGCACACAATTTCTGTCAGTTTCACAATGCTACAGGAGTACTTCTTAACTAATTCATACAGTCATTTTTAAACATTTTGGGGAGTAGCAGCACCCCTGTTTTCTTCACTGGTCGCAGAGAAGCCAAAACTAATAATTAGAGAAGTAACTACCTATTACAGTCAAATTAATGACATACACTCAGTGCCCGGTCTGCCCTCCACAGAACAGCTCAGCCTCTCCAGTACAATACTGAGGAGACTTTCACTGCTCCACAATCCTGCTGTGCTGCAGGGGTTTGTTACAAAGATGGACTCTGCCACACTAAGCACTGAGGTTGAGCTGAAGTTCTGACCTCTTTGTTTGGCAAGCTGAAGAGGAACTCTCGATCAAAGCGTCCCGGTCTTCGTAAAGCAGGATCTATAGCATCCAGCCTGTTGGTAGCTCCAATTACCACAACCTCCCCTCTGCTGTCTAAGCCATCCATGAGTGCCAGAAGTGTTGATACAACAGAGCTAAGAGAAGAATACAGTTTTCACTCAGCAGTTTAGGTAATTTTCTTCAGTTCCACATATTCGCCAATGCGCACTCAGAAAGGACAAGCTCTTATTGATAAAATGCTAACTAGAAGACGACAATTTTAAGACATAAAATAGATAAGGTAACACAGACCTTGCGCTGGTATCAAGTTCAGTGAATTGTTTTTAATTACTATTTAAAGATTATCTGAAATTAAGTAGTACTGAATTACTAGTTTTCAGGATAAATGAATGTGTCACATCAAGTTAAACAGGTTATGGTCTTCTTTCCACAAAGATCAAACAGCTTCTATGTTGATACAAAACATGCCCTACCTATGAACTTGGTCTTGTTTACTGGACCGTACAGGAGCAAGACCATCGATCTCATCAAAGAAAATAATCGAAGGTCGCATCTGGTAGGCCTATGGTGAAAACACAGGAATACTGACATCAGGAAAACAGCACTATTTGGAGCAGAAATGCACAAAATGCAAATGCATTGTGGTTGCAAAGTCACTGGGAGTAGATTTTTCACACCAGCATTAGGGATTTCTACTAATTGATCTAAAGTAGTAAAGTGTCCTGAGTAACAGAAGGCAGCAGCATAGGTCAGCTCACAGAGATGAATAACAGGAAACAAATCACACCACTGCTTTTTACAGTTATTTGGCAACCACCAAGAACAGAGCTTAACTGTGTTACAGGCTCTAGAAGCAATGTTTGTTATAAGTCTCAAAATAATCATGCATTCAGCCTGCATTTGTTACCCTCTGATCAAAAGGTACCACTTCTTGAAACCTTCTCTGCAGCTGTTTGGATTTTTCTTTCCTGAGGCAAGGAGTTGGGGAGGGTGTGTTGCTTTGCAAGGTTCTCTCAACTGCTTTACTAATTTTTCCTAATGCATCTCAAGACGTCAAGCCCATAAAAAAAGTTACTGAAAAAGGAAACACTGACAATCCCACTTCAATGAAAGAACATGAAAAGGAATTGTTCTTGACCACAGAAAGTAAGTTACAACTCAGACAGAACATAATGCACATTTCAATTGTACCTGATCAAATAACAAACGAAGCTGTCGTTCCGATTCCCCGACCCATTTACTCAGGCAGTCAGCACCTTTTCTCATAAAAAAGGACACTCTCCTGTCACCTTGGCTACATTCATTAGCAAGTGCACGAGCAACCAGTGTCTTTCCAGTCCCTGGTGGGCCATAGAATAGACAGCCTCTGCAATAAAAAAAAAGAAAAATATTCACGTAAGAAAAGAATCATAGAAAAATACCTGTTACCACCCTCATCCCTGAAGCTCCCAACTGTTCTCTCCTAAACAAAGCTCTCTTCATCGTTTGTAATACTTTTAAAGTTACTGAAACCAAAGAATCCGAAGTCCTACTTCAATATGCCATGACTGATGATCCAGAATATATAAATCTAACAATTAAATCTCTGATAATTTCATTTCATTACACAGAACCCATTCAGCTACGTAAAAAGTGGATGCATTTTTTAGCCCAAGCACAACCAGCACTGCAAGGCTCTAGGTACAAGTCCAGTCAATCGTAAAACTGATACTGGAACTCAAAAAAAAGAGTTGGGGACAGACAATTGGACTTCTACAAAATAAACAGCAGTTGACTGTCACTTATAGACTAATCAAGTCCACTTGCACGTATAACTCAAAGTCATGCCATCTCCCCCTTTTTGAAGGCAAGACACCTTTAAAACATAGTCTCACCCCACTGTAAATCTTTTCATTCATATGTATGCTGAATTCTATGCATTTTTAAAAAATTACTTCTTCCTATTGCTAAAACAACTCAAAACCATCAACACTTAAAATTGTGAAGCGTGGAAACATAGCAATACCTCAATTGGATATTTTCCTGGAAATAGGTAAATTAGAATTTACAGTTTTAAATGGCATCCCTTACCTTGGAGGTTGAATTTTGAACATCTCAAAGACTTCTGGATAAAGCAAAGGAAAAACAACCATCTCTTTTAAAGCTGAAATGTGGTCAGAAAGACCACCCACGCCATCAAATCGTACCTAAAGATGAAGACAATAATACATTTTAGATGTTAAAACTGTAATCACGATAAAGTTCCATCAGAAATTAGATGTCAGCACAAAAGAAATATTCATGCCAATTTTCAAATTGCTTGAAACAAAACTGTAAGCCAAGGCACTTACAGACAGCATATTACTGTATGAAAGCTTTCATAATTACTGAAAAAGTCTCACTGACACAATGAAGTAAAAACACTTACTGAACCATCTACTTGCACTGGATCAACATCAGCCAGATTTGCTCCCATTTTCATGCCCTCTTTGTGAACTCCCTTTAGGTCACTTTTCCGAAAGTTGACAGGAAGAGATCTGATTTGAATTAAAAAGAGAAAGAAAAAGAAAGGTACATTTTAACTTTCAATGTGGATATTTGATTTTCTAATAATAGCAAGTAAATGCAAAAAAATCTTACAAATTAGTCTCGATTTCTTATAAATGAGTGCGAATTGCTAAATATTTGTTCCAGCTATTTTATATTTAATGTCCACGAGTAAAGAAAGGAAAATAGACACTCCAGATATTAAATTGAGTTGATTATTTAAACAACTCTTAGCACTTATGAATATCCATGCCAGTCAGAGTAATATACTTAGAACAAGTTATATTTCTTATGTGCAGACCATGGACTGACAATGATTCGTGGGAGGAAGAAAACTGCCTCTCCTTATCCCCAAAGACATCGATACCCTTCAAATAATTTTAAATTCTATAGTCAAAAAGTTACACCCCAAGAGGATACTCATTTCATAGCTATTAACATTATAAAGGCTGCCTATCACTGCCAGTCCTTCCCAAGGCCTCTGGAACCTGTGTGCCAGGAGACTAGCCTGAAAGATATCTGAAATATCAGGCAGAAAACATTTGTTAGACTGTTACTAAAATAGTTTTTCTAAGCACTTGTTAAGAAACCAAATCTCATTCATTTCCTCTATTTATAACATCCTCTGTTACAGTGAGTTTCTGAACTGGTAGAAAGAGCAGCAGAACTTTACATTAAGAAGTTTCATCTAAGTGTTGCTACCCCCATTCCCATCTAGAAATTAAATTGCTTATTAAAATCAATTTTTAACACTTTGTAGAAAGTCCAGTTACAGTTGTATTAACAAATACGACTGCCAGAATTTAGACAATGAACAAGATGAAGATTGTAACACTTTAGTTAGGAAGGTGTAAACTCCTCCCAAGACTCCTTCCTCCCCTATTCTCCAATTGCACTAACCTCCTTAGATTTCTGTTCTTCCTCTGCCTCTCAAAATCCTCTTCATCATCAGATGAGGAATCACTGGTGGGGACTGTGTGTCTCTGTCTGCAAACATTCAAACAATTAAAAAAATTAAAACAGACACTAAGTAATAAAAAAATTAACACTCTTGGTTTACTTTGAGATCTAATAAATTCCAGATTATTGCACTCCTTATGAACCTGATTTCAAACTACATTGTGATTTTCCTTGTGACAGCAAAATTTGATTTTATTAGGAAAGTAAAATGTCTAACCCATATGCAAAGAAATTTCTTAACCAAGTTACTCTTTTTGTCCACACTCTTTCACACACAAATTGAGCTTCACTTAGCATTATGTATTTCCTCTGAGAAACATCAACCTTTTAATGTCAAAATTTGGTTTCAAAACTTCCTTGTTCCATCACTGATTGCTTTCAAGGATGCTAAACAAAGTGTTCCTATCTAGCATGGAATGGCATTCAACACTTGCATGTTCCTAAACCTATTAGTCATTACTACTGCAATTTGTAATTTAGAATTTCATTTAGCATTTTTCTTGCTTTAAGTATAGTTTCACACAGAAACCTGAACTCATTCCAAAGAGAAACCAGAATCATACCTGAGTGATTAAAAAAACCCAAATCATTAAAACTTCCATACTCTCTCTAACTAACTTGTTTTAGTTTTAAAGAAAATAAAACAGATTAAACCTGTCTGAGATTTTCAGAGGAAGATTTTGGCTTCAATTCCAGAACAAATTAATTCCACTAAACAATCTCAGCCGTAACTCTCATCATTACCACAAAAAGTGCATTTTCAAATAAAATCTAATCGCCAGTAAAAATGATGGCCTTCCCCCCAATATTTGCTTTATACCCTCAGACTACCACAGCAATAATCATACTCTTAGTATCTAATTACTCCAAGTCCAAAAACGCTTGAAAGCAGTATTCAGTCATGTAACTAACAGCACTATGGAGAACTATCACTAACCAAACTCATACCTGTTAGTACCCTTGCATGAATCTCTCTGTCTGACAGGTGAAGTCCTGTCCGGAAAATACATCTTACGTTGTTTTGGTTCTGTTGAAAGCAAACAAATTACAATAATGTTACAAACAAATTTAAGAGAAAGCAGGATGTAAAAGAGGCAGAGAAAGGGACATGCATCACCCATTTCTAAGCTCTGGGGAAGTTTCAAGGGTGGTGGGGAAGAGATTTTTCTTAAAATCAGTGCACAATGAGAGCAAAAACATACACACCTGATTTTTAGGAAGCGAGAAAAACAAGAGTAAGATCATCAAGTCTATTTAATTACTATTCTTTCAAGGATACATAGGCAGTAATTTTATTGAAAAACAACAATTTGGATGCCAAGAGGCAAAGAAATAGAATGCGCACAGGATTCATGCATTTAACAAACTTGCAGATTAGATATTTAAGTAGAAGTTGAGTGTGTGTATGTATTTCAATTCTTTAAAAACCCCTAACACTCTCACTTCCATGCAAGAAATCAGTTCTTAAGAGGAGTTGTGCCTATAACCTACTTTGCAATGGAGCTTGATAGCGCTCAACAGTTCTCCTCTGCCGAAAGAAGTAACGCTTGCCAACATCTTCACCATCGTCTTCTTTGGCTTCACTTTCTTCTGAGGAACCCCCTGCATATCAACATTACAATGCACTATTTAAGTACTGTTGTAAATTATATTAAATTCAAAATGCACTGCAGCATGTGTATTCCCACCAATCTACATCCTTTTCTGTTGTAAGCGCTTTGGAAAATCAAAAACTTGTCTTTTCCTCTGAAAACCAGTTCTGAGCTCACTACAGTACAGCCCTAGAGTCTGTGACTGTGGCTTGTAATGTCAATAGCAGCACAGATACTTTTCAGTAGATGAAAAACACTCATTAATTCATCCCATCTCAATTACTTAAGACAAAGCTTTTGGCTAGAGCTTTGTCAAGAAAACTTAGAACATACTTATCCAACAATGCTACCTTGATTATCAGCTGTTTCTTCATCAGTCCTTTCCATATCAAGGCTTTCCTTAAAAAAAAAAAAAAAAGAAACACAAAAGACCAGTCACAAATAGGCAGGAAACCTGTGAGTATATTTGGTGCCTATACAGTATCATTATCAAGGCATACCATATACACAAAATATTTAATTATTATACAGCATGAGAGAACAGGAACATCATTCTGGAACCCAAGATTAATAAGATTAATAACAAGGGTTTCCACTCTAAAATAGGAATGCAGATACAAACAAAAAAAAAAAAATCTATGAAAGCACAGTATGACAATGTTTACAAAACAAAGTAACTGCCATTTGAAAGGACAGCAAAGGAACTTAATGTAATGAAGTTAAACTAAAACAGAGTAAATATTATTGCTGTCTATCATTTTAACATGAGTTCCACTTGGGGAAGGGAAATAATTTCCCTATAGTCAAATACCCTACTTCTACAAAAACAGCAAAACAAATTAGTATCTACTTCTTCTGTGTCATGGAACTCCTCCAGGTCTCCCATCCTTCGCCGTCTACGCATCTTCTCCATGTCATCCATTTTTTGCAAGACTGCTTCTGCAGTACTAAGATACAAAGTTGACATAAGAAAGCAAAAATAGGCAAGTACAGAAAAGTACATTTAGAACAGCAAACAGAACCATCATATTTTAATATAGTGTGCACAACACAAGCCACTGATACTTAGCCAAATTTTTCAACACTACTTAAAAATTAGATCAAATGTTTATTTTTTTATAAAGATAATTAAGAACAAATGTATGAGTATTTGCAAACAGATTATTTTAAGGTTTATTTCCCCCCTCTTGCTGAACACAGTAAAAAAAAACCTCAACTATTTCAGCAGGACAAAAGAATTCTGAAGGTAATAGTAAGGTAACAAATTATGGCAGTGTTTCATAGCACTTAGGTTGCTCTGCATGATAGCATTTAGTCACTTGGTTCACATCCTTCTTTAGACAACAGACTGCTTCTCTATTCTTCTATTTAAATTCCACGTTGATTTTCAATGACTACTTATGCTAGATACAACATTTTACTGCTGTTACACTTTGCAAACCTTTCAGAACACAAATTTTAGTTTGGGGTTCATAGAGGGAATTAAGCCACAGACAGGCAGAAACACCTGGATTGCTTCACTTTGCCAGTATCCAACTTTCCTTAGTATCTTAAGTTAAATCTACTGAAAGTCACAACATAAACTGATTGTTTTGGTTGACAACATATAAACCTACTCAGCCCATTTATATCAGACCAGGTTGCTCAAAACCCCAACCCAACCATGAACACTTCCAGGGAGGGGGCATCCACAGGTACTCCAGGCAACCTATTCCAGTGCCTCACCACCCTAACAGTAAACAATTTCTTCTTAACATCCAGTCATTCAGATATAGCTCATAGGAAGTCCCAGTCTGACTAGACAATGCAAATAGCTCTTGTTGCCAGGAAAAACAATACCTTTTTCTGTTGTCAAAAGAAGGAGAAAGTCCCTAGCCATTATTTTGCCAGAGGACAAAGGGTTGCTAATAAGGGTCATTGGAGTAGCTTTGCAAGATAAGAAAAACCTCCTTACTTTGTTATAAGCTTGTCAAACAAAACAGATTGATTTGTGGTGGTGTAACGGTTTTGTTGAAGTCTGCAGCTCCGGCGAACCTCCAAATCCCCATTTTCTTCATGGACTCGAACTGTAGCTTTGGCATCTGCTCTGGTCTTCAGTGTTCTGGACACTAAAATGCAATAATACATAAAACTTTCTGTAATGGAAAACATGTCAGTCCCTTTATTTCACTCTTGCACTAGGAAAATGTAAAACCCCCTGCCTTTTATTTTAAAAATTTAAATACTGAATTGAAAGTTGGTTTGTGATCACAGCATTCAACCTAAAGTACTTCTGCTTGAACTACATATTTAAAAGTCTGATTTGTATAGCAGCTTTTTAGTAGACTGGAAAGCCAAGCTGATGGAAACAAACACCCAGCTTTTGGTCCATGTAGGAGGCAAATTTATTCCAGTTAATTCTCTCTGGAAGAGTGAAAACAACAAATGCCCACCTCTAAGTTGTTTTCCCTCCATTCATGTAAAACTGTATCTAACAGTTTCTTTCTAAAAATTGCTTATGTGAGAGGTCTCTTCTAAAGATGCATGGTTTTGTCTCACAGTCTAAGCATGCATTTTCATTTTCTGTACCAAGACACAAAAGCCCTAGAAGACAAGAAATGCATCAAGATAAACTCCCTAATATAAACAACTCAAAAACGCTTGCTTTAAAAGAGATCTGCCCAATATTTACCAGACAGCATTCTTTGCTACGGGTTCATTATTTATACTACCATTAAAACTGTTAAGAGAGGTTAGTGAGAGACAGATGTATCACTATGTTATTTTAAACACAGGTAGCTTTGAGCTCATCATCACCAACTATAAAGCTAACTTTGAGTTCAGTAGAGAATAATTACTTGCCCAAGAAGAATGTGAGTTACTACATACAAAGTGCATTTTCTTCCCATATTCAGCCTGTAGCTGGCAGAAGGCTGCCTGGTGCTAAAGAATTTTCCCAACTGCCACAAGGAGGGCTCACAGCCCCAGGCCTGCTCCGCATATACTCAGCATGACAGGTCAGTTCCAAGGTGAAATGCTCAACTTCAGGAACACTTTCCCCCCACCACTGTGCATCTCATGACTGAATTACTTTATCACTGACTTGTGTTTCAGTACAGCACTATCCCCTCCTACTTCAAAGACTGATTTACAGTTAACTAGTTCTGCAGACTCCTGAAAATCATTGACACAAAGAAATATGAATGTAAGGAACAGATTCTTTAATGCCTAAAATTTCAAGAATTCACACTGCATTCTTCCCTAGCCTGAAAGGATTAATAGCATCTCCTCCTATTTGCACGCGCCTCTTTTCATAAAACTCAGTGGAAATTCCCATCTTTGTCATATTTATTCTCACAACTTCAGGTGATTTTGGCTGATTAAGTTTTTGGGGCCAAGTTAAATAGACAAAGTGACCAAATACAATCCTTCTCAGAAATCTGGCGAAAAAGAAATCGTAAGGAATTATCCCTACTTACCTTCTTTATAGTCTTCCTTTTTTGCACCTGATTTTGGCTTTGCCAGCTGCCTACATTAAGAAAGAGAGGAGAATAAAGGAGACCAATTGTAATAGAAGTATTGTACAAAAGTACTGAATCACATTGCATCGCACATTTCCCCCTCAGCACTGGGGAACTTTATTCTGGTGCTCTATGTCAAGCAAAGAAAAGCCTGTGGACTCCAGGGAGGATTTGGATCCCGAGTCTGCTGTGTACCATATGCACATAGTTCTCAAAGGACAGATATTTCCCAGCTTGTTCATCTTGATGTCTCAACACGGCAGGTAATGTCTCAGAGCAACCTGAGTTACTGAGGAGAGATCTCAAAGGACCCAGGAGGAGATACATACCTTTCATAGAGCAGAACACTTTTACTAAGAAGAGTGATTCTAGTTCTAAGCTAATGTCACTGACATTAACATATTTATGCTCCGTTGTAGGTTTTTAGATGTAGATTTATCAGGATGTGACTCATTGTGCATGCTTTCACTTTTCATTCTGTGACTTAAACAGAGATTGAACACCCAGGAATACAATACCTTGAAAAATGTCGACTGACATTTTCACTTAATATTTCCATGCTTTTGTCAAAGCTAGAGTCTGAACAGCGCGGCATGTTTCTTCTCATTTTCCTCTCATGTCCACTGAAACATTTAATGTTGCCAGAGGAAAATTTCTAGAAAAGAAAGACGACTGTATTTATCTGAACCACTTATATTGCCTCATTTGATCAAGTTTAGTCTATTACACTCCTGATTCAAGAGAGCTGCAACTAACGGCAGGTAAGCTTCAAACAACCTCTGCACCAAGAACTAGCTCTGATTAAAAAAAAAAAAAAATCAGATTTCAAAGAAAAAACTCAAAATCCCAGATTTCAAACTTGGTTCAGTGACCCCAGTAACCAAAATCTCACCTATAACATCCAATTGTTCCACCCCTTTGGGAAGGGACAAAAACTATACTACAAAAGGTGGGGTTTGGGGCAAAAAAAAACAAACAAACCCAAAACGACACCAACCAACCAAACAAGCAAAACAATAGAGAAAGGTGATTATTCTCCTTCTTCACACTAATCTTACGAAGAGGTAGTTCCACTCATTGATGGAGATGAGTGAAGAAGGACCACAAGAGTGCAGGGAGAAAATTACAAGGGCCAAAGCCCAAAGAGAATTTAATCTGACTACTGCCGTAAAAGACAACACAAAACGTTTTTAAAAAACACAAGCAAGAAAAGTAAGACTGAAGAGAATCTCCATGTTTCACTTGATGCACAGGCAAACATATGACAATGGTTAAGGAAAAGGCAGAGGTACTTTGCCTCAGCCTTTAACAGTAAGGCCAGCAGTCCTCATGGTACTCAGACAGGGATGGACAGCAGAATGAAGGCCCCATAATCCAAGAGGAAAAGGTCAGTGACCTGCTACACCACTTGGACACTCACAATTCTACAGGCCCCAATGGGATCCCACCCAAGGGCACAGAGGCAGCTTGCAGAGGAGCTTCCCAAGTCACTTTCATAGAATTATTAAGGTTGGAAAAGATATGTCCAGTCATTTCTTGATTACTTCCAGGGGTGCTGACTCCACACTTCCCTGCACAGCCTGTTCCAAGACTTAACCACCTATTTGGTGAAAAATTTCTTCCTGATGTCCAGCCTGAACCTTCCCTGGTGCAGCTGGAGGCTACGTTCTCTTGTCCTGTCACAGTTTACCTGGGAGAAGAGGCTGATCACCTACAACCTCCCTTCTAGGTAGTTGTAGAGGGTGATAAGGTCTTCCCTGAGTCTCCTCTTCTCCAGGTTGAACACCCTCAGCTCTCTCATCTGCTCATCATACGACTTACTTTCGAGTCCCTTCCCCAGCTCTGTTAACTTTCTCAGGCTACATTCCAATACCTCAATGTCTATCCTGCCATGAGAGGCCAGAAATGGACACAGGATGCAAGGTGTGGCCTCCCCATTGCTGAGTACAGCAGCCAATCACTACCTTGGTCCTCCTGGCCTCACTGTTTCTGAAACGGGTCAGGATGCCCAGACCAGAATGGAACTCTGGAGCGCGCTGCCCTCAAATACAGGTCACAAGAACGAACTTGTTCAGCTTGGGGAATTAAACTAGAGTTATAGACCTGGATATTCATGGTTTCCAAAGGGATAGCAGCCACTTTGGATCTCACTGAGGGACTCACTCATGAAACTTACTGGGACTGGAAACCTGGAAGAGAATAAATCCAGCAGATGTTGGTTCACCTTAGATCTACTATTGCATGCTTCTTACTGTCTGTGGATGAAATGAGCTGTGTAACTAAAGATAAACTATATGCTGATATCAGAAAAAAAAAAAAGCAAAAGCTGCCACCACCAAGTCCTTGCACATCATCAAGACAGGAAAGAGGCATTAGGACTTGAACATGAAGCCTGCACCAGTTCTCATGACCTTTGTCAGACTGTGCACTTCTACATTATCCCTACAGTTAACACCCCCAGCAGAGCCCAGCATTCAACAAATGAGGTAATGGTTTCATGCTCAAAGCATAGGAAAGGTCTACAAAAAGGGAAGAAAAAACCAAAACAAACAAACCCAAACCAAAGAACAACTTTACAACCAGTTTCATAACAATTATTCCGCTCTGGTTTCAGGGATGAGTTTACATTTAGCTTCCTCATTCCTCTTTTCCACACTGAGAGCACAAGCCAGCAGTGTCACCTGCCTAGTGCTGCACAGCCTTTCCTCCTGTGCAAAGGCTGAATGCAGCCTCTGATAACTATTTCTAGTGGAGACTGCAAAAACAAAGCAGTGATCTTTAAGAAGATTCCATCACTCTTTGTAAGGGG
>JAHLSL010000011.1:10451806-10499962 GCA_025920805.1 Petroica traversi | reverse complement strand
CCAGCTGCTACTGGTAAGGGGGACGGGCACGGGCGAGCGGTGCCCCCTCACCGCACCGGGATAGCCGGAGCCACCGGCGGCAATGGCGCGGCTGCGGGCTCAGCACGCTCCCGGGCTCGTTTCTCGTCACGAAACATGAAGTTGGAGGAAAGCAAAACAAATAATCGATTTTGTGTTTTGCAGCGAAGAAAATGTTTGGAAGCTTTGTGACTACATCAGGAGTCAGGATCGGTACCCTTTAGAAGAATTTTATGCTGTTTTCATATCCAATGATAGGAGGATGGTGAGTGAATGGGATGTGATCAGCTATGGAAAGGCTCGGGCCTTCACACCGCAGTTCAATGTAGGTGAGACATGGTCTCAGCGATTTCAACCACGGCCCAGAGTTGGGGAGTGAGCCTTAAGCCCACCTGTAGGTGAGATACAGTCCAAACCCGTCTTTTAGCTCACTTTGGCCCAGAGGTGTGCCAAGCACGCCACGTGAGATCTTAATTATCCACTGCGTTCAGGGCAGTGGAATGAGGCATGGTGTCCCTGTGAGCTGTAGGAGCAATTCTATCTGTAATCTGTCAATGTCGAAGAATAGTTGCCTTTATAAAATCATAGGACTATTAATAACCATAAGGTTGGAGAAGACCTCTGAAACCATTAAGTCCAATTGTTAACCCAGCACCACTATGGTCACCACTAAACCATATCCCTAAGTCTTCGAGATGTTTCCAGGGATGGTGATTCCATCACTTCTTTGGACAGCTTTTTTTTTTAATGTGGATCTCTAATTTCATGCTTCTGAGAGAGAAACTAGAAAAAATTTTCTTACTGCAGCACAGATGTAAGCTGAGGAAGTTGATAGGTTAGCAAAGAGCTAATCAATTTACCTGAAATGAATCTGTATTAATCTGAAAGATTTTATTCACTTCAGGTTTACTTATAACTTTCAGATTCCACTCTGGAAGCAGAAATCTGGACATGGAAATGAGCCTGTTGTCTGGGTAAGACATTCATTACTCTCAATAATTTTGTGTGTGCCTCTGTAGTTGATGGCTGCAGGATTACACATGGGCATGTAACAAACTGTTCTATCTGAACATAAAGAAACACTTTTTTACTCTGAGGGTGTTGGAGCACTGGAGCAGGTTGCTCAGAGGGGTTGTGGAGTCCCATCTTCTGAGATTTTTAGAAGCTGTCCAGACACAGTCCTGGGCAGTTGGCTGTAGGAGAGTCTCCTTGAGCAACAGGTTGGAACAGATGACCTCTTGAAGTCCCTTCCAACTTCACCCATTGTATAGTTTTGCATTAATACTTACAATCCTTTTACAACAGATTTATAAATAGCCTAAATCTGATGCTCCTTTGCACCATCCATCATAAATTAACAGCGGGACAGTCAGTAAAACCTACAGGTGACATGTCTTAATATTAGTAAGAATGCATAATAGATTTCTGAAAATTATTATTTGGGTATTGAGGCTGCCAGTTCTATAGAATTGTAGGTAGATGACTGTACTTGTAAGATGTAGATGGATGAAAATATTAATGTAGGCCTGCCAGATGATAGAAAAATATGTGCTACAGATGTATTCAGGTGTCAGCAGTTAAACTGACCCATAAACAGTGGCTTTGAAGTGTCATTTGATCGATTAATGTAGTTCCATAATTGCTGATGCAGAATTCCTTGGTATCATTATCGAGCCCTTTCAATTATCTGGCACAGAAAAAACTATTTCTTGTGGCAATTTCTGTTTCTGAAATTCTGCCAAGTAATCTGCAAACTTTGGAAGTTTTCTGATTTCTGAATCATTCTCCAAAAATATTAGTATCTTTACAAAACAAAAGAAAAAAGGTTTGGTTTAAAAAGAGGTCCAAGTGTTAAAGAGATGACCTAAAAAGGAATAGCAGAGTCAGGAAAGGCCATGGCAGAATGTGGATTTCTCATAAAAATTTTATGCGTTGATCAATCTTTTAACTTTGACATTTCAATGGATCATAGGTTGTGTAACGCTTAAAAGTTAATTTTTCCTGTACTCTCAAACTGGTTTTCCTAAATACTTTTGAAAATAGGTGTGTGTGTATTGGTCTGGTGAAGTAGATTGCCTGAATATTTTTCATTCTAATTTCTTTGTGATTTTGATATTGAAAGTGTCAAAAGACTGCGCTCAAGCCTTCTTGTGAGTGGATTCAATGTAGATTTAAGTAAGTTGTTAAGGGCTACCTTCAATTTAATTTTGGAAAACAGCAGTGTACATACCTGACACCTAATGTCAGTAACTGCAGCGTTCCCCATACCTCCACCTGTGTTTCTTACAAGTTAAGGAGTAAAACTGCACTGCATAACCCAAATTACCAAATTTCTTGATAAAATAGTTGTCTTGAAAAAGTGTGATATAGTACCCACAAATATTTTTCCCCAGCTTCAAGAGCTGCTACAGGAAATTGTCTTACTCCTGTGGTCCTCCTGATCTGAGCTGTTGGCTGGTTTTTCAGTGGTGTGCTGATTTTTCAGGTGCTTCTGGCAGCTGAACACTCGACACTCAAATTCCCAGACCGTGTTACTGCAACAGGTACAAAATCTCTTATTAGAAGAGATCCTTAGGTAACTTTAATGTTAACCTATCATTGTATCTTGTGAATTTATTTATGACTGAGTCTAATAAAAATGCGCTTAACCAAACAACTTTTGTGGTTTGGTGTGGAACACCAAAGAGACTTTCTGTTTTCTTAGGAGTAACCTACACTTTAGTTTGCTGTCGTGGCTTAAATCAAAGGAGGCTGCAAAGAAATGGGGAGAATAGCAAGGTTTCTGGAAGAGCAGATGGGCAAGGTAGGCATTAGGAAATCTCTTTCCTGGTGCCAGAAACGTTACAGGCTTAATATTCAAGGACAGCAAGCAGGCTTTAAAAAATGGATCTGAACTTAGGCTTTTAGGAATTTTTTTTTCCCACTCTCTTCGCCAGTTTCTCATTAATTGCTGTTTAACTAGTGGCAATTACCCTTCTTCCCAGGACTACCATGTTATTCTACTTCATGTTTCCAGCGGGGAGCAGAACTTCATATATGATCTTGACACAGTGTTGCCATTTCCATGTCCTTTTGATGTGTACAGTGTGGAGGCCTTTAGGTTGGATGACAGCCTTCGTCCAGAGTTTCACAGGTGATGGCATAAAATATAAAGACTATGAATGTTATTTCATGAAATCAAAGTTAAAGTTCTTTTTGTATATGCATAGTGACAGAGGTTCCTTTGCTCACTCCAGTGAAATAAATGCACTGTGTTACTTTTCTAAAGCTCTTCACCCTAGTCATCAAAAGCCCTTTTCTTTCCTACTGTAGCTTCATGTTAACAACTTGGCCCAACTTTGCTGGTTTGTGTATTTGATAATATTAGTGCTCCTTGATAATATTAGTGCTCCTTGATGAAACTGCTCCTGATTAATGCAGTATTGTGTACATGCATCTTTTAAAGCAATTCTGCATTTTTTTAGAAAAATCAGAATGATTCGAGCAGATCTGTACTTGAAGACGTTTGCTTCAGACAGATCTCATATGAAGGATGCAAATGGGAAATGGCAGAAACCTCCTCCTCCATACCCTTGCATTGAAACTGCAGGTAAGCTCCCAGAACCCCTTCTTCCTGCTTGCAATGCTGATTGAAATATTCCAGGATGCACATGGGAAATAAATAACTTCTCTAACATTGGTCTGGCCAGCCTATTACTTCATATGGGAAAAAATAGAGCTATGAAGCATTTGGTTCTCTCCTATTTGAGCACACAGTCTGACATGCCTTCTGACATTTACTGGTATCAAACATTATTTTTTAATATTCATAAACTGAGCAGAGAGTGAGAGGTAAGTAATACTGTTCTTTCATTACAGCAGGGAACTGAAGCAAACAGGCCAAATAACTTGCTTAGGGGTCACAAAGATTTCTCACAGTGATCACACCACACTCTAGCGCACAGATCCCATTCTGGCAAAGTAGTGTTGGCAGAAGGAGGCTTTCAGGCTCTGCTCAGTGTGGTGGGTTTGCCTGCATGAAATATTTGAGATTTCTCTACAAGGTGAATGAACCCCAGGATGTTTCAAGGCACTGGCAAGTTGGCAAGTTTTTCCCTAAGCCTTAAGCCCCTTTAAAGTGATAGCCTAGCTCATAGCTTCTGGGCCAGGCAGAGAGAGAGGTAAAGACTTGCCACCTATTCTATGAAGCCCCTTAAAGCATTCTTATCACACAGCACTTCAGCTTATTCTAATCATGTGTTTTGCAAGCTGACTAACATTTGTGTGTGTGCTTGTTGTTCTCTCATTTTCTTCCAAGGAAAGCATGGTGGTGTTTTGCTTTGAATGAGTTTGAAAGAGTTTTCATGTTACTGCTCTGCATGTTTGGTTTTGTTGATTTTTAATAATGCAGTACTGCTGTGTGTTTGTATTAGAGAAGGCAGGATCAAAGAAACATGTTCTGTCTTTAGGTCCAGGTGGTTTTAAGTTCTCAATCTTTCTTAGGCTTCTAAGAAAGCTTGGTGTTTCACATGAGAATAGAAGTGAATTATGAGAGTGAGCAGGAGCACAGGTGTAGTCTTTGTTATGAGGCTTTAGATGTTTTCTAGACAATCCAGATTATGAAGTGCCTTGAATTCTAATTCTTGGTTATTTTCTTCAGCAGAGTTTTATGCAAAGGTATTGTAGGGAGTGTAGAATTCGTGAACTACAGTGGATGGTTCTCTGTTAGCAGAAGCCTCTTACCGCTGCAATCTTTTTTGCCTGTGGAAACATTGTTTTGATAGCTGAGATCTAATGAAAGTGTGAGGAATATAGATGAGGTCAGGCCAGAAAAGCAAAAAAGTTCTATTCTAATTGAAAGAGTAAAAACAATTACCAGTACCATAACAGTTATTAAATTACAGAATGACTCAAACAGCTGCAGATGTGTACATGTATCTCTAGCTGGAGTAAATGACTCCATAGCTGCAAACCCTGTAACTCTCTTACCTGTCTTGGCTGGCTGAGCTTTACCTCTCTGATGAGCAGCAGCCACAGGCCTCAGCCAGTCTCCACACTGTCTCTGTGGTGCTGGTAGATAGTGAAAGTTACAAGCTCTTACTTCCTCTTAAGCTTTCATTCTTGGCTCTATACCTTGCCATGCTGAATAAAATGTTCATAGGTCATTCAGTCCAACATCTGCCCAAAACAGAGATTCCTCAGAGCTCTATCCACTGTGGTCTTGAACACCTCCAGAGATGGTGATTCCATCACCTTTCTGGGCAGTGTTCCAATGTTTGACCACTTGTTGCAGTAGAGACGGACACACGGCACACTCATAATCCAAGGACAGAAAAGTTTTATTATTCTCTGTCAGTTCTCTTATACCTTTTTCTCAATTACTGTGGCCTGTTATGATTGGCTGCTTAGCAAACAATTACAGGGTTGTCTACAAAACAGTGACCATTCAAACAACAATACAATTAGCTATACAAGCAACTAAGTTACATGCTATATGCAAGTTCCTTCTGGTACATTGTTGATATTCCATAGCAAGAACATCCTTGTGTGCAGAACATCTTCTTTGATTATCTTCTTAGCTATCACTGTGGCTTTCATTGTGGCTGCAGATTCTCATGGGGTTTTCTCATGGGTAGATCTTGACTGTTTTTAAGTCAGTCTCTGTGAGGCTTTCAGACAGGCTGTCAGCCTCATCAAACCCCATAACCACTTTCCTGGTAAACAAAAAATAAATAAAAATTTCTAGTATATATTCTGAATTTCCCGTGTTCCGATTTGCTTTTTTCACTTATTGTCCTGTTGCTAGAATCTTCCAAGAAGACTCTGGCTCCATTGTCCAACCTCTGATCAGGCAGATGTAGGCAGCAGTTATGTCTCCCCTTCATCTTCTCTTTTTAAGACTGAACAGGCCCAATTCTCTGAGCCTCTCATTGAATAAATGTTTTCCTGCACCAAACAACTTGATTTTCCTCTTCTGGGCCTACTCCAGTGTGCTCATGTTTTTGGGGTTTTTTTTGTACCGAGGAGCTCCAAATGGACTCAGTACTCCAGCTCTGTGCTGATGTGCTCTGGTCTGCTGGTCAGTTGGCTGAAAGAAACTTGTTACCCTGCACCCACGGAAGGTGAAAAGTCATTCACTAGGGAGCTCCAAGGTCTGCGTAAGAACAGGATGAGATTGTCTCAGTTCTAGGACGTTTAGTTCAAGTTGTCTTTCATTTAGTACCAGTTCCTCCAGCTTTACTCTTGTCTTCCCTTTGTATTCACTTGAGATGCTTTATAATGATGTGTGCTTCAATATGCATAGTGCTGTGAGTCTCGAGGTGTCTGGGTTTAACTGTAATGTCTCAGCACAGTTTTATCAGGCATAAAGCTGCCTTATTTTTAACTTTATGTAAAACTGGGTGGCAGACCTTTCGTTATCATAGAAGAGCCTGGGGTATTAATGTTCATGTCCATGCCAAATTCCATTGCAGATAACTGTTTTCTCCCTGCCGTTTCGCTTAGATAGAACATTCTGCTTTCCATGTTGATTTGTGTTTGCATAAGATTAAATTACTTACATATTTCATGTTAGAGGTGACTGCAATGTAATGGCTGACAGAACTGACCCCATATTGTTTTAATACCAACATATTTGTGAGGCACATTTCTATCAGCATGGGCTTGTTTTGTTTTTTTGCTTTCATTTAGAGTAGCCAAATTCCTAGGCTTTTGAAAAGATGCAAGGTTTTTATATTCCTTCTGTTTCCTATGTGTCTTCTTTGATGTTTGTGGCAGTTTGACCCTGCCTGGGTGCCAGGTGCCCACTAATGCTGCTCAGTCACTCTCACCCTCAGCCATTCAGAGGAGAGAAAATGTAATGGAAACTTGTGAGTTAAGATAAGGACGGGGAGAGATCACTCACTGATTACTGTCATGGGCAAAACAGACTCGACTTAGGGAAATTAGTTGAATTTATTACTAATCAAAATCAGAGCAGGATAATGGGGAGCAAAGCAAATCCTAAGAACACCTTTCTTCCATTCCTCCCTGTTTACTTTATTCCCAATTTAGCTTTATTCCCAATTCTCTACCTCCTCTCGCCCCGCTCAGTGGGGAATTGGGCTTGCAGTCATTGCAGGTTGTTTCTGCCACTGCTGCTCAGGGAGAGGAGTCCTTCCCTTGCTCCAGTTGAGGGTTCCTCCCATGCAGTTCTTCACTAACTTCTCCAGTATGAGTCTGTCCCTCAGGCTGCAGTTCTTAATGAACTGCTCCAGTGTGGGTCCCTTTTCACTGGGTGCAGTCCTTAGGAAGAGGCTGCTCCTGTGTGGATCCCCTGCATGGATCTCCTGCATGGATCCCCCACGGGATCCCCCACAAGCCTGCCACCAAACCTGCTCCAACTTGACTCCTCTCTCCATAGGTCTGCAGGCCCCTGCCAGCAGCCTGCTCCAGCATGGGCTTCCCATGGAGTCACAGCCTCCTTTCAGGCATCCCCCTGGTCCAGCCTGAGGTTTCTCCATGGGCTGCAGGGGCACAGCTGCCTCACCATGATCTTCACCAGGGACTGCAGGGGAATATCTGCTCTGAAGCACCTTCTGCCCTCATTCTTCACTGACCTTGGTGTCTGCAGAATTGTTTCTCCCACATATTCTCACTCCTCTCTGGCCACAATTACCTCTGTGCAGTAGCTTTTTAAATTTCTTGAAGGAAGAGGCACTACAGCAATTGCTGATATGCTCAGCCTTTGCCAGAAGTGGTCCATCCTGGAGTTGGCAGGCTCTGTTGGACATGGGGGAAGTTTCTAGAGAAGCCACCCATACAGCCATTCCCTGTTACCAAAATCTTTTGGAAATAAATTGAATGAGCAATCTCTATCAATAACAAATTAAGCATTTTTCTCCTACTAGTAACTCAAAGGGAATAAATCTTAAACTGTATTTATCCTGTTCATGGCGTTGCAAAATAAACCATCAAAAATAGGCTTACATAGAGTCACAAATTCCAGTCTATGCTTAAAAAAATTGAATCTGGAACAAGGTGATTTTTTTAAAGCATTTTTCTGAAAAACCAACGAAAGTCTAACCAATAAAACAGCAGTAAAAAAAAGCCCTCTCAGACTCTTCAGTATCTCCTCAGAACTCACATGCTAAGTATTAACCTCTTGGATCTGGCTCTCCTCTAGCTGTTCCCCAGAGTTAGGCCTCTGTTTTTTACTGGCACTGCTCTGGTCTCTGTTCTGCTCTGCTGCCATGAATGCCAAGGGAGGCTGGTCAGCCTAACTGGCTGCACAGTTCTTTCTCTCCCTGCCCTGTTTTCAAAGCTGCTTTGCTGGAATAAACATACCTGAGCTGCAGCAGATTGTCCTGGTCCCACCTGTTTCCCAACAGTGACCTCCTGTTGAAAGAAAACAGGGTATTGTTCAAATAATAAAAGCTAAGAAAATGAGATTTGGTGAATAGATTAATTATTCTAGAGCTGGTGAGCCCAGCCTTGGGTTTTCTTTTAAATCTTCTTTCCACAAATTAATGAGGTCTGATTCTGCTTAGTTTATGACTTGGGATGACATCAGCCCTCCTTACTGCTGTAAAATACAGCTTGCAGAGTGCATTTCAAAATTACTCTGAGCAGATGGTTGTATGGCTTATGTACAAGTGTTAGGAGCAACTCTAACACTGAAAAGCACTGGTTTGAATTTCAGTTCTCCCAAGGTGTTTGCTAACAACCTTGCTGGATTGATTTGTAAAAGCTTTTTGTTCTTTTTATTATTACAATCCCTGGTAGTCAATAATGTTGGGGTTTTACTTGGGTTGTTTTTTTTAAATTTTTTTTAATTTTGAAGAGCACGAGTAGGACAGCTGAGAAATTCTGAAGACACTGTGTTTCAAACATCTATGTAACACGTTGCTCTCTATATTTCTTCTCTGAAGTGGTGGCAGGATCCTAGTGAAAGTGAAAAGGAAGGCACTGATAGGGATCCAAGTAGATCCTATGCACTTCCTGGGAACCTTCTGCTGCTCTCATTTGAGAATAAAACTCCAGTCTGTCAAGTTAGGTCCTTTTGGGGAAGTAATGAATCAAGTCAGATAGATACAATAAAGATACAACTAAGAAGTATTTAAATTGCCAGGATGGCTTACTGAAATTACACCACTTTCTGTAAAAGGTAATTTAAAGTGCTGAGCTGTGTTTTACATTGAGATCAACCAGGATGGTTTGCACAGTCATTTATATCTCAGCTGTGGAGACAGCAGCCCCGCAGCTGCGTGTGGCAAGCGTCCTGACTTATCTCCCTGCTCAGGCAAGGGAGGAGGATCTGAAGAAAACTGTAAACACCTACAGAAGTCTGTGAAGAGTCCAACTTTCTAAGTTACTTTAGCTGCCCCCAACGTTTTAGACATCAGCAGAACTGAACTTGGAGCTTGGTTCCAGACTTCCTTGGGCAGCTGTCGTTACACCGAGTTAGTCCAAGGTCTGTGAGCCAAGCTGAGGCTTGGATTAAACGTTGCTTTCTAACTACTGTTGGCAGAAGCCTCAAGTGTCATGGCTAACAATGCCTGAGAGAGTGTGGGGCCTTTTATTTCACCCCTGCTCAGGCTAAAACTGTCAGACTTGATTTATACAAAAATAAAATTATGCAGGAATCCCAGAATGGGCCAGATAGGACTCATTTGTGTGTGGGGGGTGTGTAACAAAGTGTGTTTGGTCAAAGAGAAAGATGAGCTCTAAGCATGCTCAAATGCAAGTTAGTATAACAGTCACAGCACCTGAGGAGGACTGCAAGTGTAATGTAAATCTTAAAATAATTCTGCTGCAATTGGTCTTGTAAAAATATTGTAGGATTCCTGCTCCTTGCTCTTGTGGAGAGATCATTTTGGTTGCCAGCTGTAGCTGGCAGATGTATCTTTAGTAAATTGTGATGTTTGTCACTCTTCATCTGCTTCAGGAAGAGGACTTTGTGGTATTCTCATGCATTTTTGCCGAGCTGTTTCCAAACGCTGTAAGGTCTAACATGGCATGCACGTCCTTCAGATAGAGCTCAAGAGGAAAGAGCAGCCTAGAAAGGCTGTTATTACACGAATAAAACGGGAGAGGTCAGACTAAGTTTTTCCCTACGGATATCTCTCGTGCTGCTCCAGTGCCATCTACCGACAGGTTCGTAGGCCATTGCTCTTTAAATGACTCGTTGCTTTGGTAAAACAACTTTCTCTGTCACTACATTTCTCTTATGGGCTTTGTTATGCTCTGCCACAATCCTTCTGAATTTAGAGAATTATTTCATTTCCTACTGGCATTGTGATAGAACTAAGTATAACTGTGATTACTGTAATAACACAGTAGCAGCTGTGTTTGTAACTACTGGAATAATCTCCTTTGGACTGCTTTACCATTCACAGAATGGTTTTATGATTTTTTTTACTATGCTCAATGCACACAAAGCAGAGAATTATTTATTTATTTAGTCTTAGAGTCTATGAAGAATCACATTAATTTTGTAAAAGCATCTGGGAGGAAAAGACAAGTTTGAAACTGGAAAACAGACTCACCAGTCTCCCAGCAAGCAAGAGCTGTTATCCACTACCAATTTCTTCTTGAGCTATGATAGCAAATTGCTGAGCTTGTGCTGTTTTAAATTCCCACATAGGCAGAAATTGTCCCTGTTCTGCCAAATTCACTTCAGCAGTAGGACCATGCTTGGCTGGACATAAGGATTTTCCATATGCAGAGTTCCAACAGGTTAACAAGAAAAGATTTAGGGGCCAGACCTCAGAAGGGGTGAGAGTTGGGATTAGGCAAATCATAAAGCTGTGCTGTAGTGTAGATGTGGTGCAAACAGAGGCCTTCAGAGGCTGGATTATGCCTGGGACTCCTGGGTCTGGGGTTCCTGAACATCATCTTCCCTTCCTTGCTTACACTGTCCATAATGGTAAGCCTAGTTACACACGCTTTTTGCAGCTGAAGCAAATTCCATCCTTTGGATTTTATAATCTATTCATTAGAGCCTCCTCTTGTTTGATTCTTAATCCTTAAATGCACACATGAATCATCCGTGATAAAGTAAATACTAAATACAATGGAAAAGCTGTTAGCAGTAAATCTGTAAAGTAAACCTCTAACAGTGGCTTTACCACTCTCTTAAACTCATTCTCTGTCAGTTTTCTTTTAATAGGCATTTAAAAAGATTATTTATGCACTTCATCGGTGAGATCATAAAGCAAGCCCACAGATGTTTGTTGCCAGAGCTGAACCTCTGATCAGCATGGTTCTGAGTCAGCAGAGCTTGTACCAAGCCAGCTCCAGAAAAAGGATATATAAGGCACCTAAACCCAAAACTGCACACCAACACTTTTCCAGTGAGCTCTCTGGGATCCATGAATAGGACATAATGGTTTCTACTGCTCCTGCAGGGGACAGAGCAGATTAAAATCCTGGCAAAGAGCAGTAATGGTTATTTTTCTCCTGGAACTGTGGCAGTTAAACTTTTCCCCCGACTACATTCTGTCATTCACGATTTACAAAAAATAAGTATTTGCCCCAGCCTAAGTTTGTACTCTTTTTCACCTGAGCATCTCCCTAGGCTGGGGGCTGGGTTAGGTCACACATCTCCTCCCCTCTGCATATTCTGGCCCTGCAGTTGGCCCATGTTCCGCAAGAACAAAGTTCAGGGCTGGAGGGAAAGCAAATACTATAATCTAAGAGTAACAAACTGCAGGTTTGCCAAGGCGCTAATCACTTCTGAGAGACAATAAGCAACTTGCAGTTCTGACTACTGCTGTGAGCCTGCTCCTCTGTGGTCAGTGCAGAAGTTGACTCTGTTGACTGGTTCAGATTTTAAACGGGTGAATAGTACCTGCCCTGCTTTTCAGCAATCCCATTTGTGGGAATGTAGGAAGACTGCATTGTGCTTCTCTCTGTTGGTTGTTATTTGCACTCCAGTTCTCTGACACTACTCGACCCTTCTAGGCTGCTGTTGTATGGAAGGATCTTACCTACACATGCTAGTTTCTAATGACTTACTGGATGCTTACTGATCCTGTAATGTGATTATTGCTGTGGGCAGAGAGGGGAGTCGGGGCAAAAGCAATGTTTCAGAGACTGGAAATAGATGTTTCTGTACCACCGTACAATTTGCAGAATGTTGCTGGAATGGACTGAGCTATTGAAGATGGCTTTGGAACATTTTCTTGAAATATGTGTACCTGTGCTACAGAACTTGCATCAGGAACTTACATATTTCCCTTTTCTGGTCCTTTTTTAGATTCCAAGATGAACTTGGATGATTTCATCAGTATGAATCCCGAAGTGGGATGGGGCTCAGTGTTCTCCCTTTCAGACTTTGTGCATCGATTTGGCAGTCAGACTGATTACAGCTATTCCTTGGAAGGACAGTGAAGTGAACAAAGTTCTGCTGGTTCTGAGTGGATGTGTTTTAGTCTGCTGCTCTTACAATGTATTTATGGTTTACATTTCTGTTAATGGAATAGGTATTCGGAAAAATAGAACACCCCGTGAGAAGTACCATGAACTGAATAAAAACATCTATTTTAATTATGTAAGAATGCACTTGCTTTTTAATGTCAAATCAAAGGCAGACATCCCACCATAAGCATATTGCTTTTCCATCTACTGTGCCCAGACTGAAAAGAGCTGCAAAAAAAGCTTTTGGAAAAATATGTGCATAAAATACTGAATATTGTAGCCTAAATTGCTAAATTTTGTCACATTTTAAAAGTGAGATATGGTTCTCTTCATGTTATGATTGTCAATTATATATAAACAGACAATGCATCTCAGTTTCCTCACTAGCTTTACTGGTCAGACCTTATTTAGGTTAGACCTTATTTAGCAGAAGTGTAAAGGGAACGTTGATCTAGCAGTTCAGTTGTGAATGCCCATGCACTATGTAAAACCAGGTAAGTATCCAGGTTTCTGTGCTGTACAAGGGAGAATTAAATCCTGCCGTTTCAGTTAAGTGTTCTAGTGCTGACAGTTCCTGGAAGATGCAGTTGCTATTTTTGCTTCTCATGTTGGCCGAGCATTCTCACCTGCTCCTATCTTCCTGCCCTTGATGTTTGTTTGGCCCTGTGGTAATTCAGGGTAATTCTGATAGAAAGCACGAAGTTTTGTTGAGGTGTTTTTTTCTGCCTCTTGGTTCCATGAGCTGGCCTGCCATGAGGTCAGACAGCTGCTCCTGCTGGTGTAAGGAAATCAGCAGGGCCATATGGCTGGGGGGAGGGGAGTGAGGAAGCCTCCCCCCTTCAGGGCTGTCTGCTGCTGAATATCCTTAGAGGTGATACCAAGCTGCATCCCTGCAGGGCATCCCAGGAAAGCCATCGTGCTGACTGAGGGTTTGGAGCAGTCTCACACTTCTTAGAAGAGTGCTCTAAACGTGGAATTGCAGAAACAGGCTAAAATGAGGTCTTTAATTCTCAGCTGTGGACCTCTTCTGCTTTATACCCCGCACATCACAGACTCACAGACTGGTATAAGAACACGGGTTAGAAGGGTCAGGCAGTCGCCAGTTCAATCTCCTGTTCAAATCAGGTCAGACCAGGCTGCTCCAGGCTTTATCCAGTCAGGCCTTGGAAACCTACTGGGATTGAGACTACAATAAACATTTGTGATACACTTCATTCCTGGTGAGGAAAAGCCCAGTCAGGGTTTTTAAGTATTAAGGGATCATTTTACTTGTAAGTACAGAAAAATACCAGAACTTGTATGTGTACCACTGTTACATAGGTTTATTGTTATATATGTAGAGTATTACTGTATCTCTCATCAGTTCTAGAGAATTTACTCAGCATATTAACAGCAGAGACAGCCAGCTGAACAACTGTGGGATTGATTCACTTAATGCAGAGGTCTCTTCTGTATCATAAGGACTGCTGAATATAGGAACTTTCTACTGCCAGATGCAGCACAGTTGCCTGTGCAGCTCAGCTGCTACTACGCATACTCCTTGTGTGCCAGCATGGACTACAGTGAAGAGGCCAGTTGTTGGGACACTCCTCTCTGGAGTGGGACAGTTGATCTGCAGTTTCTGTCACTCTGAATCAGCTTCACCAGAAGAAACTGAGACGAAACTCGGGATTCCTGATAACTGGTACACAGAACCCTCCCGAGAGGGCATAGCTGGATTTAAGCAGGCACTCCTGTGTAAAAGGTCTGATGTATCCATGTTTGGATGAAATGGCAGCTCCTTCTGCTTGATGCTGATGTAGCAGGCACACTCTGAGGGAATGAAGATGTTACTTCTTTTGAGTGATGTTAAGGCTGGCTGTGACAGTGCAGAACAGCAGCAGTTTGCCTGCTCAGCTCTGTGTAGCTGCCAACACGCTGGGTTAGAAGCAGCAAAGTGAGATGTAAAGATCCATGTTTCAGATGAACGAGTTGTGTTAAGCACTTCTTACCCTTCAAGTGGTTGAATCTCGTAGACACAGAGTCGCTATGCATTGCTCAACAGGCCCTTTAAACTGTTACAGAACATGAGGTTCTCATCCCTCCCTACTTGAGTGTGTCATTTGATTTAACCTCAGCTGGTTTCCGGTGCCTGAAATCTGTGACACACTCCCTTTAGTGGGGTCAAGACACAAGAATTTGCCTGGTTTCATCTAGTTTCAGCATCAAGGCTGTTGAGAACAGTCACAACCATTTTTCAGAATATGCAAGTTTAAAAAAAATCTACATGAAGAGTTAGTCCTTTTGAATCATTCTGAACAGGTGCTTAATTTTACATGTAGCAGGCTGTGTGTGTGTGATTTTAGCTTTTCTTTAATTAACCACCTTTTTGAACTCTTGTAAAAAGTTGTCATTGCAGAGGGCTCATAGAAGCCAGAGAATTATGTCATTCGGTGCTGAGGATTCGGCAACTGTGGTGCTGTCTCTTCAGCCCATCAAGCCTTGGGGGCATTTCATCGCTTTTAGGTGACATACTATCAGAAGGAAAGAATTCAGAAATACATCTGGGTGCACTGACACAACAGGATCAGCCTGTACTCACTTATGCTCTATGCTGTCCATAGCCCTTGAGACTTTTAATCTTTATGGTGTCCAGATGCTGTCCCAATGTGTCCAGGATAAAGATGTGCTGCTTATGCCCTTTCATTACAAAGATTTCCTAGTGTAGCTTAGTTTCCAATTCCCTTTCAGCCTTCTTTACCTTCTCCTTTTCCACAGTGATGTCTTTCTTTTGACCAGTTATTACAGTTTTTATGTGCTTAGAGCCCCTAAAGAGTGGATTTTTGGACTAGGCGATCCTTGAGTCAGGCCTTGAAGAAAGTAAGGAGAAACCCTCCTGCCCTCAGGTCAGTTACTCAAAATAACGGTCTCCCAGCTTCTGTATTCTGTTGATCACAGGAAATTTGCCAAGCCTTTTATTTCTAGACATCATAGGGCCTGACTCTGATAGCCTTGTAATGGGGGGAGGACATGTCCCATCTCACAGGTGATTCCTCCCATCTCCATCAGGCTATTGTAGCAAGCTGCAGCATGAGATTGAACACCCACATCTCTCCTGCCTTTTTCTCTTCTGTGCTGCTGCTTTTTACCTAGGAATATAGTTTATTTGATAACTAACCTCTTTTATTCAGCTGTTTCTGGCTTTAGAAAAAAAGGCACTTTTTTTTCTGGCTTGCATTTGCTTGGTCAGTGCATTTTTGCAAACTTGTATGTGACGAGGTCTGTCTTGAGAAAATCCCATTTCTCGGTTGGCCAGCAGAGAGAGCAGTCTGCATTCAGTGGATGTGCAGGTTGAGACACGGACAGAGGTGGTCCCTTGCACACTCAGCCCTGCCAGGAGCTGTTACAGTTTAAATGACAGCCTTGCAGAGGTGATTTGTATCTTGCAAGGCTGTGGCTGAGGTATTGCCCTTGACTGCCTGAGCCTGTAATGTTGGTGCAATCCCTTTCTGCACACCGGGGGCCATATGGCAGCATCACCACACCACCTGCCAGTCTGAGGATCTGGTCAGCAGTCACAGTCCCAACCAAAATGGGGGAGTGACACCTGAGGGTGTCAGACCAATTGGTTTGCTCTCAGTTTATATTTAAATACCTGGAGTTGCTGCAATCTGATCTGGGCTATTCAGGAAGCAAAGGGGCAATGGGCTGCATTTGTATGAATCAAGTTCCAGGATGAGAGCCTTGGTCAGGACATTTTGACATGTCCAGCCAGAGCTTCCTGCATGCTCTGAAGCACAACAGCTCTCCAAGCATCTACTGTAAAATGGCCATCTCTGGTTCATAAGTTTTTCTTGTTAGAATGAGTTTGGTCCAAATTTTCTCATTTTTCACATTTTTTCCCCTACCTTTTCAGGAAACAAGGGTTGTAGACTAAATGACTGAGAAAGCTATACCAGGGAATAAGAATGTCCCTACAGTAGTCACAGTTACCTTGCACTGGGTGTCTTGCAGAATCATTACTGAGACACTGTCCCTGACTCAGGTGGTGGCTGTCCCCCATACCTGGTATGAGCCACACTGCTGGAGGGGAAGACAGGCAGAGCATCACCTCATGTGTCACCCAGCAGAGCAGATGGCTCCAGGTTTGGTGGAGTTGCCCTCCTATGACACTTTTGTTTCACAGGCTTGGAGAATCTCATCTCCTCTCAAGGTGAAACCTGTCTGGACATCTGTCTCTCTTCAGGTAATTACCTTCTCAGAAATTTGAAGGAAAGAATGCTGGTGATTTTCTTCTGCCTTCTGGCTTCCTCCTTATGCAGCACTTGGCACGGTTGAGGCCAAGGTTAATGAAGCACAACCAAGGAGTGAGTGTCTGGAGACATCTGCCCAGGTTTGTGTGCAGTTCCCTGTGGAGCCCAGCTCTTTTTGTTATGATCATGGAGTCAGAAGTGAAGCACTCTATACAAATGCAGCCTTTCAGCAAGTTAAATGCAGCTGCAGTAGTGGTTCTGGAAAATCTCTTCAGTTTGACCTAAGATAAACAAATATGGTTGTTTAAGTATCCTCAATGTCTCCTTATACTTACAGTAGGAAATACCTTGGATACTGAGGGCAGTTAAAACAAATCTTAGTTATCTAAGGCCTCTGGCAAGTCCCTGAGTTTCTGAGCAAGCTAAGCCACTTCCTAGGCATGAAGTGTACCAAGCTTCATTTTATAGTCATAAAAATAAGCATTAAGGACCTGAGCTGTGAACTGCCACTCACAAAATCCAACTGAAGTGACATTATTCACCTGATACTCGTGACGAATGTCTGCTTCCTGCTCTGGAAGATGAGCAGGGTGTTTCCAATGAGCTGGATTCCTGACATTATATTACTTAAAAGCAGGAAATGCTCATTTTGCTTGGTTCAGCATCATACCAGCCTTCCCATGCAAGGCTATATATGGAACCCAAACACTGCAATAAGGCAGGAATCATTATATGTTATTTTTTTTTTCAAACAGCCTACTCAGTAAGAAGATGGTAGTTATCTCAGCCTTCCCTTCTTTTTAGTATGCAATTGTGGTGGCGTGCTTCCCCCTGTCTGAGCTTGGCTGCTGAAATGGCAGCGCACCAGCTCCACGCTTGCAGCCATCCCGGGAAAAGGTTCTGCTGCAGCTTTTAACCATTTAGCTGTAAAGCTCCCGCCGCTTCCCAACTGCTGGGGTGAAGCAAGGCTTGCCAGTCCTTGTTTATAGCAAGCGTAATCAGTTCCACTATTTATACTGTACTCATCACAGAGCACTTTGCTCTATGAAATGCTCACAGTTATATTTATACCAGTACAAAAACAAAGTCATCGCAAATCGAGGAGGCGACATTCAGAGTAATTTTTCCTTGTTACATGATGCTATTTCTTCGGCAATTCAAACTTTCATCAGGCAGAGTCACTCTCTTAGGAAGAAAATACAGCCCACTGTAAGTCAGGAACCCCACCAGTATTTATCTGCACTTGTGTTTTTGTCTTGCATGAAGGAAATGCAACTATTTAGTCAAGTAACCTCTACCAGTTGCTACCTTGGTACGAATATGCAGGGCTGCCAGCAAAGTCCATGGAGTTGTCTTAGTACAGATAGAAACAGAGTTCGATCTGCTTTGCCAGAGGTACTAAAAACACCTTTTAATATGCTAAGGTATGTGTCTGGCTAGGAGTTGTTTTCAAATGCATTGTCCATGGAGTTCCCGCAAAGTAAACAGAGCTCGATACACTCGGTCCTGAGATGCAAAATAAGCAGTGCTGTGGGGTCCAGCTGTTCTCCTGGCTGGCGTCACCAGCAGGGTGCTCCCCCTGCCTTGTTCCCAGAGTAGGCTGGGAACAAGGGACTCAGGAGAGATTTGCCCTGCCATATTTGTCAGAGATCCTTTTCAGGGTAGATTGTTTACTTAATTGTCATTCTCATTTATTTGATAATTATTAAACAAAACATCCCAGGTTTGGTGCTTTTGAGATCTGAAAGACCAAGTGAGGAACTTTGTTGCCAGGAAAGAAGACCCACGCACATTCCCAGCACCTGCTTGCCAGTCTTTCCATGCTGACATAGTGCATGGAGGTCAGACCCATGCACAGAGGCAAAGCCCCAGCCTCCTCTGAGCTGGTGCCAAGGGCTGTGTGAGCAGGGGTGCCCTTTCTAAGGCATAAAGCCTGATGAAAGCTTTCTGCCAATGTTCTCTGTGCCCCTACTGCTTTGGACTGCTGTGAACATCCAGGGATGTGGAACGGCTCAGCCTGGCCCTGGCCACATGGATGCAGGTCCCCAGCCCTTGCCAGGGACCACGGGGTCCCCTCTGCTCACTGCCTGCAAGGGCAATGCAGGCAGTGGAGGTTTCAGGACATTATCACCCCACTCATTATCATGGAATCATAAAATGGTTTGGGTTGGAAGGGACCTTAAAGATCATCTAATTCCAATCCCCTTGCTATGGGAGGGACACCTTCTGCTAGACCAGGTTGCTCAGAGCCCCATCCAACCTGGCAAGGATGCTTGCTGGGCTTACAGACATCCTCAGAAATGGGGATTACTTGTGGTCATTCAATAAGCAAATACCCTGGCTTAGCATGTGGAGTCCAAAAACCATATGTGGGGATTTCCCAGTGCTGAGGACGTCTGAAGCCTGACAAATGACAGAAGTATATGAGTGGGGTCCAAAAGAGGTGTCACCATACTTACTGACACTTGGTCTCCTCTGAGCTGGCATTGTTGTGTCTCACAGTAAGATCCTCTGCCTGGCCTGCACAGTGCAAAAGAGCCTGCTCCCAAATACTGTTAGAACTGCTCCTTGCTGCTGCATAATGCCATTGGGAGAGTGATCTCTCAATGCCAATGGCTGGATTAGCAAATGGAAGCTTTGTTTTGAGCTTTCTGTAATAAAATACCATGCTGCTGGGGCACACAGGCTAGCTAGGGTTTCACTGCCCACTTAAGAAAATGAGGGCAAAGGGTGATTAAATATTAAGTGGGATGCATGCAGTTCATCTGGTAACCTGAGGATGGGCTGGAGGTAAATGTGGCTTCCTAGATACCTGAGAGGTACTACAGCAACCCATCCTGGCCAGTAAGAGGAGCTTTGGGATTCCTCCATCAGTTTTCAGAGAGGCCAAGAGACCTCAGGGGTGACAGGTGTGGCCATGGAGAGAGACATAGATGAGGACCCTTGGAATACCTGTATCCTTTTCTATTTAGCTTTCCACCTTTTCTGTCAATCAAACACCATTTCTGGCAGCAGTAGACTGTCAAGCAGGCTACCCTGACATCAAGCAGAAGATATTAATGAAAAAAACAGAAAAGAGATCTGTGATTAATATAGAAACTCCCTCTCACCCCCCCTACCCCAAGATGAGCCATGTCCTAAAGCCTCTCCTTCAAGCAAAGCTGCTGCAGACAAGGAAGTTACTGACCTTCCTTACACTGCAGAGCAAGATTTCTGAAAGGCAGTTTTTTCTGAGTGTGTGTCCATGTGCACGCACATGCTCGAGGGCCTCCCCATGGGCACGGATACAGAAATACAGACAGCTCCTTTCCTGGCTGCCAGGCTCACTTCAGCATTAGCAATGGGCAACACTGAATTATCTCCTCACCTCTCCCATTAGAAGTTGGCTCTTCTTGAGGACGATCCACACCTTGGCTGCTGCTACCTGGTCAGGTGCAACTGCTGCAAGGGCTCCTGCTCCATGCCCTCCCTTCCTGGTACAAGTGTGTGCAAGAAAATCTGGATAAATCAAGGCTCTCTCCTTTCTGAGACCGTTAGGCCAACATTCTACAGCTCTTCTAGGGATTTTAACTTCCATAGTCCCCCTTATCCCATACCCTTAAAGATGTTTTTTTATTCTGATATAGGCTGTGCCAAAGCTTGGTTCCTTTATGAAGACAAACTGGCAGTGGAAACATTGACAGCTATACAGGGAAATATTGTATTGCTTAAAGCACTTTATTTAGATTGCTCCGTTGTGGGGGAGAGTTTTTGTTCGTTGGGTTTTGTTTTGTTTTTTTCATTTTGGACAGTGCTAAAGACGCCATAAAATTAGCTACAGTATTATTCCAGTGATTTGTACACGGCATGTTCATGCGCCTTCAAAATTAAAAGAAATCATGATAAAACTAAGCAAATAAATAGGCTTGAGAGGACTAATCCCTTTCCTCCATGCTCCCAGCAGCCACCAAAGCCAGCAGGGATCCCAGGAGGGCAGGAGCGGCCGAGCCCGGGCTGAGCGGCGCGGAGGATCCTTGGGAAGCCTTTGTTGCTGTGCCATAGGGATATTAATGTTTCTGGCCAGCTGACAGTGAGTGTGGGGCGAGAGTAAACATTTGGCTCCAGCAAAGAGATGCAGACGAGGGAGGCAAGTTGTGCACAAAATGAAAAGGGTCCCGTGGCAGCACCTGGCTGGTCATGGGCCCACAGCACCCTCGGGGAGAAGCAGGCACGGGCAGAGGGCAGAGGGCAGAGGGCAGAGGGCAGAGGGCAGAGGGCAGAGGCAGATGCAGCCATCCGGGGAAGGACAGTGGTTTTCCAGTGGAGCAGGCACTTGCTTGATGCTTCTGCAGGTCCAGGGAGGGTTAAGAAACTGCGGAAATGCAGCACTGGGGCACATCAGGGGCCTGAGGAAAGCACTGAGAGTGATATTGAAGGTGCTTGCAGCACCACTTTTGACCGTGGTGTGTTCTGCAGCAAAACAGCAGCCACTTTGCAGGGAATGGGGGGGATGAGTGGGTAAAGAGCACCCAGGCCTCTGCTTTCCAGCTCTTTTCAAGCAGGCCAGCTGTCCTCACAGGTTTAGGCTTAATTTATGCTTGGGGTTCATTACAGCAATTTTCTAAAGCTGGAGCCTTACCCTGCACATCTTCAGCCACAGCAATGTCCCTGTGCTGCTGCCTGAGGCCAATGAGCCTTTGGGCTCTTACTTTCCTGAAGGGCCGAGCAAGGGAATTTTGCATTTTTTCAGCCTCTAATCCAAATAAACAAAAAATAACTTTCTAAATATTTCAAAAATACTTTGAGGCCTCAGGCAGCCTGAGGAGAAGGGGTGCAGGGTGCTGTTATGCCCAAGGGTGCTACAAACCTCTCTGGCTGGCTCATGGAGCAGCAGGATGGGTGTTGTGTGCTGGCTGCTCTCTGGCAGCTGCCACACGTGCTCGTGCATGTGTGTGAAATGGGCTAACTTGGCTTCTCCTTCTTCTGAGTGTTCAGCATAAGCAGGGAATAATAAAATGCAATTTTTCCACAGGGACCACAGGAAACAAATTGCTGCCCGGGTGTAGCTGAGGGCAGAGTCTGGCGCATTATTTTCTGTGTAATAATTCCCACGAGGCCTTGTAGAAACCCAGCTTTTCTTTTCTTTTTTCCTTCTCATTTTTCTACTTCCTTAAACTTTCAAAAATACTCTGCTGTAACATATTTTCCTCAGTCACATGTGTTAGTGAGGAGAGAAAAGGTTAAATTCTCCTTTCCTACTATAATGTAATTCATTTCCTGTTTTTCACAACTGTCTAGACACAGATCTAACGAGCATTAACCCTGAATCCCACCATTGGGTTAAAAATAGAGACTTTAAATATAAAAGTGTGTGGTAAGAGTAAGATTGTAGGTTTCTACCTACCACCAGGAGACAGCACTTTTAAATGAGAACCATTTAATTAGCTATAAGTAACAAAAAAAATTACTTCACTTTCAGAGGTTTAAAAAGGGTCCTGGTTGCTTTATATATACCAGCAGTAACACAGGCCCTGCTGAGCTGTGGCATGGACAGGTTGATTCCCCCTCAGGAGTTATATTTGTCTAGATTTACACCTCCAGCTATATTAAAAAAAGAAAGAATAAATTCCACTTCAATTGGAGAACTATAAAAAGATTGGGAGAGAGCAATTTAATAGAGGACCAATGCTGAAAACCATGATCAGCTTCTGGTGGGAGACCCACGAAGTGTGCCCCAGGCCCAGCTGAGGAGGGTGTCCCAAACCCCAAGGGAAAAAGTGATGGCCGTGGTACCAAAAGACACCTCATGCTGGGAAGGCAAGGCACAGAGAGTTGGGTGCCAGCCTAGCACAGCACTGGAATGCTTGCACTCATGACCAGACCCAGAAGGGCTCTCATCAGCTTAGGCTGGATCATGGTTGGGCTGGAGGCTGGCCCCAGGTTAAGCCAGGAAATTGCCCCCTGTGGGTGTGCAGCCTCCTCTGACACTTCCCACCAGCTGGGCTGCCACATTGGAGTGGGAGGAAGGAGAGAAAGATTTCTGGCTTGGAACATGAGCTAAACCCTTTACAAAAGTGAGAGTTTTGCCTGTGGAGGCAAGACAAGAAAAAGCAAAACTGTAGCCCCAGCTTGGCACAGGGTGCAGACAGGGAGTGAGGCAGCTTCTTGGCTGACAGTTTATTACACACACCGTTCATATTCAAGAATATCCACAGAGACATCATATTTTATGTGCTTCAAGAATAAAAATAAATGCTGGTAAGAATTAGCTTAAAAGCCCTGCTAAAATAAGTCAAAATTCCTGGTGTGCTGTGAACTCACATTTCCTGCACTGACTGCATTTCTCTGTCTACAAACACAAATCTCATGGGGTGGTTTGTTTATTTATCTGGTGAAGCTGGGAGTGGGTGCCTTTCCTGTCCCACCACTCACTTCCAGCCTTTGCATGAAAGCAGCAGCACCTTCAGGAGCTCTGGGATGGACCTGGCACCTCAGCTGCAAACCTCTGTGTGCTGCTGTCTGTATTCAAGGTCTGCTCTGATCAGGACCGAAATTACCCAAGGAAAACATATTAAAAAGATATTTGTTTGTTTTCAACTAAAAAGTGCAGCATACTATGCATCCAGAATGGTGAGGAGTGAACTGGTGTCCTTCCAGCTTAGGGAAGGCCTTTGAACCCACATGAGTTATTTATAGAGCCTTTTGGAAAACAGCTCTTTCCAGTTTCTGCAATTTTGATCACAGGAACATCTCAGGTTTTGTCAAAAATAAAGCAACCCCCTACATGGTTCACTGGGGTTCACCCCCATAAACCAGAGCAGCAGAAATGAGGATTAGGGAAAGGTAGGGCAAAGCAGAGTCATAATTGTAATATTCATTGTGTAAGAAGTTTTCAAAATGCTTTTTGGCCAAACTGTACTTCTTTTATTAGGCTCAAAGAGAGTGAGGGCACTCCAAGGAAGTATACAGGGTGACTTGTTATCACTGATCAAGGCAGATCCTCATCCATGTTTCAGGATGCCTCTCTCTATTCTTGACTGCACTTAGAAGGGTGGAGGTGGTAGCAGCAAAAACAAGATACTCCTAAAAAGATCTAGTATTCCCCTTAAAGAATTAGTCTTTGCACATTTAACCTATTAGAATAAGTAAAGCTTACTATTTAAAAAAAAAAGTTTGAATAAGAAACCTGTCTTAACAACAGCTTTCTCTTGTTTGAAAGGCTTTGTGATCTTGTCCTATCTTATGTTTCCAAAGACTTGTGTCTGGGGGGTGCAACCCTCTAACTGCAAATCTGAGTCACAGCATAACTACAGGGACTTAGGAAACCACTCAAACATCCTTTATATGACAGTGCAAATGAGACTGAAAACAAAACATCTGCATTTTGTGCTCATTTCCACAGCTGACATAGCTTTCACGAGGCAAGGCAAGTAATCCTGTTTTACCATGCTAACTTCTCCTATTCCAACCAGAGGCACATTTCATTTGTCTTCTCAGCTGCTTTTACCCAATTTGTTAGGAGTCACCTCAGTGGGCTCCTACTCACACTCCGAGCAGGAGCCTAGCTCAGGCTCTTTGCAGTCCTGACACTAACAAGATGCAATTGTTCCCCACCCTTAAAAAAAAGATTAAAAAATAATCACTCAGGTAACATGACTAGGAAAAAAAGGCAGTGTTTTGTAAGCCATAGTTGGAGCTGAAGGTCTCAGATCAGTGTGAGCACTGGTGATCTCTTTTGGGGCAGCAATCCCTCCTGTGCTGAAAGCAAGGACAGATTGACGAGCACAAGCTCCATGTGAGCACTACTGTTAGAAGTGAGAGCTCATTTCCCTCTGAGATATGATGAAGCAATAGTTCTATCTGGGATCTTCTACTGCAACAACAAGCCAAGTTCTGGATGTTCCTGCAGAACAGTCAGCAGAAGCTCAAGGCTGATAAGGTCACCACCTTGGAAGCAATGAGACAACCAACCCTGTGGTTCACATTGTTTGAACATTTATTGCAATTCAGTGTCAAAAATGTTTTACAAAAATACTGTCTGCACAGAACAGCTGTAAAAATCAGAGTTGAACATGCAAGGGAAGAGGAAAAAAGTGTGCAAATTTATCATTATAAAGGATTTTAACCACACAATAATACTAAACAGAAGTCTTATATAAGGGATGCCTTTCACTTCATATCATCTCTAGTTATAACTTCAAGGAAAAATAAAACAGAACACACACTGTCTTCCATATATAAGTAGGTATTTATAATTACTGCAGATTAGTTCCTAAAGATGAGCATATTTGCTATTTCAAATTAAAATGTTCTCTTGGTAGCTGACACGTTAGCATTCTGTGCAGCACACGATGGCTAAAGAAAAGCAAATTCCACCCTCAGTTGCCCACCCAGGAGGAGAAGCAGCAACACTTGGTCAATAGAGAGGGAATTTCTCTGGTGTTAAAGAGTATTTATGTACTAGAGACTGCATATGGCAAGGACAAGATGGATTTGTTCTCCTAGGGCTAGAGCCTTCAAAGCTGATTTGCTACCAAGAAAATCACTGGAGGAAGACACAGGATAGAAATTAGGTGCTGGTAAAGACTCAGAGCCCAGCAGCCACACGCTGACAGCTGTGAATAGCTAACCACGGCTTCACAGCCTGGAACCAGCATCAGTACAAGCAACGAGCTGAGAAAGCAGCACAAGCAGAACACCGAGTCCCAAACCTTGTACCAGCCTGATCAGCCATCAGCTCCACAGGGCCTGTGCTTGTGCAAACAGGCCAGCTACAAAGAGAGGCATTTTAATTTAAAGCTCTGTCTTTTTGGCAAGGTGCTGATCTATGGGGAAGATGTGCAACATGTTTGCATGAACAACCGCAGAGGACAACGCTGGTTTGCTGTACCAAGCAGGAGATCAGTGTGAAAAGCACATCTGATTTGTTTGCTACACAATAGGATTTGAAATGTTCCTGCTCTAAATGAAATTCTAGCAACTAAGGGCCAAGGAATTTTCTGGGCAGGAAAAGCTGGTTTAGTACCTGTGTATGTTCTAGAAGGTGACAGCTTCACAAAAGTCAAACAAATGGGAATACAAACAGTTTAAAACCTGGGGCAAAGAAAAAATAATATAAAATATATTCCCATATACAGAAAGTGGCAGGGTGCAATTAAATGTTTACATAAAAAGCAATGTCTTCAGAGCAATACACATTTTCCTAATCACTTTACATAATAAAGGATCTAGAAACTCCCACAGTTAAAAAAAAGAAACCCAAAAAACATAAGAGGTACACACACTTTATGATCAAACTTCAGCATACCAGAGTTAGTATAAATGGCTTAAGGTATGTACAGCTGAAATCGTGCCTCTTGAAAGGGCCACCACATCAAAAGCTGGCCTCTTCTAGAAAGCGGAAACAAATCTCTGGGATCTCTCCCTTCCTAAGCTTCCTCCCTTGCATGGATCTATTTCTCATCTTCACAGCACCGTGTTCTATGCTGTTGCACTAGTTAATACATCCTCTAAAGACAATGAGACTTCCCTGGATATGCTGGCAAGAGAAAACCCCAAAGAGAGGAAAAACTCTCCTTTCCTAGTAAAGAACTGATGCATATCTAATGGAAATGCATCGACTAACTGGAAGGTGAAATGTCATTTGAAAAGAACATTCTATTTCCAAAATACAAGCAAAAGTCTGTTTTCCCCTCCACAACAGATTTGCCACAATTGTTTTAAAATAAAGAGGTCCTTTTTGCCTGAGAACAGCCTTAAACCATCCCGCCTGGAAGCCCCTGATATCACTGTCAGTTTTGTTACTCTGCCACCCTCAGCCAAGCCAATGCCTTTGCACCACTAAAATACTGATTGCTTTGTTTGTAAATGGTTAGAGTAAGGTATTTGTATGCAACAACATTTTGTTTTAAATACAAACCAAAAGTATTGAATTCACTGCAACATCTCCCTGTACCAGCCACTCAAGAAACAATGAGTCTCCAAAGAGACCAAGGCCATCTTTGACAATTGCTGCAGGAGAGTAATGACTGAGGCAGTAACTGAATAAGGCTTATTCTGTTTCTTTTTGTTTAGTCTGTTTTGTTCTGTACAGTAGTTGCTGCTCCGTTTGGACGCTGACAGCAACATCCCAAGACCTCACACAAGCAACAGACAAGTGCATATGTATAACAAATCATCTTCAGCACTTTGACCCTTACAGTGCTAAGAAATAAAAAACACAGTAATTGAAGTAAGCTTTATAAATAGGAGCCTCAGCTGCACATTAAATCTGTTGTCAGTATGACCCATGCTCTCTGGGTAGAAGAGGCCAGTGAAGGGTTGATAGAGGCAATGGCTGCAGCCAAGACATTCCCAAATTGCAATTGAGAATTTCCATCTTCTTATGCAAGCAATGGAGTAGGCCAGAGTCAAACCTGAGCTTAAAATTCACTCAGTGTCACAATCTCACAGAGGGTAAGTGCTAAGCACAGATGCAGAGTAGGCAGAATGCTGCAGCATTTCATAACAAAATACTGTTGCCTCCCCATCACAACAGCTTGGCTCACTGTGGATGGCAGAGGCAAAACTACAAACCAAAACAACCCCAAGCCAGAGCTGGAAACAAAACATGCCAAGGGGCACAGGTCTTCTCACTGCTGGAAAAAGGAGCTACAGGACTCTCCAAATTCAGTGGCAATGCTTCACTCACTTCACTTGCAAGTTTCTGTTCTTAATGTCCTCACTCACGAAGCCAGATTTCAGCCTTGTCTACCCGCTGCCATCAACGCAGGAAGGAAAACAGAAACTGGCCTCCTTTACTCACAAACATCCCCCAAACAAGCACAAGTGTATTTTTCCAAGGTAGCAGTTTTAAAATCACTTTCAGTTGACATGGGTATGATCAGCAGGCTTATGCTTTCCACCAGCAGTCGAACTGATGAACAGGGCATCAACACCAAGATAAAGCTTGTTATCCCGCACGTTTTCCCCTCATCTCTGGAGAGTGACAAGCTCTGGGCCATGGTTAAGGGTGGTACAGGCTCACAGAGCTCTCTGGAAGAGAAAAAACTTGGGATTTGCTGTTAGGTGGCTGGAGAAGGGCAGTTCTTGTCAGCATTTTCCTTGTTTTCTTCCCCTCTTCCCACTGCTCCATCTAGAGGCAGCTTTTTCCCTTTTCGCATCTCTTCCAAGAATATGCAAAGTGATTTAGTTTGCAAAAACGCAAATAATATCATTTAAAAATACAGCTGCAGAAAAGTGTTCAAAGTCAGTTATAAAAATGTAAAAAAAGAACAGCATATTTAACAATAATTAACTCAAGTAGTTCTTCCTGAATTGTCCTGAGTACTCCTCTTCCTCACAATTTTTGTACATAGTGATACACAACCCACTAAATATTTACCCTTCCGAGGTGCCCTGCTTACATCATACAGAGAGAAAGTGCTATACAGGAAATCTACTGGTAAACAGCAAAAACTTTCCACTGCAGGTTTTCAGATTGCTATGTATGAGCTGGATTCAAGCTCCACTGTAGAGAAAAGTGGAGCATTGCATAAAACAGAGGAGACAGTGAGCCAGGTCACAGTCACAGTGAAGTGACCACTTACTCTGTAGGACTGAAAATTTAGCACCGGGTTAAGGTATGAATAGTCCATAAAGTAGCTCAGCACTGGAAGCAGAAGGGACTATGGTCATTGGGTCTTTGCCCCTAGCATGGAGAAAGAACCAAAGATGTCAAGTGCCATGTTGGAAATCCCTTGCTTATCCCAATCCTGACTGCTAAATACTAATCACTCCCTAACCCCCAGGGCTCTGAATCTAAACATTTGCTGCCAGTCTTCCAGTGACTAAAAACCGCATTATTTCATGAAATTCAATGGCCCAGTTCTCCCTATATTTTACCAGCTCCAAGATGTCTGAATTCACTTGAGAGCAGTGGGAATACAGAGCAGTGTATATGTTGGAAAACATGGGCTTTAAAAAACAGATTCTAACCTCACTTAGGATTTCAACTAGTGCAATTAACCTAGTGAAGCAGATAAGAATTTACCTTGAGAGATTAAGTCCAGTCCTTTGTTTCCCTATGATAGAACTTCCTCCCTTATAGATAATGTGTATCCTTGCATCTTCTCTTTTCCCATTTGCTAAGTCCTTTCAAAAAACCAACAAATTAAAAGAGGATGGAGTAAAGTCTTAGGTATTCATATGGTGCCTATCATCTAGGCATTCAAGCACTGAGTAGAGCAAGAAAACTAATGTAAAGAGGTAAGCATTAATACAAGAAAAGATGCTTACTATCACAAACGTTTCCCTTTAAATCATTGTACAAAATACAAAAGTTCACATTGTACACTGGATTTTTGTTTGAAAAGTACTCAATCTATTAGAGGTAGAAAGTGGCATGTTGCGATTCTGTCTCGCAAGTAGGCTAGAGTTCTATCCTAAGTATTTCAGAATGTGTCCTTTTAAAAGCACAAAAGTATTATTAAACTTGTCACAGGGGTGTTTTTCATAAATATTTCTAAAATGTCATATTTATAAATATGTATGCTAAATAAAACCAGATGGAGGAACAGTTCAACAGTCCTAGCCTCATATTGCTTTCTCTCTATTAGAAACAAACCAAGAGTTCTCAAATGGATGCGGGGCAAATTCATTTTTAACTTCTAAAAACAAAAAACGAAAGTTTTTTTTGCCCTGTATCTTGTACTCTGATGATAAAAAAGGGACTCTGTACAACATGCTGTATTTATACACCAGTCCTATGGAAGTCTGTATTCCTTAAGTGCTGCATGTCAGTGAGCAACTTCACCTTTCATCTCTGAGATTCTCTTGTTCCTTGACTCAGGAGCTTCAAACCAACATCAATATTTACACTATTTACAAATGGAGTGTCCAAGCTCTGTGAAAAAGTGTCCTGTAGGAATCACATCAGCTGCGGTGACCCAAGTTCAGAACCTGAATAAGTTGATAAACTCTTGTGGTGAAAGAGAGGTGGAGCAAGTCTCTGGGTTGTTGGCTGTGCAGGGATGATCAGTACCCTGGGAAAGGAGAAAACAATTCTATTTAGAGAGGCTGCAGAAAGGGTACCAAGGCACCAAGGCATCAGCCAACTTAGCACTGCCCCTCTGCCAGACATCCCATGTGCAAATAGAGCAGAGCCCAGACTAATAGACAGCTCAGAACTTAATATCTTAGGGGCAGGTCATGAAAAAAGAAGCAGCAAAGAACCAATTAATTATTTTCCCCTCTTCTGAGGGAAGAGAGGCTAGAGCCTACCATCAGACACGAGTTAAACTCCAGAGACATGCCTTGCATATCACCACAGTGGTCAGCAGATTTTTGTCCTGGGCTGTTTTGCAGCCATCAACTTTCATTCCAGCTAATCCTGTTGCCAAGACCTCCACTTCCATATAATGGATAGAAGAAGCTGCTGGCAGTGCTAAAATGATTTCTTGTAGGCAGCCCTAAAACATGCCCACCATCCAACCCTCTTGCCCCAATGGACACGACTCATGCTCAAGATAAAGACAGGATCACTGAAGCACAGAGAAGAAAGGGTCATAATATCTGAGAGAGAGTTAAGATGTAGGAATTCACTAGGCTATGCAACACCCTAAGCCAGCTGCAATCAGAGGAAGCACTGGATGACCCCGGCCCCTGCCCCAGTTCCACCAGCACCTCACCTTCCAGGAAAGGATATGGCAGTGCCTGCACAGTTGCAGTGTGTCACCATACTGCTCCTTCCGTGGGTAACACCTTATGAGCTTGAAGTACATCTTCTTCCAATCCAGCTGTCCTTTGTCAGATAAGATCAGACGCTTGCGAATCTTAAAGAAGAGATACACACAATTACAGCAGGTCAAAAAAATTATCAGTTCTGTCCAGCTCATGATGTTCTCTCCTATGAATGTCAACCTTGCCAGTGCCATAACAGTTCCCTTGCAATACCAAGAAAGCTCTTACTTTGAATATCCAGCTATAAGTATTTTCCTAATAGGAACAGCTTTATCCAATACCATTATGAGGGTCTATTCCCATTTCATCAACCTCACTGTAAGAAGCCTGAAACCCTGGGAGCTATTTCATAATACACTGACCACTGTATCTGGCTGGCAGCACAGCAAGTAGAGTTGCATTTAACAGTTGTAAAAGTTAAGGTATTTTTCTCTAAGAGTTAGTGATTTATCACATTAGCTTGGGAGACACCCATCTCTCTTTTAGGGTTCATTAGTTGCAGAGGCTGGATTTGAATCCACTTAATAGAAATAATTCCTCCAGAGTCACTTCCAAAGTCAGATTCAGAATGAGTAAATAAAGCCAAGTCAGCAGAGAAATCTGGCACATGGTTCCTGAATTGCAGAGGTCTAGCATAAACACCCCAGACATTCACCCATAAACAGAGTGGGATTTTTGTTTGTTTGCTTTTAGGTTTAGATGATCCCAGATTATTACCAGCCTGCCAGAGATGTTTACACAGGTAAAAAGTAGGCAGCAGTAGGCTGCTTCCCGTCACAGAACAGCTCAGAAGGTATTTCTTGCTCTAAAGGGCAAGAGAGTAAGCTCATGGACCACATCCACAAAGATCCTCTGCAAGGGTGTCAGTCCTTGGGACACCAGGGCAATTGCTGGAGCTTGACTGCACGTTTTCCCTGTACACGTGGGGCAAGGAGCAACTGCAAGTCATGCAGTTGTTCCCACCTGGATTAGGATTGAAGTTCAGTGTATGATTAATTCCTCAAGCTCCTATTTCAGGAATCATTGCTGTGGCATGTAAAACCCTCTATATAAATCATCTTCACAGCCATTCTCATGCCAGCCTACATTATCAGCTTGCTGCATAGTCCTCAGATCCAAGAGTCAGCCAAGAAGAGAACACACAGGGCAGGCACACTTTCTGCTGGGGGACACCACAAACTGATGGCAGTTTGCACCTCTCCTCATACCTGTCTGTCTGTGAAGTGGTACTGGCACAGTTTCTTCCACAGCAGCCGGTCTTCACTGAGCACTTGGAGGTCAGGAGCCACCTGACCCAGGCTGACCAGGTCCCTCCCATCACTCAGTCGCTGCATGATGTTCAGTTGTAAACACAATGGTAGGTCGGTGAAAGTGGTTCCTTTAAAGGCAGGCTGCAAGAGACAGACAAAACTGAGCTCCTAGGAAACTGAAAACCTAAGTAATCCTAGCTTGCAGCAGAGCTACTGCCTTTTTAAAACTTCTTCACACAGAGAACAAAGCAGCAGTTCCCTGTTCTAAATAAAGGAGACATTTTACATAGAAATATTTGGCCTTCTGCCCTAGAACAGTTTGAGATAACCTTAGTGAAGAGGACATGTATCTGTAGTACATCAATTAGGAGAGTTGCAGTCCAAGCCTCCTCTCCTTTTTGCCACCCCACATCCACACTCATGAGACTCTGCTCCCTGAAGCATCACCATCAGCTTTCACTTCAGGAGGATACTGGCTGCATCATGGTATCAGCTATTGTCCATCCAGGTCTCTCCACCATGAGGAAGATGGGCACTACTTCTCAAGTTCAGCTCTGGTTACACACACTGCTGGGAACCTCATGCTCTTCTGACATGTTTTAGCTTATGTCATCACAGGATCTTGCTGCAACCACAGCAGTGGCTGGTGAGTACCCACAGCAGGATTTTTTCCTGCATGGCTTTCCAGGTCACAGCTTTTCCCCTGGGACCACTTGAAGGACCTGCCCCTTTCCCACAGGCCGCAGCCCTGGTTTTCCAGGCTGTTAGGCACACTAAAGCAGATCCTAAAGAGACAAAAGGCACCCACATCCACCTTTGCTTAGCCTCCACAGGGTCCAGATTGTTTTACAAGTCCACATGGGTACAGCTCCAGGACAAATTGACCACAGTAGATCTACATGTCCTGCACTCAGGGCAAATCCAAGGTATACACAGGAGCAAGGCATCAGCAAGGATCCCAACCTGGCCTCCAGCTGCAGCTTCAAAACCAGCCCCAGCCTTATTAAGGCAAACAGCAGCTTCTAGGATTGGGCTCCAACAAAGAAACAATGTTAGACAGATGTGCCAAGTTCATCCTTTACCCTGCACAGAGATGCTGCTATTTTAAGTTGCAGAATCACAGCACCCGCCTCGTCTTTGGCAGAGCTATTAACTGTTTCAAACAAGCAGCACACAGCCCACCAGCAGCATGGGTACACTGCATGAGGCTGCTTCTAATCGTGTGGTCCCATCTCCAGCCATCCCACGGCATGGGAGACTCCAGAGAAACAATAAGTACGTCTGCACAGCAGCAGCTCCTGCCTTCCCCCCAGCGCCTCAGCGCCGCCCTGCCCAGAGCAGCGACACCGCCCGGGGCCTGCAAGGGCCAGAGCTTCTCAACCAAAACATCCATTTCGGCATCGCCGCCCCAGGCAGACCTGACACAATCGCTCCAGAAGGAGAGAACTGTCTCTACAGTGCCCAGAGGGCGTTCCTTTCTGTGACAGCCTGGGGCATTTTTTGGGGTAGTATAAAGGCACTGGATCTCTGGATCATGTCCCACTGCTCTTCCTTGCCAGGCTTTATTTTGCATTCTTCTGAACTCTGTCTACATATAAGCTTTGCTAGGGCACAATAGGCAAGAGTAAGCTCAGAGACTCTTGGGTCAAAAAAAAGGCCCTAAAGCTCACACTTTTATCTCTTTTTCTCAAAAAAGATGTGACTCAAATAAATCCTTACAGGTTTTTTGGATCAGGCCAAAAACTTATCTGCTACTACTTCTCCCTCAGTACTCTTTCCCAGAACTTTTCAAGCATTACTTTTTTGGGAGAAAGAACACAGATTAGACCAGAACAGATGAGTACGCTATCATTTTCTGGACAGAAATGTGTCTTTTTTTAAAAAGCAGCTGTAGCACATACAACACTTTGCAATGATGGTGGGTTTGTGTTTTTTTGTTTTAATTATTTAGGTCTTGGATATTGCAAGACATTTCTCCCTTCAGAAACACCACAAACTCACTGCACCATAAGTAACTGGCTGTACAGAGCTGAGCTTCTTCCTTTTTCTGAATTCAGCTGGTTTTGTTCCAGCTTGAACTGAAGTTATCTTCAGTGGTATGAATTTTTTTTTGCAAGCTCTACATTTATTTTATTTACTTTAGAAAAAGTGTCTGCAAACCTACACAAGTACGTATAAAAGGCAGTTCCTATCACAAGCAATGTTTTCATACACTTTTTTCTGAACAGGCAGAGTTCTTCAAGACTACAAGGGGAACACCAACACATATATCAGCATGGGGGAAAGCTTTAGTGTTTTAGTGGAGTAAGTATCCATTTGAGGTAGGGGAAAAAAGTGTATATATAGTCCTGGGCAACTTATTGTTGGTATCCCTGCTTGAGCAGAGGGATTGGACCAGATGACCTCTAGAGGTCTATTCCAACATCAAACCTTCTGTGATTGTGTGAAATGAAACAAGTTCAGATTTGATTCCCATGTAAAGCTAGGTTTGGGACTCATCTTCTAACATATCCTTCCAATCCCCACAGATGTTGAAAAAACAGATGTTGTGAAAGCAGGACTCATCCAGCTGGAACAGGTAGCCCAGACTACTGGAAGAATCACCAGTATTTTCAGCCAGGAAGCATGAAGTTATGCAGCTATTTGAAAATTTGCATTTAATTTACAGATTAAAGAAATCTAAAAACCTCAACTATCCAATAAACAAGTTTTGAAGACAATTGCTCAATTTGAGAAAGCCTGAGTTGACTTTTCACACTGAGGCCTGGCCTCTGAGGACTGAAGAGGGGAGATTGTTTTCTGTCCAGCTCTGTTCACACAGCACTTCACAGTCATTATGGAGTCAAGCCACAATCTGTGACCAATAACCTCAAGCATAATCCTGGGTTATGGACATTGAGTTTGAACTAAGGGAGTCAAGTAATGTTAGGAATGCATTCAGTTATTTTAGCTACTCCAGGTCCTTCCAGTCTGTGCTTGCACTGGGAGTAGAGTGGGAAGCAGTCACCCAAATAAGAGCCATTAACACAAAAAGGTTTCACAAAGGAGACAAAATTTTTAGCTTCCAGGATTTGTGCTTACCCTGGTGATCTGAATGTTGTTCAGTTGCTGCTGCCAGTGGAGAATGCTCTCCATCCTGTGCACCCACATGTTGATGTTTCCAACCAGGACAGATTTGCCAACCCGTTGAACTAACGTGCAGAGGGATGTGTAGAGGGTCTGCAGCAATTCCCGTATTAGCCTGATGTTCTGCTGATCTTCAAGGACTTTGGAAGAATAGGAAAGGTTAAAAATGGGAATTGTCAAAATCCTTCTCTGAATCTACATGTTTCTCAGGTAAGTTATTTGCTATAATTTCCCAGGCCAAGACAGCCAGCCTGTGCTTTTATTTTCAGAGGAAAGCACTTAAACATTAGCTAGTCACAGCAGGTTAGACAGCAGATGGAAAGAGAGCCTCCCAGGATAAGCAGATGACATCTGCCATTTCTGCAGTACTTTCCATTTCCACCACTGGCAACCAGCCAGTTTTCCCCTCTGGTACTGTGCAAGAAGTTATCTGTGTGCACCTCTTCCCCATCTACCCAGCTAATGTGCATTTCTCATTATGTATAATAACAGGCTGCTGTCAATGCCCAGGCTTCAGGGACAGCCAAACACCCATGAGAGAAGTGCCACATCTCAACCACAATTTGTTCCCCTGAACAGGTGAAGACACCCCTCCAGAGCAGTGGGAGCAGCAGGTACAGCACACAGCCAACAAGGCGGCAGCAGAGACTGCAGATATGCCTGGCTGAGGGCAGGAGCAGGCAGATCTTCTGCAGTCAGAAATAAGACTCAGTAGGATGCAGAAGGGGTGGTAGTGAGGAAAGCTGGAAAAGGAGGAGTCACCTCCCAGATACCTACCAGACTACAGACATTTCTTGCCCTCCCCCCAAGTCCTTCACAGAGGGAAAAGAAAGCACAACTGCACAAATAAGCAGTGGTGCCTCTCTTCACCTATTTTGTATTGCCTGACTGTTCTCAAGGATGTGGTTCACCAAAGAACATCAGATTAAATCAGACTCCCCCTCACTGTTTCCGTTTCTTACCTTTCTGAACCACTTTTTCCAAAATGTTCATGTAGTTTTTCTGGGCAATGCCACTCAGTGACGTCAGCTGAGACTTTGCTATCAGCTCCAACAGCTGTGGATAAAAATAGAAGTTGCAAGCCTTAGAGCAGAGAGATACCTTTCTAATCTTGACTCCTGGTCACATGACACAGCAAAACAGTCCAGAGACTTGTTTGCTACTTGAAAATAAAAAGGAGACAGAACAACAGAGCAAAGTAATGCAGAGTGGAAGAAGAGCAGAGGCCAAAAAATTGAACTCACATCAAAAGAGGTGGGGAGAAAAAAAGGCATTTTAATTATCTTCAGTGTGGGGGGAGAGGGAACTTGATTTCATGGTTCAGAGGTGCAGAGAAACCACAGTGGTGCTTGGACTGACAGCCACTATTCACACCAAGACAACAGTAAATGGCCAACGTCACTATCCTTCACTGGGGCATAAACAAGCAGTGTCATAAGGGAACACGAGCAAATGCCTGTTTGGATGGGGATATTATTGACAGAGCATTAATGAGAATCAGACTCCACAATTTACGTCAACTCCTGGGTTGCATGGGTTTTGTCAGAGTGCTGTCAGCACAACAGAAAGGTTAAGTACTGTAGGAAGAACAAAAATCCTCCCCACAACAAACCCCCACTCTCCCAAGGTTTCCTTCCTTGTTCATCTTAAACAACTACAACAGCCAACCACCTTTCCCTGTCGGCCCTGTTTACTTGTTAACCTCCCCTATTGAAAATCTTCCTTTTACTTTTGATTAGAATTTACTTCCCGTCACTGACATCTCAACTCTTGAGCAAGCTGAACAGTGAATTTGGGCTGCAGTTGTTAAAGGAAGCATTTTCCACAGGGAAGGATGTTCTCTTCCCCCTCTCTGTGCCACAAGAACAGCTGGGGAAGTTTCCTATGGATCATGCTCTGCAGAGCATGTGGCCTGTGATCTTACAAGCCTTTCTCCCTTCCCCCAACATTATATAAATGCACAGCCTGTCCACGTGCCAGTCCGTTTGTTTTGGATGTACATAGCCTTCTGTTTTAATTTAGAAAGGAAAGGAAAAACCTTTTATGCTACAAATCAATCAACACATTGCCGCATGACCAGCTTATTAATCCTTTATCATCTGCAGCTCCGGTATCCCATTGCTGGCACCACAGACAGTCCAGAGAAGGTGCAACTACTTGTGTCAAGTAACTAAGATGGCTTTTGACTAGACTTGATAAGTCATGAGCTGAACTGTTTGCCCTGCTATAAGAATGACAGGAATGTATCCAAAAAGTCACCGGCAGCTTGCCATGAAGCGGGAGCTGAGGGAGAGGTATTACTGCAGCCTGCTCTGCTCATCTGGGCCACTGGCATGTGACTGCCACTTAGGAGCAGTGAAGTCGCCTCAAGTGACCAATCTCTTCTTCTGTTTAATATCCAGGCCAACACCACCATCAGATGGCTTTGAGTTTACATTCTATTAATATCTTGCACCTCACATGACCAAAAAAAAAACCCCCAAGAAGAAAAAAGACCTGCACTAACTCCTGTGAAAGGCAGGCTGCTTGTTTTCTTGGCTTGTTTGGAGGAAACAGGAGATGCAGGAGAGTTGGCTAATATTCGGTGCACAAGTATTGGTGGATTTTCTGGCTGTATCAGCTAAATGAGACCACAATAACTAAATCCTCCTAAAAACAAGGCAGCTTGCAAGGTGTTTGAAAAGCTAATCAAAGGTCTTTTCTTAATTTTTTAAAATACTGGATGAATAAGAAGGAAAAAACCCAACCAATGTCCCACAGTAGTCTGTAATACTCTGCTTACCCTAAACTGTTTAGCATTCAGACCTTTGATTATAGTGATCAATTTGCCAGACTCCATCTGTACACTGGCCACACATGCACCCAGATCAGCTCATCTGTGCACAAACAACTGCCGTCTCCAGATTGCACTGTTCTGGAACTGGCAGAGAGACAGCTTCCTCCAGGCTGGGTGTTAGCAGTATTGTGCCCATTACTAAAAACACCAAAATGCATGCAGTGATAAGCATCATGTAATGTCATGCCAGAGGAGCTGGAGGCCAGGGCCATTCTTTTGGAAAAAAGAGGATAAAAGTCTCAGTTCCTTGAACAACGCTAAATTGGTACAAAATTAATTTAGCCAAAGGAACAGATTCAAATTTGCCCTGTCTGTGTTTATCAAGGTTCAATTTATGTTCAGTGAACCAGCTCAGATATCATGTGTCACCTCCCTTCTCCTTCAGCAATAAACACGGGATGAAATTCCATATGAAAACTATGTTGTGAATACTTCTAGGGCTACTCCACTCCCCAGGGACCGCTGACTGAAGCGACTAGCTAGTCCTCCAAATCAAAAGACATTTTATTCTTTTGTTATAATACACAAAAACCATGTAAGAAGTACAGTTCATCTATGCCCGACATGCTCCAGTGCATTTGGTGTCTTTTAGTGTTGGCACAGGCCTTGAGTATGATCCCAGGTAACTGATTACCAAATTGGGGTCTCCAACAGTATAAAAAAATAAATCAATGTTGGCACTTGCATAATAAAGACTAAAGCAGACCAATGAATTCAGATTAATGCTGAGTAGGGTAAAAAACTGGAGAGCTGCAAGCATGTGTTGTGATGTGGCTGCATTAAGTCCAGCCCACGCTCAACTGAGAGGGACAGATGGTAGGAGAGAGTGCACAGGGAAAGGTTAAGAGCAATTTAAAAAGGTCTAATACACTAAGTAATTGCATTCCAGCCGATTTTAACTGGAGCTGGGAAGTCTGCAACACCTCAGGAAAACAGGGCATTAGATCCAAATTCACTTTCCCAGCTTCTCAGAAGTTAAAAACAGTGATCTGGTAGCTTCACTAAAAAAAAAAATAAAAAAATAAAAAAATCCTTCCCACACTCTTGCCCCTATTTTGTTTGCTATCAGAGGTTTGCCAGAACAAGAGAGAAGAGGCAAGAGATGCAGTGGGCTATCCCAGAGCCTCTGCAAAGCTGGTAGGAAGCAGCACCTTCCACATCAGGGCAATCACCTGCTCACTTCCCCTGAGTGCAGTGGGGCTCCTGCTCAAATCCACCAGCCATTACTGGGCTGGAGCAGGCAGTGCAACAAAGCCTCTCAGCTTCAGCAGCAGAGCAGATCCTTCTCCTCCCATAAGCACACGATAAAAAATAGCAAACAGAACAGTGCCATGTGGCAAGGAACTAGGGCCCCCGTTTCAGGGCCATGAAAACACTGCTGTGCACCCATGATGACTGAGTGCAGCATTGCTTAGACCTGCTACAGCCAGATGGCACTTTGGCCACAGTCTTGGTTCAACCCAGGAGTGTGCAGGCAATCCATACCCCAAATAACCACTGCTGGGGCTTACAGCACACAGAGCCAAAAAATCCTCAACAGTCCTGCTGTGCTTAGCAGGAGAGTACAACCTTGACTCAAAAAGGGAAATGCTCTGTAGTGATTAAAGTCACAAGTCTTAAACTACTGAAGTGTAAATTCACTGCTGAATACCTCAAGCCAGCTATATGAAAGCTGGACTGCACCGTGTGGGGATCCATAAATTCCTGATGGTTGGGGTTGTGACTCCTCACATCTCAACTACTTAAAAAAAAAGAAAAAGGAAAAATTCCTTCTCCTGCCCCATCTTGCTCATACAGCCCTTCACTCTCAGTGGCTGAAATGTCACACTGGCTGTCAGCTGACAGGTGGAGCAAGAGCAAGGCGAGTTATAATGATTTACAGTGCAGGTGCTGACAGATCTCCATGAGACAGCATCCAGCTGATATTCTTCCAGGACAGCATAAATCCAGGTCTCCTGGAGCTAACTGCTATTAAAACTTAAGAAGCAAATTTAAGAGACTACTTTAGAAGGCTGCACACAACCTAGATCATGTTATTCTAAAAGAGTTGTGCCCAGGCAGCTTAACCTGACCTGAGCTTTTACGATCAGAAACAGCACCTTCCCTTGAGATTACACAACCATCATATGAGAAGTCTTTCTGAAGAAGCAGCCTGCAAAGCCCATCATCTGAACACAGTGTTCCTGAAGAAGAATCAACTTCTGGGCTGCAGGCACCTTTGTCTCTGCTCCCATTAATTATGCTTACAGAATTTTTCCAGTCTTTTCATTAAGACCAGAGAAACCAGAGCTACTTCAGACCAACAACAGTTTGGGTCTTCTAGGTCAATCACGCACTTCCTTATTAGCCCTGAAAAGGGAACACTGTTCTGTAACATGTAAGCACATGCACTAATTTGAAGGATCAGCAAGGACCAGCTCATGGCACCAACATCTGTAACTTGGCACTTCCAGAGCTGTACCAGAAAACCATCAAGACAAGATTGATGTTGGAGGAAAATTTCTTCTGCTTCAGTGTACATGGACTCACTGGCTCCAGCTGATGGTATTTGCCCCTGAAAAATACCTGCCAAGCTTCCTGCAGCTCATACCTCCACCTCACTTGAAGGAGATGCCCTTTTTATCTGTGCACCATTAGAAACTCCAAGAACTTTGGGTGTATGTAAGGCAGAAACTTCTGTGACAAGAAAGCAAGAACTAAAGACATTTTAGCACTGTTCACTTAAGTCCAGAGAAATTCAGAAAAGTAAGTTCACGTTAAGCCTGAAAGCCCTTTTTGCTACCAGCAAATGATGCAGCTTATTTCTCTATAGAGCAGCTTGGGTGTAGCCAGCAGAACTTCAGACCTGCACCAGTTTCTCTCCTTTCTTCCCCTACAGACAGTCATATTCTTTCCCAGCCTCCAATTCCAAACTCCCCTCCTTGAAAAGCATTTGCTTGATAAATTAAATAGCAGGATACTAATATCAGATACTCTGAGCAAGAAGTAGAACTAGAGAGAACAAGGAGAGGGAAGGAAGGGAAAAATGTTTTGCCTGCCAATACTCAAGGCATTTTCCATGTGACAAATTGCCCATCTGTGTGATCTAGGAGGCCTGTGACTTGAAAAGTACCATAAACATGATACACATCTAGGCAGAGCTTTTAATGAGTAAATCTGGCATATAAGGCATTTTATGAACTACTATCCACTGGAGACTTGGGAAATACAAGCCTTTCATTTTAAGAAGTCATTTTTACAATTTGACCCATGGTACCAGGCTTAATGTCTTTAAACTGCCAAACCACAAGTCAACCTCAATTAGAAAGCTTCATACTTCTTAGTAGTACTGTATCTGTAAAACTACTGGGGGAAAGCTACTCTTAAAAGCTCAGAAGAGAGGTAATTTGTAGAAACATGGACACATGTCAGCTTCCATAGCTTTCAATACTATTGTTTTTGATAAAAACATCTCAAATCTGCTGTGTATGAAATACTCATCAGAAAAAGAGAGAAGTAGTTCAGCCTGAGCTCCCCCACCAGACCACACTGACTTCACTGAAATTTAAGTTTTCTCTTAAAAAATTTAGTGCGACTTCTGTTCAACCATTGCATATGAGACACCCATCACATTCGGCCGAGCAGCAGAAGCCCATCATGTGGCACAGCATGACCTGAGGCCATGCTTAGCAGAGGTCTTTGGAGTTCTTCACTGTCATAAGTCTGCCAAAGAGATATCTGCAGCACTAAACAAGTTTTATTTTACATTCCTTCTTTATATTTGACTAAAGGGTTATGGCCTTGGCATGAACTGTTCCTTCCCCAGTAATCCCCCTGAAGATGACACTGCTCTGTGTGTGTATATATATCCAGTATCAGGAAACACCAACTATCTCAACACTGGTAATCACCTCTGCACAAGAGGAAAACAAGTTGTCCCAGGATCAGCAGAGGTAGGACATCCCGAGTTTACATGACTTGGATCCTGCTTCACCTCCCCCAGAATCCCCACTCCTGTAGAAGGACCAAGTGATTGCTCTTCCTACACAGCCACTGGGCCATCACCCCTGATGCCTGAACCCAGGGTGACAGAGGTTTCCACAGGTGACTTATCACCTAGACAACCTAGGTGAACAAATCAAGGTGAACCTGCTCAGATAATTTCTCCCTTAGACTCTTTTCATGACACTTAATTCAAGGGGAAAGCAATACCACTGCTCTTGCTCCAGAACCTAACACCTGAACAGCTGTTGCCTCACCAGTGATCAGCTGCTCCTAGACATGAAAAGAAATTGTTCATAAACAGTCTCAATAACTTTTTTTAAACCCTAATGAATTCCAAATCTTGCTAAGCATTCTGAAATTCAAGATCAATTTGCAGATCACATGCAGATAAACAAGCATTCACAGCCCTCAGGACAGTAAGTCCCCCGACCACTACCACCTCCTTGGCCACTCTGAGCCAAAACAGAAGCCTGACCTATTATGCAAAGCCAGAGCATGGGAAACTTGAAGCTGATGACTCCTTCTTTATTAACTAATGATGTCAGGACTAAAATGTTTCACCCACTGAAACCACTGCCAGCCACAAAAGATTAAAAGCAATCGTGACCCTTAACAGAGAAGTTAAGATCAGTGCCACCAAGAGGTTCAGCCCACCCCCTCATTCCCAAAATGCTCAGATCCCCTGAGTCTCTCCTATATAATCTCAATGGAGACAAAGCTTCACAGACCTTGGACTGGAGGTTCTGAAGCAAAGAGATCTCCACTGGCCTGCATCCTCATATGGCATCTGCACAGAGCCCATGCTCTTTTTCAGAAGTTGAACTGAAAACTCAGGAATTACAAGCCAAGCTTTCTGGGATTTCAAACGGGAATGACGCAATTGAAAAGTAGTAGAAATGCAAGGCTGAGGACACTTCATCTTCTACATTATCACCACTTTCCTCCCTTTCTATTTTAAGGGACTAAACACAAGGTTTTGGGCATCAATCCACGCACACAACATCCATTAATTACTTCATGCAGCGAAGTCCAACACACCCACTACTTGCATGCTCAGACACCTCTTGTTTGTCAGTGCTTCCCATTATCCCAGTGGTGCTCATTTCAGAACCTCCACCAGCATCACAGCAAAATAAGCCCTGGACTTTGACTCACCCTCACAACGTAGTTGAATCGCCTGGAATCCAGGATAGCACTGGAGAAGTCAAGCCTGTTGAAGGCTTCTCCCAAGGTGCAGTAGCCATGGCGCTGAGAAGCAAAAACACTCTGGGTCATGTTCTGGCAGACTTGAGTCCAGACAGCACCATGTAGATGTGACCCAGGGCAACTCAATTCAGCAAGCTGGTGGGTACAAACCATGGGAAGAGCTCACAGCCAGAGGAGGCAGGCCTGGCTCCTTCTGAGACACCTGTACTGACATCAGCAATGGGCATGGCCCAGTGTAGGTTGTGGTAGTTTCCAAGAGAGACCCAAGCTCTGCTCATGACCCAAGAATTTACGTGTGAGAATGAGCCACACATTCCTGGGGTTCAATATATAGTGTGAGTTCAGTGCAGTCTCATACAGCTGCTTGTCTCCCTGAGTGCAAGCGAGCTGTTGTGATGAATTCCAATGATTTTCCATGTTAGGACTGTACTGGGTGGAAGCCAAGAACAGTATTATGGCTTGGCCTGCAAATGGCTGTTTTTTTAAAATGAGGGAAGCAAACAAGTCATATTTTAAACACATGTACAAAGCCTTGTACATCAAGCCCTGGATCCCTGATAGGGGCTTAAAATCATTACTGAAATTCCAACCACAAGCCAGATCTTCCACTTATCTCTTAAGAGCTTCTGCTGATTTATATCAGCACAGGATCTTCCACTGCTTGTAAAAATCAGCAGAAAAGAGAACAAAGAACCTATAGAGGCACTCACCTCTTTTGTGCTTCCCTTGTGAACATAGATCCACTTCTCCTGGTGGAAATCTGTTTGAACAGAGACATTTCTCTCAGTTAATCTTCCATGTCAGAGAGCTGTATCTCTGTTCTGCTTATAACATTCACTGTCTTTTAGTACAAATTCAGTTATTTTGTTTACACCACCACACTTGAAACCAAATCTAGCAACTTGCTGAGCTACTTTGTTTCTATACAGCTTCATTTGAGACTGCAGCCCTAAGCCTTAGAAAGGGCTTCTGTTTCATTGACACAGCTCAAGACTGTAAATGTTTAATCTTCCAGCCACAGATATACCATAGCACCTCCTCCTCTTTGGTCCCAGACAGTAAGTGTGGCTGACAGCCAGGTTTTGTTGTTATTGGTTTTATTAACTATTTATTACCTTGGTTACAGGCTTGGGATTGTATGTCAAATTTGAAGTTGAGCAAAAATGTCATGAGACACCAGGCATGTAAGAGAGAGCTTTTAGCAGTGAGGTCAGGCTCAGAGAAGCATGCTTATGCTTGCAGCTAACTTGCTAAAAAAGATGGTGGGACCAAAATTTTCCTATTTCTAATTGCCTCTCCCTTCCCTCAGAATGGGAGTTGTCCCATCCATTCCCCAAAATAACTTCCCAATACTCAGCACACACTGCTAACTCTGTTTGCAGAAGAGCCTGCACTATAAGCAGTTATGCTGCTCAGTCCTTCTCCCACTCCATTTTCACATGGGCTTTTGACCCTACTTCCACCACACACTGGCAATTTAACTGCCAGTATAAAATAAGTCCTCCTCCCCATTCTGCTGCACTGCTTTCCATAAATGACAACCTTTATATTAATAAACTGAAGCTATGGAATGTTCTCCTGCCTGGTACTGTAAGTCCAAGGACAGACCAAATCTCAGTTACAGGCATGCTGACCCTGCATCAAGCCCTTTTTAATAGTAGGTCACAGCAGAATCCAGCCAAAAACTGTCATGGTAACATTTGTTTGTTCAGAGAACTGAATACACTGAGGGGCCAACTTTTGGCAACAGTTTCCAAAATCCTGGGGGATGCACAACGAGTTAATAGCAGTGTGGGAATTGCAACTCATTTCCTCTGGGTATGTTTACATTTGGAGCCTTCACATGTAACTCCAGTACCTATCTTGCAATCAGCCCAATGCAGACCTTGCTGTCCCTGCAGGCTCCCCCAGGTCCTCCCCCAGTGCCCCATCTGAGACCCCGGCTGCTCACTGTGAGCACAGAAAGATTTCAAGCCCTCTATTGTTTTGAGCAAGCTGAAATCTTATTTCATTTTTCATGCACTCCGCACACAGAGATAGGATCAAAGCTTACATTCAGGCTTGTAGCCTCCAGTAATGTAGATTAGTGCTCAACATGCATATGGAAGGAAGAATAAATTTAGCCTGTTGTGCACAAGGAAGTCTACAGGGGGAAAACACTGGAACTGGTTCATTTGAATGTACCATAGGAAAAAATTACCCTCCTGACAAACAAATGACAAATCTGAACACAACAAGCACAACTCAGAACAGGGATTACTAAGAAGGGCATAAATCTTCACTTCAAACTGTATCCAAGTTCTCTACTTAGGTCAAACATGGGTGCAAAGCTCTTCAAGGCTCTAGGAGGCTCATCATGCACTGCACAAAAAACAGATATGAAGCATTTTCCATTCTTCTGCAGCAACTTTTGTTTAACAAGAAGTCCAAAAAGATGTCTTACATTGAGTCTTGGCTTTGTTATTCAGCAGATCTTTTTTTCTCTTCTTGGCAGCAACATCATAGTTTATGCTGTTGAAGAGATTTTCTTTGTTGTGATCATCTTTTTTACAAAAGCTGTGAATGACACAAAGCAAGGATTCTGTTTATTTCTGCAGTTTGTTGAACACTACATATCCTGCAAGGAGAGAAAATACACAGGTTTTTATTGTGGCCTCCAAAGATGCCTCCTTGCAGGCTGCCCTTGAGAAGCAGTCTGCACACAGCTGTAGCATCCAGTAATGGAATTCTAAGGGAACCTCTGGTGCCTCAGTTCTGGGCTAGCCAAGATACCACGACAGGAGCAGGTAACACAGATTACACAAATAGTGCTGGGACTCTGCTTAGCAATGTTCTTTTCCACTCAATAGAAACCTGTTTCTATTCTCAAGTAACATCCTTCTAGTGTAGGTAGCAGACTGCTCTGAGCCACTCAGACTGCTACGGAAGGACATATTTAGATATCCCTGAAGACATATACATGCACTCAATATTTATTAACAAAAGAGTTCCCACAATATAATATTTCAAGCTTAAAGGAAAAGCTTAGCTGAGGTTCAGACTTATCTGATGGTTTTCCAGACCCCGCAGAGCAGTGACTACACAAGTAAACAGCCAGGGTCTCTTGTTCAAGACTGCCCATTGTCTGCTTCTGCTGGAGCTCTGCTGTAACTGTATTATTAGTGAAGGGAGCTATAACCCCTTATTTCCTTCAAGGGCAATGAAAGGCTCTCTGTAAAGAGGTTGTGCATGAACATCCCCACTGTCTGCAGACCTGCAAATCAGCAATCCAAGCCACAACGCGAAACTGAGAAGCTCCGGGCAGCCACGGCAGCGCTGCAGAGATCCCTGGGGGTGGCAGGGGAGGGCAGCACCACCAGGGGCTCTCGGCAGAGGCCCCAGCACACAGCCTGCTGCCCAGAGCTGCAGGGTGCCACGCATCCAGGAGAACAAAACAGAGCCATTCCCACGGCTCTAGCAGTTTGCAAGGGATGAAACACGGCTGTCTGCAGGCCTAAACTCAAAGAAGGGTCCCAGGCACCTCACTGCACTCTCAGCTGCTGTGGCTCAGCCAGCCCTGGAGCTGACAGGTGCCAAACGTGCTGCTGCTTGCAGCCCTGGGCAAGCTTCCTCTGTGACAGCCACAAGGAGCCTTACACAGCCAGGAGGCTTCCTGTATAGGCCATGTATTTACACTGCTTAGTCTCAAACAAAACCCAAACACAAGCACCATACCAAACACACCTCTGACAGCTATTCAGCAGTCCCCTGCAAAGGAATGAAACCTGTGGGACAAAACTTCCTGTTTCCCCTGTTCACTGGCTGTCTGCATAGCCACACCATCAGCATATGCAAAAGTCAAGTGACCAAGTCAGAGTTTCAGCCCCAGGAGGAACTCAGATTCTCTCAGGCATGATCGAGATGGATATTCTGGTTTTGCACCTGGCCCAAGAGGTGGGAGAAACCTCTCCCAGTTTCACCATGACCCTCAGTTCCCCCATCTGACTCCACATCCCCCTTGCGGGGCATCCGAGCTGTACAGAAGGCACCACTGCAGGAGGGGAAGAGCAGCAGAATTGAAGGTGGACAATATTTGCAGAAACAACGATTTGGGGAACCAGACAATTCTGCCAGCTGCAGCTTGCTTAGAACCACCTAAACCTGAGAGCAGAACATCTCAGCTGCTCATGTACCCCATCCATGCTGCCTCCTGCTGGGGGGGACCAAAGCCTGACAAGAGAATATGGCAGCAGGGAAGGAGCTGCTTTGGAAAATCCAAGCTCGTGTTTTATCATGGTTGAACAAAATCAATAGGGGGTCAGGTTAACACGCCCCATGAAGTGGCAGAATCTGAGCCCAAGAGCACAAGATGGATCTGCTTTAAATCTCACATGTCAACAGCACACCCTTGCCTGTTGACTTCCTACTGAATGACTCTGTAATCTGAAACCACCATAACAGCAGCAGTGGACGAACTCCAGCATGAGAGGCAGATTATTTCCCTGTTTATGTACTGCCAGGTTTCCACACACTTCTCCAGGGCATCTTGACAGGTTGAACAGTTGGGCACCTGAACCTGGCACTGCAAGGACCTCAGCCTGGGGCCAATATGTCACCTCCTTGCTTTTAAACGGGAAAAGGGATGTATAAACTCAGGCTAAACTCAGTATTCCCAACACACTACCATCAGCCAGACATCTTTCTACCTATTTACAAATTACAAACCTAAATTTGATTTTTACTTACAACTTACATGAAGGAAAGCAGGAGATACCTGCTACATAAGCCTCCTTGCACAACAACATCTCAGCAAGGGCTCACAGCAAATCCCTGCTCACTCCAAGTTCCTTTGTCACGGGCATTCCTGACTCCTGACCCATCCCTAGGCCCGGTTGCAGCAACCCCAATCCTGGCAGTAGGCAGCTGAGGAGAAATGCAGCTCTGTGAGAAAAGTTTGGTTTTGACAGGAGCGATCTGGCCCGGGCCCACGACACCCACGCGCTGCAAAGCTTCCTGCCCGCACCATCTTGGGGGTTTGTTGATGTTTTGCAGACAGATTAGTCAAGCAGCACGTAAGGTACATTACTCATGGCCCGGGGAGGATTTATGGCTTCAGACACCTCATCCTTCCCAGCCCGAGACCGGGAAGCCCCAAGCAAGGTTGTTCTGGGGGGAAGGGTGGGCAGCCACCTCCGGGGCCCCAGGAGACGCTTGGCGCTGCTCCCCGGGGGCACAACCCTCCGGCCGCGGGGCAGGCGGATAGTTCATCTTTTCCTCGATTTCTCGCCTCACTCCACAGCCGTAAGGACGGCCCGGCCGCCTGGGGAAGAACAGCCTCCATGGGGACTTGGGGACCCCGCCAGGGGCTGAGCGACCCCCGTCCGGAGCTTCCTTCAGGCCCGGAGGGGCGGCCGAGCCCTCCCGCGGGCAGGGCGGGGGTCACGCACAC
>JAHLSL010000011.1:10379402-10451406 GCA_025920805.1 Petroica traversi | reverse complement strand
AGCCGACACCGCGAAGGCGCGTGCCCGGCCGAGCGCGCCCCCGAGCCCCGCGCGTGTGCGCGGTCCCAAGCACTGAGTGCAGAGCGCAAACAAACGTAAACATAAAGTGTTTTTGTGCGATCTCAATGCCTCGTACAGCTCCCGTATTCGAGTCATTGGCACAAACGATATAAATATATTATGCAGGCGTGTTTTCATCGGCTTATAGGTATGTTTTAGGTATTTACGTGTTGCAATATTGTACCATAAAATAGTATACAATAGTATACAATATGTAATATATGTATTGCAAAGTTATCAGTATAGAAATATAGAAACACACGGAATTGAAATCTGGCCCTGCAAAGTGGGTTAAGCCAGGCAGATCTATGTCACTGGAAATACCGTCATCCTTTTAATGAGGATCACTCGGCAGCTCTGAAGCAGAAGCAGATGAAGAGGGAAAGAAGTGCTAGGGAAGGCAGACACAGGATTTCTCCTGTCTCTTTTTAAACCCATCAATTTAGAACCCTGTGAAAACAAGCAGAATAAATATAACGTTACATATTGGTTATCTATAGAGAACACTATATTTAAAAAATATTAAATTAGGGAATGTTTTCTAAATGTATGCTTTATATATATGTATTTTATCTTGTGTAATGTTTCATGTATATATACAATTCTATGTATCTATATTTTATATATTCATATGAGCTTATATGCACTATGATTTTACATTCAGTGCTATTTATTTTCATATTTATAGATAAATATGTATGACTGAAAGCTATATAAATATATATGACAGTATTATATATGAAATATACATGCGGTTTACACATAATTTATTTGGTGCATGTATCAGCACTTCTTAGTAAAATTGTTATTTACTGAACATTAAAAACACAGGATTTTTTGCATCCAAGCCCAGGCTGAGGGAGTACCTTCCCAGCTAAGAATGTGCTATGGCACATTTTGTAAATATAGGACATTTTGTATTAGGATCATGACATATTTGCCCTGTGCTGTGGTATATGTATCTCAATACATGTGTTTTGCTTTTGCCAAGTCAGTGTTGCTTGAGGACACTGCACATGGGGTGTTGTGGGTGCCTGGGAGCAGCTCCAGTCCCACGGGAAGGGCTGTGTGGCTGTCAGGACTGGCATGGCCTCTCTGTGCCCGGGGCTGAGGCTGCAGGGCCGTGGTGAGAGGGTTCAGGGGGGATAAGCTCTCCTAATCCCTTTCCGTCTGTGCTGCTGCCGCCGCAGGGCCTTCAGCAACATCTGCTGCTCAAAAGTGACAGTGTTTACCCTCAAAAACCCAGAAAAGCCCTAATGTAAAGAAGCCCCGGGATGTGGGTAAAGGCTGCAGGTGCAGATGCAGCACTGCTGGGGCTGAGGGCAGCGAGTGGAGCTCTGCAGGCAGGAGAGCTCCCTGGGGCACCTACTGGTGCTGGAAGCTTCACTTTGGGAGAGTTGGCTGCCCCTGGCCACCCCATCTCCAGCTCCTGCTGTGGCTCACCTGTGTGGGTGTTAAAGAGGGTCAGTGGGAGCAAAGTGAAAACCCAGCAGGTGTAAGCAGCCATATCTGAAGGGCTCTTGCAGCCCCATGGCACAGAAAATGCTTGAGAGCAGTAGTGAGCCACAGTGCATGTGAATGTTAAAGTCCAGAGAGGAGAGCCCTGGGGCTGAGGTCTCTTCCTTCTGCCCACCTAATCCACCATTTTGGAGCATCACGAGATATTGTCTGAGCTGCAAGAGTGAAGCTCTTTGAGCTGCAAAATCATCTTTGGCTTCTTTTTTCTGCAGTTTAAATGCCCTAAAAGCATCATTGCAGGTGAAACCAGCCTCCACACATCAGGAGACTCCAGAGGGGACTAGGTCTGCAGCAGTGGAGCTGCTTGGGGTGAGACCAGCTCAGGTGTCCCTGAATGGCTGTGGTCACCTGTCACCATGTCCTGCCCTGCAGAGTGGGTGTGCTGGTTTTAGCTGGGGTAGAGTTAATTTGCTTCACAGTGGCTGGTCTAGGGCTGTGTTTTGGATTTGTGCTGAACACAAGGTTGATAATGTAGTGTTGTTTTTGTACTTACTGAGCAGGACTTAAACAGAGTCAAGGCCTCTTCTGCTTTTTGTACAGCCGCCCTGGTGAGGAAGTTGTGGGCACATGGGAAGTTGGGAGGAGACACAGCCAGGACAGGTGACCGAAGGGATATTCCAAATCATATGACATCATGCTGAACAAATAAAGTGGGGGGAAGAAGGAGGAAGGTTTAGAATAATTTTCTGTCTTCCCAAGTCACTGTTTCCTGTGATGGAACCACGTTCCTGCTCTCCTGGAGATGGCTGAACACCTGGCTGCATATTGGAAACAATGAATTCATTCTTTGTTTTGCTCTGCTTGTGTAAAGCAAAGTAAAACAAAGAATTTGTTTTGGCTTTTGCTTTCCTTATTGAATTGTCTCTATCTCAACCCACAAGTTTTCTGCTTTTACTCCTCCAATCCTCTCCCTGATCCTGCTGGTGGGAGAGTGACCAAACAGCTGCCTGGGCCTTGGTTGCTGGCTGGGGTGAAACCATGACAGTGGGTTCAGCCAGGCAGATCCATGTCACTGAGAATACTGTCACATGTCACTGAAAATATACATCTTTAAAAATGTGGATCACTTGGCAACTCTGAAGTGCAGTTGGGTTTGGTCTGCAGAAGGAGATGAAGAGAGAAGTGAGTGCTAGGGAAGGCAGATGCAGGGTTTAATTTTTCTTGTCTCTTTTAAAAGCCATTGTGATCTGTTATGATAACCCACAAACACCATCAGCCCTTGTGAACAGCCAGGGAGCTGCAACAGGTGGTGACTGCTGACTGAAAGCACCGTGTCAGACCATGACCCAGTGAGAGCCCTGGGTTCAACAGAGCAGGTGGTGTGTTAAAACCTTTGGAGATTTTAACATGCTGTGGCAGGAAATCTGCCACCCCTGGCCCTGTAGCACAGCCTGAATCAACAGTTAAAAATTTTATGACTGAAAAAACCCCAACAAAAACCCCAAAGTGAAGCTCACTGTGCAGACATGCAGGTGCAGAGCCAGGGTTGGCCAGGCTGGACCCACTGCAGGTACTGACATTGTAGAAATGGTGGCACAGGAAGAAATTGGAGATACTGCTTCAGAGCACAGACCCTTTTCCTGCAGGCTAAAATAGATCCTCTCACGGCTGAGCTGCTCTGCTGCTCTGCTCCTCCTCCTCCTCCTGCTGGGCACAGTAGCAATGGTCTGCAAGGAGCAGGTCACGGAAGGGTGGCTTTCTTGAAAGCCTCTCTGACAGCTTCCACACTCGGGTGTTACAGGGCAGCAGCTTCCTTTATTTACTTCAGCCTTTACTTAGCAGGTATCACAGGTGCTCCAACTTTGCCCTCAGTCCTCCACAGACCTTTGTTATGCAGGGGTTAACGTGCAGAGAGAAACCCATGTGCATGACTGGGAAGGTGCAGGGATTTGTAAAGGAACTGGTGGAGGCATCGCCCTGCCCTCAGTTCTGCCCAAAGCCAGTACACCTGTAACCCTTCATGGCTCTTTGTTTACCTGGGAATCGGCAGCAGAGGGATTAAAAGCAGCATGTTTAGCTATGAAAGGAGAGTGTCCCCACCTTACACCAGAGTGGTGGCTTGTGTGGGTCCCTTGCTGCAGCATGTCCATCACAGCTGCCAACTGTGGAAGCCAGCTGTATGAGATGCCTGCTGTGCACGCATCAAGTGTTGCACAGTCATCAAAGCAGCCTCTTGCACACCTTCCTGGAGTCCACCTCCCCCACCTTGAGCACCTTCAAGGCAGGGATCCTCATGCCAAGGAATGAGTTTTATGTCAGGGCACAAGGAATGGCTCAGGGTGGCTCTGTCATTGCCCAGTGCTGGTTGGAGCCAGAGGTAATTCACCACACCTAAAAAAAACCCCAAACCCTGTTGGTTTTGAGACAAGCTGGTACAGGGTGACATTGCCAAGTGGCCACAGGTTGCACCTGGGAGTGGGCAGTCCTGGTACTGCCACTCTGCATGGCAGAGGACTTTCTTCCAGCAGTATCTCAACTTCAACCTTTATAGACTCATGGTCAGCACATACAGATGCCACAAGTCAAAGCCAACTGTGGAAATCAGCTCTGGTTGGAAAAACAGGCACTGAGGCTGGGGATGAAGGCTGCTGCTCTGGGCAGTGCAGAACAAGACCTGACAGCCTTGGTTCACAGGAGGGCCATGGGTGATGTTGTGATCCATGTGGGTTCCCACAAGTAAGTGAACGACAAGAGAATTATTGATGTGGTCACCACATTATCAATGCATGTGTTAAAGGATCCATTTCCCATATGAGAATAAAGACAGAAACACTCTTTCAGAGCAAACTCTGGGCAGCAAACCCTCATTTGCCACATTTTACAGGGTCCTGCCCATGCAGGACTCAGGCCATCCCAGATGTGCTCCCACCATCTGATACAGAGAGGTAGGGAATCTATGTTTGGCTGTGGCAGCCTGTGCTCTCAAACCTCAGAAACAAACACATTCTTCTTACCTAAAAAATGAGCCAGCTGACAGATACTTCCTCAGAGAGGCAGATTTGGTAGCCTCCATGCCCCTGTCACTCCCAGGTAGGCATGCTGAGTTAGTGTGCTGTGGTTCATGCTGCTGCAGGAGGTTTTGCCATCTGGGAAAGCCATGCAGTGATGATGAATGGCATCTCACCTTGAGGACAGTGAGTCATGGTATGGCCCAAGCTTTATTCTACTACACCTCTGTTCCCTGTAAGTAGCAACTCACTGACTGAGAGAGAATGCCAGAAATAAGCTTGGCTCACTGGCCTGTGTGTTCCTGGGATGTTTTAGGGGAGCTGGTTTTACTCTGGGACTCTCTGGATGCTCAAGGGTGTCCTGTGGAGCCTTATCATTCAAAAAATTCAGTAGCTCTACCATGGATCAGGCCTTCCTTTGTCCTTGGGCATGGGAGGGGTTCCTCATGCCCCTGCCCAGTAACTTCCTGGAGACTACCTGGTAGATCTGGGTCCCTTGAGTCACCCAACAATTAATCCCTTTGGGATCCTTTCAGGAGAGGGATGTCCCACAGACACCAGTGGCCTCTCACTACGGAATCTTGATCTGAGCATTACCCAGGCCTGGGCTGAGCACAGGTCTAACAGCAACAGCGGCACCCGGCGATGTCTCTTGTTCTTCTCATCTTCAAAGCATTAGCTGATGGGAATTAATCCTCATACCAGGCAGGCAAGTCTCATGATTCTTGCTCCACAGAGAGGCAGAGTAAATGATGTGATGGAGGGTGAATCAGGTCACAGCTGCAATGAAATCACAGCAGTTCCTGCCTGTCTGTCCCGTGACCATTAGACCTTCTGTACTCATCGAGGAGGTAGCTGGCATGCAAGGATGTGCAGGAGCCAGCCTCTCCTCTCCAGGCAAGTTGCACAGCCCACGGGGAGGTACTGGGCCATGACTCACCTTTGAAAGCAGGTTCCAGTGTTAGATGAGGTCGAGGAGTCACTGGGTGCATCCTCCAATGACTCACTCCAAGGGTCTGGCAGTACAAGGGCACCCAGTAAAGGATGCTGAAGAGCTGAGGGTGGCAGCTTTTGGCAAGGTCAGAATGCCAGACTTTTTCTTTGTGCCTTTGAAAGTCTGAGCTTAAAATTTTGACCCTCTGGATGTGATCTTGGCTGCTGATATTGGGGTGGGAGAGCCATTTGTGTTAATCACTAGTGGGAACTTAAGCCAGGACACCGGCCCCAAGGGCAGCCAGCTGCTGCTGTTACCTGATCTCGGGGGAAGAAGCCTGTTCCACACTGAAATGGGAGGAGTGCAGAGCAGCAGCTCCTTGGGAACCAGAGGGAGAGGAATACAGTTTCCTGGGCAAACACCTGCAAGTGGGCTTGGTGTAAAAACAAAAAGTATTTAGGAGAAGTAAAATGAGGCTTCTGTGAACCTCGGTTCACAGAAATGTACCCCCAAACACAAGGTGATGTGCTTAGCACAGACAATAGAGAGGAGAAACCACAATAGTACTGGCAGTTCCCCATGCACAAAAGACAAACACTGGGGTGTTGTCTGTGAGCCAACTTCCACATTCGTCACACGCAAAGGGCCAGCCCATCCTCCCTCTTCCCCATGCCATAGGTAGATCTAAAGGAAGCAGGAGGCTGGCAGCAAATTAATGTCAGCAAACCAGCTGAGAAGAGAAGCAGCCTGAGGGTCTTGTATCTTGTCGATTTGGAAGTATATTTGGGAATTATTCCTTGCTTATAGTAAACTGTGTATGATGTAGCTGACAACAGGCTTAGGGATATGATTTTGTAGAAAATATATATTTTCCATGTGAAAGGGTGTCTCCACCTCTGCCCAGGAATTTGCAGTCAGGAGCTGTTAGTACTGGACATTCAGTTCCACAGTGCAGAAGGTACGGAATACAGAGCTACAGTGGGCAAGAGGCCAGCAGCGTCTGAACCGGCTGTGGCAACATTCCTGCAGGATGCAGCTCCTCTGTGGGACAGCAACAAACCAAGCCAAGAGCTGGATCAGAATGAGGACCTCCCCAAGGTCCACAGCAGCCTGTGTGCTGCACTGCCAGTGCTGGGGAAAGCAGAAGGCACTGAAAGGCACTAAACTTGAGGGTATCTTATCTGCAAAAATCAAGTCAGCAGTGGGGTTGGCTTGGCCTGGCTTTCTAGTGCAGGTGAGGGTTGATTGCTTAGAATAATCAGTGACCTCCTGTAATTATCCTGGGGACATCAAACAGTGGCCATGCCTTTGATATCTTCTGTCCTCACTGTGGCAGATCGCAGTGTGGCCCTTAAAATAAATCTGAAGTTTGTTCTTGGTGCTGTAGTATTATCTGTGGCTTTTGTGGCCCCTGTGTAACAAGCATTGCTGCCTGGTTGCCCACAGCCTCAGGGCACCCAATTTGATGAGCCAAATCCTTCTTTCTTCCCCACCACCTGCTGGTATTCTCTGGATGCCTGTTGCAGGGATGTGATTAATGCCAAGTACTCCCTTTTGCATTTTCCTGTCTCTTAAAGTGATTCAGAGCCTTCCGAGGCAGAAAGATGGTGCAATCCAAGGGCAAGCCTGCTAGAGAGGACAGATGTCCCTGGAAGGGAAGGTAGGAACACAGATGGAGGGAATGGAGTGTGAAATTTCCACCCTTCTGTCCCTCCAGCAGCCTGCAGAAAGCAGCTGTTTCCGTTGTGTGAAGAGTCATCCCTGGGCAGGGCAGTTTCTGAAGGTGAGAGGTGGCCCCAGGCGAGGTCTGGGAGGGTGCCAGGGCATTGCAGCCCTGCCCATCAGGCATACTGCCCATTCCAGGCCTCCATTCAGCATCAGGAGGGAGAAAATGCAAAGGTAACCCTTTGCTGTTGGACCACAGAGCACGTCTACCCTCCCTCACATTCGCTGAAAAGAGCTGTTTCTCTCACTGTGCAAGTGCATATTTCATGGTCATGCTACAGAAAATGGTGTGGGGGAAGCAGCCTGAGAAGTTGTTCCTGGCTGGCTTTGAAGGTGCCCCTCAGCTGACCCTCTTGTCCCTTACATGTTTCTAACCCAGAACTACTTGTTTTACACAACAGCTCATTTTTCCATGTGTGAGAAAGCCCTCTCCTGCACCAGGAGATGCTTCCCATGAAAGCCAGAGCTTCAGGTGCTCAGTCCCAATGAAGACCCCACAGGAGTTTCTCCGGATGCTCACCTCCATTTCTGCAGAAAGTTCCAGTCTGAGTTGCTCTACACTTTGCTTGCCTCAGCCCCACCCTGGCAGTGTCAGTGGGACACAGTGAGCATCCCTGACTGGCAGGTGAGCTCTCTGTAAAGCTGCTCTGGGGTAGCTGCATCTCATGGGCAGCCAGTGCAGCACAGGAGCTGTTGCAAGGGGCAGGAGGGTGCTTTGCTGTGTGAAAACCCCTGTGGAGAGAGGAGCGTGGTTATTAGAGAGTTCCAATCCTCCACCCTGTTGGTAGGATACACAACTTTTCCTAAACACAGCCTGTCCAGCCGCATTCCTGAAGCACACATTCCTTGCCAGCGTAGCTCACCCAGAGTGTGTCCAGGAATAGCACTGCAGCTTCTTGTGGGACCTCTCCCAAATACATCTTTAACTGAACGGGGCCACTTGGCCCATGTGCTTGAACCCAGACCAGCACCAGTGTTGTAATCACTGCTCTTCTTGCCATTTTCTACCCAAGGCCATCTATGTTGCTCACATCAATGACTTATAAGCACCACTGCTCTTTCTGTTTTGTTTTCTGTATCACTGCCCTCTATTTGGCTGCCCCTGGGGCCAGCATGGGTGCCAGTGACCAGGGACGCTGGTAGAGTCACTCTCTTGAGTTAATATAGTTAAGGCTTGTTGCTGTGCAGCCAGAGGTACTAATTTCTGTCTCTAAAGCCACATAGCTGAGATTCAGCTGGCTATTCGTAGCCACAAAGAATGCTTTGCTGGAAGGAGAGTTGCTGGCTTTCTGATTTTTATCGTAAGCCTTGTGATAGCTGGCTTTCTCTTGACAGCACCAATATCTGGAGCATAGTTTTGGGGTGAGATGCTCAGCTTTCGGTTTAAATCCAGAATGCACATTTGGAGCTCTGACAATTGCAGAGAAGATACAAAGTAACTTTCAAGCATGCTCCCATGACTCAGAAAATGCAAATTACCCCATGTTTTGGTTAAGAAGACAATGAAGAAGGAATATTATGTTTTTTAAGGCTACACAGTGGTCCTTGGGCATTTGGCACTGGCAATCTCAGGGCAAGATGCCAGTGTATCAGGCCTTTTTGTTATGGAGAAACTTATGTGTAATTTTGAGAACCTGGAACAGGTGACAAACTCTTCCCTTCACTACTAGGCCGTGCTTAGAAGGGCACAGCTGCTCAGTGGCCACCTCTCATGCCCATGACCTTCCAGAGGACCAGCTCGGAGGCATCATACTAGGCTGGCTCCTTGCCCTTGCTCTGCCTGTCCCTGCCCACAGGCAGCCCTAATGCCAGCACTCTTAATCTGAATACATACAAGTAAGATACTTTTGTAATACTTTTCTTTTTTTTATGAACATGAAAGCTGAACTTTTTCTTATCAGACCTCCTGCTGAAGGCCCATTGCACATCTGAGTTTTCCCCTTCCAGTAGGTACTAAAGACATAACTTATGGGCTTTGGCTTCATCTCTCTCGGACTTGGTATTGCTCCAGTAGAGGCAAAGACTTTATGGATCAGCAGCCACAGTTTTAAATACTTATTTTGTGCTTCTCTGTGCTGTGTGCAGAGATAACCACAGTGGTCAACCCCTACTTTCAACTTCCTCTTCAATGCCTTGTGATGTTTACATAGTGTGTAATGTTCTGCAAGCATCAAACAAACAGAAATAAAAATCAGTGTTGGTTTGCTTTTTCAGAATAACCCCTGGAGTCAGCAGCCATTCACTCCTCATAACCTTTAACTCTCACAACATAAAGGGGCTTTACATAAGAAATAAATGGAGTATCAACTTAGGGTTCCCATGTGTTTTCACATGAAAGCATTAAAAATCTGAACACAGCATGAGAATAAAGCAATAAAGCATCTGGACTTTCTTGGCCAGGCGTGGAGTTGAGTGTGCCTGATTTTTCCAGGAAGCAAGTGGATTTGCAGAGAAAAGTGACAAGTAGTCACAGCAGCATCACTGTTATTACAAGGATGGATTTTTCAGCACACACTGTGCTGAAATGATGATGGGTGGCTACTGCATTTTTGAGAGCTCTTTGTTTTTCTGCACACTATGGGAACTCAGCTTCTAGAAGACACTGGAAAAGGGGAGGCAGCCCAGAGACAGCCCAAGAAAGATACTCTATGTGATGTTTTTCATCAGTCCAGAGTTATTAGCTGCAAAGGAAAGGCACAAAACTGATACCTGCAACAGGAGGACTGAATTCAGAGTAAGTATTTCTTTGGCTGCAAAATCTTTTCCAAGACTTAGCTGAGAAAAAGGCAGTCGTCTCCTTATAAAACAGAAAGAAGATCTAAGTAGTACCAGATCCGTCTTTATAGATACATATCTAATGGCTTGCTTTTTTAATTTGAAAATATCACTAAAAGTGCAGGAAATAAAAAAAACTCTGCTGCTTTGAGAGTTCCCATTCAGAAGACAAATTCTGTTTCTTACTAGAATTATACAGGCTCACGCTGAGTTGTTCATCTCAACACCTGACTGATGGGCAGAAGCATTTTGTAGAGAGTATCACAGGTTCCTTTCTCAAAGGTTGAGAAAGAAGCTGTGGTAATACCTCAAGGTCACAAAAAGGCCCCATTTATATTCTGCAGGGGTTCAGATGGTTGGGGTTGATGGAAAAAATTATTAATCCCAGCCATAAGAAAATTGTGATAGAGGACTGCAGGACTCTGAAAAACTCAGCAGACTCAGTGGGTTCATAATTCAGATGTCCAAACAGGCCACCAACATAGCTGGAACATTGATTTTGGTTTATTTTTATTGGCAAGAGCTGCTGCACACTAAGAGCCTCTGAGCTCTGCAGAAGCAGTTAGGTGCTCTACCCAGCCATTGCAAATTAGTCCTAAAAGGAAAAAAAGTTACCTGTCATTCTTACTTGGCTCATGGTAAGATATGTGAGCTGACACATTACAATTAAAGGCCAGTTGAGGAGAAAATTTTGTTCCTCTGATCCAAAATGCATCAACTGGCCAAGGAGAGGACTTTTCTTTTGTTTTATGATAGCGAAGATGCAAAATGGCCTGGGTTTAGAAATTCCTGGGCACAAGGAGAGCTGGAGGAATGTTGTGGCTCCATGCTTCTTGTGTGCATCAGCTTCAGAGTGATGGAATCAGCCTCCCACTTGGTCAGATTACCTTGGTTCCACTGGAGTCAGAAGTCTGCTCTTAGGACAGTAATCCTGGCTCAGCTCACAGGCAGGAAATTCTTAAATTTCAGTAATTAACTTCAAGAACAAATTTATCAGCTGAGTCTGTCCCAGCCTGTTCTTTAGGTTATAGGTTCCTGGGAGCAGGAGTTGCTTTTTTTCAGAGTTATATTCTCTAGTGTGATTTCCCACTCATATTGCACAAAAAAAATAGGGTGAATCCTTGTAAGTCTGCATTTAAAATTAAGGTTCTCCTGCTCTAACTCACCAGGCATTTGCCCAGGCTAGGTGGGACACAATATCTGTATCCATCTGAGTGTGCAAAACAGTCTCCTCTTCTGCTGCCCGAATAGCTAACTTGGCATCTGCAGCTGCTGTTGGCAACTTTCCCACTGATATCAGCGCAGCAGGTTTTGATCTTGAATTTGTAGTGTTAGTGTGTGTCCTAAAGAGTACTGTAGCTTGAAACTCTGTGGTGGTTCAAATGAGGCTTTTTGCTAATGGCTGCAGTCCCCTTCCTCCGACCCTGATGCCTGGAGGCAGAGCTGGTGGTCAAGAAAAAAGATTTCCCAGAAGATACTGTGCTATGTATTGAGGGTACTGAGCAATGTGCAGTGTATGCTGACTTGTAAAGCATGACCACTGTAAGTTCACCAGCTGGAGCACAGAGAAGGGAAATGCTTTTGGATCCAAGTTTAGTGATCAGCTATTCCACTGAACTTTAAATTCATGTAAGTGCTTATAGCATTCACCTTTTGGTTGAATATCCGGCAAGAACTGCAGCAAAATTAATTTCAGATAATACAACTGAGGCTAACTTAATGGAAAAAAAGCCTGGAAAACTTTTCTGGAAGGGGATGTGTTGCAGGTATCTATATATCTGTACCCATTACGGGAAGGACATGAGCTGTGGTGTGGGAGGGAATGACAGACACATGGGCCCTGACGGAGGTCCTGTCATGTGTCTGTGGAAAATACGCATCATCCAAGGCAGCCTATGCTGTGCAGGAGAATTAGGAAACCTTGAAGAAGTGACAGCTGATTAAACAGCTGAAGTTTTAGATCTCTCTGAGCTATTTGATATGCAAAGATACATCATAAGACAGCTACCTTAAGCTGCCTGAACCATTATTTCCCCCTGTTCTCAGGCACCGCTGCTTACCTTGTACAAAGCTGTTACTGTTTAGTCTGTGCAGAAACAGCCTTTGTCATCATATTGGAGTCTAACTCCTAAATTAGATCATTGTAGCAGTTTGGACAATATACAACCCTGCTAGCCAGAATGTAAATTTATTGCTTTTCCCATAAAACTAATTTCACAATGTCTTTGGAGCAAGCCTCCTTGCTGTCTTTGGAACAGAGCATTTAAGTTGAAGAAAGAAAGGGAAGGTGAATTCAACTTAAAATCTTCAGACCCAAGATCAGCCCCTAATCATTAATGTCATCAGAGTAGGTGTCATCTTATCTTCTGGTGTGATTTCACTGTAGCTGAAAGCTTAAAGAATGACTGATACCATGAGAACAGTTGATCCCTTTTCACCCTTCCCCAGTGCTGGGATTTGTGCAACATTACAGTCAAATGTATTTCTCAGGAGAAGTCAGCTGGGGATACACTCAAGTCCCATATCTTGATGGACCTTCAAAGCCATTCTCCATCCCAATACCCAGCCTTATCTGGATATAAACAGATAAGCTCAGTGCATCTCTGGGCCATCTTCCCCACATGGTCACACTGTACGATCTCAGCTGTTTCAGCAGAAGTCAGTGTAAAACCAAAATGGCTGAAAGATTTGTAGGCTGTAAAGAAGGGACAAAATGCAAAGGACAGATGGATACTATTCCCAGAGAGGAGGGGAATGCGTGGGGGGGTAATGTGTGCTCCATGTTGGTCCTTCTTTACTGAGGTGTATGGGGTCTGGATGGATCTTCCTGAGGGAGCCTTGGGTAAAGACTTGAGGATTTAGATAATGTCAATTATGCCATGAATTTGTGAGCCATCACACACTGTTAGTAAAACCACAGTCCTTGTAGAAAGGGGAACCCATTTTCTGTCCTGGCGGGAGCTGAGGTATGGGGAGCAGAGGATTCCTGCATGATCTGTCTGACTAAGCTGACATAATAGGCTTCACATCAGTAAATCTAAGGCAGACAGTAATTGCAGTAACATGGGCTTAGTGGTGAAAGCACAGATTGCCACAGGTACACCCCAGCTGTGAAGAAGGGCATTGTCTCCTTATTTTTGCTCCTCACCACACAGGATTTCATTTTATAATTTAAATACTGTGATTGGCACCACAGATCAGAACCAACAGATGAAACGAAATCTGATAGCCCCTCCCTGCTTTTTAAAATAATACTCCAAAAATATCCCCCCGTTCCCCAGGCATGGATATCACAAAGGGCAGAAGAGGACATCGTCTCCCAGATTTTCTCTTTCCTCCATCTGTAGCCTATGTATTAGCTATACAATGTGCCTAAATATTTCTATCATTAAAAATAGAAAGGAAAAGAAAAGGGAGCATTCTCTCAGCAGGCAAAATGTCTGGCTGCAATATTTTCACCAGGAAAAGGCTAAATTCAACTGAATGACATTTTTCATGAAGTTCCTGCTTTCCTGGGAAACTCTGTGGTTAAGAGGTTGCTACTATTGTGATGTTACCTCAGTGTACCCCAGGAGGCAGAATTTTTGTTTCTCTGCTTTTCTATCCTTTTCTATGGGCTGTCTTTCTGAGCCACTGAAAGTCTCCTGTGGTGCACCAGCATCAATGATTCTCATAACATACCATTTTTCTTCTCTGGGAGGACAACTCCAGTGTTTCCTGGGGATTTGGGTCCTAACCAGTGAAATGGCTCATATGGTTGGCAGCATAAAATGCATTAACAACAGGTTCTATAATGTTTAACAGGGATACTTAAAGGTAGCCCTGGAATTATTCCTCTTCACATGTAAACCTAATTTTCTCACCAACGACATTCATGGTTTTAATTTACTTTATCCTGTATAGATTATCAGCAGCAGTCAGTCTGGTAGCAAGCTGTAGGTTTTTTCCCTAAAAAACGCCACACAGAGGAGACATACAGGGCTGGGACAAACTAATCTGATGCAAAGGACATTCAAAACAACATAAAAAACAAGCCTGCACATAAAAGTTTTAAGGGATGCAATGATTCCTGCAAATAAACTGTATCAGTCAGATCATTGTTCTGGTTTGCTGGACTAACAGAATAGGATAAAAACTCACATGGCAGATACCAGATTTTTGGCCTAGAATGTAGTTCTTGGACTAAATTCCAGGACTAAAGTACAGTTCTGAAGGCAGGAGCTTATCCAATAACGGGATGATTTGTTCTTCTGGAAAGACATTGCTTTTACCAGTGAACCAGAAGGACATATTTTCTCAGAAAACACTGCTGTGAACTTCAGAGACATTGTGTTATATACAGTGTTCATCTCTCTGACATGTTGGACAAAAATACTCTATCCAGAATAATAAGGTAATTGTCTGCAATTTAGCATCCTAAGCAATCTGGTCTTAAAAGCCATCAGTTCATGGGAGAACTTGGCCCTATTACAGGCAAACATGGTGTGTGTTTTAGTGGAGCAGGTAGCACTAGAGCTGTTCCCTCTCAAAGAAGATATAACATTATGCCCAGTACAAAATTGGCACGCAGCTACTGAGGCCAGGATTTGGAGTGCAGAAGAATCCTGCCGGTCCTCCATTATATGTTCCAGACATTTTTCATTCCCTCCCAGATAAAATGCCCTGCTGATCTAATGGTAGAATTTGGCTCTCAAAGCTAGAAAGCTCCAACTGTAGCCAAAGTAATATCCTAAAATAGAAAGAAAAATGAGAAACCAGAAATGTTGTTTTCCTCTTTCAAAAGTTTCAGCAGGAAGCTAGCAGTGAGAAACCACTGAAGTGGCTCTCTCCCAGCTACCTCTCCCAGTCTGGTCATTGCCTGAAATATTAAAAAGATCCCTCATCCTAAGGCCCAAAGGCACCTTGGTTTCATGCCTGTGTCTCCGGTATCACTGGAAACCACCTTAAGTTAATTGGGCTCAGGATTTGGTCTTTCTGTATGAATCAGTTTTAAGGAAGCTGACAGCTACAAATCCCTGTGTTTTTGTTCTGATGAAAACAGCCTGAAGATCTAAATTTAACAGTTGGTTTCACAATGCTCATTTTTGACTGTAAGTGAAATCACCCTGGAAAAATAGCTTAGAATAGGAAGAGCTATGTTCTCTGGATGCTGGAAAAGTGAATTAAAAAAAAAAAAAGCAAGCACAACAAATTTATCCTCATTCACAATTTAGATTGTTTTTTACTCTCTGCTTGGTATCTCTGGATAAATACTGTGAATAAAAATGATGCTAGTTACAGAAGAGATTCATAATTTCTGATCCCATTTCAGAGGAAGATGTAGCACATATCTGTGGTGTTCGGGTCACGGGAAACATTGCCTGCAGATCAAATCTGTGTTGTGAATGGTTTTTTTCACATGAAGAAACCAGACTGAATATTTTCCAAGATGAAAAGATTCTTCTTCATGCACACATTTATTCTGATGAATTTCTTCTTGTAGACAAATTATCCCTATCACTTACCCTATGGTAACATTACTACACTTTAGCAATATAAAGAGACCATAGAGTGGATGTAAATAGAATTTATAGTTGAAGGATGGCATAAATCACCCCTTCATTATGAGGCAATCTAGTGCAAATAAGACTGGGGCCTCTACAATGAAAATCTGCTCCCAAGAGTGATAAATGGCACCTTCCAGTCAGCATTTTGTATTTGAAACAATGTCTGCTTTCAAAAATGCCAGGATGGATTCCAGAGGATGACCTGATCCTGCTCTTCCTAATGCTTTGTCAGCAGTTCACCAGGCTCTAGCCATGCAAATCCATGGAAGAATGACAATGTTCATATGCCCTTGGAAACATGATTTTTATTTGGGAACATCCTGAACCTTGGATGCCAGCAGCATTTTTTCAGTCTAATGATTAGGAAAAAAGGCATTTCACTTATAAACTGAGAGCAGCAGAGATCAACTACCTGAGACATTACACACAGGCTTTCATAATACAGTGCCACAGCCCCCCCAAAACAGGAGACATGGAGAGTGAGCCCTCTGTGGCTCAGGGCCTGCCTTTATCATGACCTACTGATTCAGGGGGTGACAAGTGTCCCCTCTGCCTGTGCAGGTGCACATCTGCAAGGACACCTGTGAGGAACTGGTTGGGAGATGGGTGCCAAGGGCACAGGTATGGTCCAGGCTGCTGTCCTGGGCTGAGTCCTGGGCCACCCCTGTCCTGGGTTTTTCGGGGTGTCTCCCAGGCTGGCAGATGCTCCAGCATGAGTCATCCTCATCTTGTAATTCCTTGGAAGAAGTTGTCCCAAAACCATCTGTCCACAGATGGGGAGTGACACCACCTGTCCACCACCCCGGTGAGCACCTTCTCTCCTGGAAGAGCTCCTCCTGCATTCCCCAGGAGAGCTGCAGGTGGGAGGGTTGGCAGTGGTGACTTCGCAGGCGAGGCCGGACGAGCCACACTCATGGCAGAGGAATGCGAGGTGCCTCCCTGGGCTGCGAGGCTGCCTGTGGGCAGCCCAGCACTGCTGCTGCCAGCCAGGGCATTGCTCTGCCTGCATGTGACAGTGAGCAGGCAGTGTGGCATGAGGTTCTCTGGCCATTGGTGTGGCCCAAGCAAGGGGCTGGTGTCAAGCAGATGTCAGGATGGATGACCCAGTGGTCAGGCCCATGTAGCAGTGCCAGCAGCTGTCCCACCCACTGTTGCTCTGCTCTCACCTGCCCTCTTACATCATATTTTTGCTTTAGTTAAGTGTTTGATCCTCAAGGCATACACAGCAATAAAAATAACTCTTTTTACATGGTTTCTTTACCTCAGTTGTGCCAGTCCCTTGAACTTTGGTTCAGAGCAGACTGCAGCTTGTCTAGCCTGCCTCGTGGCTGCCTTGAGTGTCAGCCTCCTAATCCTGCCTGGCTCAATCCTGGCCCTGCTCTTTGGGCTTCACTCTGCTTTGCTCTGTTCACACTTACCTAAAAAGAGGTCTTTCTCTGTTGAGTCTTGGTTCTTTCCTTGAAGGAATAATTCTTCCCACTCTGAGGACTTGGTATCTGCTTTGAAGAACCCACAGGCTCAGGTTGGAGCTCCAGCCCCAGCAGCCCTTGTCTGCCAAGGACTGTGGATTTATAGGGCCAGGAAATCTGGAGACACTCAACAGTGGACAGTTGCTTGGGTATTTCTCTGCCCATGTTGCCTACTCCTTGTGCTAGAGCTATAGTTTGATTCCTCTGAACAATCTGAAGTGAAGCTGATAATGAAAATTTTAAAATATATGGTTTTGATAACAAAGGCCAGCTCATCAGTAGAATTAATCAGTGCAGCATCAGTTTAGCATCAGTGAGGCTTTGTTGATTTGCAGATGCAGAGGATTTGGCCTCTGTGCCTGGTCTATATAATTTTACAGCAGATAATGCATGCAGCATGTCATGCTTGCTTTTCTTACCCTTCTCTGAAATTGCAGTTTTACTGACCTGAAAATGTTATTCCACTATTAAACTTTCAGTCAGGACATAAGTCCTTTTTAAGATGCTGAACACTACATGATACCTTCTCCCTGTGTGGGAACAGCTCTGCTGTACTAAGAGGAGGTGTGATCTTGACTTATGGGATAGAGATTCCTTGTGGCACTGACTCATACACTGTAAATTTGTGCTCATTTTCACATCTTCCTCCTGATCCTGTTTTAGGCTGCGTTTCCCTTACTCCTCCACCCTGGGGGAGGAGTCCTCAGCCAACACAGCTCTAACCCGGAAACCACAGGGGATGAAAAGACCTTTCATAGCAATAATGATGCCATGTTCCTCTCCTCTGCAGCTGCATTTTGAAAACAAAAGATCAGGAGGCAAAGTCACCACCCACAAGCAGAATTTGCAGCTCCGCAGCCATCGGGGACTGGTGCAAACGGGCCTGATGCAGATGCCAAAGAACATCCTTCCTATTGACACCAGGGAACAACAAGAACTGGAAGTATAACCTAATCGAGGGTGAGAACAATGTCTACTTTTGCATATTTATCAAGGATAGCCTTGGCCATGAGCTGAGGCTTAGCTTTGCCCACACCATAATATATCTTCATATTTTTATAATCAGCTGTTTGGGTCAATCTATTGCAAAGACCATGTAATGCCTGCAAAATGAGGTGGTGGATGCACTTCCAGGCTCATGCCCCTCAGTAGATAGATACCCATGGCTATGCACGTTCCTGCTCCAGTGTCCATGAAAGTTTTCCCATAAAACAGATAGGAAGACACTTAGAAGTGCCTCCAGCAGTTTGATGAGTCTGGTTGAAGGCTGTGGACTATGACTTCTTTTTACTACAGCATGCTGCCAGGCCAGGTTTAGCTGCATGCTCTGGGCTGAAGCACTCCTTGCCTTGCCTTTCCATCATGGATAGTACTTTTGAACTGGCAATGGGTAGGTGATTGACATCTGACAGAAGGCCTGATTTCATCAAGGCCTTGGCATGCCACTTGCTGGAAAATGTATTCCAATAAGTGCCACCCAGAGTTATTAAATGAGGCACCACAAGGTGAACAAAGTTCCTGCCAAGGAACTGCCACTCTGAACTAGTATGGTGTCTGCTCATACAGGCAGGCCTGATGTTAGTCATCAATGGGAAAAGGGCAGTGGGACTAGGGTGGGCCTGGCTGCACCCTCTGAAAGCCCTGGACACATGGCAGCAGTGTAATTTTGTAAGCCTAGTATGTTAAAATACATCTCTTCCTTCTCTTGGGCAGGCTTAAGAACACAAATTGAAGGTAAACAATGACTACAGTATTCCACGTTTACTTTACGTGCCAGTGCTCATAGGAGGGGCAGGATGGTGGAGAAACCAGATCAGTGTCCATATGAGACACTGAAATGCCTATGAGAAGCCTTTCTGAGCTCCCTCAGAAACTGTTTCAAACCTTGTACTAATTTCTTTTCTTCTTGACTGCTCTGAGTTCACTCCCATAGCTGCCGGGGCTTGATAATCTCCGGATCACTGTTCTCTGCTTGGATTTCTGTCACTGTCTCTGTGTGACCTGTCCTCTGCTGGGCAGGAACCTGCAGGGTCACATGAGGTGCCTCTGCTGGGCTGGAAATGGGAATGGGTTATTTCTTCTGAATTGAGTGGGCCCCTAAAATACAAACCTCATTTCAAATACCATTTAACACAGCGGAGTGCATTTGTCTTCTCCAACGTGCAAAGTAGAGACCGGCTATTTTCTGCTCAGCATGGAAAGGAAACAGGAGAACTGAGACAGCAACACCCACGTCTGTGAAGGTATTTAAGCACTCGCTGGGATCCATGCATCGTGGCCAAGCTATTTGTTGATAGTCAGACATAGTCTGGGCAGCAGGTGCCTAAATCCCATTTTTCCAAAGTCCTAAGGTACAGTCTTTATCACAGGGTCGGGTTTCTCCAAAGCTCCTTGCAGGATCAATTATAGGAAAAGGCTGATGCTACATGTGCCAGTTCCTGTGTTTATTTTCCATGGTGCCCCATCCCTGCAGACACTTTTCCACCCCATATTGTGCAGGCGTCTCGGCAGAGGTTGCTCTCAGCACCCAGCACCACTCGTTCCTTGTGGATACCACAGAGGAACCACCTGTTACTCTAAATCTGGCAATGTTTCCTCATCTTCCCTGAAACCCCATTTCAACTTCTGTAACTACATCTGTGTGACCTGTTTTCTCCTGCTATGTAGAAACTTGGGCAGTCACATGGGGATATGTGGGGTCACTCATACTCCCCTGACCCTGTAAATGTAGAAGGGTTAGTTTATTTCCAGAAAGTATGGTTTACATATGGTTTTCCTTTCATTATTTTAGATGTCATCTAGAAGGGCTCTGCTTGTTCCCTTCAGTAACAGCAAGTAAATAGCCGACCTGTTTAGAAATACTTAACACTAGAGACCTGGAGAAATCTTTGGATGTAAGATGCATGCTGAACTGTGTGTGACCCTCTGTGGAGAAACATTAGTTTAATATATTAGTAAATGTTTTTTAGTGAAGATAAAAGAATATTAGAGAAAATATACAAGGTTTGAGGTCCAAGTTCCCTGTGCAGTCCATTTCCCATTGAAATCAAATGGCCAAAATGAAGAGGTCAGCAAAAGTTTGCTTGAATTCTGACTGAGGAAAACAAGGAAAACTCTTTGCTCACTCCAGGCAGTGCTGTTATCAAGAGGATCTGGTCATAAAGACCAAGGCTAGAGTTTTCAAAGGCAGTTGGTGGATTTGCCAGCCTTGAAGCACACTGAGTGGAGCTGCTTTTGGGAAGGTGTGAAAAACAGGGAAATCCAGGGAGCCCCGTGCTAGTCCTGGGAGACCTAAGCAATGCCACAAGGCTGCTTTGAAGCATTTGACCTATCTACTGTCAGATCAAGTTCCAGAGCATAAAGTAGGAATTCTGACTTGCACAAGTGCTGATGAAGTTTATGCTGTTGAGTCTCCTGGGGTGCCAGCTTGGGCATCTTCACACCATGTCCCCTTTTGTACTGAGACACACATGCAGAGGCCAAAGAATGAAGATGTCTCATGTTAACTGCAGGATTTCAGGCTGAGCTGAGCTTACCAAGACAGGTGGTGAGTGCAGGCGCCCAAGGAATCATACTTGGAAGACAAGATTGAAGGACTCCTGCAGTTCACAAATGCTACTTGGGAACCGGATAGTCAAGTACTGCCAGTTCCTAGGATCAGCTTAAAGTTAATAGAGTGATGGCAGGTGCCCAAACATCTTTGCAATCCTACATTTGCAGAGATGCTTTCATCACAGAGCAGACAAAATAAAATGTCTTTTAAAAACAACACACCCTGCAGGTCTCTGTCCTTGCCACTGAGTATATGAAATTTAAACTAAAAAAAAAATCCTAACAGAAAAAGGGAACGAATTAATATAAATAATGTAATTTGAGAAGCTTGAAAGCAGAAAGAATGTGTGAGACTTTGATGCATTTTTATCCTTTTAAAATAAAACAGATGCTTAGGGGATGTTCAAGAAGGCATCTCAGAAAGGCTGGTGTAAAAATGTTGAAAGAACAGAGAAACTTGCTTTTTTCCAGGAAGACAAACAAGGACATAGTTCTACAGGCCTGAGTTGTAGAAATGAATGTTAGGGAAATGCTATGTTTTGGCATGATCTGAAATTGCAGACTTGGGAATTAATTGAGTGTATGGAGTGCTCCATACATCCATACATCATTATGCTCAGGTTTGAAAAAAGTTTCAGAGGACCTCAAAGGGATTATTTTCAAATCTTCAAGCTTACGTGGGAGATTGCCACCAAGCAAGAGACCCTTTGCTTAAGTGGGCCTTAAGTAATTATTTCATGGGCCCAATCTGCCTGCAGATACTGCTAGTGTTTGTGTCCTTTGCATAAAGTCCTATTTTCCCCAGGGGTCTGTAAGTCCATAGTAATACATCCTTGATTTCTATGGAAAGCAGTGTTAAAACCCCTACATCTTAGGAAAAGGAGACGGGGGCTAACTTAAGCACTTCAGGTCTGTTATCTGTCTTTTTAAAAATATTTTTTATTTCTTTTCTTTTTTTTTTTCCAGAGTGTGGGTGGCCTCAGTCAAAATCAGTCCCATATTCTTTTCATAAGTCTTTGTGCTTATCCAGATGAATACCCATTCATTTAAGAACATAATTATATTAATATAAGAGCACTGTTTCTGTAGGTGTGATTACTTCCTAAAGAAGCTGCAGTAGGATTGTACAAAGGCAATCTTTGGCAATTCACAGGAGGCAGTGGCTTTTTAGGCTTTGGCAGATTCATTTGAAATGCCCTTATGGTGTAGGTATCATTGTTATTTTAATGAGGTGGCATTGGAGATATGAAAGAAAACCAATGTTTTACCCACAATCACTCAGCAAGTCTCATCCTTTCTCACTTACTGGTGATGCCACAAGACTGCACTGCTGATACCCAAACTAACTCTCATTTTCACCACTAATGATAAGCAAGAGGGTTTCCTGGAGTCAGGCTTCAGGCAAAATTTGAAGCAAGCTTTGAGCTGATTCTTCTGTGAGACATGATCCGCAGGCAAATGACACGACCAGAATGAGAAGGGATGTGATCTACCACAGGACTGTAAGGATAGTAGCTTACAGTTTGTCTGTTCAAGAATGTTTACTGAATTTCATGTCAATGTAAGAGCAAAATGCTGTCCCCTTTAACATTATATTTCACTAAAGAAGAAGCAAGACAAGAAGTGATACCAGAAATTCCTCTGAAAAGAAGCTATTTATTTCCCTGTGGATGCAAATCCATTCTGTCTCTCCCTGTTTCCCCTTCAAATGCACTTGTGTGAGTCCCATCTATGCACCAGGCAAGGAGATCAAGATCTGGCTCCACAGGGATGCTTTGTACTGTCCTGAAAGCAAAACTTAATCCAGGGAGAGGATAATGCACTGTTGAGTTACTGGCTCCTTCAACTCCATCCTTGTCTTGGACAAACTTCCTCTCATCTCCAAAGAGTTATCTGAGTACAGATTTCAGTATCCTCCTCCCTAGAGTTTATTATGAATTTATTGAAAAAAAAAATTAAATCCCTTCAGCTATGAAAATTACCCTCATTTGTCTATAAATAGGCTTAACCTCTTAAACTGTGTCAGATGCTGCAGATTCACCAATTTGATATAGATCTTCAGATCTTCTCTGCTCCTACAGCTCCAGGGCAAATGACTCATGCTGTTTGCAAGTGCCATATCCCACTGAGCCTGGCAGCATCAGTGTGTCTGAAGGTTTCTACTAAAACCTGGGCAGGGATTTTCTCCTGATCAAGCTGAGCTCACCAACATACTGCAGCCACAAATCAGTATGTTGTACTTACATGAAAATCCATGTATTTGCAGTAGTCCAGACACAAATAAGTAGAGGAAAATGTGTTCTAGAGTCAAATAAATATGATAAAGGCAAAATCCTATTGATCCATGTAATCATTTCCCCAGTTGCCTTTCCCTTCCCCAGTGGCAGTCCGAGGAAGATTAGTCTGCACTACCTATTATCTTACCTTTGAAATTGCTTTGGAAATATGAAAGGGAAATGTCGAAGTATTTTCAGACATCGTAAATGGCTATTATATCTTGTTCCTGGAAATCAGAGTTCCCTGAGCTTTCTGAATGTTGTGTCCTTACTCAGTAAATCATTTGTTTTCAGAAGGGATCCAATTTCTCAGGTAGGTGCCCATTCCTAGAACCCAACTCTTCTGCTAGCTTTTCTGGGGAAGGGAAAAATCTTGACATGGAAAATTAGGGTAAAAAACTCTTCTCCTAGGTGAAGGATAATGGTTCCCTTCTGGCTTTGAGGCACCTTGGGATAGAAGAGGTTTGTGCAGCCAGTTTTGCCCAAGTTTCCAGAAAGTCCTGGGCCTTGACACTTGTTTGATCACATTTGTGTGCTGATGTGTGGACAAGGGAGACACAGAAAATATCTGAATTTTATTCTATTTTTATTTTATTTTATTTTATTTTATTTTATTTTATTTTATTTTATTTTATTTTATTTTATTTTATTTTATTTTATTTTATTTTATTTTATTTTATTTTATTTTATTTTATTTTATTTCTACTTCAGTTATCCAGGTTATGGCATAAGGTGTTGCTCTTGCCTAATGAATGAGCTGGATGCTTTGAAAGTCCAGCTGATGATGCTCTGAGGGCCATCTGTGTCCTCAGCTCCCCATTTGTCATAAGCTCTTTGGAGTGAAGACCTGTGTATTTTACGTTGCCACCACAAATAACAGACTGTCAGGTTGATATCCGTGATTGACTGTGCATGTCACATTTCATGCCATAAAAAACATATGCTCAAGGTTGGAAGGGTGAACATACTTTTGGCTTCCCTGCCATTTGTAGTTCAGTTTGCCTGCAACCCTTCTTTCATTGTGTGTTGCTACTTCTCCCCTGAAAAAATTTCCAGAGCCCCCTGGAAGAAGAAACAGGCTCTGTTTACTGGTATTTGTTCCAAGTTATTATGAGAGACAACTCTTGTAGGCTCTAAACAGGATCTCTCAGCCAGAAGCCTTCAGTCAGAACCTACCAAGCCCAAAGACTTCCTTTGTTTAAAAAGGTCTGAATTAGCCATTAAATACCACAGCACCTTGAAGAACTTCCACAGAACCTCTCTGCTTTCCTCCTTGGTCAAGCTTTGAGCTGGCACTCAGTTAAATTGCTGGGAGCCTTCTCCGTTGGATGCCATGGATCATGTGCACACTCCACACTGTGAATTAATGGGTAATTCAGCTGCACTTCCACTGTGAGGGAGTGCCAGGGCTGAAATGTGGCCTGAAGCACATTGAGGCACTGTTGACACAGCCTGGGTGATGAGGAGCCTTCCCATGTTTCTGCACAGGATGAACCCAGGGTCAATAGGATGGGGAGGAATCATCCCCTGCCATCTGCTTCCTCTCTGGCAAACCTCAGTGCGTGGCAGGAGTGTCCTCCTGTGGCTCATCCCTCTGTGTGTCTCCAAGAGATGCAGCCCTGACAGGTGGCTGGGGGCAATAGTTGTGTATGCCCTGACACCCTGGCTTCCCATTTCACATTTGCTGATGGTCCTCATGCCAGAGGCCAAGTTTACTTGACATAGGCCATATTCTGCAGTGCTCAGGCTGTCTCTAAGATCCTACCCAGGGAACAGATAAACAGAACAATGTTTGAGCCTCTGGCTCACTTTAATGTCATTTTCAGGGAAATATATGTGTCATAACAACACAAAGCAGGCATAGTTCCTTTGCTTTCAATCTGCCTGGTGCCAGGGTCCACGTCATTTCAGCATTGAAACAGATCCAGCAAGTTCATGGTAATTTTGCTCTCTGAAGAAGTGCCTCTTTTTCCCCTTGGTCTGTACTTGTCTCTTGTCTTCCAGCAGTGTTCCTTACCCCTGTCAGGGAATGTCACGTACTGTTATGTTAACATCTAATTTTCACTGCAAACCCTAGGGAATTGGGTCCTTATCTCCACATACCATGCACATCAAAATAGTTTAATCAAGCCTATTAATTCCAGGGCTTGCTGCTGATCTGGATAAAACACTGCCCTTTCCCAGCACTGAAGCTTTGTAGCCAAGTTTCACATTGCAGCACTCTCCATTAAGTTTGTTCTCTGCTCCTTGGGGCTGAACACATTTCCCTACAGTCCCCCAGGTCTTACAGAGAGGTGCCATGGTCCTGCTCTAACCCTCAGACTGATTTTCCAGACCAGAAGCATCCCACCAGTTTGAAAATTTGGGCTTGAGAGTCCCTGGTGTCACTTCCTGGTGCTCTGGGCAGTCATTACTACATCCAAATGTTGGTTCAGGGGAACTGCAGAGCCTGGGAAGGTATCTGAAAGCAGAGAAAAAACCCAGCAATGTGCCAAGACCAGGGAAAAACTCAGGGCAGGTCATCACAGAGGTGGCACTGGGGACTGAGGAAGCAGAGTCTTTGTCCTTGTCCCAGCACACCTGCTTTAGGGAGGGTGGTGCGACAAGGTTTATTCATCAGAAGGCACGGCCTGGTCAAGAAACAAACTTCTTTGAGAGTTAGACTCTCAAATGTGAAGATTAGATATACGAGGATGGTTACAAGCATCTTCTGATCAGATGAAGAGGTGGACCAGATTATTCCACCTTTTCCCACCTCCTGCAGCATTTTGCCTCATGGCTCACCCTTAAGTCTTAAACCAGAAGCCTCCAACAGCTGTGGGGATGCCTTGTGATTAAAGCAGCCACGAGACCTGTGCCTATTGGCCCAGGACTGCTCGAGATGTGCTGCTGCTTGCTTTTCTGGGAAATGGCTCTTGCAACATGAAAGAATTGCAGGCAAACAAAGAGCCCTGGGGAGAGAAGTGACAGGCAGCAGCTGGAGCCAGTGGGTGACTTGCCGAGTGACAGAGCAGTTGGGCTCCTCACTCCTGCTACTATTTTGGAAACATCAATAAACAGAAGAGGCCAGATCAATCTCTCAGGGCTCCACACAAACTCTGAGGAGCCCTGTGGACATTGGTGGCACCAGCAGCCTGAGACACCAGTTTGTCCATATGAACTCTGCTTCATTTGGACTGTGGGCAAACTCTGTGAGATTTAGTCACTGAAAATATCATTAGCAGTTCACTAATTAGCAGGTCTCAGCTCCTTTGCTGGGGCAACTTGCACTGAGGAATTCATGCTCATTGTGCCATGGAGAATATGACTTCAACTTCTGCGGGGGAGCTTTCAAGCAGCTGGAAAAAAGTATGGATGTTTATATTTTTAAAAAGGGATTGTTTTTGCTGCTGTCAATTATTAATGGCTCTCAGGTCAGGCTAAGGAACAATGCCAGGGATAAATTACCCTGTACTCTATTCATATATCCTCTACCCAATTGTTTCCTTCTCAGCTAGAGGATTCACCTCACAATGAACTCCTTGGCATTTGGAAAAAGAGGACTGACAAAGGAATGAACTTGATGTGCCCATTTATTTATGCATTGACATCTTTCCTACTTTGTCAGGTGTGTTTAATCAAAAAGAAGCAGGAAATGCATTATAATTATAAACATATTACTGCAGAAGAAAAAGGCTTCCCTTGGAAAGGACTGCATTGTTTGATAAACGGTTACAGTGAAAAAACACAGGCTTAACCTACGACTCTTTGCTGAGATCAAAGCAAAGCTGCTGCCACAGGCTGCCTGTGCAGCAGGACTCAGCTCTGGCTTTGCAGCAAGGCAAGGGGAAGAAAGTTGAAAAGAAAATACAGTCTCCTCCCTCCGTTTTCTTTTTTTGCCTAAAGCTTTTCCTTAGTATTAAAAGAAAAAGGACACAAACATGAAATATTTGCTGTTAAAATTAATAGAATTAATGATGAACCCAGCTGAGAACACAATAATTAGGGCCATGTCCAAAGCCCCTTGTTGAAGCCATGGAGAGACATTGTTTTCAACAGGTCCTGACTTGGGATCTGGATGACCCAAAGCAAAGATGGAGTTAGGGAATAACCCTGGTTGATTCTGGATGTCCTGCAGCCTTTCCATGTGACCTTGCCCAAACTTGCAAGCATTCCTTAACTGCGAGGACAGCTGAACCCCAGTCAGTATTGTGCTGCTGCTGTGAAAAGCAAAATCCTCCTGGGCTCTGAGACCAGGAATGTTGTAGGTAAGATGCAGAAAGGGTTTATTGCCCTCTCATCACTGCAAGGCTGAGCCATGGCCCTGCACTTAAATAAATAAAAAACCATCATCAGACAAACTGAAAATGGTCCAGAGGAGAGCAAAAATGATCAGAGGTCTAGAAAACATGACTTATGAGGAAAGATTGAAAGGGCTGGGTTTGTTTAGTCTACAGGCTTTGAAACATCCTAATAAACTTTAAAGATGTAAAAAATAAATGGTATCTAAAAGGTAATTGACTGCCCTTTAACTCTGTGGCAGAAGGTACAGCAAAGAAGATAGATAGTATTAAAAGCTCTGAGGCCAATAATACCTCCAGCATGTTACTTGGGGAGGGATCAGAGCATCTCTCATGAGAGATTTTCAGTGTTTTAGGCAAGCACCATGAGGGACTGGGCCACTCACTGGGCCATGGAACAGATTGGTTTCAGCCATGTCATCCTACGGTTTCCATGATCTTGTGACTGTGTCAGGACACCTGAGAATAAGGCCTTGGAGGTGATGAGCTTTTAGTGCAGTGGATTTTTTCAAATCAGGGGATTTGAAAAAACTGTGGCAGGAGCTCAACCCTCCTAGAAGATGATCGTCAATCAACAAATATTTTTAAAAAGCCTCTTTGCCACGTCTTCCATGGTTATTAAATGAAGAACAACAAATTCCTAAGTTTTCATTGGGCCATCATTGTATTTGTGAAGTACCTTGCTACTCTCCCATGGGGGATTCCCTTCTAGGTGAGTACTCAAATGCTTGAATGTTTAGATGATGAGACCTCTGAAAAACCATGTAAAAGTGTCTCACGTAGTGACAACCTTGCAGATCCTGCTCTGAAAAGTCCCCTCCTGACAATGGAGAAAGAGGTACCTTTGGCCAGCCCTTGCCAGGAGTGCTTTTACAACTGTAAAGCAGTGAGGATGGTGTTAGGTCCTGGCCTAGGTAGGCCAGGGTCAGCACCTGATTAGAAAGGCAACATCCCTCCCCCCCATAGTGCCCACCCAAAGCAGAGCATCCCATCCTGTAGCTGCATGTGCTGCTCCCTACCCGTAACTGAGTGACTTTGCCATCCCTCGTATGTCTTGGAAAGGCTCAGCATTGTTTTCTGATTTTAACCCTTCTTCTTCAAAGGGCCCCAAAAGCTTTGTCAGAGTTTGCATAAAAACTGACCACAAGACAAAAGCCTATTAGAAACCAGGTTTTGAATTTAACACACAGAAAACCCAAATTCCTTGAATTACAGGCATGAGGTGAGAAGTTTGTGAAGGGAAGAAGCACAGGGTTGCAGCCAGAGCAGAGCTGGCCATAGCCCTTGGCATTTCCAAGGACTTGGGGGTGAAGTGAAGGCTCCCCAAGAGTTAGGGGAAAGATGCTGTGCTCAATCCTGCCACGAACCTGCCTCTTTTTTGCACTCCCCAATTCCTGCCCAGCTGTGCAAGGTACTGCTTGGTTCCACATGAACACAGAGGAAATCACTAGTTACATGATACGGGAATTAAAAAAAAAAAATGTTTGCTTCTAAGCATAAACCAGTGACTGTGGCAGTGGTCTGAAAACATGGGATGATGGCCCCAAGTCAATTTTTTTTCCCTCAGTTTTGGGTACAGTCACGAGCCTGGCAGGAATCCGTGTCAGCTAAAATGCATGGCAGTCACTGACATCTCATGGAGTTTGGAGCTCAGTGGGGTCACAACAGGAAGGAGTTTGGGAAGGCAGCACTGCAGGGTTAGGAATAAACATCTCCCTGGGGCAGACTTTCCATAATTGGCCATGACAAGGCTTCTTTCTCCAGAGAGCTGGAGCTGGTCTGTGAGGGAGCAGGATGAATCATTGCTCCAGCTCAATTTGGCAAGAGCCATGATTTAGTTCTGCTTTGCACAGGGAGGAGATGATGATATAGACTGAAAGACAGAAGAGAAATCTAGCCAAAGACTTCTGAGCTGGGAGAGGAGTTTGAGTTCCCACTCATTTTTTGCAGGTTTACTCAGATCCTTAGAAGGAAACCTTGGCAATACCCACTGGTGCAAAAACAATTCCCTTTATCAACAAAGGGAGGGAACAATGGGGACTCCTGAACACAAAGCTCATGCAAACAATAATAGCCCTTTTATTTTGCATTGTTAAACCAGCAGTTGATACAAAATGCATCCTTTCAGCCCTCTACTTTGTTAACTATTTCTGTCACCCTTCTGCTCAATTTATGGGAGGGGATCTTAGTGACTGGAGCTGGTATTCTGCAATGTGGTGGTGACCACGTGGCTGTGCAGCCTCTTATGAAGAGGAAGGTTGAGCGTGGTTCCCTCATGCCATCCTGTACCCTTTGAAAAGTCCCATTTTCTTTGAAATATGAAGAAAAAGGGGTATTGTTGCTGCCATTCTTTCTCTGGATAGTGGTCATCTGTAAAGCTCCTTGCTATCTCAGCAATCTTACCAAGGCTGGTGACCTAACAGCAGTTCACAGCCTGTTCAGTGTCTGATGATTAATCCCCTCCCTCTAAAAGTATGCACTTAGTGGCAGAACCCCATGAAAATATTGGTGGAGACAGAGCTGTTTTGCCAAGTGGCAGATTTAGACTTGCTCTTCTTGGAAAGCTGGCTTCCTGTCACTGGCTTTGTCTCATGGGCTTTTTTCCAGTGGTTTGGAGAGAGGAGAAGGGAAAAAGAAATTGTTCCTCCCAAATACCTCTTCTCTTTTACATCCCCTTTCCTTCATGTGTCCTCTCTGCTATTCTATATTTCAGGAACTCCATCAGCCAAAGTCATCCTAACTAACCCCACTGCTATTCCCCATGCAAAAGGAGAAGGAAGATCCCTGCAAAATAATATCCCTTGAAAAAGAAGACGCAGATGATCTTAATTTCCATCCCGTCTTCTCCTGCTCCTTCAGAGGGCAGGCAGATGGAAGAAAAATCTTCCCTGCACTGCTGAAGAGTGTTAGCTCAGAAAAGTCAAATCTGCATCTTGTTGCAATATGAGAGTTTAGATCAAAACATCAGTCTTTTGTCAATTTCTACTTTGCTGTTAGGAACATTAAAATTTTATTTCTTACGAGCTCACTACCACAGAAAACTCAGGCAGCTGCTCCTGGACTGGCTACAAGACTGGAGCTCAGGGCTTCCTACTCCAAACATTGCCACCACTGGAAATGGAAAGCTTGGTCAGCACTGAGCAGCAAAGAGCTGTGGCAGGCAGCTGAGTCTGCATGGCAGCCTAGATCTTTCTTTTCCTGGAGACACCAGCATCCCTGTTTACTTTAAAACTCTGTACAAGCACATATCCCACACTGGGTTCTTACCCAGCGTCTTTTTCCTGTTTCCTCTTGAGATACTTGGTAAGGCCTCCAGACTGGACTCAGCAGCACCACGTGCAGTATCAGCCAGGTGAACACAGTGTGAGCACAAAGCCCATGGCCTTTCTGGCACAGGGTCTGGGAAGGATTAACACTGCTGGTGCCTTCAAGGTCAGGACTTTTTGTGACGCCATGAAGATTCCCCATGTGCTCTCTGCAGAGGGAGGTGAGTCTTTTCTGGGAAGAAAAGCACAAAATATCAAGGAAGTATCAAAAGTCATTTAGAGAAGGTTAGAACAGGGGACACATTGGAGTGTAAGGCACCCATGGTCAAAGAGTTTGTGTGGCAGTTTTCCCTCTGATGTCCATGTGTCAGTCTCTGGATCATAGCAGTCCAAGGAATCCAGGTCCTTGATGGCATTGTCTGAGGTGAGACATCGTCCTCCTGTCACATACAGCTTGTTCTTGATGACAGTGGCCCCATGATGCATTCGTCTGTCCTTCATGTCTGCACATTTAACAAACTTGTTGCCTTTTGTATCATAAGCAATTATCCTCCGGGTGTATCCTGAATGCAAAGCCAGAGATGGAAGAGATAGATGGGAATTAAGTGCTTATTGCCAGCAGAAGGAATAATAGTAATAAATTATTTCCTGCTGATCTTCAATAAAACCTATTATAGCAGTATATAATTTGGCAGAATTAAGGTATCTAAACTAGGAAGGGATGATGCGGCACAGGAATGCCTGTCCTGTCTGTCCTCATCCTGTCTCATAGCACCTTGGCAGGCAAGGCTTGATGAGCACCACAAAGCCCATCAGATCAGGCAACCAACCTGTCAAACGTAGTTGGAGCTTCCATTTAACTGCACATGCCTTCAAACATCCAAAAATATTTCTTTTTACCAAACAGACTCCTAGAGCTTCACTTAGAAATACAGAAACATGCCATGGGCCTCATGGGATTGGAGTTGTAGCTGTCTGCTGACTGGAGCTGGATATGCAAAAGCATGATGCCATCAGTTCCCACTCCACTCCTAAAGCCCTCCACACCACATCTGTGCTGGCCACCATGCCAGTGACTCAGGGGACAGCTCTTCTTCTGAGGGGTGATATAACCTTGTAGCAGCTGAGAGGTCAGGGCTGGTAAAAGGGCTATTGCCCTGGAGCAGTGGAGGTGTGGAAGCTTGTACCCAACAGTACCTTGCCCACGTAGAAAAACATGAGTATGATCTGAAGTGAGGGCAATCTGCCACACAGGAGCCTGATAGTCTTGGACCTCTTTGGACTCAGCTCTCCCCTCTGCTCACTGCAAAGGGTAGCAGTTGCCTCTCCCTGAGGGGTGACACCATGTTGAAATCCTGCACAGTTTGGGTTCAATCCTCTGCTTTGCTAAAGACACTATGTGTCTCATTTTCCCTTAAATAATTCAACACATGCTTCCTCCTTGCAGTCTGTGGTCAGGAAAGAGACATTAAGGGCTGTAGAGGGCCAAATTATCAATGATATGATACACCCAACTGGCATGGGCATGGTCCTCAAGTAGAAAAAGACACTGAGAAGTTTCCTCTTTCCAAGTGTTTCACTATCCTTTTGGCATATTTCACAATTATCCTCAGGAGGCAGCTAAAAGACCAACCAACACCTCATAGACCTATAGCCCACCCATCCTGTCAAGCTGTCCACAGCCCTGTGGTAACTGGGCTTTCTGTTCTTCCAAGAGGAGCAGCCAGGGAGGACCAGGCTGCGAGTCAGCAGGGGAGGTGCAGCACCCCATGCCCTTGGCTTCCTCCTTTCTGCAGAGCAGTAACTTGCAGTGGCTTTTCCTCAGTTTCCTCCACCCAGGTCCTGCTACTTGGAGTAAGAAAGTGCCTCATGGAGAACTTATCTCCACTTCAATCGCCATGAGATGCCATAAGAGAAATGTATGGAGGGTGGACACAGTCCTCCTTTCCTTCCCAAGAACCAGGTGCTTTTTGAGGGAGCACCCCAAACAGAAGGCTGCGAAAACCCACAGGATCTGGGAAGGGGGAGGGAAATGCAAGGTGAAACAGACCCTTACCACCTACGATGATAATCTGGTCTCCAAGCACAACAGCTGGTGCACAGACATTCTTCACTACTCTGGTCTCCATACGAAACCACATATTCCTGGAGACATGGTAAACCTGACAAAAAAATACAGATACTCACACAGCTGTTTATGTTTCATTTTAACTGACATCTATAACTGCAGAGGAAATTCTGGGTTTTATTTTGCCTGAATAAATACAATCCTCTGGCTCAAACTGCTGGAAATCTAAAAATGTACCCACTTTTTTTTTCCCTAGTATGTCCCCTTGGAAAGCATTCTGGATCCCCAAGATTGTCTGCTCAGGAGATGCTACCACAAGCACTAAAGCACTGTATCTGCCACATGCAAGTTTCTTGGCTGTAAATCTTTGCATGGCCATTAAATCACTTTAACTAGTTCTCCCAAAGGGCAAGCTGATTCATTTAATTTCCCAGTTATTCTGTGTATTCCTTATTAGCCCTAGCAATTTCCTGGGCAAACAAACCTCAGCTTCACCTAGCTCTGCTGGCAGCCCCCGTGTTTGCCCAGCTGCTATATTTATGCTGGCGACTGGTATGTACTCAGACTGGCAAAGGGACTTAGGGTGGTATCTAAGACATCAATTTATGTGAGAAAAAGAGCTGTTGCCAGATGAAGATCATTCAATCATCTACATCTGGGTGATGCAAACTTTTATGTCATGTTGTCTGCTTCTTAATATAGCGAATACCACCAGGGCATCTCCCCATTAACTGGTAAATACATTTCCTTCCCCCTGATAATGAAGTACCGTTATAACCATAAAGCATTGCTCATGTCCTGGTTGCTATCTTAGCCTTAGTGATCCCTCTTAGTTAAAGCACCTCAAACAGTGAAAGACACTCATGGGAAAAGAAACATTACGATGCTGCTAAAGCATCAAATCAGATAAGAAAATATTTTATGTATTTTTTCCTCCTAATAGTGTGTAATGGCTGAAAGCAGGCAGAGAGCCAACAACATGTGGCAGGAGCCACATTTTTAACACAACTGTTTATACAAAATGACTGTCAGTTTAAGTTCTGGCCCTTTGATGGGTGAGTATCTAATCGCTCTAATGATGGCGAGTGTTTGCGTTTGCTGCGAGCGAGCAGGTGTGGCTGAGACCCCAGCTCTGCACCAAGTGGTGAACCCTGATTTTGGTGAGATTGGCTCCAGGCATGAAGCCAGGCAGGGGGAGCTGCTTCTGCCTGCCAGGACAGCACCTGCAGCATCTCTGGCCCTGGAGCCCACAGGTGGCACAGCTGACTGACACCCAAAGCAGTGCCTCGGGGCTGCTGCCTGAAAAACATTCAGAAAGGGAAAATGCAAGACCTGCAATGCTCCTTGAGGCCATGGATCCTGCCTCTTGCTGCAATACACAATGCAGATTTTGAGTGGTTTGATTTCCTCATGAAACTGATGGACTGCTGAATACTTTAGAAGAAGTTGCCTACAGCAAGCAGGACTGAGCATTACCTGGATAAGGCGAACAGGGTTTTGCATAATATCTTCTCCCCCAAAGAGGTAAACCCTCTGATCTTTGGCAGCAACAGCGGGGTGAAGGACGGCAACAGGCATGTTTGCCATGCTCTCACAGGTGTTGTAGACACTATCATATCTTTCCACAGAATTCAGGATTTCCTGGTTTTCACCAATTCCACCAAATGATAAAATATAATTTTTATATGCCAGGCTTCTGTGCGAGTAACGTGGTACTAGCATGTGCTCAATCAACCTCCACTGATTGAGTTTGAGGGAGTAAATGTAAATATTACCACTGACCATGCTTTTCTTATTGCTAACAGGCATCCCTCCGAGCACAAAAATATTGCTGTGTAAACTCACTGCAGAGGCTTTGTACAGACGCATGGGAAGTTTGGCCAGGCTCAGCCATTGGTTTGTCTTGTCATCATATAGCAGGACATCCCTGGTTGTCTGCTGGCTGTCCTTCCTGCCACCAATGATGATGAGGAACTCTTGGTTGGAGTACCTGCGAGGAACATACAGCATGGGTTTGATGTCAGGTGTGTTGGTGCTGTACAAGGAAAACATCTGTCTCCGGGCTGACTCCAGGATGCTCCTGCAAGTGGGTGAGGACTGAACAAGTGAGTCATTAGCAATGAAATGGAAGAGGAAAGTTGGATGGACGTACTGAAGCCGGACCTTCTTGAACAACTCTTGGATGTAGCCTTGTCGTGCCTTGAGGTCATGCCGGATCCAAACCATCAGTGCCTCAAAGACCTGCTCCTCCTCCCCACAGAGTTCATCATCCCCAAGGTAATCGATGAGCTCTGTGGGACCGAGGTCCTTCAGGTCCTCAGAAGAGGCCACCACAGGAAAGCATTTCAAAGCCATAGCCTTGGCTTTCTTATTCAGGCTTTGGCAGTTCAAGACTTTTGCCAGTCTGATCATGCTCAGACAGTTGTCAGGAGTCAGCTTGTCTTGGAGGTAGGTAGAGCAGGCCTCAAACAGCTTAGTGTACTGCAGCATGGATGCAGTCTCCAAGAGGCACAAGGCATTCTCAGTGGATATTAGAATCTCCCCAGTGTAAACATAAAGGATAATCTGATCCAAAATATCGGCGTTGATGCCCTTCAGAATGACTTTAGGCTGGTGACTCTCCCTGAAGTTGTTACAGAACATTGCCTTGAAGTATGGACTGCTGGAAGCCAGCACATTTCGGTGGCAGGGGATTTCAAACCCCCCGGAGCAGAGGGTAACATCAGTCAGCATCCTGCTCTGCCGCAGAGCATTCAGCTGCCTCAGCAGTTCAGAGGAGAAATCCTGGTCTTTGAAGAGAAACTCCTCAGTAGATCCCTCTTCCATAGCAAAATAGAAGAGAGACGAATTCTGGACTTGGCAGGAAAAAACCTCAAATTCTTAGCAGCTTTTATTGAAATATCCAGCTCCAAGGGAACAAATCGGGACTTTGATGTTCCTGTAAATATCCATTCACTATTACACATAAAAATGGAACATGGTTTAAGCACAGTGGGAAAATAATAAAGAAGCCAAAAGGTCACTAAGACCCTTTAAAATTTTCATAAAATTATCAGATAGATTGCAACTCTGAGGTCAGCACTGCCTGTGTCCTTGGCAAGAAGCAAAAGCACTGAAGTTATCTCACTGATTTTGGATTAAAGCTGGACGGCTGAAGCAATTGGTTTGTCCATTTTAATCATGTTGAATAAACGCACTTAGACATTTATTCACTATTTTAAAGTATTAGCAGTTTAGTAGCTTGTGCCTCTTTCCTCTAGAGTTAGTCACTCCCAAAGAATGCAAATCTGGCAGAGCTGAACTCTGCAGCAGGGCGAACGGAACCCTAGAGACTGGGAATCTGCATTAAAAGTTATTTATTAACTCTGTTTAGCTGTGGTTTTTTTATGTTAATCAGACACACAATGACTAAATTAAGTGCCAGGCAGAACAATATGATGAGTATACACGGTCATGGCTTAACTGCTCAGCCTGCAGTGGAACCGAAGGGTAGAAACGTTTACCTTCTGCTGTCCTTCACTGCATGCACTTACTCTCTGTCGTTTATTCTCTGCTGAGTTTTTCCATAGCTAGAGCCTGGACAAAACCCTATAAACCCGCGGGAGGTTTCTTTCAGCAGGCAGGTGATTCATAGAGGGAGGTTTCTGGCCGTGTTTGTGCAGTCGGTGCTGCCGCTGCGGGGCTGCGCGCAGGAGCGCCGGGCGCGGAGCATTGTGTACATTCCAGCGCTAAGAATAGGCGCACACGGCTCCGCGCTCTTATCGCATGTGACGCCGCCGCTGCCTTTTGCAATGACCTGCGCTGGTTCTGAGCATGCCCGAGTGGTGTTTTTCTGGCAAATGTTTACATATAATAAATAGACACGGAGAGGAAAGTTCACTTATAAAAGTCCTGGCTGTCCGTTTGGAAACAGCGGCAGGACGCTGTCCTAAAGTGCCTGGGAACTCTAGAAGCCTGTAAACAGTCTGCAATGCCTCGCACTACGCTGGCACCGGCGTTTCATGCAGAAAGCCGGAGAGAGAAGGGCTTCGAGGGACCCTGGTGGGATGGACCTTGTCTCCACCTTATGGAGAGATCTGAGGAGCACCAGCCTGTTGCAGTGTGGTGGGAGATGCTGGTGCACTGGGACCCCTGCATCCACTGCTCCAAGCTGGGCAGGGAAAGCCCAGCTACCTTCGCCAAGCAGAAAGTGAAATTCACTCTTGGAGCAGTTTATATTTATGATGCTGCTTGATATTTCACATGGATTATATCAGGTTGTGGCCTTTTCCAGGGACCTCAGCTCTCTGAAACCCCTAGCAAAGAACTTCTCAATCAGATGGCTTGAGGAAGCTCAGTGTTACAGGTGGAACGACTAGAGAAGGTTGCTGCAGTGAGTAGCAAACTGGAAACCAAATTTCCAGAGTGGCAATTCCCAGGGTAACACAGAGCTCCCCAGGGATCACACCTCGATGGGGTCCCTGATTGCAGATGCCTGCACATGAAAAAGGTGTCCAAGCTCCTTTTGTAGCCAATGAGGTCTAATCAATACAACTGAGTCTGCCAAGTAATTCAGGTCACCAGTAAGTGCAACCTGTATTTGGGCAGGTGAACAGTCCCCCAGGCACTGCTGGGTGTCCACAGGTGCTCAGCTGTGTCATTCACATCTAGGTGCCCATATTTAACACTCCCATGCTAGGCATCTATGATGATAAGCCTAAATCCATCCTCAGGACTGGGATCACTCAAACACTTTGTGCCAGTGAAGGATCCTCCAGAACCCCAGCTGGACCCCTGTTGGGATCTTCAGCAGGTCCAGTGTGATGTGTCCCAGCTCTATACCAAGTTCCTGGGTGTTTCAAAAAAAATAGAATTGGCTGCCCTTGCCTGAGTAGCTGGACTGGGCTCCTCATATCTGCTGAGATTTCTCTGTTCTAGAGTGGGTCGAATCCAAAATGTAGTTTCCAAGCATCCCTACAACAGGGAAACACAAGGTTAAATCAAAAGTCCTTCTCATATTTTCAAAGCCAAAGCTCGCGGTGAGTCATGTCTGCATTAAGTCACAGTGAGGCAGATGAGAAAAATCTGGGAGCCACAGTGCCCTGATGTCAACTCCCGTGCCTTGCTGGTGTTTGCAGCCCTCCATCTGCCCCTGCCCCTGTGTCCATGGTGCAGCAGATCAGAGGGATGTGGGCGGCCTGTTCCTCCAAAAAAGGCAGCTTTGCATCATGGGCATGCTGTACATGGCCTTTCTGAAAGGCTTTTCAGTGTAACCATGTGGTGAAATGCCTGAAGGCCCAGACCCATGTTAACCAGGGTGGAGTCAGGCTGGCAGAGCTTTTTGGAGGCTGCCCACAAATCTGTGAGTGTGTGCACATGAGTGTATGAGGCGAGGTAAGGGAGGGGAAGAGCAGGAGCCACTGGACTTGACTCTTACAGATGAGTCACCCTGAGGGTAAACATGGCAATCTACAGCCTTTCCCCTCTTTTAAAGTAAAGAAATGACCTGAGAATGATGTTGGGGTTCTGGGGAAAATGTACCCTCCCTCCCTACTCCCTGCTGCTGCTGCCTCACCAGCCGGACATGATCTTGCTATAAATATTTAGAGTGGCATTAAAAATCCAGAGGAGAATTTCTCTCTCTCCTTGTCCAGGGAACATTAGCTACCCAAACAAAACGCCCTCTCGCTTTCTTTCTTGCTCTGTATGTATATGCTCTTGTTGCAGTCCATTCTGATGATTGATTTAGCTTTATAACTCCTTGTTGCCTCTTTAGTTCTGCCTCTTCCTGGCAGTGGCTGAGGATTATTCTTTTAACCCTTAAGCTATTTATTTTCATTAATGACACTGGTTTGTGGGGTTGGGGAAGACTAGGTGGGATTTTCTTCTGCTTCAGATACTGATAAATGTGGCATTTATTTAGAAGATCACAGGCTTGATGGCTTTGCACAATTACACAAATTCCTGCTAGCCCAGAGTACAGAGTGTGCTGTTTAAACAGCTTATTGCTTTGGGGAGGTTGGTGTTGCTCCTTGCTGAATGCCCACACAGGTCCCTGCCAATTTGGGACCAGGGCTTCTGAGCAATGAAACTCCTGCTGCTTGCTTTACAATTCTCTTCATATTTTTCCCAGAGATTATGGCTTCACACACATCTACAACCAAGTGGGCACATCAGCACTACTTAGTTAGGATTTTCTTTGTAAACAGACTAGAAATCACTTTTCATGCCAAAGACAATATGATCTGTATGGCCCCCACTGTATGAGGGGGGGAAGGGAGGTGGGGCATGAGCCCTGCTGAGAGGGTAGAGCTGTTTTTGCTGTGGGACAGTCTAAATTATCAGATAAAATCTGTTTCTAAATGAGTTCTTGAGGCAGGTTTTCTAGGGAGGTATGCAACTGACAGAACCCGACCTGAGTGGTCTTTTTTGGGGAAGACAAAATACTGCATTACCATGTGAGTGAGATCTTGCACAGATAATGGTCTTGTCTGAATACCATGAGCAAATGGGAAAGTGGGCTCATTCACAGGGTATGTGACCCAGCAGCACCATGGGATGTGATGCTGCAAGTGCCCCATAGTCCTTGATGGGCTGGAGCCATTGGAGGCTGTTAAAAAGTGTGACCCTCTATAATTGCTGCTGCACAAACTCCATCTGTGGCCAATTTCTGCAAAATATAAGCATCTTCCAAAGAATAAACATATCATTGTAATGCTATATACTTACCCTGCTCCTTTTGCTCTTTCTCCTTAAGTATTTGGCATTCTTCAGGTTTGGAATTGTGGTGATTGAACCTTTGATCTGACCCAGAGCAGCTCTTATGTTTTAATGCAATGGGATGATGAAATGTCATGCACTAAGCAACAGAGCGGAAAAAAAGCTGTAATCTGACCAGGCAGCAGACAGGTGCACAGAGATCAGTGATGTCAGACAACTTCTAAAACTCATATACTGATCCTATTACAATTCAGGTGAAAATGAACAAATATGGATAAAGAAAAAGGATTGCTTAAGATAGAGACTCCACTGAGCTTATTCCGTGTTATGTGCGCTGACTCAATGACTACCAGCCCCCATGGTAATCAAGAGACAGATCATCCTTTTACCCAAATTTTCAGTTTAAATTGACAGGGGGCAAGAAAAAATATTCCTTATTATGGTCTTAATAAAACTGGGAGAGGGAACAAAACCCAGGATTAACATTCCTCGTTGTATAAAGAGACAGTTCCAGGGTTCATAATTAATCAGATGCCATGGAGGGGACGGGAAGATGCCCCAAGCAGCAGTGGTGGCTGGTTGGGGTGACAGCCCAGCCCAGGCTGGAGAACATTTGGTTGCTCAGGGACTTGTACAGTTGAACTTTTGAAATCTTGAAGAATGCAGATTTCACAGCCTCTCTGGACTACCTGCTTCTGTATGTCTGATAGGAATTTCTTCTGTTGCAATTTGGGAATGCTGTCTCTTGCCCATAGAAAAGTCTGCTAACTTTCTTCTGCTGCTGCTAGTTGCCAGCTGTCTGATCTTCTTTCTATACTTTTAAGGCCAGATATCCTTATGGTCCTTCTCTCTCATTCCTCTGTAACTATTACATTATTAATCTTCTATTTAGCAAGCAAACACGGTTTCCCGGAGTGCTATTGCCACAGCTGCCATTCACATTGTTATGATACTTAATGCTGAACTAAGGCTTATTTTAAGACTGTGGGCTTGGTTCTGATTTTGTAGGCAAGGGCAACAAGCTACATCTATAGATACTGGTCTTGAACCCCTGATCTAAACTTACAGAGACCTGGGGACAAGTTTTACGGCACTGGAGTCACAGAGCAACTTCCCAAGAGTCACAGTTTGCATTGCGTAAAGATAGAGAGATTCAGCATGAAATTCAATAATGACTTTGGCCCAGTATACGTGGGTGTGAAGATGTGTGGGCTCCTGGCTTGGTTTCAGGCCAATCTCTAATTAAAGAGTGAAAGATTAAGATGAAAGCAGTTGCACTCTTCTTTAGTCAGGATGACCTACTAGCGTTAATTAAAACAGTCTTCAGGCAAAAATAAATTTGGCTGCCAAAGTTATGTGCTTCACATTAAATAAGGATGTAGCTGGTTTAAAGAGTGCTGAGCTTCTAGAGGTTTCACAGAAACCACTCATACAGCTTTGGGCACTTTTGCTGGAATATTTTAAAACAAATCCTTTGCCTAAAACAGCTACTTAATGTGTATTTCAGACACCCACCGGCTTTTTCTTCAAACTTCATTGTTTGAGAATGGGTACCTGCCAGCTTATCTTGGTCTGAGCATAGTGTGCTGGAGGATAAAATATCACCCTATCACTGGACACCAAAGTAGATTCTTCATGTATCCTTTCTGTAGTCTCTGGTTACAACAGACCCATGGCAACAACAAGAAGAAGATACTGAGATCCTACATTGCTCTGCTCTTGCTGGGTCTGAACATTAAAATGTCTGTGATAAAGGCATTCAGGATCTGCCCCTGATACTTTTAGGTGGCTAGCAATATTCCCAGAGAAAGATCAGGCCTTTAATGCCAGAACATCCTACTACACCTGGGTGAGACACCAATTATTGTTTTTAAAAGCCACACATCCTTCCCATCTCCCATTTATACTGCCCCATATTATAACTAGATGGCCAGATGCCACTGCTGTGACATTGATCCAAGAGGGGAGAAACAGGTCCAGGGCTTCAGAAATACTGTTTTCAGTGGGGATTTGATACCATCAGTCATCATAGCTCAGAGGGGCTGAAAGACCCTTCCTCATTCAGAGTGGTTGTGCACTCAAGAGGCAGAAGGGGCCAGAAAAAAAAACCCCACATTTATGAGCCAAACTTCTTGACCTAAATTCTTCACTCTCCTCTTCTTAGTCGTCAGCTACTGTTCATCTACATCTTCTCTCATATGATTATAAGATCTTCAGGTAATTCAGGGAGCAAGGGATCTCGAGTGGTCTCTAATTCAAACTCCTGCTCAAAGCAGGGTGAGCCATGAGATCAGACCAGGTTTCTCAGAGTTTTATTTGGACTGATAACAGAAATATCCCAGGATGAAGACTCTGCCGCTGTCCTGAGGCCTGTATCTTCCTCTTTGGGAACAGCATTTCCCTGCTTGACAGATCTATCTCACAAAAGACCTCCCTCTTCCCCTGCAATGCTCCTGCACCATATCCCAGGAGGTGCTGCTGGCGGGGACTGCAAGTCCTCATCTCCTTCATGGGATAATTTAGGAGGTGATTGCTGAGAAGGCAACTCACAGATAGGGAAATCACTCTGGCCTTCCCTGTTGACAGCAGGATTTTAATCAGGGCCTGACTTAAATCATTAATTCCCAGCCCTCAGGTTGTTTAAAGAGCTGTGATAATGAGCTGAGAAGAAATTACTATCCATTTTCTCTTGGCAGGACTGTAGCGGCATGACATGACATTCATTGAATTGAGGAAAGAACAGGGATAATCTTCAGAATGTGAGAAAGACAGAAAATCTACCCAGAAGAAACAATGACAGAAGATTCCTCCACATACGCAAACACAAAGAGGTCAATTTAGATGTAGTTTTTTCAACATGTCTTTATTGCATAAGGGCATTTGGCAAGATAGCCATAACATAAACTTCATGTCCAACAGTACTTGGCTGCATATTTCCCAGCTGGAAAGAAAATAAATTGGATTTTTTTCTTTGTGCTAATGCCACAGTTTTTGGATGCTTTTTTGGAAACTAATCAAGAGATGGCTGTTTAGCATGCCTTTTCATTCTTGATGGGCTTTTAGTGCAAAATTGCCAGCAGCAGCTTTCTGAAGTCCCCAGAGGTGTCAGATCGGACAGCTTCAGCTAACGGCTTCTTGTACATTTGCTGGAACTTCTCCTTTATTGCTGGCAGGTCGCTCTGAGGAGACACCAAGAGCCTCTTTAGAAGAGTGGTGAATGCTTTGAGTAATATGCCCTGCTCCTGCCAGCACCCCTGGGGTCTGATTCAAGGCCCACCACACCCAGTGGGAGTAGGAAAGGAGAACACGGGAGGTCTAAAAATCTTGGAGGACTTTCAGCTTAACATTCGAATTTGAGGTAAGCCTGTGTCAGGTGGTGGTGAGGGGATGCTAACTGTGAAGAGAGCCTGCATGGAAAGCTGTGCCAGGAAGCTGGGAGAATCTCTGCCCAGTGGTGCTGTGCCAGCACAGCCTTGATACTGGAAAAGCTCACACAGGTCGCTGTGAACTCCTGAGGTCACTCCATGGTGGCAAACAGGGAAAGAGGCATTTCCCAGGAGTATGGCTAAAAGAGTTTTGTTCCACCCACAGAAATAATTTTCTGGTTACTGTTGGGGGAGAAATAAACTCCTTGTCTTGAGCTTTCCTTTGAAAAGGCACCTGCAGCACAGGTCTGATCTTTATCACTGTGGGTTTTAAATATTGTAATGACGGGACTGTATCTTAATAGAGAGAATACCCTGGAGCCTAATTTTTCTCACTGTGGATCATTGAGAAATATGCTTTCCTCATGCCTGTGAAAGCCTCCTCCTCTGTGTTGATTGAAACACCCTTGGGGTTACAACCTACAGAGCTTAGAAGGAAGACTTAAAGATTGTGCTTAAATATCTCAAATGTCTTGTGAAGTTTTGTGCTTCTTAAAATGACAATTAACTCCTTTGGCTTTTTATTTTTCTTCTCTCCTCCCCATCTGTTTTCCCCAGCTGGAATCAGAGAAAATTGGCAACATATGTTTATACGCAATTCTCAAATTGGGAACTGCTGCCTTATCATTAACTAACTAGGAATTACTTTTATACATCCTACTGGGGCCAGATCTCCCCATGGGTCAGTTCTAACCAGGTACAGTTGACTCCACTTGAAATTGCCTGCATGCTTCCTGGTTTAGTTCCTTTGAAAACAGAAATAGATGCAATATCAAAATTAGAGGTGCCTGGGTACAGAAGCAGAGTGTGACCACTGATGTCATTGGGCTGAAAAGGGTTTGCTGAGCACATGATCTATCAGGACTCACTCCATACCCTCTACATTTGTATTTCTCCCAGAGCTGATGTGAGGCATTACAGGACACAGGGTACCCTACCTCAGCCCTGGTCACAAGGATGCGAATCAAGGTCTCTTCATCAGTTCCAGCTCCTTTCATTGACTTGTGCAAAAGTGTGGCAAAGTAACCTGGGCAGTCTTTGGCACAGCTGACTAAAGAAAACAGGCCTCATTATACTTGTACACTCACAGTTTGTGATACAACTTCAATCAGAATTAAATAAGAAACAAAAGGAAACATTAGTGATTATACTTAGACATATGAACCAGCAGGGCTTTTATTCTGAGACTGATCCCCTATCAGTATGCAAGAAGAAATCTTGGAGTCTGAATGGGGATGTGCATTTTTCCACAAGGAAACAGTTTTACTCGGTGAGATTACACAGCACTGAGTACTCTGCCATTCCACACTGCAAGTGACATGAATGAGAATGGGCATTTCCCCCTATGGGGTTCCTCTTGCCCATCTATTCTTGAGGTAGCTGCTCACTCTGTGGGTCACACAAGGAAGATCTGGGACAGTCTAGATCCAGATGGTTAACAGCAATACCAGTAAGATAACCAGAGACCCGGCACAGGCTTAAATACCAGTCAAAGTCAACGCTAGTGCTAAATTGCTGTTGAGGACCCAGTACATTTTTGTGGTGGCTGGCTAGAACACTTCTCATGGTGCTCAAATATCTGTTGGAAGTTATCACCAGCCATGGTCCCAGGTGGCTACCCTGTGTTAGAGGGCAAATAATTCAGCTGTGTGGAAAGGAGCTGTGTGGCAAGTTTCATTTTTAAAATCAAGGAGTCTAGTCACTACTGAGAACTCTCTTTTTTCCATGGCAGATATGTTAGCTCAATTTAGGGGTATCTCAATGGCTGCTGCCAGGCTGTACACAGACCTCCAACAAACAATGTCAGCTGGTGGCAAGAACTATAAAAGAAAGGTGTTGAAACTATTGCTTTTTACCTAGAGTCAGATAAGCCTTCTCCAGATCTCCTGATGTTTCACTTTTAATGGATTCTTCTATGTCCTTCCCACACACCTATGAGAACAAAAAGGAGCCATAAGAGCTTCTGTCTGTACATGTCTTCCCACCGTCCAAACCAGCACTGGATTCAGGATCCAATGGTAAAAGGTCAATCCAGGTCCTTTAGAGCCTTTCCAAAGGAGGAATTTGAGGGCAAATGAAGTTCCCCTCTGGTGTAAGTGCTCACAGATCCACTGGCACCAAGAGGAGGTTTGTGCAGCCAGGTAAGGCACAATCATTAAGAGATGGACAACCTACATCAGTCCCAGGTATCTGACAGCTTCTAGGACAAAGAAGCTGCAGCTTCTTTTTGAGTGACCTCTGGTCAGCAGAAACTGTTTGAGCTTTCTCTAGCCCCTCTATCAAAGGCTCTGGATGGTTCCCACATAAAAAAGATAAGTTTTGGAGCTTTACCAACTCTATGAAGTTCTGTTACTTATTGTCTTTGGCTTCCCAGGCAAAGTTTACAAGCACCGCAGTTGTCCCAAAGTTTTGGAATTATCCTGTAGGGAATTGAAGAAGCAGACTGTCTCTTCAAAATAGAGTTTATCCTGACTTTTGTGAAATTCGGGAACCTCAAAGACTTTTACTTTGCTCTGCTTTGCCTATCAGGCTGTCCCTGCAGGATTCAAGACTTTGACTTTTAGGTCAGAGCTGAGAGACCGTGTGTACAAGGCAGCAAGGGCCCCAGGTGAGGCTTTAGGGCTTAAGTTCTGCAAACCACCAGCCTGGTTTGGATCGTGCCCTGTGTATCTCTCCAGCTGAAGAGAAGGGCATGTTTGCAAGATTTCGGCTCTAATCCTGGCCTACTTCCACTTCGAGTGCAGCCAGCCAGGATGTGGTGGATTGGTTTGGGCAACCTGGTCTGCTTGGCTTTAGGAATCAAAAAGCCAAGGTAGCTTGGCTATTAGAGCACTGAACCCTCAGGGTTTGGGCTACTCCAAGGGAGAGAGTATCAGTTTGTGACTGGGTTTGTTCTCCTGCCAGCAACAACCCAAAACTTGGATTAAGCTGCAAACGTTTTTATAACTATTGGTTCCTTATTATGCTGACACTGAAATATGGCTTTGACTTGAGCCCTTTCCATCTTCAGTGCCTAAGGCTACAGTTTTCTGATGAACTCAGAGTCTTCCCAGGGAAGTTCAAGACTGTGAGCCAGAGACTGGAGTGGGATATTTCCTGAGGATGTCACTGCTGAGCTTCCGCCTTGCTGCTAGGACAAGGACCCTGGATCTCCCATTGCTTTGAATTTCAGAGGTAATTTCCAAGCAAGGTATCTCCACACTCAGGTCCAGGCATGAGTAAAATGTCCCTGCTGGGACACAGGGAGAAGTACTAAACAGCCAGGATCCTGCTGCCTACTTTGCCTTATGTTTGGAGACAGGGGAAAGCAGAGCAAAGGACCCTCACAGGCCATCTGCCCTGGGTGGGCAGAGAGGAAAAGGCTGGAGATTATCTTCTCCTCAGCTAATATGAGCATGTGTAGTGGGGGGAACAGGAGGAGACACCTTGCCAGGCTCTGTTTAGAGTAATGAGAATAAAAGACCAGAAAAGCAAATCCTTTCTTTAGGGCAGGACTTTGTGAACCTGTCCCTTTGCTGCAGGAGTGGGGGGTACCTACTGCCTTGCAGCTGTGGGAAGGAACAGACATTGTGGCAGTTATTTGGCTGAATATTATGTAGGTTATGAAGGAGAATGGATTCTTCATTGACAGGAGATACAGCTTCTCCTGTAAATCACCTATTTCTCAGGATACAGTTGTATGTTTTCCAAGATTCCTAAAGCACTCAACAAGTTATAAAATGGCAGATAAAGGATTGTCCACTCTACATAGAATCATTTAGGTTGGAAAAGGCTCTTTAGATCATTACCTGTCATTGTAGGGTCTGCACCTACATGCCAGGGCCTATGTAACCCACACTGCAGAAGATAAACTCACCTTTTCATAGGCTTGAAAAGTAGCTCTCAGCTGGCTGTAGCTTCTCTTTGCTAGGACCACATTGAAAGCCAGCTCCTCTGTTCCCCAACGGCCTTCTCCTGCCTTCAAAATCACATGTTATTTTTTGGAAGCCCTTATTTATACACAGAAGTCAGCCAAAGTCCTTGATCCCCCAAGCTCCAGCCCATGTCTCCCTTTTCTTATTCCCCTGTTCTTGGTTTGTTTAGTCCCCCCGAGGCAGCCCTTGCTGCACAGCATGGGGGAAAAAGGATTTTTGTACAACTGCACTTACTTTATACAGATCTGAGGCATCTTGCTCAGCAAGCTCTGCATTGACCTGTTGGGTCTCATCTCGGGTTGCCTGCAGAAGAGGAGATGACTGTGAAAAACACCAGGCCAGGTGCTGGTTAGGTTTCAGCCCGTGCCCTGACAGATATTTTGGTTGGGGTTTTGCTGCCATCTGCTGACTCGAGCCCGGTGATGGGCACGGTGGGACTCGCTGGGCTCGCTGCCTTCAGACGTGAACCCTTTGTGCAGGGTTTATCCCCCAGCTCCCTGTGCTGGGGCTGTAACGGGACTGCAGCGATGATGCCTCTGGAGCAGGAAGGTTCCCAGTGCCTGCAGTGAAGTGCTCGTGGTTTTCACAGTGCAGGATATGCCCTGGCAACTGTGAAATGTTTTCCTGAATTACCTATGTACTCTCAGCATTCACCAACACTGGCATCCCTGGGAGAAATTATGAAGGACTGATTGATTTAAAAAAAAAAAAAGTATTTGCCACTCCTGAAAATATAAAAGAGGTTGAAAGAGCTGTATCAGTGCTTCCCAGAATGAGAATCTTAACTGTGATGTATTGAGTGATGTGACTGTTATGTCTTTAAAGCTTCTTCTATTTTTCAGTCATTTCCCAGGGCTGTCAGAGCAGACTGACACCACATTGCATTTCTTGATGTGCTCTTATTTTTCTTAGCTATAAGGTGTCTTTATGAAGGCATTGATTTTTTTGCTTTATTTCATGGAAGGGGTTTAAAATAAAGTGTGTTCTATTGGAAAATACACTTTTTTTGATTAATGAAAAACTAACATAACAGCAATCTCTTTCTTAGTTGTTCTGTATTTATCTGAATTCTAAAATCCTTAGCTGAGATGGAAATAAGATTTAGTGGTTTGGGTCAAAATTCAGAATAATGGGGCCATGACTTCGAATGAATATTCTAATCTTTACCATGCTATAAGTAACAGTAAAACAATCCTGTTATTTTCCAAGTATCAATATTTATAAAATTATCTGTGGCCTCATTAACTAAAATTGTACATATTAAAAAGCCATAGATATTAAAGGCTCTTATACTGAAGAATGCCTTTTGTTTACTGTAATTACCTCATTATTATATTATATAGAATAACTGCAATATTATAAATACCAGCCAATACTTATTATGATTACTGAGGGGAAAAAGGGAGTTGCATAAAAGGAAAGTCCCCAGCCTTACCTCGAGCACCATGACTAATATCTTCTGTAGGGAGCCATTGGTGTCACTTTTAACATCAGACTCTAGATCCCTATCAAACACTGGGAAGGAAAAAAATCTGTGAGTGTTCAACCAGTGAGAAAGGATTTAAATGAAGGTGCTTGAAAGACAAAAACTACTTACAACGTTTGTAGGCCTCCTTTATGTTTACAATTTCCTAGGAAAACAAAAAAATAAATAAAGTAATAAGCAAATAAATAAATAAATATTATTAATTAATAAATAAATGAGAAAACAAAACACCAGCAAGCCAGCACCATGCCTGTACTGTGTGAGGTGTAGCAATGATAGGGGTGGAAGACGCCATGAATTCTCAGTCCTTGCTGAGGCAGCACTTTGAGAGGGGCCTGATTCATGCAGGTGTCCCTCTGGTTTTCCCTGCATTTAGGCAAGAACTAACTTTTTTTTTCAGTAGGACCATGTTCCTGTAGCTCTGAACCATCAGAGCAGTGCCAAAGCTGCCTTTAACATATATTCAGGGGTTCTTCTCACCATTGTTGCATCCAAGGCAGTTAGGAGTAGGATAAAGGAAGGAATGTAAATTATATTGGTTTTATCTCCTGTTAGAGTTTTGATGCCTTTTTCCTGGTGTTAGGAAAATGAAGTTAGACACGGTTAAGAGGGCTTGGGGTCTTTACCTCAGCATTTTAATCAGGATCCCATTTGATGCATCCACTTCACCCAGGTGACAGAGTGGCAAATGCACACCCCCCGTCAATCACACCCCAGTTATAGACTTTACACATCAGCATATCTAACAAGGGGGCCCAATAATGGGGCTGGGGTGGGCTAAGCTCTAGTTTCCAGAATCTGTCCTGCTCAGAGACCTTGGGTTCCTGAGATAGTAGGAATGTTTGGTCTCCCTGGCTCTGCAGTTCTGGGGTGTTTAGTGTCAGGGCCTGCAGGACACTTATAAAACACTAAGAACTGAACTAAGTGAAGAGTTACAAATATGCATGCTGCTAATACTTGTGGATACAGAGAACTGTGAAAAGGTATATAAAGAAAAGACAAAAATCATTCTGGCATCAGTTTCAGCTCTAATATGGCAATGCTGCAAACACTGGCAAGAGCCATTTCAGCCACAGAAGCTGGTTTGATCCCTCTTCCTCCTCCTGGGGATCCTCCTGGTGAGCTCTTTGCCCTGCTGCCTGAGGAAGGTCACACGTGGTGCCCCAACCTTGTTGTTTCGTGTGCAGAGGATCTCGATCAGCAGGGACTCATCAGTGCCAGCTCCCTTCATCGCCTTCTGCAGCTCCCTGGCCTCGTACTCGCAGGGCAGCTCCAGCAGGGCCAGCACAGCCTTTTCAAAGCTCCCACTCAGCTCTCCCTTCAGCACCTCTTCCATCTCCTGTGGGCACAGTTAGGAGGGTTAGTGCAAAAGCTGAGGGGAGAATACAGGATTCTTTAATTTGTTTCAGGAAATCTAATGATTTAAAACCTCCTTCTGTACCAAAAAGTGACAAAACATTTTTTAAAACGCCTTAAAATACACAGTGTTTTGGTTTTTTTTTTGCAAAATATGTTCCCTAAAAATTGTGGTTTCAGATTGACTGAAATGATTGTCCCATCTTCAAATACCAGTCCAGTTATGACTCTTACTTGAGTAAACAAATGCAAACTAGTGTTTTGAAAAGCTTAATGGGAATTTACTTGGAAACAAAATGCAGAAGCTTCCTGCTTTGAAAGAGCTGCCATACAGGGGATCAAAATAAGAACCTTCTCTGTCAGTTTTGGTTTAAAACTGACTTACTGGAAAAAGCAGCAGATTTTTGGAAGGTGCTTTTGTGCCAAGCAAACTGCAGTTTTTTATACACACACACACACACACACATAAAAACATATCAACCTTAAATCAAAATTCAACAGGACCCTGGAGAAGAGCTGGCTAGTGCATGCTGAGGATGTATTTGATATCCTGTCTGCAGTTAACATTTCCTGCAGTATGGGAAGCACTTGTCAAGTTCAGAACCCTGAATGAGAAGTCCAGCTCTAAGTCTATTATTCTCAAGTTCCTGCTTATACAACTGCATGTGAACACTCAGCTACCCAAGTCAGAGGCTGCCTTTGGTGTTGGAGCAGTTTCAACACACACAGCATAAACGCTGGAAGTTCCTGGAGCAGCAGGAGAGTGAGATGGTACCACTTGTGCCTCCTTCCTGAGAGATCCAGGATGCCCAGGAAAGGGAGAAGGGCTGCTATGAGCTGATGTCACATGGATGTCTCATGGCATTTGATAATTTCTAATGCCTATTCTTATTAACCATCATTATAGAACAAAATTGATATTATTTATGTAACCAAAATCTGTATCATGCTTGCTATAAATTTTACTTATAGAAGGCTTTCATTAATCTTCAGTTCTGACTGTATTATTGACACTGATTAATGAGCAAGCAGACACTAAGAAAACACCAATTCAGTTATCAGGTCTGCAGGATTCAGTTGTTTACTGAAATAAAATTTTAGAAGCTTTATATTTCCTACACACAAAATCATTAAGGCAGTTTATGCCTCCTCCTGCAGAAATCAAGTGCCCATGAAACTTCTTAGTTTTGCAATGTGTTCTGCTTCATCACTGGAAGAAATCAATATTACTTCTATTAAACTCAATAAAAATATAGTCGTGGAAGATCAAATAGTTTCTCTGAATTTGCATCTGGTCTAAGTGGGATTCTGAGTTAAAATTTCCTTTTTACATTGCCTTATTTTTCTGAATGTGCTGAAGGTGAGCACAAGCTTAAATATTTTCTATTGTAGTTAGAAATTATTTTCTAGCTCTCCCAGCTTTGATTAAAATGTTCTGGTCTGGTTAAGACTGACTTCAAGAAGACTCTGAGGCCTAAAATTAGAAATATAATCGCTATTTTAGGAGATAAATTGCTGAATCAGAAAGTAACTGGTGTCCTCCTTAAATCCACCATGCCCTTGATATTTTCAAAAGCAGAGGCCTGTAGGCTGTATTTTCAGATGCAGTGATTTCAAACAGAGAGGCCACTTATTTCAAAATACCTTGTTATACAAATCCTTGTACTTCTGTTTTATTTGTTGTCTCTGTTCTGATGTTCGACTTGATAAGATTTCAATAATTTTCTTTTCATCAGTTCCTGAAAAAGAAGTTGTACATAGGGATTTTATAATCAGGAATCTAATGCACAAGAAAGAAAATGTGGCCTCTAAAGAGAAAAAAAATACTGTAAATATATCCCCAGTGGTTCCACCTTTAAGATTCGTAGCATCTAAGATTCTTTTGAGGATAATTTAAACTGTAGTCAGCTACAATGTTCAGACCATAAAATAAAAGTTCACCATCTCATGCTGTTCATATCAGGGAAATTGAGTCTTCTGCTTGAGAAGGGCAGACACTGTTCCAAAATCAGAGTTATGCCAGTGCCCATAGGCTGACATACACTTTTTTGGTGGCAATGCCTGTTTGAGTAGTCCCAAGGGATCAGACCCCAGGTCCAGTTTATCATGTGTGTGAATCTGTGCTGGACAACAGAATGAGGGCAGTGGGGCAAGAGGCTGGGGCAGGTGAGGTTTGAATCAGCTCATTATCCCAAAGCCTGGATGTACAGCCTGTAAAAAAATTGGTTTTAATTTTGCTAAATGGAATCAGGAAAAGGAGCTGGAACCAGCCTAGATAGGCTCAGTATCTGCTAATGGTGTTTTGCTTGCCAAAAATCAGGGAGAAGTGGGAATGTGGGATGCCCAGGGAGAAGCAGCTGCTGTGCTGCCCATCACAGAGGAGAGCTGAACATGCAGCCCCCTCCAGGGAAAAGCCTCAGTCAGCTTTGAGCAATAACCTATGCAATGGATTGAAGAAGCTTACTAAAGGCAGCGATCTTGCTCTTGTACTTTTCTTGCTCTCTGCCATATAAGTAGGTGTTTGCACTAATCAGAGTTGCTGGAAGATATTTGTTACAGCTAAAAAGAGACGGGACCACAGTGATGTTACCTGGATGTACAAAAGACACAATAGGGCAGATATTGCATTAACAAAGGTGCCCTGGTGCACTTCCATTAAGGGCCAGCAGATTGACTAAGGCATTATTTCTTCAAGACAACTATTGAAATTGAGAATGTGAGCCAGGACAAACTCTCAGACAGGCACTGCTCAAGTGTGTCAAGGGTTTAGGTGGCACCAAAGGAATCAAGACAAATGCCAGGTCCGCAGGATGCCTGGTGGTCACTGCCCCAGGCTCTCCTTGTGCTCTGCCATCTGATGCCTTTGTGTGGCCATCTCTGTGCTTTGAGCTGTGCCTCATCTCAGGCTTTTAGGAACAGGAATCAACAAGGGTTTCTGAGTAGCAACCAGCACAAAGGATAAAGATACAAATGAAATTGGTATTCAGCAACAGCTGATGAGTTTTAATCCCTCGTATCACCACCAGGTACATGCAGGACAACTTAAGGGCATCTTGTCCAGTTCTTCCTGCTTAGATCTGAGGCAGAAGTCATGGTCCAATTTTAGAAGGAATTATATTCCTATTTGATAATGTTGGGTTAAACTCTCAGTTAGGAGAGTCCTCTCGGGAACTGTCTTGAGAAAGCTCAGTTGATAGGACAAACAGTTCCTAAAATGCAACACTTAACTAGCTGATTCTAAAGTCATTGCTATACCAGGAAGAAATGCTTAAATACATATTAACTGTGCAAATACCTGGAGTGAATTAATAACTTATTGATCTTGTGTGCTGCCTGGATGTTCTTCCTCTACTGAACATTGTCATCTCCATGGACCTTAGGATCCTATGAAACACTATGCTTTCCTCACTCACATCAGTGCAGTCAGGCACCTTACTTCAAACTACCTCACAAGATGGTGAGGGACAGTATTTTTAGGGAAAAATCACTGATGAAGGTTGAAATCACTGTAAATTCCTTTCAGCTGAGGGAGCTGAAGTGGGCTCTGATGAAATAAGATGATGGTGATGTTCTTTACTGGTCCTTGGGGCCTGAGAAAGGCTATATAACCATGACCTTAATCTGACCTGACTAGCTGGACCTCTCAAATTAGTCTTGGCAGGTTGAGGTTCCTATCACAGGGAACAAATGTCATGTTTACAGTTATCCTCTGGAGCAATGCAATTATTAAGCTAGATCTCACCAGTCTTTGAGGAACAAGTTGACTTCCCTTCCCATTTATCTTCATGGTTGTGAATGTTCTTTGAGTCAGTATGACAAAAAGCATAAAGATTACCTAAAACTGGTTGGAACAGTTGGTTTGCTTGAGTTCATGTGTATGCTCTTTATAATATTGATCTGTCCCTTGTACAAATTTTTAAAAAGCTACATAATCTTTCTTACCTGCTCCTTTGCAGGCACTGTATATTTTCTTGGCATCTCGCTCTGCATCAAAGCCGTGATGGTGGCGCTTGTGGATTGACTGGGAAGACAAAGGCACAAAAGACACACAGGAAAAATTTGCATTAGAATGATGGAAGTTTGGGCCAGGTTCTGGCTTGATCTTTGTTCATATCATCTAAACCTTGAAGTCCAGGCTGGACTTTGCTGAAATACTGTATCTATCCCTAGGGCTCCTAGAATGGATGCACAAATAGCTGTCACCACATAAAAGACAAGAGGACTACATAACTTTGTTATATATAACTATATAACATATACATATATATATTTATGTATGTATGTATATAGATGTCACCATACATAACATGTCACCACATGACATACACAACCTTTATAACTTTGTTCTGCCAGTTCTGGCTTATTCAAATAATTTAAGGATAATAACTTCATACTGGGCATCTTCATGCCAGATCAAATATTTTTGGTTTCTACCCTTTAACAACAGGCCAATACAAATACCTTAGCAGAAGCAGGACCTATCTCTGCAGTACATTTTTAAGTACTGTGAACAATCGCAATCACTTGAATAAAAAGTGCTTCTGAAAGTCTTTCTTGTATTGGTGCATTCATGCAAACAAGATAATTGGAGATATACAATGTGATAAAGCTGGGTTTTTTTGTTGTTGCTGGGGAGTTTTTTTATTTTTTAATTTTGGCAAAATAATACACGTGGCTATCTTGAGCTAAATTTACAGGGACAGGATAATAACTCAAAGTCCACAGCTATGCAGCAGTTTACAGCCTGACATATCAATGTAAACAAAACCATGTCTGTTCCTAATCTGACAAGCTGTGAGTCACAGGGGCTGAAATGCTGGTACACCCTTCATTCTGATCTTTCTCAGAAAATTGTAGAATTACCTGAGACCACAATGACAGCAACAATTTCAGCTCCTCTAATATGATTAATCAGATATTTTAAATGCCCAAACTCTAAAATAATAGTAGAAAATTGGTCCTGGGCTCCTAAGTCAAGTAGCACAAGTCAATATGCACACCACAGACTCAGGGGTCTAAGCGGGCCCTGGCAGTGCTTTGGCATTTCCATTCAAATAGCAACATGTGGATCAGGCTGCTTGCTTTGCAGGGCTGCCAGGCACTGGCACCACCACTGTTAATTGAGAGTTATGATACTGCAGGGCATAACAGTCTGCTTTTAAGCCCTTCTGAAAATGCCACCAGCCTGCTGAGCAGCAGAAGAGGTTAAATAACTGATTAACCTCCTTGTCTCTGGGGATAGCACAGGGCAGAGGCCATTCCTGAAAGATATTAGGCACAACATCATCCTGGTTGTAGAATAAAGAGAATTTAGGCACATGGCTGTGGGCCATGCTCTGCCACATATCCATCAGGCCAGAGAACAACATGTTTTATTTACAAGTATATATCCAGCCTGAAAGTCTGTTTGTTCATAGGCTTCAAACATTTCATGCTGTGATCTACCAGTTCTGGTGAAAGAGCTACAATTCTGGCTAAAGGGGTCTTCTGTCAAAAGGCAAAGGGTCAGTTCTCAAGGAGGTAACCCCAAATCCAGTCCCTACACTGCTTTACCAATGTACCTTTGTGACTGACTGAAGCCATGTAGGTACGTGGCTTTCCCAATGCAGTTAGCAGCTAGGATACAACATACTGCTAATGGTAGCTGAAACAGAAAGTTATTTTTACAATTAGTAAGGTGCAATAACAATGCAATAATTTCTCTTCATATCTGCAGCAAAAGGTAACACTTTGATTGCCCCATCATTATGACAAACGTTGCTTTTAAAGACATATTCTACTGTAGGCTCACACAAGTTTTCCTAAACCTTTCAAACAATGTGGAAATAGTTTCATATATACAACTAATATTTTCTAGTGGAGATTTTATTTAACAGTCTTCAAATTTCCCAAGAGTTTGGGTCAAAATGGAAAGGGAAGAACACAAAGCTAGAAAGTAGATGCACTGATAACTATTAAAAATTAATCCCATTCCCAGTTTTCTATTATGGCAGAGTGGAGGTGCTTCTCCTTTGATGGCATCATTAAAAAGGAAATGGACAGACAGGCTGAGGGAGCTGGGTTGCTCAGCATGGAAACGAGAAAGCTCCAGGGAAATACCATTACTTTGGCCCTGTACTGTTAGGATACTTATGGTAGATCTTGCTGTCTGTGTTAGGCAGCCAGTCCTGAAGTTATTCTAGAGTTGTTTGCAAAGCAGCTGAAAAATCAGAAGAAAGGGGAAAGTTCTGTACAACAAAATACAGAGAAAAGTGTTAACATATAAAATGTAGATATTTGACAACTGTGCAATTATCCAAATGCTATTCTAATTTATAGACTCTCAGACTCCCTGAAACAAAAAGACTTGAAAGCTGTTTACATTCACTGCCTCCTGAGGTGGGACAGAAGGTGCAGTGGTGAGAAGTGAGAAGAAAAAAGCTTCATCTGGGATTCTCTCCCACTCTTCAGACATTCAGCCTGAACAGAAACACCTGCACAAACCCACAAAGGCAGGAGCTGGTTTGTCCTTTGCCTTGCCTTGCCTTGCCTTGCCCACCACAGCGGGCTGCAGGAATTGCCCTTGCCATGCTGGTGCTGCTGCTGCAGAGGGATTTGCCCTCTCATGCCTTCATGGATGGCCAGTTATCCTCAGGTTTAGTGACCCACTCACTCCTGGGTACAACTTGTATTGTGGGTGTTGTGTTTATGTGTAGCACAGGTGCAACACGCAGGAAAATGTTACCACCAGCAACTGAATAACTGAAATTGTAGATTTATGATTATTCATAAAGATATAAATACAGAATCATTTCTTTTCAAGGCAAAAATCATGCAGAAAGGAAGGAAGGAAGGCCTGTTTCAATGTTCAGGATGTGTTTGTTTTAAAGCACCAGAGGAATTTATTGCATCAGCTCTGCTAAAGCCTCTGTCTTCAAAAAAATCATTGCAAAACATTAAATGATGTGGCTGGGGGATACCATTCTTACAGCACTGTGTGTAATACTAGCATCAGCTTTATAGAGAGAAATCTGACACTGTGGTAAGTGACTGTCAAAGCCAACTCCTGGGTCATCTGAGAAGTACTGGCTAAAATTCACTGCTTGCTGAGTCCCATCCTTGATGTTCCCTGACACTGACATAGATTCCCAATGCAGTAGAGGGAGAGCTGTTTCAGAGCTGTACTCCTTACCTGTGTTTTTGACAGGTGGATTTTCCTGTAAGGGATACATGGCAAAAGCAACTGATGTATAATACCATTTGTAACTTGCAGTCATTAACTTATCGTAATTTTTCTTCAAAAAATATGGGCAGAACCACTTTAATATAGTTCTTTTTTTAGAGTTAGGACTTTGCATTAGATTTGAGTAGTTACTGAATTACAAGTGTTCTGGTAAATCTGGTGATAGCATGATGCGGAGTCTGAAATATCAGGTGGACAGACTGCAAACAGACTTTGCAGCTGGACATAGGATGTAAGGAAACTTGCTTTCACAAATTTCTTCAGTGCCATCTACTCATTTACTTAATTTTCATCTCATTTTTCTCCAATAGATCTATATTAATTAATATGAGCAGAGTTCTGATGGTAGAATAAAAATTCTTTCCACTTCCAGTATAATTGTATTTATGGCCTGTGTTGACATGTTTTCTCTTATCCTGAATTGTTTTTGTCTCACTCAAGCATATTCTAGGCAATAATCTGTTTCCCTTGCAGCTTTGGCTAAAATTGCCACAGATTTATTTATATTAAACTGGACAGTTTATAAAAGATCTAAAACTAACTTGCTTTGTTCTAAATTGTTTTAAAGCACACCAAGTAGTTTTTCATGCTATAAATTACATCTGACTTTAGGGAGTTGTAAGATGAGTTTATAGTTGAAGATGATCTGCAATGCTTAGATAAGCTTTGTAGATTTTTCTTTGATGTTTCAGCATGTGGAGCCCTTATGGAGCACAAATAAACAGTTTAACAAAAAGGTCAGCAAACCCAAGAAGGACATGATGGGGGTGAGGGAACAAGAGCTCTGATGAGTTCAAGGCATCTCTAGTTAGCACTGGTGGGTTGCAATACAATGCAGATACTCCTGAAAAAAAAAATCCAGTATTTTCATCAGGCTAAAGATAATTAAGGCTGTAATAGATGCAAAGTGTTCATCAGTCAGTAAGCAAGAACAGAGGAAATGCTACCATGAACCTGTCGGGCAGCTTTCTGTATTGCAAAACAGAGCCCTCCCTGAAAACAGCTGATAAACACAACTTGAGCAGACACAGCTATTTTTCCCTTTCCATCATCTCATGCAGATGCCACAAGTCTGCTCAGGAACAGGTTTATAGAGGAGTACTGTCAGAACAGTGAAAGGAGCAGCTGCTCGGGGTGCTGGTCACCTGCTGCAGCTCTAACAGGGATTGATGCTGATGATGTTCATGGATGAATGCAGGCACAGACCCTTAAAGAAAATCACTAGGAAGAGCAAGCAGGAGTGTGGCTGCTGACCAGAGCAGATGAGATGCAGCTCTAGTAGCTGTAAGCAAAGTTGTAAAATGAGCTGGATTGATCCAGGTATGCCGAGTGCCTATCCCAGTCTTCATTTTTGCCAGGTCCAATTTATGTGCTTTATTTAGTAGATACCCTACTTCAAGCTTCCCTTTGGCTTCTGTTTTCAATTTTCTTTGGTTTAACAGAAATAAAAGTTAAATCTCAAAGTAGCAGCAGACCGAAAGGGCAGACTGACCCAGTCATGCTCTTTACAGCATTAACTCAAGCACTTGAGTGGGATCAGGAATAAAATTTGGGGCAGTATTAAGTTGTCTAAACACAGGTCTCTGGTGCTGTTAGAGACATCCCAGTGTAAGCTGCCTGCTGCGCATCAGGCATCAGTGGTCTGCTGTGGGCTTGCACCCATCAGCCTGATGTGGATGTCTCACATACCTGAGTGCATCACCAGTGGATACACAATCTACTGGAGGTGGGAATGCCAGAGTTTTCCCACCCATTTTCTTATTCTTCACATATGTTTAATTATGTTCACAAAAATGTATTGGAGAAAAATGAGAATTCAAAAAGAATGACATAAACTAGTTCCATATGAATCAATCTGAGGTTTTCTTTCTACCAGGCAGGTGAGCACCAGCAAGCTCTCTGCTTGATTTCACAGAGATTTACAGCTCCTGTCTGCATGATTTTGCTGCCAACTGCAGCTGAAACAATTCCTGTGAGGGGCACAAGCACAATGGCCCAACACTGTGTGGGCTCTCTGGTGTCTTAGAAGGGTTGAGTTCATGCCTCAGTCTTTTGTTCAGGGGATTTCTAATACAGTCTCTCTCTTCTCAAGATTTCCAAGAAATGTAACAGGCACTAATAGTTTTTACATTAGCACCATGCTATAAATTAATCTAAGGCTGTCTGGTGGGTTCAAATGTTTTTAGCTAGGGTAACAGATATATACACATTGCAGCATCTTGCATCCTCTTGCATCCTGTTTCTTTGGTAAGCCAAGTTCCAAACAATCCAACAATCCTAACGGTGAGGACAGGAATACCAGAAAAACAAACAAACAAGTCAGAACAACTGAAAACCATCCCAGATAGGAAGCTGAGATTTCTCAGCTCTCAGCATGCACAGTCACTGAGCCACCAGTTCAAAGACCTTTGGGAGGCCCAGTCTCCAGCTAATGAACTATTTCTCCAGCTCAGCACTGTGAGAGCTGTCAGGATGGGTTTGGGCAGAACTTCTTATTTTCATAGATATTTAATTATTGCTGTAGGCAACAGTTTAGTGAGTTGACATCTCAAGGTGCCTTCCAGTTCTATGATTCTTGTCTTTATCTTCCATGTGGACAAGAAAAATGTATTTTCTCCATCTACCAGGAAGTATTCCGAACCATTTGTCACCTTGTTAGCATAACAAACAACAGGACCAGGGTGTGCATCTCATTGGTTAAACTGTATCTAATACACTTGGATCACAGAAGACGGCTTTTGGCAAATCAGCACCTACATGATCAATTTTTTATAAACACACATATACTCAATATTAATTATTTATCTTGGCAGAAGTCTTTAATGAGCTATAATGCAATTGGAATCCAGGGTTAACTAGAGAGACAGTAATGACTAGCCAAAAAAAAGGGACATGTGTCTTTAGATCTTGTGGTTAAAACATTCTAGTACATCACATGCTGTCAGGATAACATCCTGTTATCAGAAGAAATTCTGAACTCCTACCCAAAGTAGTCTTTAAGACAGCCCAAACCTCATCACTCATCTCAAGCATTTCTGTCTGTGGAGAATAATAAAACACAAGAACAAACAATGGAGTGGGCTGCTGTATTTTGATCCTGATCTATTCCAAAGACAGACAGAAAACATGATGCTACATTTGTACTTCATCCATAGTCTGATTTACTAAAACAGACATTGCCAGTCATACTGATTTCTTTCACCTTGTCACAATGCTACCTTAGGCCCCTCTGGACTGGGTAACTTTTTGGATAAGAGCAGAAGACATGAGCATAACTAATTCAAACTATTCTATGATCCTATAACACTAATAGCCAGAGCCTCCTACTGCTATATAGGGTATATTATTCTTATATAAAAACAGTGTGCCCTTATTTTAAACCTATGCATTCCTAGTAGAAATAGTATCTTACTGGTTGTGTCAGTTAATGAGGCAGCTGAGAGTGGAATGAACACCAAAAGAGAGGAGGACAAACCATTTCAGTGGCAACATCCAACCTGCCTGACAAGCAATGCATATCCCTCACCCCTGGCAAAGAGCCTGCAGCCCCACCTCCCACATGGCAGAGCTGAGCATGGAGAGAGCTCACGGGCAGCAGGCAGATCGTGCCTCTACCAGGAGCTTTGCCATGGGACGAGGGCTCTGGGACAAGCTGCCAGTGGTGCCTGGTGACCTGTGGCTGCTTTCTGTGGCAGCAAGGCCCCGGGACACCAGCACAGCTATATTCTTGTTCAGCTTGACACGGGACTGAGAATATTCCTCGGGGATAAAAGGGTCACCTGCTGAGAAAGCTCAAGACCATCAATCAGAAAGGGCAAATAAGCAAATAAAGCTAATTTCACTGCAGTGTGTGGGTAGTCCCATGAGAAAAACCTCCAAATATTAGAGGTCTTTAATATAATGGATAAGCAAAAGAGCAATTACTGATAGGCAAGGTCAGGTCTCATCTAACTGGGAAAGGCCCTTCAGGACAAGGATACCTTGTCATTAGCAGATGATGCATTCATTATGTCCTACCATCCTTCCACCAAATTAAGGGATTCTTCTGCAAGCTCTTCTTCAGTAAAGTTCAAGTAATGGGGCTCAATCTTTCACGTAGAAACTTCTGTGAAACGTAAAGTCTTTTATACACAGGTCGGAGTAGATGGGCACTAACATCTAAAACCAAACAGAAGCAAACAGCTGTGGTGTGTTGGCAGCAGGGCTGTAACAGCAAGCACCAGGGTTTGTGCTCCGGTAATAAAAAGGTGGGGCTGACAAACACATTTTTGACAAATAAATTGGCAAGTGCAACCTTAAGACAACATGTCCTTTTGTCCGCAAGGTTCCTTCTTCTCCTGTTTTGTAAAACATACCTCTCATTTTTGTTTGTTTGAGCATTTTTCTCTGTCAACCACAATATGCAGCTGAAAAATTACCAACTACCTCCTTGCCTGCTCAGAGAATGGTATCCGTGTCTCCAAATGCCATTCTCCATCTGCCAGCCAGGCTGTCACTGTCCCAAATCCTTGTGGCTGTTTTATATCTAACAGCTGCATGACAGCAACACTTACTGCCAGCCAGCTTGTTCCTGATGGGTCGTTGCTACCAGGATCAAAAGAACTTCTATATGAATTCTATACTGGATAATTCAATACATGTAAGTTTTATAGATTAGTCAGCAGCCTTTGTAACTCTGTTACTCCTTCCAAACTGAGAAGTATAAACCTTATTTTCTGCATCTGAGACTAAACATGGAGTGACAAGATCCTAATAGAATGAGTCATATTTACTTTTTCCTTTTACAAACAAGTGGCAGTAGTGAAGACAATTGCCCTGACAGTTATTTAAACTGCAAAATTGAAACCATCTTTCTCCTACAACATCCCTCCTGTTTCTAGTAGCTGTTATTATATCATCTAAAGTACCTTATGATTACTTTTTAACCAATTTATTCATGCTCATCACCATGACAGAGTAACTCACAATTAAGAGAAAAATGTACGTTTAGGGTGATTCTCTCATGGCTGAATTTTATACTGTCCAATTTTGATGTTTTCAAAACTTTTTGTGGTTGATGGAACACCTTAACACAGAGTACTTTTAAAATGAGTTATCTATCAGGGCATTATGCAGTGGGAATGCCAAAGTTTCAAAACTGCAGCTTTTATTTCTAGAGGGCTCAATCTAGATGTTTAAATACCTCTGAGATGTGTGAGAGCACACAAGATCTGCATGGGGCTGGCAGAGGAGACATGGGGCTGACAAGGACCTGACTCACCTGGTGGGGCTGCTGAAGCCAAGGCAGGAGAGGATGCTAGAAAGCTTCAAAGACACCATGCCTGGGTTAGAAATGAGTCATGTCTCACATCACTTCCTCTGATTACTTATATTGCAAATGGAAGCCATAAAAAATGCAAACAAATGGCTTTATTCACCACAGATAAATCTAGTATCTCAAGTTGGCAATAATTCTTCGTTATGATGGGGTCAGGCTCTTTTTATTTATTGACTATAACACCTGGTTGGAAGACACTTGGAAAACAGCATATTTTGCCTCTTTTTTCACCTGGGATACCGGATTTTTAACTCAAGTGTTCTTATGTCTTATTAAAAATTTGACACTCATTACCTCCACTAAGATTTGTGATAAGTTAACTTTGATGGAACTGAAGTAAATTCTTGTGTATGCCAGCATGAAAGTTAACATCACTTAAGAACACCTACACAGGGCTCAAATCCATGAGTACAACCTTCGGAAACATCGTGCTGACCCTTGCATGTATTTTACAGCTCAATTATTTAAAAGAAGAAGAACTTGAAGGATGTTGCACCCCATCAGGGAAGTCCCAAGATGACAGGCTTCATCCCTTGGTCCCGTCATTGTTTCTAAAATACAACTCTGCAAGGCTCATTATCTAAACACCATCTATACATTCACAGACACACAGAAGTGCTGTTACTATACAGATACGCATGTTTAGTGTCCAACAAACCAACTGTGCTGACAGAACATGGAGATTTGTGTGTCTAACACCTTTCTACCTCACAGGAAGTAGGTGGAGTAAATTCCAAGATACTCTCAGGTCAGCTGAATCACCTAAAGCAGCAGTTATCCATCCACTGCTTCAGCCACTAGTCATAGTTACCAATAAAGGCAGAGTCATTTTCTGGATAGCAACTGTTGACAATTTTATATTATTTGAAAGTAGCAAAGTTCTTGCTTGACATAAGTAGTTAGAGTTGTGGGGCTACAAATTGAACGTTATCTGAACCGTATGTCTATGTTGTGTAAGTAAAAAATGGATTACAGAGAAACCTGGAGCTAATAATGTAATAATTAAGAACAGTAGAGATAGATTGTAGTGAAATGTGAACAACAAGAACATTAGTAACAGTTAAACTAGACAAAGCTAAGACCTTAAATATTACTTAAAAATTAATGGCTAGAGTGGAAAGCTCATTGATTGGTGCACATTAATTGTAACAACCATATTCCAACATGGAACTGACCAAAACCTCCACCAAAACTGACCTCAGGGGATGTGAAGATGATCACATGGCAACCACCTGGTAACAAAACAGGGGACCAATACAGAGGGAGAAGATCCCTAATTTACCATTGTTCTGGAGTGTTACATGAGGGATGGGGAGTTTAGATTGTGAGGGTTTAATTGCCGAAGGGTTTCTTTGTTTGGGATCCCTCTTTTGAGGCACCTAAGTTTGAGCTCCCAGATATCATAACTGATTTGTGTCAACAACCCACCTAATGGAGATGAGGGTCTAGTGACAAAAATTTCCTAACAGTAACAACAGAACTTGGTAGAGTATATTAAAACTGCTGTACACAAAGAAGAGCATTAGAGTCCAGATACTTTGGATTTGTTATTTTAATGTTTTCATAAAACATAACTGCTGGACCTATTTACATAATGTAAAACATAAATGTAGCAACTTTGATATTTCAGATGGGTTCTATTTTTTTTTACACAAATCCATCATAATTTTTCAATGGTAGATGCTTGTTAACACCTACTACACAGCAGCACAGCAGCACTCACAGGACAGCCTCAGACCTAAAAGGAACAGCAAATACCCTGGATAATAAGGAACTATGGAAGTGAAAAGAATCTGCCACAGTTCTTTCCCAGTGGTGGGTGGCTAAACAAGAAGTTATTTCTGTCTTCTGCTGACTGTGGGCTTATGGCCAGGGACTGGAACAAGAATCCTCTGTCTCTGAACACTGGGCTGCCAGGGGAAGCCACAAAGAGCAATTGTTGAGCGTCATGATGTGACAATAAAATCATGCAGTGGTAATACTTGTACTAGGGAAACATTTCTACAAGGACAGTAATGTTCACAGGCAACAGAGAAGTCCTTGTGAGTTTTGGGAACTTATGCCCAAGAGGACTCCTTGGGCAGATATGTTCTCCAGGTTATACTTACTTTTTGACCTTCAAGCTGTAAAACAATATGGCTCACAACAACCTGCCATACCCTTCTTATATTATAGAGGCCTCCCTGGAAGAAGGTTTAGTCTGCTTTGCAATGACAAGATGAAACTCAAGGGTGTTGCAGAGAATTTCAAAAAATGACTTGGATTAAAACCAAAGAACTCACCCAATACCAAGATTAATTAAACTCACAAACACCACAGAATAACACATAAGCAGTCTTAATGGATTTTTGAAAGATGGAAGATTTAAAAAAATTACACAATTTCACATAAGTAAAAATCCATCAAACTTTTCAAATCATAGAATGAAAACCATTGCTGTTATTCCCAAATTGTCCCCAAAGCATCTTCCATACAGCAGAGCTGCTATCTAGAATTTCAGGTGGATTGACTCTATTTCTGTTAATATTAAGGACATCAGATGTACAGATAAGCTTGAGGCATGACTGCAAACACAGAAGATAATTAAGAGATTTTAAATCACTAAGGATGTGCAATCAAAAATATTGTTTGATTGGGAGAAGAAAGTTACAGACCAAGTTCAGAGAGCAAAAATGAAAATTTTCAGAGTTGGAGTTGCATCAGGAGCAGTTCTTAATTGGGAGCTCAGTTTCTGAGAGAAAGGTACACTTTAGGGTTGGTTGAAAAATTTTGCTGAAAGCATTTTTTTCAGTAAAATTTGATACTTTTGTTCAAATTAACATGTTCAGGAAGATACGAATTTTGATGAAAGTTCATTTTAAAATGAGTCATTCTGATAGAGCTGGCAATTTCCATTTCAACATCCACATAATGGAAGCTTTTCACTGAAGAATGGTTCGCTTTCATTGAAAACTCCATTTAAAAATGATAACTAAAAAAAGTTTTTAAACCTAAACTCATTTAACCATATATAAAACCATAAATAAAATACCTCATTTGACACAGATGATTATTTTTTACATTTCTCCCAGAAGAAGCTATTAAATAAAAATTTAACTTCTGAAATTTCAAAGTGGACAAAATTCTGTTGCATTATTCAACAGAGTGAAACAACCCATTTTTACCCAGCTTTCTAGTGCCAATATTGACCACATAAGAGAAGCTGCCTCTGTGCATTGTAGACCTCCCAAAGCCACCATAAACCACAGCACCAGGTGCTGCAGCCCCTTTCATCCTCCACAAACGAGGTGCTTACTGGCTCATCTGCTGACAAACTGGTAGCCCCTATGGCTGGTTTCCGTAAATCCTCTGCGAGTTTGTAAGACTGGCTCTGGAGGTTTAAAAAACACAATGTATAAGACACTTATGAGCCTGTGATTACAAAACATGAGGTTAGGAGAAACAGCAAACTGCAGCTGAAAAGCTCTGGTAAGAACTATTTTATTTTCTGCTCTTCCAGAAGCAGTTCTCTGACACAGATGCTGCCATTTCTCCAAGATTACCTGTAACTTTCTAGGAACAACAGAAAGATGCAACTCCCAGATGAATCTGGGCTGAATGATGAGATTTTCTTCCAACATGGGATCACCCCTGTTCCCACTGGAGCCTACAGAACAGCTGTAGTGCACTGCACCCATTACCTAGTCCAGCATGGAGCTCATACACTGCTAAACCGGGCTGTGCTGCAGTGCTGAGATCACTCCTGCCACAGGTACACCGTCTCTGGGCAGTTTAAACATGAATGGTGTGTGTTTGCTCTGCACTGCATTCCATGTGTTGTCCACTGAAAGGCTCTCCAGGGCCAGGACCCTCAGGAGATGCCTGTTGACCACCCTGGGATGTGTGTGTGTCCTGTGCAGCAGGAGCCTTCTCAGCCTCGTCTCCTGTGCCCAGGTGAGTTGCTGGACACAGGCAGTGTTGCTGAACTGCTCACTCCTCTCCACTTGGGCAAACAGCCAGGCTGCAAAAAGACAGTGTCGAGATGGGACCATCATCCCATTCACAGAAAGACAAAAATCCCCTTGGATTTGTAGCTGGAGCTTTGCGCAAATTTATGGGGTGTCTCACTCAGTCTGCAAAAAAAATGACCTGGGGAGCTGGTCCAAAAGCATCAGAACCTTGGCACATCTCCAGGCCTTGCTGAATTTGCATTCAGAAAATAGGTAAATGATAATATAAACCTTACAGAAACTCAATTTAGTCCAGCAAGCAGGCTGTCTTCCATTGATACATGCTGCAAAACTGCAGGTTCTCAGCATTCAAGGAGAAAATACACTGCTGAATTAATATTGCTTTCATCCACTAGTTTCAAAATTGGAGCTAAGACCCCCAGCTTCTTCAGCATAAGCTACTTAACTTGCAGAGGAACCAAACATTCACAGCAGTCACACAAAAGCTTTTAACAATCAGGTCATTTTGAGATTAAACGTCTTCATGCAGACATACAAATGTTAGTAAAAATTGTCTCAGTCAAAACTCACATATTAATTTGATGCAGTAAATTCTGACACCTAGATTTTAATTGTGCCCTTCTGTAAATGCTACACTTTGAGATGACTCCTGTCCCTATTGTTCTGTGATAAACAGCTAAATTATGAAAGTATTTGCCTTGAGACAGGAAGTTTTTTATATATCTTTAGGGAATTATTTTAGTGTTCAGAATGTTCCAACACAAATTTGCAAAACTAACTAAAATTAGTTTTCCCAGGACATCCTGTGCATCATTTCTTTTTCTGCTGCCCTGATTAAGCCATAAGGAACACTAAAGCACTCAGGACTTGTGTGTTGCAGTAATAAGTCCATTATTCATGTACTGTAATGAAGCAATGTTGCCAGCTGCATACAAGTTTCCCCCACAAAATAGATTTTGAGTTTAAATTTTCACTTGCAGCTGTATTAATGCCCTATAAAATAAAAATTAACAAAAATAAAACGAGGAAATCATTGCGTTCTTGACAATCCAAATTAAGTAACTACTTACATGTGAACTGCCCATTTTTGCTTAGCTTGAATGTGGAAGGTGCAACTCTTCTGCTCTTCAATAAAAGAACCATGCAGTTGGAATATCTAAATACTGCCTAACCCTGGGTTAATCAATAACTTCTGACATTATTTAAATTTTAGTCATTGCAAGGTGGGGTGTATTATTACTCGGTGGCTTTATTATCCCTATTATCTAATATCACATCCTGTTGTGTCACAGAGCTGACTGGTTTCTCTAAGGAAAATCAGGATTTCACAATGGAAGCCTCAATATTATACATACTGATTTATCTAATTGTTATGACAATGATTTAAAACATAAAAATATTGCAGCACCCAACACCAGCTTTACAAAGATATTATAGAGAAAGATGCCTCCTTTGAAGTGTTTATATCAGATCTCACGGAATTTAATGGCATTTAAATGCCCTCAGCTCCTACGAAACATTTTGAACAGAATCTCACTGCTTTAATTTGGTTTATGTGATCAGGTTTAGGTAGTTGGGGGATTTCAGGGGTATCCTTTGTGAAAAGAGACCTGGGGTTGCCTCCATGCTGGACAGTGCCAGCTGACTCCACATTGAACCCTCCCCAGGACAATGTTGAACCCCATCAATGATGCTGGTGGTGCCCAGCATCATTATAATTGTGACATTATAATTAACAAAGGGTAAAAATTACTGGGCAGCAGTTGTGAGAGAGGAATGAGAAAGATGTGAAAGAAACAGCCCTGCAGATGCTCAGGTCAGTGGAGAAGGAGGGGCAGGAGGTGCTTCATGTGCCAGAGCTGAGATTCCCCTGCAGCCCCTGGTGCAGTCCATGCTGAGGCAACTGTGCCCTGGCAGCCCATGGAGGTCCACGAGAGAGCAGAGATCCACTCGCAGTCCATGGAGGTCCATGGGGGAGCAGAGATCCACCCACAGCTCACGGAGGTCCACGAGGGAGCAGAGATCCACTTGCAGTCCATGGAGGTCCATGTGGGAGCAGAAATGCATCCGCAGACTATGGAGGTGGAAGTCCATGTGGAAGCAGAGATCTTTTTTTTTCAGAATTTTCCAGACTTCAATGATTTGTGGTAACATACTATCTCAAATGCATCATCAAGGCCTTTAATGATCTGGGAAATACCCACTTCTTTCAGAATATAAAGACATCTCAACTGATTATTAAAGAAAATAGTATTGTTTGAGGGAAAATAAGTGCCAGGTTTGTCTGGAAACTGAGCATGAGGTCAGGGGGCACTCATAAGCTCAAATACAGACTGGCATTCCTCCTGCTTTCACTGGCTGTGAATAAAATACAGCAGTCCAGAAAGCTGCCACTAATTAAGGATTTAGAGCAAGCAGCTGACTGAGCCACACTATAGCGTGCTGTGCATGCAAATGGTCTACCTAAACATGTAAAACTGAAAACCTTCAGTCTACTGCAGCAAGTGAAATAGTGAAGCACCAGAGTGGTAATAGGTAAGAACTAAGTGAAACTGAGCTTTTTGCAGAGGATTTGTGGTAGCAGTGTGCCCTCATGGATGGGCACTGGGATGGTGCTTTGTCTGTCTGCAAGAAGATGCAGAACTTTCTCTGGAGAAGGCACCTGGATTTCTAGGAGACAGAGAAACACAGCTTGTGGATTACATCAGAGTCACCAGAATGAATACCTTCACCAGCCTTGACCACAGCATTGGTATGAGCTGTGAAATGGGTTTTACAGTGGTACTGGTGCCTGGCACTCCTGTACAACTCTCCAGATCTCTGGTGAACCTGTGTGAGACTGAGAATTTTCAGAAACAAAGACAAGCACAAGAATTCTGAATGGTATTTGGAGATTTATTCAGATAAGTCAAAATGGGCACAGGGTTGAGCAGAGACTGATCACGCACTATTTGGGACCAAGATATTCTCAAAGGTTTACCAAGACATTCACTAACAGGGATAAGCAGCAGGAAGGACTGATGCTTTCATATGTTCCCTTATTTAAGGGCTGGAAAACTGCAATGGAAGTCCTAAATAAAAAATTCTGCCTATCAACAAATTTGGCTATAACCAGACATTTACCAGACATGAAATTGTCTTCAGTGTCCTTGAAGGAAGTCACTGAATATACTATTTCCAAGGAAAATTCCTGGGAATTATTTGATCTTGAGATCTGATCAACAGTTGCAAATTCGACTAAGGGGCTATGGGGTACTGCACAAATCACTCATAAGAAAGAGATAAAAGTCATCTTGGAGAGCAAATGTTCTTAACATGCTGCTGAAGGTAGCATGAGCTGGTCAGGCCAGCCAGGATCAGAAGGAACGAGAGTAGAAGACCTCAGTACAGATGCTCAGTTCAGAGAGAGCTGCTCAATTCAGCTCTTCTTGCTCTTTCAGAGCACTGCATTTTACTGCCAGCTCCCCACCAGCCCACCAAATTTGCTGAGCACACTGGAAATCAATTTCTGTCTCAGGAAACAGAGGAAGTGACTAGAGGATGCTTCTGTTTTTAAACAAGGAGGACCTGGTTGAAAATCCAGAAAGTGAAGGTAGTTTGTTTGAAAGTGTAATGAAGTCTTCTTGTTGCAAGAAAAAAAGAACAAAAGACTTGCAATAAGGAAAAAAACAGACTTTAGAAAAGTCAGTGAACAAAAAGGTAGTATCTTTTGAAAAGGCAATCTCAAGAATGAAGGCTGCTGAGAATAACTGGAAGCAAATGTATTGAAACTTAATAAGCAAATTTTCTCTATAGGAGGAAAAGATAGGAGGTACAGTAAGAAAAATGTTTATCAGTAAGATTATTCCTGCCAGAAATTAATGCCTTTAAGTCATGTCCACCAACCTGACTAGCATTAAAAAACACAAAAAGAGAACAGTTATCATATATAGTCAGTTACACAGGTCTATTAAGCATCAAATTAGGGGCAGAAATCTCTGAACCAGGGTTGATTTCATATGAGCACTAATCCAGGTCAAGGAAAGTCATAAACAACTGGAGAAGGCTACATATAGTGCCCACGTTCCAAGATAAATCTGCTCATTGTTTGTCACTGCAACTGCCTGAAGAGTCAGGTTAGTAGAGAAACTGTAAACTGCACAGCATCCTACACATTATCTGTCTGTCTGTCTGTCTGTCTATCTATCTATCTATCTATCTATCTATCTCTCTATCTATCTATCTATCTATCTCTATCCTGAGGAGCAGAGCTGGGAGGGTGTGCATGTGGTTGCAATGAGAGCCTAGGGTTTAGAAAAAACATCAGCAGTCTAATCCTCAATGCTCACTTTATTTTACATACATGACTTAAGCCAGTGTGATTGTAACTACAAAGACCTTAACTGAAGGTGCAAGAGTTCAGACTTTTATCTATGATTTTCATTTAAAAGTGAATTGGAATCAATGATCTGCAAATTCTCAAACTCACTAATAAACATAGAACAATTTTGTTATATGGTATCTTTTCCGGTATTAAATTAAAATCCTGCTAAAAGGCAAGTATTTTCACTGTTCACTTCTAATCACAGATCTGCTCAGTTAATCTGCCTTTTTGAAGATCTACTCTGTGTCAATAGTTTCTCTGTTATTGTCTTGCTTTTTCTTTTCTTTTGCCAGTCCTATAACTGAAAAGTCTGAGGCAGATGATAGCAATACTATTATATAATATTAATTATATCAACCGAATAGTAATACTGCCTAAATTACTATTATTCTGAGCATCTGAATTTTTAGCTTGTAGATTCTCACATCTATATCTTACTGAAAATATTATTCATTGTATGGTGCTTCTAATAAGAAAATTTACCTGAGAACCATCCTAGAAAAAATTTGTCCTGCCCTATTTATGGGTGTGTCTGAACTGCTGGTATCAAAAGCAAACAGACAGTACCAGCCAACGACCTGTACCATCTGGTTTATGTGGCAATGGGCAAGGTAAACTATGTTTTTTATTAATGTCTTTTCACAGCTTATTTATAAACCATTGTGGGGTGTGACAGATTAGGGTTCTTAAGAAACCTAACAACTGGCATTAAAAGAATTGAGGGATAAGGTCAGATTTGCAGACTGTGACTGTTCCTGGACTGAATCCCATCAGTGACATGATCAGAGGCCTTATCACACATTTTGGAGGTCATGTCAGCTGCTCCTCACTGCAGGAAACTTTGTGCTGGCACTGTGGGCACCTCCATGGGCTGAAGCCTCCTGTCTCTGCAGTTACACGTAAGTGGGATCCTGAAGATGCCAGTGATGCTGAAGGAGAACTCTGTCTGTAGTTCTCTAGGGCCTTACTCACAACAGAGCACTGAGTTTCCTTCTGCTACTATTGGTCCCCTTTCACCTGTTACCACAGCTCCAAGGCTATTACTGAGCATCCAGCAAACAGCCTTGAAAAATAAACAGCACAACGAATCAGGGCCTCACTTGCTATTTTTTTCTTCTTATACATAAAATTATTCACTAAAATGTTTTATGTTAAAAACAGAGCCTTTCCCACATAAGTAACTCCCCAACAGTAAGAAAATGCTTGGCGCTGATTTCGACACAGGTAGAATTTTAAATTACTCAGAAACACCGAGATCCTAAGATCAGGAGGAGCACCTGCTGCTGTTTCAATTGCAGCAGGGCCTTGGTGACACTCTCCACCTGCTCGGGAGCCCAGGCAGGGGGTACCCCCAGGGTGGGATAAGGGATGCTGCCGGCACTCAGGGCTGCCAGCTCTCAGTGCTCGCTGTGCACAGGGGAACACTCAGCTGGGGCAGCCCAGGGCCACGGCTCAGCAATGACCGCCCCCACTCAGTCCATCTCATCCCATCCCACGCTGGAACGGGCTGCCCAGGGAGCCACCGTCCCTGGGGGTGTTTGAAGAAAAACTGGATGTGGCACTAAGTGCCATGGTCTATTTGACACCGTGGTGTTCGGTCACAGGTTGGACTGGATGATCTTGGAGGTCTTTTCCAACCTCACTGATCCTGTGATTCCCTGCCGTGGAATGCTCGTTTGTGCCTCTGCAGCCACCACTCGTGTCTGTCCTGGTGTATCCCGAGCGGCACCAGGAGGACACCGCTGCTAGACCAAGCCAAGCAGGCAGCAGGGGCATTTCAGGCTCGGCTCTGCCCCCGGGCAGTGTCAGCCGGCGGCCGGGGCCCGCAAGGAGGTGAGCGATCGCCTTCCGAGCT
>JAHLSL010000011.1:10120916-10379002 GCA_025920805.1 Petroica traversi | reverse complement strand
TGTGTGTCTGTGTGTGTGTGGTGTCTCTGGGGAGAAGGCGATAAGCGGTGTGCGCTCTCTGTGCGCTCTCTGTACGTGTGTGTGTGTGTGTGTGTCTGTCTGTCTCTCTCTCTGTGTATGTGTGTGTGTGTGTGTGTGGCCTCAGTGAGGAGAGGGGTGAATCGGGGTGCTTTGGGGTCCCAGTGGCCGGAGGGAGATGTGGGGTTCTGGCTCGGCGTGTGCAGGTGCGAAACAGATGAGTCGGGTGTCCCTTCTGCCGTCCCTGAGGGGTGGGAGCCGGCCCAGGACAGGTGCCCTCGGAGGCTTGTGCAGCCCCGTGTTCCAATAGCCAGAGATTGTTTGCTGCAAGTGGCTCAGGGAAAACAAAACCTCATGAAATTTTGATTGCCTGGGTTTAATGGGCCTCTGATAGCAAAGGGGAGGTTTTGTGTCGAGTTGAGAGGAGGTTCTTGTTGCAAAGTCTTACACTGCTTTAAAGCAGATGCTGTTAAACAATTCCTGCTCTTGCACAGAGGAAGAGTGGAGAGGATGAGTACTCCCTGCAGGCCACGAGTAATGTAATTTCTTGAGTTTCAGATTCGAGGAGCAGTAAGAGGAGAATAAATGAGGGTTTTTATTTACCTGTCCAGCTGAATGCCGTATTGTTGGCTTTCTGGTTCAGGATAGAAAATATACCAGTGTTTATTGCATTATTTACTTCTGGAATACTGTTTTGTCTACTTCAGTCCTTAATATTTTTGTCCTTTGAGCAAATACTTGACTCCCTCTTTGGATATTTAATCAATTCCAGACCCTGTCTGTGATATCAGGTGTTGCTTTTCTAATACCTGATTCTGCAGTTTATGTGCAGTTTTCATGTTTATCCTATATGTGCGGTAAAGTACCTGTTGTCAAAGGATCTCTTTTAATATAAGCATCAGTGAGGGAACCAGGAGAGGGAAGAGAAAAACCAAACAACCCCAATCACTTGTTGCAGATGCCGAGTAGAAGAGTAATATGAGGAGTATTGAGGGGACAGATGTTGAAATAAGGCATCTGAAGCATGAACCAAAGTTCTCTTTTTATCTTCTTTCATGATAGGCAAGTAATGTGCTGTGCTTGTTCCTTAATCTTGTGACCTAGGATCACTTGATAGTTTTACTTCCGCAAAGCTGCAACTTGAGCTGTTTCACTTTTTTTTTCCCCTGGTGGTAAAAGTTTCATGGGTGCAGCAATTAAAGCTTCACATCATTCACCATGCTTGATTTATGCTGCACCAGTTCTGGGTAATTTCTCAAGGCTAAAAGACACTGAATGCTTGGTAAACGTTTGATACATTGTGCCTTTGATTTGAAAAATCAGATGCTCCCTTTTTATCAGTGCTACTAGGAAAAAAAAATCTGAAAATGAGTACTTAAATATGCATCCTATGTAGAGACCTATTTAAAGGTATTTTTGAATTCACAGAGAGACTAAAGATACTGTCATGTTGAACTGGGGGACTCCCTGAGCAATGACAACTACCCGCATATGTTTCCTCCGAAGACACTTTGCAGTGGTTTAACAAAAAGGTGGGGGTTGTGCAAGTCAGTTTAAAAGCCTTTATGTTTTCAAGGGTCTTGGAAACTCCCAGAGGGAATATGAAAGGCAGGTCGTACTCTACAGCATCCGCAACCAGTTGCGATACCGGAATAACTTAGGTGAGTAAAGAAGGAAAGTACCTTCTGATTGCTGCCCCATTCTTCTGTGTGGAAGCTTGTCTTTACTGTAAAACTGCAAGAACAAGTCCAGTTCAAAGGTCCTCTCTTCCTTGAAAACAAATGCTTGTAATACCAAAAGGTCACGAAAAATCTTGACTTTTGAGCCCATTTGGCAACTTTTCTAGCAAAGCACTCTCGAAGGTTACTGAGTTGGCAGGTGGAACTGAATTCCTACTGTAGTTCTACTGCCGTTTTCCAAGAAATCAAGAGGTGTTAAGAGGGGGTTTGGCTAGTTAAGCCTGTCACTAGGGGAGATGCAGAAAGTTACCGTGACTCACAGGAACTTTTGGCTGTGTCTTGTTTGCAGACTTTCAATTTAGTTTACATTGACTGCATCCATTTGTCTTCCCAAAGCAGATAATTATTAAAAGAATTTTCTGCACTCTGCATGAGTTCTGTCTCAATGGGCCACTTCCTGGCAATTTCTTAGATAAATCTGCTCCTTAAAGTCTCTGAAGGCTACTTGTATCATCTGTAGAAATCCTTGGATGCTGAATTCCTTGCACCACTACTTTATTTTGCTTGTAGTTTTCTGTCAATTGCAATTATGGTATTTTTAATCTTTTATTGTAATACTTTTTAAAAAAGTTGAACATCATAGAATATTGTAACTTTTTCTCTCCTTGTAGTTAAGCATGTGAAGAAAGATGAACGCAAATATTATGAAGATCTATTAAAATACAGTCGAGATCATCTCATGTTGTACCCGTATCATCTGTCTGACATCATGGTAAAAGGTCTGAGGGTAACACCATTTTCCTATTACACAGGCATAATGGAGGTGAGTGTAGAACTGTGGTGGGAGGATGTTCTCTGTCTGGAAATGTTGGTAATGGCCCAATAATGCATACAAGGCAGGATCAGGTAGTTCGGTTGGTTTTGTGTAGGTCTGCTAAGAAGTAAACAAACAGCAAGGAAAGTTTATAGAGAACTGCTTTGCCTGAAGTGTTTTTCCTCTGGCCCATTAGCCTTTCAAGAGCTGGACTTTTGTCATGTGCAGCTGGGATGTGGTTCACTCTGAGACTAGATTTTCTCTTTTGATGTTTGAGATCTGTGACTCTTCCCTTCAAACTGCAAAAGAAACACCTCATTTTAACCATATTGGAAACTTTTTGAGAAGTCTGAAGCAGATCTGTTTTTATGAGAACAAAGATGATTCTGTTTTCTGTCAGCACTCTGGCAACCTTCTTTTATTTTTGTTGCATATTTGAAGTCCTTTTATTTTGTTTTGTGTATGGTGATTTCAGACATAATGGATTAGTTGTTTGTTTATTCTGTTACTACTGTTAACAATTCTGTGTCCTGGTTTGTTTTGATGAAGAGAGATACAGGATTTTGTTTATTAGTCTTTCAGGCAACATTTTCCTTTGCAAAGCTTACATTAAACGGAAGTCTCACCTTTTATGTATTTAACTTACTGTGTAATGATTAATCAAATAATTGTCAAGTTTGATGAGGTAACTAACTTAAATAGATCTGTTTAAATTTCATTCTTAAAGTAAAAAGGACAGGCAGAATTTTGGACCTGCTTCTCTAAAGCTATGACTTTCTTCTTGCAACTTAAAGTTTTATTTTCTTTTTAAGGATATAATGAACAGTGAAAAAAGCTATGATTCTTTACCCAACTTCACTGCTGCTGACTGTAAGTATTACCTAGATGACTTGTTGCTTTCAGTGAGTTAGAAATAAGAAGCTTCTGAAAATGGATTTGTGGCATCTCTTTACTTGAATATGAGTATGGGAATGAAGGTGTAAAAGCATTTAAATAGTGAAATTAAGGAGTGTGTGTTCTCCATCCAGGGTTCTGTCTGTACAGGCAGGATTGGGAATGGGCTGGTTTGAGTACAGATAGACATGGTACAAACACTTGCCTCTGTCCTTGCTTCTTGTGCATTCCTGTTTGCCTGCACTTCCAGCTGATTACATCAGCAAACTCAGCTGCTGGTCCTTCCCTTGTGTGCTTTTTTGGCATGTGTTGGGCAGAAGACTTTAGCAGGACACTGAGAGGCTGCTGACACTCCTGTGCGTTGGTGTCACTGTGCATTGAGGGGTGATGTACCAGGGAAGAGAGGGAAGAGGACCTGGTATTTTATGACACTCTGGATATGCCAGGTGTTTTATCACACTGTTCTGGGTATGGGATGGGAAGCTTAGGAAGGCAGAAATCTTGAACCTGGTGAAGGAGAAGAGAGTAAGATCAGTAGCCAACTGAGAAGTCTTATAGAGCAAAATATAAACTGATGGCACAGGGAGGTTATTAATCAAATATGCCACTGAAACATTATCTATAGTTAGCACTTAATTGCTTGCCTTTGGAATGCATTCATGAAGTTCTTTTTAAGAATACTGTGTAATCAGGTGAGGAGTAGCTTGCAGCTTTTGAAAACAGTTGGGTTTGGTTTTAGAAGGATATTGTCATTTAATTACTATTTTGCCTCTGTGTAATGTTGATAGCAGGGAAACATGAGGAAGAATTTTCCTCAGCACCATTTTGCTTGTTTGAAATCTAGTGTTAGGAGTTTGAAGAAAGAAAAGGTTTTCCTATTTTTGTTTCATTTCTGCTGCCCCCCCCCAACAATTCTGTTTTTTAGCCCAGCTGCAGATTAGTGACTGCAGTGTAATGGACTTAAACTTCCTTAATTACATTTTTTTGTAAATGCTAGTGTTGAACTAGAAAATTGGAGTTAAAGCTCCAGAATATGGCTTAAAAGTAATTAATAGTTTTCTACTATCTGTTCGTGGTTCCTTAATGGTTGAAGGCTAGAGATTATGGAATTAAATTTTGACTCAGATTAACTCAACTATGTCTTAATCATATTCCTTAGAAGATTAAGTGGCCTTTTGTGTCTAATTCTAAGAGTTCTTATCAGGGCATGGCCTGAGCTTTGTTAGGGGAAAGAAAAACTATCACTATTAATCTGGAGTTGTTCATGTGAATGTAGGAGGAAAGGAGTTGGATTATTACCTGCTACTATGTGACTTGAGTGATAGGGCATTTTTTTTTTTTTTCCCTTAACCTATACACAGTGAAAGAACTGGGATGGACTATGGTGTGAATTTAGCCCTTTTAAGTGTCATTTTATTTTAGATAAGAGTAATTAAAAAGGTTATAGAAGTAGGTCTGATTCTTTGAAGAATGTTTAATGTAACTTCCACTTAAACCTGTCTTAAGAGAGATAAAACCTAACTTATTTTTCAGGTCTAAGACTTCTTGGCATAGGAAGAAACCAGTATATTGATCTAATGAACCAATGTAGGTCTTCAAAAGTAAGTTTGTCTTTAATTTTCCCTCCCTTTCCTTTACCCTTCCTTCCCTCTTCCCCGTATTATTTTGTAGAAAATGAAGAATGGAATAATTTCCTGGCCATGGTCAGTTTAATAGTTTGGCTAATTGACTGTGATGTAGTTTACTGTTAATTATATTATGTTTACTCAAGTTAATAACGAGCTTTTTGTTTTAAAATCAAAGTATAGTAAAGGAAACGATACTAATTACTACTTTTTAATTTTGGCTAATCTTGTATTTTTGGGGCTGTACTTTAGGATACCAGATAACTAATGTCTCCTGGCCACTATAAGCATGGAGTTCTGGTTCTGAAAAAATGATTCCGTGTTGCTATGTGTGCCACTGAGCTCACAGTTTATTCTGAAATATCATCCATCTAGGTGTAGATTCTTGCACTGTGTATGTTTTTCTCTAAGACAATGCCAGTGAGTCTGCACAGACATCCCTGGATGTGTACAGGACACATAGAAAACATTGTGATGGTTGATAGAAGTAGAGCCTTTAGTTTGCAAGAGTTCATTCCTTTCTTCAGGGAACTCAGAAGTGCTCTTGTAGTAGCTTCATAGTCCTCTGAACTGAAAGTGAGCTTACCAAAATATGCAGCAGATAGTGAACCAAAAAGTATCCTCCAGTTTTTCTTTCTTGGACTGATATTCACTGTATTTTTTAGCATTTTGCTTATTCAGAATGGTGTACTTTGTCCCTTGAAGTAAATAAAATATGTTCCTAAAATGTGTTTTTTGAAATCACTGAATTTTTTTAAAACACCCTATTTCTATACCTGTGATCTCTTACTTGTTCAAATTAGAAAATGTCACAAATAGTTTAAATTTAAACTTGATAGTTTAAATTTAGACTTGATCCTATTACGATGGAATACTGTGGATTTTGATTAGCAACACCTACAATATGGATGAGCTTATGGGAAGATTTAACAATATCGGATGGAAATATATTTTTCCTTTCTATTTCCATGTGATCTGAGAGAGAAGAAAACTCTGCTAAATGCCAACGCTAATAGCATGTGTGTCTCCCATCTGTGAATACAATGTACTTAAAAATGGATGTTTATACAGATCAGTTTTTATAGAGGCAAATTAATGTCTGTGCATGTGAAGTGCTCTTTATTACTATCTCAAATGGACTGTACCACTGCAGAAATTTTTCCGAAGGAAAACTGCCCATGATCTGTTACCTGTGAAGCCCGTGGAGATCACTATAGAAGCGTGGTGGGTTGTGCAGGCTGGTTACATCACTGAGGACGACATCAAGGTAGTGTAGTAGGGGTTGCACCTCTAAATCTGGTGAATTCTGATACTCCCTGAAAACAGGGGCTTTCTTTTATGTGAAATACACAAAGATGATGTTACAGATTTGCAGCAATTCTCTTGTGAAAATAGAGATTGAAAGTAATGGAAATTGTGATGTTTTCTTATTCTACCCTCTCTCCCCTTTGTACTTTCTGCACTATGTACAGAGTAGAGGTTGTTTTGCATCAACCAGTTTGTAGTAACTTATGTTCATGATCACATGATTTGTATGGAACAAGCAACAAATACCTTTTCTTAAATTTAATATTTAAGCCTTGACAGGTCAGTTTTGACTGAATCTTCAACTTCACTCTAATTCATATCAGAATGGCAGTGGATTTGATACATATTTTCATTGATTCTAGTTTTTCACTGCTTGCACATGAAAAGCTTTTGAAACGATTCAATGTTTCATTCTCATTCTGCTTTCATTTCTCACAGGTGTTTTTGTTACAGTCATTTGATCTGGATTTATTTTCTTCTCTAGAAGGTTTTGTTTAGATTAGAGTATACTTAAAACAGTGATGAAATCTCTATTTTGAAATATCTTGGTCTGCTCATATTCTGACATCCCACCAACTCAGGGTAGTTAACTTGAAGCCGATTACTTTGATATTGTAATGGGCCTCTTTCTAGAATGGTTCCAGTTGCATGGCTGAACACTCAGTTTTGAAGTTTTAAAGAGCAAATCTATTATACTGGGGCCTTCACTTGACAAATTCTTGTGCAATTAATTTCCTTTCCTAGAGCATGCATAATTTGGTGTGGGGACAAGCTAAAAAATGTAAAGACTTTTAACAGGAAATGTGGTTAATTCTTCAGTGTAAATATTTTGGTTAGGAATGTGGGTTACTCCCTGTACTCTTATATTACTTATGACTGATTTGAGGCTTAAATGTTTGGGAGTTTTTTGAGTGGTATTAAGTAAGTTGCATAGACTCATTTATACATGAAACTAATATGATTTTTTTTTTTAACCTAGATATGTACTCCATCAGAGAAGTCTGCTATTGATAAGATAATTGATTCAGGCCCTCAGCTTGCTGGTTCATTAGACTTCAATGTAGTTCACAGTAAGTTTTTAATGAACATTTCTGATTTTAGATCTTGCTTAGTAAATTCTGAGAGTAGTGTCTGGAAACCAGGAATAAAGGTGATGTAAACAGCTGAGGCATAAAGGAGAGTTGAAGGAAGATATTCAAAAGCTTGTACAGACTGCAGTCTAGATCTTGTAAGTGGTTAATGGTGAACAATTAGCAATCTGTTTTTGCTCTGTTATTGTTTGAGTCAACTTCTTTATTAGAAACTGTCAGTAAAGATTGTGGGGGAAGAGAATGTAGATGAGAACAAGAGAAACTAAAATTAAAAATGTTAGAATTGGTAATGCCAACTAATTAAAGTGTACTCCTTGCCTTTCAAATGAGAGTTTATTAGATTTTTCTACTATTTTAATACATAAAATGGGGCTGTCTTGTTTCAAAGAAGTCTGCAGCAGTTATTGGCTTCCCATTTAAATGTAACAAGTAATAGATATAGACAAATCATATTAGGGAGTAAATATTCACTGATAAAATCCTCCTTGGAACCTCTTGTGTGTAAGGGCTTGGCTTACTACAAACACTCAAACCTGTGCACTGTAGTTTTTAGTAAGAAATTGAGGCAGAATTTCATTGCCTGTTACTGAGCACAACAAAACAATTAAAGTGAAGTAGGTGAAAGTCATGCTCTTGAGCGGATCTGAAACATTAAATGGTTAATAAATTTGAATTTAACCAGTTCCTAATCTTTCTCTGTAAGTGGCCTGGTGTTTTTGGAGAAGGTTACAGCTCAGATTTAGTAGGTTTAGAAGGATCTAATGTATGGAAAAAGAATGTACAGACAAGTAATGTAATGGGACTGCCAGAAGGATCATATTTTCTGGGCAAAGGGGGCTGCTGAGTCCAGACTACAATGCCATCAATACATTTCAGGTGTATAGATAAGGATGTATCAACTGTAAGAGCTGAATCTGAAGGAAAGACAGAGTAAAGCACAGTTAGCATGTTGATTATTGTAATGTCATCCTGATACATTAAAACTGGCTTGTTGACACATTTTGCAAGCTGAGTATGTTACTGCTGGAGCTGAGTAGTGAATCCAAGTGAGTTGATGGGTTAATGCAGGCACTTTATTTAAGCTCTGATTGAGGGTGCTAATTTAACTAGATTTATAGTTGTACAGGTACACACTAAAACTGAACATTCTGACAGTTCCACTTCAGGTGTTCAGTAGCACTTCACCTGAGGGCTCTTTGTATCTTCACTGCCACCAAAATGAATATGGTATAGATGCACTGGCCTTGGATAACACCAAAGGAACCACAGACAATAAATCTGGCCTATTTATTCTGTGCAGTTCAGCTTTATGTCTTGCCATTAAAGTGTAGCTAATGTTCAAGAAGCATTTAAACAATGCTTTCAGGCTCATGGTGTGATTCTGGGGGTGTACTGTGCAGGGCCAGGAGTGGGACTCCATGATAATGATGAGTCCTTTCCAACTCAGCATATTCTATAATTCTGTGATAGCTGTTGCAAAACTCAGACTCTAAAGATAACAATACTGTATTTTTTTCCCTTTCTTAAGAACTTCTTACTGGCTTTTCTTCAGAGCTAAGTTTCAGATGATTAGTCTTCAAATCAGTTGCAAGCTGGGAAAGTGCAATTTAGATGTGTACCATATTGTTGTCCTTGTATGCAAGTCTGTCTATATCTGCTGCAGCTTTGCTGATTCTTTGTGCTGAAATGCACCAGAATTTACTTTTGCAGTTGTATAAACAACTCTTTCTGGGAAGATGTGTGACGAGGACGTGTGAGGACCCCCAGAACTGATGAATTTTAGTTTGTATTCTTGCTACCAAGTGTGTACCTTCTGGCCTGAGTAGCCAAATGTAGCCAGCATCCTCAGCTGACAAAGCCAAGTGAAGATGAAAACCCCACTTCTTGACAGTACAGTGATGGTGGTGAAAACTAAGTTAACATTTAGGCAGAGATTTGCTCATGTTTTTAAATGGAACTGCTTTAATCTGTGATTGTTTTGCTGTGCTTTCCTGGAAGTTCTTGTAGATTTCCAAGTGTGCTGCATCAGGCTACAAGTGAGGAACTCTGGTTTAGTGAGCCACTTGGTTGGTATTAGGTGTGGTTCATTGATCTGTGAATTACAAAGAAATATTCTACTGGGGAGTGTATTAGGAAAAATTACTTCAATATCTGAATTGGCTGGTGGGGAAGTTAGGTTTATATCTTCAGTACTTTGAAAAATGTTTTCTTTTTTCTAAAATGGTGTCCTTTTGTTTGTAAAGGTTTGTATAACAAAGGATTTATTTACCTTGATGTACCAATATCTGATGACAGCTGTATTGCAGGTAAGTAAATATTTCATGTTATTATACCTATGTTTTATCAGTTTCCTTTCAATTTTCCTGTAATTCTCTGTCTTGGAAGCTGCTTGTCTGTGTACATGTGCATGCTCAAAAAAACATTTGAGCTATGAAACTCTTTCCTAACTAAAAGTTTTCAGTCCTATTAAAACATTGGTTTTATAGGATTTATTTCAGCCTGAATTCTTAGATTATACTGAAGGCATATTTAGGTAAGATGAGATTTAGGTAAGATAAGATAGGAGTCATGGCATGAATTAATACGTACCCTCCTATAAGTTTTTAATTAAAAGGAAGAATAGCATAGAGAACTGTAGTTACCTTACCAAACATACGTGGGGTTCTGACTTCTTTCCAGACAGATGTAAGGTTTTAATAGATACCAGTTCTATTCTTCATGGGTATTGTCACCTCAATTAGTCATGGACTGTGTCTGGGGACTGTGTAGGAGCTTAAATTAGTACAGCATGTGGGCTGCCCTTTGGACAGCTTGTTATGCTGTGATAGATCTCAGGGGTTTCTGAATTCACTATAATCTGCAAAGGCATAAATTGTTTGGAACTTGGTCATGTAAAAGTACCTGGCATTGCTGTATAGAGATCATTTAAGTGAAAATCCTCTAAATACAAGAAACTTACTGCTTAGATAATTGCTCTGGAAGGCTCAGTTCTGGAGTATGTGGGTGGTGTGGGTTTTTTCATGTCCTACTCCAATCACAGTTGGGATTTAATCTCTATCCACATTACAGAATCATTTTATGGGGTGGACGCTGGAAATTATCTGTAGTTGGTGAGCTGGAAAGTGTAAGGCTATGATGGAAGGTAGAGTGGCTTTAGTTTCTGTAAGACACTAAATGTTTGTTGACAAACATAACTTTCTTAAGGAGTTGGAGAATTTTAAATACCTCATATGCGATCTTCAGGTTTTTATCCTTTGTGCCTGGCAAATCCTCAGACTTGCAGGTACCATGAAAACTAAAGTGTAAACTCATTTTTCTGTTTTAATACCATTTCAGTTCAATAAAATGAGTTACCAAATTGTAATTTTGAATGTAATTCTTATTTCAGTGCCACCTCTCGAAGGTTTTGTGATGAACAGAGTGCAAGGTGATTACTTTGAAACACTCCTGTACAAGATATTTGTTTCAATAGATGAACATACTAATGTGGCAGAGGTAAGTAAAACTTAACCTGTGTCATGGAGATAGGAATACTTAAAAATGGCCCAAAGCAGGCTGCTAGAAATAGTTAGAGATACTGATTGATATACAGTGATTTTGTTTACATATTGCCAGGCTTAATGATGCAACCTGTAGCTTGAAGCTTGAAGGAGTACCTTTAGTTCAGTGAAACGATCCCATTAGCTGGAATGAATTTCTTTACAGAGTTGACTATAGTAGGCTTTTAAACGAGTTAGAACTGGAAAAAAGTCTGTTCTGTTAACGTGAAAAAAGTGCAAGTAATTTTTTCTTTGGCAGTGAAAGCACACAGGGTGTTGGCTTAAAATAGGAATGTAGCTTTTGCATGAGCATAGTTTGAGTATGAGAAATAAGTTTTCATAAAGTCTTCTCAAAATTTCCAGCATAAATTTCTGAAAAATACCCATTAAATATATCCAGGATTTGTTTCCCTCTTTACGTGGCTTCTGACATATGCGACTAACCTAAAATGATATACACATGTTAGCCTAGAAATTACAAAGTGGAAGGTAGCCTCATACTTCTTTTGCATGCTTTGAAGTGAGACAGTTATGAGATTTCATGCTCTTTGTTCATCATCAGATGATGCAGACAAAATTGCTTCTAACAGAACAGGCTGGGTTTAGCAATAGGACCAACAAAAAGATACCAAAGCCCACAGATAGTGATTATCTGTCCTATTAATGCTGTAATGCTGACTTGTCTTGTCTTTTTTTATTTTTAAGCTGGCAAACGTGTTAGAGATTGACTTATCTTTAGTAAAGGTATGTGTGTACAATGCATTTGTTTAACTAGATACAGAAAGTTCACTGCCTTGCAACCTTGTTTTCACACAGTAGTTCCTTACTCTGTGTGTGTGTTCTGCAGAATGCTGTGTCCATGTATTGTCGGTTAGGCTTCGCTCATAAAAAAGGCCAAGTAATAAACCTGGATAATCTTCATCCATCATGGAAGAATGTTCCTTCAGTAAACAGACTGAAGTAAGTGTCTTGACTCTTTCTTAGGTTTATTTTTCGCATTGAAGGGAAAACTTAGAACCAACATCTGATTTTAAAGCTATTGGTTGCTTTTTTTGACTTCTGGAATAACGAATCTCACTTGGCTTTCTAATGTGCATAATGACAAGAATGCTTGATCCTCTTGTTAATCTGAGGATGAGGAATGGTAATTCAGCCTATAAATTCAGAGTGCTATTGCTTAGTGCTGATACCTTTGGTACCTAGTTTCTCACTTTTTCAGCAGACAGGTGTGCATATGTTTCAGACTCCTGGGGTCAGACAGCTGTCAGTGTGCTGTTACAGAGGCTGTGGCTCTTGGCACTTCCTGCAGTGAATATGTGCATAAAGTTTGCTTGTTTGCTGTCAGGAGCCATTGCAGGTCTGTCAGGGACTTCCCACATGAGCTGCATCTGTATCACTTCCCAGGAAAGTGCTGTTAATACCAGTCAACAAAGAGTTCTCCAAGTTGAAATGCCAAATTGTGTTAATTAGGAATTGTTAGGGGCTTTTTGTTCAATATCTGCCATTTAAAATGACTGCTATGCCTGTTTTCTTTAATGCTTTTTCAGACTGTGAGAACAAATTGGATTAGATTTTTTCCATTGGATTCTTCAATGATGGTGGTTTGATTTTTCAGATATTTTCACAGTCTGGTATTTTCAGCCCCCAGTAAGCCTTTCTGCTAAAGCAGGACTCTGAGGGATATTAAACTTGACTGATTTAGGGCTTTGGCATATTGAAAGGCATGTGTTGGGTATGCCAGTGCATGGGCTACTAGCACTGGAAGGCAGAGATACTTCTCTGGTGCTACAGTGACTGACAGATGTGGATTTTCATTCACATTAATAGGAGTACTTTGGATCCTCAAAAGATGCTGCTTTCATGGGACAGTGGGGAAAACAGAAGTCCTATACAGGAAGCTGGATCATCAGCCACAGATACAGATACCAACAGTCAAGATGATCCAGGTTAGCACTAACAGTAAATTTTGATATATGAGGAACAATTATTTTTATATTTGTAGAGTGGCATAGTCTGTAAAGAGGTCTAGAAACAAGTGAAACACAGATTGTGTAGATCCTTGTGTCATATGGACTATTCAGTGGGGGAGGTGGTGTTTACTTCTTGGTTTAAGAGTCTGTAGCTAAATAACTTTTCTGAAGATGAGACTGTACATACACTGTATGTGTATATGAACTGACAGAAAGATACCAACTTCTGAATTAAGTTAATCAGTAGTTTAGTAGTAATAAGGGAATTTTCTTTTACTTGTGGTAATAACTAAGTTTGTCCTTTGTTTTTCTTTGTTATTAGATTCGTTTGAACTTGATGATACTATTTTTAAATCAAACAAATGTGGTCACCCACTTCCTTTTTGTTTTCTATTAGCTGAAACAGCCAGTGTGAGCAGCCTGAACCTGTCCAGTGGACACACAAAGCGCATTGCCTTCCTGTTTGATTCTACTCTCACTGCCTTTTTAATGATGGGAAATCTCTCACCAGTATGTCTAAATTGTTTGATATGTTATGCTAAGAATAAATGTGTAGAGCTTTAAATTACTTTGACATCAATATAATGCAGCTTCATTAAAAATATTAAAATATCTTCTGTATTATTTGTTAAGTAGTAGTTTTGCTTAATTAAGCTTTTGCTTGCCCATTTTGTTCTCGAAGAAGACAGTTCTGTTTTGTTTTTCCAGAACTTGAAAAGTCATGCAGTCACGATGTTTGAAGTTGGGAAACTGTCAGATGAGAGTCTTGACAGCTTCTTGGTGGAGCTGGAAAAGGTAAATTTTTACATGTTTGACAGAATGCTTTTTCAGCACTTGAAGTGTTAGAGGGGCCAACTCTACCTTCTAAAGATAATTCTACAGGGACAATTGTAGAATTATGTAGAAGTGCTGTTAGTTGCTGTTTAATTTCATACCAGTCAGGGTGACTGGACACTTCCATCCTTTTACCTAAAGAATGAGTCATGGTTCTGATTTATAGATACTGAATTTGTGTACTTTTTGACTGTTCCACTAACATGGCCAAGACCTGCTTTTCATTTAACAGTTGCTGTGGATCACCTTCGCATATAAGCTGCAGGGTGATTACTCAATTAGAAAGCTTTACAATGCTAATTTGTTCATCTTTCTTTGGTGTAATTGATCCTTATGTAGGCAACCTGCCACTTGTATGCATTTGTTTTGTTTCTTGTTCAGGTTCAAAGCACAGGGGAGGGGGAAGCACAGCGTTACTTCGATCACGCCCTCACACTGAGAAACACGATACTGTTTTTGCGGCACAACAAAGACCTGGGGGCACAGGCTGTACAGCCTGATCAGCCAAATAATGGTACTGTGAGCACTTCTGGAAATCCTTCTCGGTTGGTTTACCTATCTGCCATGGACTCAGCTTTCTGCCCTTGCTACTCTTGTAGCAGTCAGTATCCTACTTGTTTAAAAATATTTTGAAATACTTTTCATCCTCATTTGAGCCTGTGTTACTGGGTTTGCTTGTTCAATGACAGATTTGGTTGCCAAGGCCTGCACTTAAGATCCAGAGTAACAGATTAAACTGTAAAAAAATCAAGACAAACTGAACTTGAGAAAGAGATTGTTTCAAATCACATGCTTCTGAAAGCCATAAAAAAGTCAGCTGTTCTGTCAAATAAACATTTTTCAAGCCATGAAAAGGAATGTATTCTTCTAATGGGGATAATTTTTTAGGTTTTTCTTCTAAAACTGAGTTAATTTCCTTACTATCTCTGTGTTCATTTCCTGTGTTCAGTTATTTGATGAGGAACTAGTTCAGTGACAGACAACCAGATGCCTAGAATTGCTAAAATTTTGTACAGATGTATTAAAACTCACCCCAATTGTTTAAAACTTCATTGTGGAAAACACTCTATTCGTAGCTTAGCAGAGGATGGAAAATCTGAAATCACAGTTTGTGTTTGTAAGTTCCATTTTAAGTGGTAATTTAAGGATCTTGTATTTTGAACATAGGGTTCCCCTTGGACCTGTTACGATGTGAGAGTTTGCTCGGTTTGGATCCAGCTACCTGCAGCAGAGTTCTCAACAAAAATTACACTCTGCTGGTTTCCATGGCACCACTCACCAATGAAATTCGACCTATTAGCAGCTGTACACCCCAGGTGAGAAAATACTGAGGGATTTCCCCCTCCCTCCTCCTTCCTAATAGCATTTTCGGATACATTTGTTAGATGTCCCTTTTAAAGTGAAAAATTATTGCCATGTAGACTGTCACTGTAATTAATCTAATAAAAAATGTTGAGGAAAAATGAGAATATTTAGTAAATCAAATTTGTTTAACTTAACAGCTTTTCTGTCCAAGTAAGAGTCAGATATTTTGTCCTTTAATTTAGATTAATAGAAAATATGCGAAGAGTCTTGTGTCACTGGACTAAATACCTAGAATATAGTTAGTGGACAGTAATACATTTGTATTTCTGTGCTGAAAAACTGGATTTATATTTCTTTAAAGCTGTTGCTTCTTAAATCAAATCTATATGAATTATGGCTGCAATCTGAAGTTCTAATATCTTAAATAATCTCTCTTCAGCATATTGGACCTGCAATACCAGAAGTCAGTTCAGTTTGGTTCAAACTGTATATATACCACATAACTGGACAAGGACCACCCTCCCTGTTGCTCTCTAAAGGAACGCGTCTTCGAAAACTCCCAGACGTTTTTCAGGTAGTCTGTGCATGGATTTATTCTCCCTTACTTCTGCAAGTGTTCTAAAGATACACTGTATGCTGTTCAGGGATAAAAGTTGAAGTCAGAGGTACAATTCCTTGCAGATGATGTTCCTTTTCTAGAAGCAAGTTCTATGTAGTATCTTGGTTTGTTTTCTTTGAAGATTCTGAAAAAGGAATGCTACTTATGTCTCTCCCCTTGTCAGAATGTGACTCCAGTATATTTAATGCCAAGTTCGGTATAAAATGTGGTCTTAAGAATTGAGGTTTGTTAGCCCATCCACAGAGAGTGTTAGAAAGATGCAGAAGAGCTGTGTGAAAAGATGAAGACCTAGTATATTGTGCTTTTTTTTTTACTGTTGTGCAAGAAATGTCACTTCTGCATATAATTCTACCTGGTTTAGGCGATGGCTAACATGATCACTTCTAATTTGCCCAAATCTGTGTTGGAGACTTTGGAGTTACTTGCTGTAATTCTCCCTGCAGTTTAAATGACAGAGTAATTTAACAAAGGTTGCAATAGGCTGGAAAAATGGTGTTCCTAGCTGCATAACCTGACTTGTAGCCATGTCTGGAAGCAGGAAGAATCAACACATTATGTAATACTTCTTGTAAGACCTTTCTACTCTCCTGCACATTCTGGTCTGGAACTCCTGGCTGCATGGGATTTTCTGTACACAGAGATTGTGACTCAGATTGTTAGCTCTGCACTGATGAGTTTATTTCCTCAACTCCTTCCAGTTTGGAATCCACCTAGCTTTATAGCATCCATACAGTGCTTTGGAAAGGAATCCCACAAAACAGCACAGGTGATCAACACAGTATGTTTAATGCCTGAAAGATTTCAGATGCTTCCTTCTGCTACAAAGGAGCACTGCTGGGTATTCTCTATACTAGATAAATGTAGGTGGAAATGGCCACAACTTCTAAACTTGCCTGAACCAAGAAATTATTTTCATCTATTGACTGATTTAAAATGCCATAGACATTTAGGAGTGTTTGGGTCTTAACTACTCACAATGGAATTTGTAAAATAGTATTGTTCAAGTTTATAATTGCAGAGAGGCCTCTGAAGTTTTCATCTCATTTTTTTCATTTTGTAAATACATGAAGAACTAAATATATTAGAAAGATTTAGGGACATTCAGAGAAGGAGTACATTCTTTGGTGTATACCTGCATCAGCAGTCCTCTCTAGCACTAGGATTTGTAGATTCCATTCCTCAAACCTTTCATGTGTCCCTTCCCTTTATGATTTCAAAAATTCGGTAGATTCCTGTATTTCTAAGATTTACTGTAAGATCACATGGAAATAAGTAAATCAAGTCTCTAGAGCAGAAGGCATTTTGTAAGGATGTTGTTGATGACCTTGATTCAAATCCTAATCTGTCATTAGTTTAAACCATGAGTACATGTAAGGATTGTGCGCTTTTGTTAGTAGAAAAGCATTCATTGTGGTAATCTTGGAAAACTTCAAAATACTGCATGAATCTCAGTGTGCTGCTAGCACAGATTTTCTTGAACAGAATTATCTCCCAGTCTGGACTTTCTTTCCCCTCCCTGGGAAAATGAGTGCTTCTCTCCTGCTGCTCTTTTGTAATATCATTTTCTTAGGGAACTGTCATGATGTTTCTAGAAATCTTACGGAGATGCAGTTGGATTCAATCTTGAAAACTAAGAAACTAGGAAATTAATTAATGGTTTTGTCTTCCTGTTCCCCACTCTGCCCTTGATAGATGTTTTGGGTTTTGATTTATCTTTGTTCTTTGCTGATAGTGTTAGTTTATCCAGCTTATATTTTGCTTTTAAATTTATGTGGGATTATATTCATCTCCTTTTTGCTAGAAGGCTGCTGCAATGGCCACATAGCTCTACAGGACTTGGTGACAGATATTTCCTGTCCAAAATAGCAATTTAATTTTGAGGCTGGCAAATTTCTGTCTTTACCAGGGCTACGATTGTGAGCAGTCCCTGGTTCCAAGTATAGCACTGTAGAGCTGTAGTTACCTATGATAACTTCCTAGGTGTAACAGTATGCTGATGCCTAACTCTAGTGTTTCACTTTATGTGCTTAGATAATTCATTGTTACTGCAAACACTCTGAATTTAATTTCTCTCTTCCAGGGTTATGATCGCTTACTAATAACGTCTTGGGGTCACGACCCAGGAGTAGTTCCTACTTCAAATGTGCTCACAATGCTGAATGATGCTTTAACACATTCTGCTGTTCTAATTCAGGTACAGAGTGCTCCGCATAAATGATGAAAACCTGCATAATTTTTTGAGTTAAGCTGTTACGTGGTAGAGGATATTAGCAATGTAGAAGAGCTGCACTTTTGCCAAGAGCGGAACAAGATGTTTAACTTCTGTAGGCAGTGCTGCTGTGATTCAGTGGTTTTGAGACATGGGTTTCGAACAGAATTCACATTATGTATGTGTTACTGTATTATGGGCAAGCATAATGAGTTTTGTAGTTAAAATAGGGAAGGTTGTAAACTGGGATTAAAGTGAAGGGCCCACAAGCTTTTTAGAAAGCAGTGACACAAGGTAACTGGTATGAACTGTTATTCAAAAATGAAAAGTCCTTTTCAGACTGCTTGGTATTTAGCTCTTACAGTAAAGTATGAACAAAACATGCTGTTTATCACAGCAGAAGAGATTGGGTTTTTCTATTTGGAAGAACTAAAATGGCTTCCTCATCAGTTTCTTTGGTTCAGCTGAACTCTCAGAATTAATAATTTAAATAAATAGATGTTCAGTATTGTAACAAGCATAAAATTACATGTTCTCAAAGGCCAACTTGTAAGCAGTCTGTGACTACGGAAAAATGTTCTGTATGCATGGGTGGAAACTCCCTTTTGCTCCAGAAGTGCTCAGCCTTTAGAAAATACATTTATAGCCAGTAATTGGAGAGAAAAATTGCTCCTCTTCAATGAAACTTAACCTCACTGTATTTACCAGATGTATTTTAAGGGTAAAGGTGGGGTACTTCAGTTATTCAGCTAAGCAAGACATTTAACGCATAAATACCTTCATTTGTATGTTTCATCAACTTGGCTGGTGCTCCTTAAAAGGAAGCACAACTAGGACTGAGCTAAGCTGATGAGTATTTTTTCTGTTTCTAATTTAATTTCTTGGTGTTCAGGGCCATGGCATGCATGGAATGGGAGAAACAATGCACATACCTTTCCCTTTTGATGAAGCTGAGCAACAGGGAGGTAATGGATCATCTTCAGTGTCATTTCTACATTACATTACACATCTGCTGCACATCACCTTGTGCAATAAGGTTGCAGTAATCCTTTTAAAACAAATTTTGTTGATCTTATGAGTCATATGAGAAACTGGAAAGTTTTTAAATAGTTGACAAGTCTATTCTGAGCTTAGAGGTATTGCCTACCCCCTATCTTCTCTGACCTGATTAGAATGTGTTTTCTGTCCTCTCTTATCTCCTAACACAGATGCAAAGAAGTAACTTCCACAAATGGCTCCAAATCTTCCTTTGTATATACTTGCTTATTAACTAGCATATTTATTAACTGCATAAATATTTATTCCATATATATTATATTGAGCATTTCTTTACCATAAGACAGGTGAGACCAAAACTGAACAAACTTACCTTGATTATTAGCATCAGGAACCTACTACAGTATTTTTTCCCCCAGGAAAAGCTTTGCTAGCAAAATCTATTCCTTCAAAGTCTGCCTAGCTCAACTGATTTTGAGAGGCAGGAATTATTCTATGAGTAGTACAGAAGCAACAACTCGATTTTGAAATTCCTTATTAAGCAAAAATGCTGTATTCTAATTCTTCAGAATTTCAGATATGTGAAGTATATACCTTGCACTGAAACTGCCATAAAAGACACTGGCACTGAAAGAGCTGCACACCTAGCTGATTGCTAGCTGAACCTTGCCATTTCTGCTGTCTGAATGTCTGTGTGTAGGAGAAAGATTGTCTTCTGCTTATATTTTTCCTTCTCCTTGGCTCTATTACTATACTATTAAATACCACTTTGTGCTTGGTGTTATCGCATATCTAACAATGTGATCCCTAAGATGGAGCATTACAAGCAGGAAAAATCCAATAAAAAACTTACTCTGGCCTAGAGAGGAACCACATGGTTATGGGGGGAGGCTCTTGTAAAGTAAGCTGGAATATGTTTTGTTTCCTACTTAGACTTCTCTCGTGTGAACATGGGCATTCATACGGCTTTAAAAATACTGAGAAACAAAGTGGACTTGCAGCATTTTTGTGGCTATGTCACAATGTTGAATCCTTCAAGTCAACATGCTAACAGAAAGCTGAGTGATGCTTCTGATGGAAGAGGTTGGTTACCAAAAATTGTCTTTTTTTTGTGTCCCCTTAATTTCACATCCAATCACTTAAGCAAAAGTGAGCAAAGGATTAAATTCTTTGATTTGTAACTTTACTAAATACTGTCCTACTTGGCTAGGAACCCATTTTGAGTGTGAATCTATTGGCAGTAGGCTTACTTCCTAATTCTTCTTGAGACTAGCTCAGAAATAACAAATACAGATTGATAAATGACTTAACTGGAACAGTCAATGAAAGAAAAAATACTCTTTTAAATATTAAAAATAAATTGTGTCTTTTTTGTATGCCAGAACTTAATCTTTCTTGAAAGTGGCGAGGATCCCTAAATTACTCCTTAGTCCCAAAATGAGTCAGACCCTATGTTTTCCCTGTCCCTTCTTCCAGTTTCATAGCTTTATAGTCCTTGGGCAAAGGTAACTAAACTTATGTTCATGTGCATGTTTATGTAAGAACTCCTTTTGCCTTTAGGAGAGACTGAACTCACATCAGGATCTGATGTAAATGGGAGCACAGAATCATTTGAGATGGTAATAGAAGAACCCTCAATGGATTCTGCAGTCAAGCAAAGCCTTGAAGGTAAAAAACATGAAAAATGACATTACCTTGTTTTTAAGGATCTGGATTCACTGTTTGATTATTCTCTGGGATGAGTCCAATACTAAATTCCTCTGCAGATTCCATTAAATATTTGGGCAGCTCAGTAAACGAGCTGTTTTTAAAAAGGATGAACTGTCTAGTGGATCCAGATCTAAGATTGTTGACCCCAGAATGCGCTCTTGCATTCTTTTTCTTACACCTTGTTTAACTCTTTTCTTTTTCTAGTACCCACAACTGAACTGGAATGGGTTCCCCTGGAATTATGCTTTGGCATTCCACTTTTCAGCTCTGAGTTGAATCAGAAAGTCTGCAGAAAAATTGCCACTCATGGATTATGTAGAAAAGAAAGGTGAGCTGTAGTTTATTGGCTGCAGGTTTAACAGATGTGTGTGTTATGTCTGGAGCTTCTCCAGGAAGAGATGCCTACAACTCAATGGTTATAAAGCAGAACTGAGCTATGTTTATGGAGTAGCTAATTCTAATGTGTAAGGGAGGGTTTTTTGGCTCATAGATGTGTACAATTAGTCCTTAGTTGTGGTAGGATTATGATTAGGCTTTTTTTACAGTTTCTGTAAGGCAAAAACTAATTCTTTGTTGTAAACTGTCTGTGAGCAGATCAGGAAAAAAAGTAAATTTGGGTGCCTTCCTACCCATTTTCCTTTCCTAGCCTAGTACGGGCTTTTTTTCCCTCCTCCTAACTGTTCTGGAGTGGGGGAGGAAAGCTTGCTGGTAATGCTTTGACGTAAAATGCATTTAGCTCTTCTGGAAATTTTCTTTACTGCTGGTATCATACTTGGTAAGTTTAGTCACAGCTTATGATCCAGCTATCTAATGCTTTCTACTGCAGCTTTTTTACGTGAAAGATTATTCTTTCAACAATGAGATTTTGAGGTTTGTTTTGTTTGTTTTTTTTGGGGGGGGGTGTTGGTAGGGGTTTTGATGGATTATTTTTTGTGGCCTTTTTTTCCCCCCTAAGGCATGGTTCTGGAAATCAAAAGTAAGGCTGCTTGAAAATAGGGTTTAAGACACTTATTACAGTAGTTGACCTGCTTTTAACAGTGTGTCACTAATATACTTCTTAAAAGTAATGTTACCAGACTGAGATAAGAATGAATCTAATATATTACTTATCTTACCTAAAATAATATTTTCCAATTCCAGTTGTTTCATTTTATTCAGTGTAAATGGTGTGGAAAATAGCTTTTACCTGACTGGACTCAAGAACAGATGAGTCAAGCACCTCTTCAGTGATGACAATATTATCAAGCTTTATGTGTTGAAAGCTTTTGTCACATGATGTTAGGTAGTACTGGAGTTATTTTGGAGCAAGTTACTATGGGGTTACTTTACTAGTAAAAAATTGTGTACCTTGACCACAGCTTCTTTTCTTTTGTTTTTTTACAGCCTTCAAAAACTACTACATTCCAGTAGAAAGCTGTCTCTTCAGGTCCTTAATTTTGTTCATTCATTCCAGGTAAGGAGCAATAATGCAGATGTTAATTATTCTGTATGGTCTGTCATCCTTTTCTGCCCTTGTACTTGCCTTTCTTGGGTGTACTTGAAGGACAAAGCAAGTACTTCCCTATCCCTTTTTTAGCTTCACTTAATAGTTGTTTCAGCCCTGTGGTTACTTCTGGTGCATAATGATTTTCATTGTTTTTAGGGCACTTGCTCAGCAAAGTTGTCTTTCACTCCTCCTGTAGTAACACAGCCTACTCTGCTAGTTATGTGGTGGCTGCTTGGATATGTTGGAGAGATTTACTGCAAACCAGGGAAATGCTAAATTTATCTGCCTCTCCAGTCAATGTTTCCGTAGGAAAAATAAATTAACATGGATTTAATGCCAGTTACTTTTGTACTTGTACTGAGATCCTCTAGACAGTGTAGTGAGTATAAATATGTAAAACCGCATACTCTGGAAGGCTTCTTCAACACTGTAGGTAACAAATGGGGATCTTCTCTAGAAAGCAAAGAGGAATGCCAGGTCTGCAGCCTGCTCAAATTCTGCATGGAAGCAAGTCATGTCCATGTAACATGGAATCTGCTTAGCTACTCTGTCTTATGATACTTTCCTCTAAAACACTGTTTTCAATAAGATAATGAATTTGCAGGTTGCTTAACCAGGTAGTGTTAAGGATGGTGTGATCCTGAAACTGTCTCCTGATGAGAATGTTGGAGATTCCCAGTAGGTTTGAAGCCCTGAAGCCAGCTGTCAATCTCAAGTGACTTCTGTCCTAATGTGTTAGATGTTATGTCTGAGGTACACTTTTCTAGATGATAACCATAGAAAGGAAAAAAAAAGTGCTGATGTGAGTTTTAAGATGAGAACCCCAAACTTCTGGGTAATAATACCTCCCAACATATGGTGAAGCAATTGCCTCCAAATACATGTATCCATCTTAGCACTGTACAGGGTAAATAACAGTCTGATATATGTCCTGAAGATTTTAGAGATTTTCATTCATTTTTTTAGGTCTTCATTTTTAAGCCTTAGGCTTCCCTGAAGTTTCTTGGAAGCCAAATTATGCATTGATAGATGCAGCTGAGGCATCTGTATGCTTTTTAAATTTTGTTTATTCTGTTTTTACTTCCATAATTATTGGGTATTCACTGGATTATAGTAACACACTTCAGAAACTCAAAGTGTATTTGCAGATTAGATTAACCTGTCATATTCTTTGTTTTTAAAACACAGTTTTCTTCCTTTTGCTTTTAGGAAGGTATTTCAACTCTGGATCAGCTCCATGATGCTGGTTCTTCAAGCTCTCTTCTGCAGCCCATTTCTGCAGACTTGGGAGTTCCTCTTCCTGCCAAGAACCTCATGTTCAAGGAGGGTGTGTTATCTGAATGGAACGGATGGGCCCCTTCCTCCGTTTTTTTCAACCACACCTAGGGAACAGGTCAAAAAGAGGTTCTTGTGCATTGATCACTAAATGCCTTTCTTCTCTTACGGTTAATTCCTAGTGCCAACCACTAAGAAATGTACTGCTGCTGCAGCATAACCCGTGTAAAAGTAGTGTTACAAAAATGTCTTGTGTTGCAGTATTGGGGAAGTACTTAAACTATCTAGAACTTGTTACTCATTACTGCATATCTTACTGCAACAGAGAGCTTTTTAGCTGTCAGCACTATTTTTATCCTGAGACAATCTTTCTTTTATAACTAAACATGCCCTTTCTAGGCTTTCTGATGATTGTTAAATTTCTATGCTGTCACCACAAAATTGCAATAGTAGTTTTCTATGTTCATTACTCAGACATAAATTCTGTTTAGTTTTGTACTGTGTTACTTAAAATCTTTCTGTATAAAGGTAAGAGATTTGGCTCTTCCTCTGAAAGCTCAGTGATACCAACTGATTAAATAAAAGTATCATGATGATATGGGGCATTAAGGATTGTTGAATTCTGTAGTTCAGCTTAACGGTGGGGCCTTGACAAATCAGTACAGTGGAAGGAAGAGGCTGAGTTAGTGCAGACTCATTGTCCTGCTGATGGCCTAAGGCCACTTGGGAGATGAGTAGTGCACTTCCATCTCTGGTTTGGAATTGTGGAAGATCTGAGGTGGTTCTCTGTTCACAGAGTTATGGGTTCATCCTCCTCTTGGTATGAAACCAGGAGTGTCTGTGATTTGATCCTGCTGGGAGTCTTTTGCTGTAATTTGAAGCTGGTGATGATTCCTGTGGGCAGACTCCTGTTGTCATAAATTGAGTTTAAGGTAGATAACTAGTTCTGTCCTGTTGATTAATGTTTAAAAGAACAGAGTTCTTGATTTTTCACATCAGTCATTAGCTAAGGAAGATAACAGCAGAGGAGATGGGAAGAAAAACTTCAGTGAATCTGTGTTCCTTGAACTATTAGCTGTTGATCATGAAAAAATTAACAGTAAGCTGTTTCATCTAAATTGTGTTCTGGGTCTATTTGTAGGGGATGACTTTATGTAGCATGACTTTACTTTGTTTATATTGGGTATTAACAACTTTTTGCCAGCTTAAAAAAGTCTGTTCTGTTTAGCACACGAGGAGGATGAGCAATGTAGTGTGTTAAGACTTCTCTGCTAGCTCCCTTCTTTACTAGAACTGCCTTGTTTTAAACAGTCATAACTAAAATGTAATCATCCTGTCATTACTATCCTGGAATACACAGTGGGTCAAGGGTCTGTGGCACAAATGGTGCACCAAGGAGAAAAATGGCAACATTTGGGTTTGTATCCTGTTCTGCTTTAAAAAAACATGTCAAAAGCTTGAAGAGGACAAATGTACAAATGTATAGGATAATACAGTGACTTAATTTACAACTGTGAAAATCCCATTCTTTTTCATTGGCTTTATGTACATTCCTGAAGTGTAAGCATAGGACTTGTGCTCTAAGAAACTGGAAGTCTGTAGTACTTCTCAGTGCTGCTTTCTTGCATCTCTTTTGGTTTGGAATTTTACCAGCAACAACTGAACTTAGCATTCTGCATATATCACAGTTACATTATCCATATGAAGTTGATCATTTACACTACTGTGACTTTTTGTACTGCACATGCATACTCTCCATAGCGGTTTTTAAGTTGCCTTATTTCCTCCAAAGTAAATTAAAGAGGAATTGGATGTCAATCTGCTAGAAATGGCTGAGGAAACCTTTACTGTGAGAACTGTTACGTGGAGATGAAGCCTGCACCTGGCACTGTAGAGGAATTAAGCAGTAGTGATGGCTTACACTTTCAGGGCTATAGATGTTACTTTAAGTGCTACTGTGAGCTGCAGTAGGTGAACTAGTTTGCTGTATTGTATTGAATTTTGCCATGCACTATCCATACTAGTATGTAAAGTGATGATAGTGCAAGTTGTATGAAAGTTTGAAAATAGATGAAAACTTACTGTTCTCACTGCGTATTCTTCAGTGTTGCTAAGTGAAGGATATTATCCTTTGTTACTAGGTTGTCTAAAGTAAAGTTTCTAAATAAAAATAGCCTGCTCCTCAGAGTTGGTTAATACCCATAAATCTTACAGTTAATGGTGAGAATTCCACATGTGTTGCAGTGTTTTAAAACTCAAGCCACTCTAATTTAGGGGCTTCAACACTAGTTTAGGAGCTTAAATATTCAAATCTGCCTATCTGAAGTTTACTAAATAAATTGCAACCAAAGAAGTCTGTTGAAATTCCTGAAACTCTACTACATCACCCGTGCTTGGGATGGTCAAGAGGCTTCAAACTATGTGACTTTTGTTTTAAATATGGTGTAAAAACCCAACAGGTCTCCAAGATCTTCATACCAAAAGAATCTGTTTTATATTGTATTGCAAATAAAGACGAATTGAATCAATTTCTTTTCTTCAGGTAGTTTTATTGACTGTGGGGAAAATCACATGCATTACGCATTGTGAAACTGTTTAAAGTTTCTGTTTCAGAAGGTTTTTAGCTTGTAGAGATGGCTTGGCTTTGTGCTTTGGCACAAACCAAGTAGTACTGAAGCTAAATGGATATAACTGAAGATGTTCAGGAGCCAGCTAAGAAGTGTGTTATGTTTGGTTTCAGTTTTTTGATCATGATTTATTGCACTTTTTCCCTTCATTGTTCTCCAATTTTCCCTTACTTTCTTGTTCAGTGTTTCAAATGGTTTGTATTTTGGAAGTTTTAAGTACAACTAACTAGTTGTGCTCTTCTAGCGTGACATTGTTAATATTATACATTGAATTGTACAAAGTCTGTGTTCAATTAAATTATTGACACATGTAACAAATGTTTACAAATAAACTGTGGTGTAGGTCAAACCATGTGCAGAATCCTTCTCATGCAGTAGTTTTATTCTTGGGCACAGCTCTAAATGTCCCTCTGTCACCATAGTGCTCAAGCCCACCAAATGTCATTAAGGATTTCCCCAGAACAGGTGCAGTTCTGCAGAGATGCAGTTTCACCAGTGGAATGTAGTCTTTCCCACACCTTGTACTGGAGCATTGTGTGTGCTGCATCTCCTCCAGCCATCATCTAAACCTGTAGTTTTGGAAGCTGGGTGTTGGAAGGCACTTGTGCTTGTGGTGTCTTACCTGTTTGCTTTAGCTAAAGACATTGCTGACTAGGAACTTGAAAGAAATGAAACAAAAGTTGTTTCTGTAAGGTAATGCAGGCTGGGGATTAATTTTACAGTATAACTGCAATGAATCTGATGTCAGTATGAAAAATAGGGACCTAGATGGAGAAAGAAACCAAATAACCTCCTCATTGTGTTTAAACCTTCCTTTATTCTAGCCCGGGTTTTCTTAATGTGTATGCAACTACCTTTTAGTGTGTTTTTCCTCTTCACTATTTGTTCCCCTTGAAAACTCCCAATGTGTGTGTCTAACTTTGTCTTTGTGATAGACCTCAAGGCTCCTTTTGTACCACAAAGAAATGGATCTGGTTTTGTTGTTCAGCACTTCAAGCTAATGTTAATCTTCCCCCCAGTCTCCTGGAACAAAGCCAAGCTTCTTAATGCTTCTTGGAAATGGCTTTGGGTGACTTTGATGATCAAGATTGCTTTCTTAGGAGCCACTGGGTATGAAAGATGCCTTTTGGAAATGGTCCTCGTGGTGAGAGCAGGTTGGGGCTGGGCAGGGTCTAGGAATGGAGCTGGGTCTGGAAACAAAGTTCTTGGAGAGCTGGAGTGAGGTGCTGAGTTTGGAATTCCCTCTGGTACACACAGAGCTGAGTGAGTGGCACCTTGGGCTGTGCCCGCCTGAGTCTCTGCCCTGAGTTACACAGGATTTAGGGCTTTAGGGCTGCACATGACTCCTGTGCACACTCCTTTGTCCTTGATTTTGCAGAGCTGCATAGAAGTCAATCAAAAGTACCACACTGAATAGGGTGATGGAGGCATTCATTTGTGACAGCTTTAATTCGTTAGATTATTACATTCAAGTGGTGAAAAACTGAAATGGGAAGAAACTAATGAGGAGAGGGGAAGAATAATAGTCCAGAAAAAGTGTTGGGAGAAGAGGAGGAAGCATCTTTCCAACTTGTGATGTCCTAGGGCTTGCCCTTAATAGAATGAAGAAATAGAACCACATCTCTTAATTATCAGTACTCAGGGACCATTCCTTACCCACCCCTGCCAAAAAAGGGAAAGAATCTAGGCACAGAAATGAGAAGTGCCAAGATTGTGAGCAAACTGGGAGGTAGGGAGGCAAAATAGAATTAGAAAGTATCCTGATAACTTACTTTTTTGAGCTTTCTGAGCATCAAATGTCAGCATGAATTGGCCTGGATTGTATGCTCACGAGATGTCCCTTTTTTTTTTAAGTGTTGAAAAAGTGTATGAAGTATTACTCCAGTCATTTGTAAATTAATTCTGATCAATTAACTTGTACTCTGAGGCCATCTGCTTGTGTAACTGTACCTCACTGTGAGTGCTGTAGTAGGACTTAACCAGAACAGGTTTCTAGACACACAAATGTCCTGTAGGTGTCAGCACTTCTCTTGCTATTTTCCTCACTTGCAGCAGCAGGAGTAGCAGGAAAAAATAGTGGATTTTTTTTTTCTTGGTTGGTGTTTTAAAATTATAAGTATTCAAGTGGATATTCTTTGCTAGTGAACACTATTAAAGCAAAGTTTTACATAATAAAGAAGCAGAACTCTCCTTACTAGATAAAGAGACTTCAGAAAATTGACTTGGTTAAAATGCTACTTACAGAATATCATATAGCTGTTTTAAAACTATCTAAATAATAGGACTAAGCCTTTGGCAAATATTGAAACAAATGACGCTCACCAGCTGTAATGTGCTCTGCCATATGCAGCAGCAGCTCGTAGGTTAAGCATTAGCTCCAGGTTGGCGGAGTTCTGACTTTTGAAGCAGTCATGAGCACAGAATGAGACATGGGACTTACATGCAATTCGTTCACACTGATGTTTGTTCATCTGCTGTAACTCCAACAAGGGCAGGCTTACTCCAACCCAGCCTTCCTGGAGCACTGGAGTCCAGCTCTGGAAGGGTGATTCAGCAGTGAGTAAATGTGTATGACCCAACTGTCTGAGCAACATGGAGTACTTGGAAACAAGAGGAGAAACATGGTTTAGCCCAGTGCTGTTTACAGAAGGTTTATTTTATAATCATGGTTGGGAGGATGGAAGAATTAATTTAAACATCTTTTTAATGCATAGGAAGAAAATAGGCATGGAGCACCCTCTCTCTTGGACTTGGTATTCTCTCAGCAGCCTGGCAAGTCTGATGGTATTAGCATAGCCATTTGATTCAGAAAGATTTGGGGGTTGTATTTAGAAGACTGCTGAACCTCAGTTTTGTAGCATTCCACGCTTTTTTTGCTCTACATTGATCCTGGTTAGCAATTTGTCTAGGTTGTCTCTGTATGTCTGACCTCATGAATTACTAAAGAGCTCTTTTCCTTGACACTTGTTTCCATGGCAGTCCAAGAAAGTATTAATAGCTGAATTTCCATACAGCGTTTTCTGAAATATTGGTTTCTTTGGCTAAGGAGTGTGATTTTGTTGGCTAATATTCTTCATTAGACCAACACTTCTTGTCCTCTTCCTAGAGAGCTGATGCCACAACTATGCAGAATATGTTCTGAGGGGATTGAAGGGATGCCAGTGACAAAACTGAAGGTTTATCCTTGGTATCCTTGTCCCCCTTCTGATAATATTTCAGAAGGGGAAATTGTGCTGCATTCTCATCTTTAATCTTCAGCACAGATGCATCTGAGATCCATTATTGAACAGATGGCAGGATCTATAATTCGAGTGTTCTGTGCACTTGTCTTCAGGATGCCTGTACAGGAGGTGAAGGTGCCATGAGGTGTGAGTGAAGCAACTTGAGCTTATACACAGAGATAATTAATTTATCTATGTCAAGCCTGCAGATTGAGTTGGTGAAGCCAGCAGCTTCTGAGGTCATAAAACTTATTTTCAGTGAGGTGAATTGGGCAAAGGCAACCAGCTCTGTGCAAAGCCAGCAGCAGTGAAGAGCTTAGTCTTGGCTACAAAACAGATCCATGAGGCTGCATAAATACATGAAGTGCCTAAGCCAACTTTTGCAAGCAGTCCTGCACAGAAAATGCTGATTTGCTGAAAGGGAGCTACATGGGCCTGAGATGCCTTGATGTGTGCAATGGATCCTTTTGACCGGTGATCATCCACTGATGATTGGACTCTGTCTCTGCTCTGAACCAGGTGTGCCATTACCCTGAAGTAGTATGATCTTCTTTGCTGTAACTATTATAATTCATGGAAATAATTGCATGTTATGGAATAAAACTGAAGCCAGCAATTAGGAAAAAAAAAATTAGAATGCCATGTTGGAGAATTGTTTATAGTGCTGGCTCTGAGTTGGGCAGCTGCTTTGTTTATCAAGGGGAAAATCTAGCTACTGCTTTCCTAGGATGCAGAACAAACTCTTACTTTTTCATAAATTGATTTGTAACTCCCAGTCAGTGGGATCAGTGTGCTGCTGATACTGGAAAAGCACCAATTGCTGCCTGATAGGGCTTTAAAAGATTTCAAGCAGCAGACAGGATTTCTCCAGTCCTAGAGAGAGCAGCCTTGCATTTAAAAAATTAGACTAATCTGTTGCAGAGAATTGCTGTTGTGTCTGATTCTCCTATTAAGAGTCAAGAGCAGTTACCCAAGAGCTCTTGATTTTTAGAAAAATACTTTTGTTTTTCTAAACTCCCCATCTCCCTTCCTATCTCTCTATTCACGACTGTATCTCCATCTGCAGAGAGTGGATGAGCTTGGTGTGGAAGTTTAAATTTCTGACTGCAGCTCCTGTTTTGGCTTTTCTTTGTCTTGCTTTTCCTTCATCTTTGCAAGTGCCCCAGGGCTGATGTGGCCCCTGCTGTGAGCTGGTTTGTGCCTGCAGCAGTGGTCCCTCACTGCCCACGAGGACCTGGCGGGTGCTGGTGAGCTGAGCTGTGTCCCCACCTGCCAATTGCTTTTTGCCAGGAATGACAAGTCCATGGTATTCAGAGCCCAGCTGCCAACAGCTGGGTGTGTTTGCAGTCAGTGTTTGTGTCCCCACAGGGTGAACACCATCACTCCCTTTGTGCTTAAAAGGGATCCCTGGACCATGTCAGAAGTGTCCAACCCCTTTGGACCATCCCACAGTAGCAAAACAGGGCTGGATTCCCTGCTGCCTATTGCAATGGGATGGGGGTTGGCTGGCTTGTTGCAAACCCAAGCTGGGCCCATAGCCTGATGGATTACCTTAAGTAGTTTGGAGACAGGTGTCCCCTGGTTTTCCCAGGCAGTATTTTGTGGGAGGAGGGAAGGAGAGAGATGGGAAGAAATGATTCTTAGTGCAAGGGTCTTATTAGGAAAAAAAAACACCAAGAATTTTTAATGTTCCTAATAGATTTCCATTTGCTTGAGTAGAAAACAGATTAGGTGGATTTCTTAAAATACTTAGATGATAAGCGTAGTTTGATTAAATTCTATATGGTCTGCTGCAGAAGCTTTGCCATGATGGAAATACATTCCCCTTCTGGGATCAATTAGTCTGTACTGAGATCAATTAGCAGCACTGGTGAGATGATTCAAGGAAAGGAGGCTGACACTGGGGTACCTGTGGGCTCTTAGCAGGGTTGCAGGAAAGGAAGAGTGGAAATAGATGGTACAACCCAACTGAGGAGATTTGCAGAAATTTTATTGCTGCTGCTGCTGCATTCTGTGCTGGGACTGTTGGACCAGCACTGCTTTTGCAGACCTTTCCACTGCATTTCCTCTGGCCCTGCTGTCAGACTTGCTCTGTGTTGGGATTCCAGCACAAAACAGCTCTTTGGGAAGGGTTTGTCCCCATGACAGAGCTGTGCTGTGTCTGTCAGCTGAGGCTCCTGCCTGTGCCTCACTGCTCACCTCCCCTTCCCACTCACAGGCCTTTGCCATACTCAGCAAGAAGAGATGGAGACCAAATGTGTCCCAAACTGCTCCTGAGCACTTGGGGTCCTGTCAGATGGCCTCAGAAAGGTCTGTGCAGGGAGCCATGGTTGGAAGAGACAGCTGGTCACTGGATAACTGTGGCCACTGCTGTGTTTAATAACCAGCAGAGAGGACTCTGAAAGAGCTGTAGTGTCTCTGTAAGAAGAAATGGTGTATCCTAAAGGTGTGCACTAAGAACTTTCAGAGCTGCAGAGCCATTATATTTGAATATAAGTAGCCATTACATTTGAAAAGATTGTTCTGTGCACAACAAAAATTAAAAGATTAATGTTGTCAGAAGCCTTGCAAAGTGTTAGAAGGGCAGTTATATGCATGGACAAAATGCAGCCAGCCTATTTTTAATTCTGTGGACTCATTTTAACTGTTGGATTTACATCTCTGAAATAAATCTTTCCAGTCATAATCACTGCAAAGTGTTAGTTTTTCTGGAGCAGGGAATTGAATGGCATCTCAGGAGAGGGTAATTATTCTTGAATGAGGAGATGTCATTCTGAAATAGGGTTATTTTTAACCTGGGATTTGGTGTCCCAATGGGGCATTACACTGCCATGCCTGAGCTGCTGGTCACTCTGCTGGAGCACTGCTTGCCCCTTCCTCTGTCCTCAAGTCTTCTTACAGGTTTCAAATACTTAAATTTTGTTTTGTCATACATCATGGTCCATGAGGTTTAGAAGTGGAGCTAAATTAATATCAAGCTTCAAACTGCTAATCCAACTACACATGCACATGAAGGGAAAAGTGACAGAAAATGTTCAAGTGCTTCAAACAAGTCATCAGATGAGCTTACCTGTCAAGGGTGTTTTTAATCTCATACCATGTCTGGCAAAGACTGTAGCTATCCTCCAGGGTCAGGCTTGGCTTGGAAAAAAAAAAAAAAAAGAAAAAAGATTTTGCAGAACCGAGCTCTTACCTCCAAAATAGTTTGGACTTTGGAAGATGAATGTATTGAAATGTATTCCCATGGGATACTACCAGCCCTTCCTGTCTCCCAGCCTGTGTTTGTCAGTAAATGTCTGCCCCAGGGAGCTCTGCAGAGGTTGGGCACCCTGCAATTTGCTCACTGTGCAAAGCTGCTCCGTGGAGATCCATCTTTATGCAGAGACTGGCCTGGCTCAGCTGATTTCAACCTGATTTAAGGAATCATTAAGAACGAAGCTCGCCTGATTGTGAGTCAGAGCAATGGAGAAGCTGAAATGAAAACTATCTGGAGTTTGGAGGCAATGGCTCCATGGGTAGCATGGCCAAGGGTGACTTCTGGGCTTGAGATGTGAATGGGTTGAGATGTAGCTTGTTTTGCTCCTGTTCCTTCAGTTTTTATACTCTTTTCTCTTAGAAAATGTTTGAAAGAGGAGGGGGTGTATGGTGTACAACACTGAAGAAATACTGGATAACACTTCCCACTTGGGAACATTTCCTGAGGGTTTTGGCTTTTTATAGCAGCTCCAGTGAGCCAGTTTGATGTCTTCAGTTCTCTGACACCTGACATGTGCATACAGCAGGGAAATGGAAAGGTTTCTTCTTAGGTTTCATCAAACTCCCAGGAGAATTTCTGTATCCCCATTCTGAGCATGGTTTATACATATATTTAAAATGTCCACTGTAAGGATATATATCTATCATGCCCTGTCATGATCTGTAACCAGATACCTAATGGTCCCCTGGCTTCAAAAGTCAGTCCCAGAAAAGTGCTTTCTCAAATTATCCAGGACTATAAAGCAATTACAACCTTAGCACATTTTACCTTGACAAAATGGCCAAAATTTGCATTTGGGGAATGTTGTGCAATTTTTACCTGCCCTGTCAGGAATTATTGGCATTGGTGTTTTATACTGGGGTGAATTAGATTCCATGGCTAACTTATTGCTTGGCAGACAAATGAAAATGTTGTCCCCAGAGTAGATTTACTTTTTCATGCAATGGATAGGGGAAGCTGCGGTGCTTCCTTTAGAAACATGCTTTGGAGCAACTAAGGAAAATGATCCAAGAGTAAATTTCCTTGCACTGGTTCATTTGAAAAGGCTGTGGAAATTGATGCCTGTTATTTTTAGGAGGAAAAATGTCATCACCAAATGTATTTGAATTTCTTTGTCTTGGTTTTTCTAAAGAAGCAGTGCAAAGGTGGAGGGCTGAGTGAGAAGCAGTGACATTTTCCACAGCCCCTCTTTGCTCCCTGCTATGTTCAGAGGTAAAGAACAACAGATTAACTAAATACAGGAGCTCAGCTCCTGACATTAGCACTGCTGCTAGCTCTTGCCAGCCTTTGCAAGTTGTTTCTCTACCTCTTCTTTTTGCCAGAGAGATGTGACTGCAGCGTCACTGGCCTTGCTGAAATCCATAACAAAAAGCAGTCACAGAGAAGATGGGTGCTATAAGAGCATTTCTGGTCCTGCAAGAGCAGCAGAGGAATCCTGGCTGGACTGGTTCTGTGCTTGCTCTCCTGAGGATGCTTCAGCACACCAGGCCCATGGGCCAGCTGCAATGACCCCCTTCAGCCAGGGTTAAGCTGCAAGAAAGCCACTGGCTTAATTTGGGCTAGGTCTTTGCTGGGGAAATCACAGGGTCAGTTGCTTTCCATCAGATGACTTTGGCAAGGCTGGGCTGGAGGCCTTATCAGCATGCCTGAACAATCTGACCTATTTAATAACAATCTAATACACTTAACAGAGAGCTCGTCAGGACTGACTGGGGTTAGGGACAGCCAGCCTGTGACTGAGTGATCTTGCATTCCCTTGTTCAGCTGCTTTTGTGCTGCCTGACTGAAAAACCATCCCAACACTGTGGATGCAGCAAGCAAGCATGGCCCTTTGCAGGTGCTTCCTCATTTTGGCACCCTAATCTGGAATGTTCTGTTATGTATTCCTGCAAACCACCGTTATGATTGTGGAAGGGAATGCAAAAGTCTGTATGCTTGAGCCACAGTTCATTACCCTCATTTCTCTGCATCTCTGTCATGTTAACTGTGAGCTACGGTGGCATGAAAGAAAAGAACTGAATAGTTGGGTTTGGATATTTAGAAATTGGAGGAGTTTGTTAATATCTATCTCTGGGATGTCTCCAGTCTCACATGTACAGAGCAGGAAGCATTCTCTGGAATTTCTTAGCACCACCTGTAGCTGTCTGTGCCCAACCCTGATCTAGATGCTAACATTTCCGTAGGTAATGAGTACAGCCACCAGGATCCCAGCAGGCTCTTTATCTCCCTCTCCAAACACATCTAAATTCCCATGTAATTATGAAGCCATCACGCTAATTACAGCCATGGGAAAAGGTTTTCCCCATCTGCCAACAGTTCATCTGCATCGCTGAGGCACAGGTCAGGCTCAGGAAGAATTAATTTCAATGCATTTAGTAATGTTAGCAGTTTGATGCCTTTTTCCTGGTGTTAGGAAAATGAATCTAGACACGGTTAAGAGGGTTGATGTCTTTACCTCAGTATTTTAATCAGGATCCTGTTTGATGCATCCACTTCACCCAGGTGAAGTGTGGCAAAATGCACACCCCCCTCAATCACACACACCAGTTTTAGACTTTACACATCAGCATATCTAACAAGGGGGCCCAATAATGGGGCTGGGGTGGGCTAACCCCTAATTTACAGAATCCTCCTGTGAGGAGACCTTGGCTTCCTGAGATAGTAGAATGTTTGGTCTCCCTGGCTCTGCAGTTCTGGGGTGTTCTGTCTCAGGCCTGCAGAACACTTACAGAACACTATGCACTAAACTAAGTAAAAGGTTGCAAGTATGCATACTGCTCATACTTGTGGATACACAGAACTGTGTAAAAGGGATATAAAAGAAAAGACAAAAATCATTCCGGCATCAAGTTCTGGGCTTTATTATTACAGCAGCACAGACACCCTGTGTTAACTCACTGTACTGGTGTGTCTGTCACACCTGGGCTTGGGGCTTCAGGGCTCAGTGACTCCTCAGGCTGTGTGAGGCTGCCTGTGAATGGGTGATGTGGGGAGCAGGCTCAGGACAGAGACTGCAGTTTTGAGGGAAGGAAAGAATGCTTAAACCAAATGGAAATGGATGAAGGTCTTCTGTAGTTTGGGATAGCTTATTAATATTTAGATATAGGACTCCCAGCTCCAAAAGTTACAGAACAATGCTGTGTATCAAGTAATTTTGCTGCAGGCTTATCTTTGCTCTAAGTGGGACAGAAGACAATGACTGTGACCGCATTGTGCCTTTTTATTTTCAAATAAAATAGTTAGGCCACCAGTGACTTTGCTATAAGCAGTATATACCTTCTTACTAATAAGTAAAAAAAGTTTCACCCATGAAGGTGGCATTTTTAAGGAGTCATAAGAAGGTCAGAGAGATCTTGCAGCTGACAGTGTGAAGTTTGAATGGTGCCTGCAGAACAGAGCATTGCTGCTCTAGAATTCGTGGAGACCTTTCCCCTTCGACTTACCCCTTCCCTGGGTTGCTGCCAGAGCTCTTGCCCTGGCTTGAGTCAGCAGGAGGTCAGCTGGGGGTGAATGGAGGGAGATGAGTCAGGAAATGTTCAAGCTGCGTCTGCACTCAGCTGTCTCTAAAAAGCACCAAGCCTCAAAGGAATGAATTTACTGTAGATTTGCAGACTTGACTGAGCTTTTACCTTTAATTGCTCCAAAAGCTACTGGAAGGTTGTTCTGCATCCTGCATGGCAGAGACAGCCTTGTCTGCGGTGTGAAGAGCTCTCATGTAATGTTGCCTTCTCCTACTGAAACCTAGGAACCTAATGGATAGTTCTGGAAAGCTGCTAGGGAAGCTGTGTGTGTGTCTGTCCAACATACAGTACCACGTATGTGTTCCTTACTTCTATGCCCTCTTTCCCTTCTCTGATGTGTCCTCCTGCCAAGTGCCTCAGGAGGAAATGCTCTCAGGTGAGTCTGTGTGTGAAATGCAGAAAAGCCTCCTGCCTTATCACCCTGTCAGAGACCCTCCCAGGGGATCCACAGTGTCTGGTTCTGTCAGATGCTGTAAAGAGAGAGATCTCAAGTATACAAATTCACAGTAAAAAATCATCTTTGTGCCACTTGATAAGCTGATTAAAACTCCTACACTGAAATGATGAAGAGCAAAGAAAAAAGAGGTGTTAATGAATAGGTTGGAGCTAATTAAAATCTAAATCTGGTAACACTGTGGAAAAAGCACAAATTTCTGTTCTAGGTTCTGCCTCATTTCAAGGCAGATGATTCTCATGAAGCTACTAAAACTGGCCAAAGTGGTTGTTGTTCCACATGCAGCATTTGCATGTCCAGCCAGCATGAATCTCCCTAACCTGAAAAAAAAAAAAGTTGTAAAATATTAAAAAAACCTTTATGTTAAGGAATTTTTTCTTTGTAGAATCAGTGGTTTATGCTCAGATCATGGGCAACAAGTAGGTTTTCTAAAACACAAAGATGAGACTCAAGCATAGTTACATGGGTCCAGAAGGAAACACCTAAGTCCTTTTTATCTGTGGCATCAGTTATGCAGCAAGACAACTTTCTGAAATGTTCAGCAATGAAAAATGGCCAATTGTATAGCAAATGACAAAGACTACAAAACATCAATTCACGGTCCAGATCCTTCTTTTCTTAACTTCAAAGAACATAAACTATTTTGAGAAAAGGTGAGCTGACTTTTGAAGGTAACCTTTTCTTCCCCACGTTCTCCAGAACTTACTTTCACAAATTCTTTAAATACTTTGCATAATAATCTGTTTCATGCCATCACAGTCCCCCTTGGTAAAATACCCACTTATGTATTTTGCTGCTGAACCATAATAAATTACGTTTGGAAGAAACAAGTGAAAATTTGCAAGTATATCTGTGTGATATTCCTAAAATGGCTGGTCAGAAAGACACCCTTTGAGCTTTTGAAGGGATTTGGTTGAAAGAACTCAGGAAGCAAGGAGGTTACCAAAACTGAGTTGGGGCCATCCAGTGTGAAGAGCTTTGTGAATGCTCAAAGAATGAAGCAGATCTGAAACACTCGTCTAAATATAGGACTACACTGATGCATTTTGCCATTATGTTTTGAAAGTTTACCATAGACTTCAGCTGAGCTTCATGGCATTTTGCTGTTATATTTAATATTTACTTTTTTACCGTAATTTTTTAACTTCCTGGTGTGATTTTGTGATCCAGCTGCCCTGCACTCAACTTGATGTTTTTATCAGATCATCCTGGTGGAAGACTAATGGGAAATAAAGCTCAAACCAAATATATATGAAGTATGGTCATACTATAGCAATTTGTATCTTTAAAACCCATTAGAGTGTTGTAAACAGGAACTTAGTATGGATTGTATGTTTATTTTCTGTACTGGAACATTAACTGCTGTTAGTTGTGTTAGCAGCTCTGGATGGAGTCACATCCCTGACAATGTAATGCAGAAACGATTGGGGGTTTAGTATCTGCCTGCTAAAAGAGTTTTATTTAAGTGACTGTCTTCCTTGGCATTTAATCCCTTCCTAACACCTGCTGCCCTGATGCTGGTGTTGTAGTTATCTACAAAGCATTCAAGATCTGTACTGGGTGCTGGGATTTCTGTTAATGGATTTTTGTTATCTGTGCTGAAGAGGTTGAAAAGTCAGTGAATTAGACTCTGGAAGAGCTCTTCTTAGTTTTACAGACCACTCGAGTGTGGCACTCACCTTTTCCAAAAAGGCAAGTACTTAAGATAAAAATTTAAAGAATTTAAAGTTTTTGTATTTTGAACAAAAAAAAAATTAAAAATCCTAATAATACTTTTAAGTTAGGAACAAACTTTTCAGTCTCTAGAAATGTATTGATTTGTGATTGCAAACTGTGCTTTCTTTTGTGTTTGAAGCAGGTACTCAGTGCTGAAAACCTATAAGTATATTTGTGAACCTGAGTTGCCAGTCAATGGTCTGCTGGTAACAGTGATAATTTTCTATTTGCTGCCTCTGAGTGCTGAGGTGAGAGGAGGTTTTCTGCATACATTTAACTACCTGTATGCTGTGCCTCAAGTGGGGATGTTGGAAGGAAAATCCATCATGATGTTTCTGTTAAAGCCCACTCACCATGTGAGCTGAGAGTGACTGTGCTGTGCTCTGTCCCTGAAAGCTCAGCCCTAGGAAACTGTGATTAAAACATCCCCAGGCTGGGCTGTCAGGCTGATGGAGGGTGAATCGTGCCGTGGCCAAAGAGGAAAGCACACAGCTCTCCAGATCTCATATGCCATCAGCAGTGAGGTGTGGGGCACAGCAAGGTGACTGCAGGGAGCAGAGGTGGCAGCAGGAGGCTTTCCTGCTGGGATGGGGCTGTTCTGGCTCTTTCCCAGTACAGGCAGGGACTGAGATTGCTTCTCTGTAAGAAATAATGGCCTGTGCTGGGTATTCCTCTCAGGAGGATGCCATGTGCTGTTTCCTGGCTGTTATTTGATGTCAGTGCATCCCTCACCTGTCACAAAGCAGCAAATCTGAGCCTGAGCTGCTGCCTGCCTTGGGCAAAGCCGGGGGGAAAACAACTTCTCTGGTGGGTTTTGGAGCAACACAAACAAATGTTTTATTGGCCAAGGTGTTTGTGGCCTCTTGCTAGTGTTGTGTTAGATGGCCTTTGGGATTTTTTTAACATCCTCAGGTGAGAAAGAGCAGGAAATAGGACAGCATCACACACGTGTATTATCTGGTCTGTGTTTCCCCTCTGAAAAGCTCCCTACCTTGGGATTTATGGCTGAAACATATTTTTAGGAAAAATACAGTAGACAGTTTGTGCTTAGGAGTATCAGAAGTTTCATTTCAGTGTGCTGTGAGCCATGGGAAACAAAAATCACTTGAAGGTCTTCCTTTGATCATATTTTATTTATTCTGAAATAGGTAGAATTTCACTTCTGCAGCCTGTCATCTCAAACTCAGAAGACTGGAATGGTTTTTGCAGCTTTGGCCAGATATGGAGGAAGGGATCCAGCAGCCATGCCCTACATATCTTCTGCTGTGCTGCAAACCTCTCACAGGTGTCCTCAACAGGCCTGGTTTTGGCAGCTCTTCCTTGGGATGAACACAGACAGTAGGACGAAAAATTACTTCTCTGTGTTCTGCTGCTCAAATTTATCTCGAGATTTCACACTCACTTGATTAAAAAATTTGCAAAGCAATCTGCAGTCCTGTGCTAGGAACAGGATGGCAGAAAGATTCATGCCTGCACCAAGCTTTAGTTTGTTTTTATCACTCGCTTCAAAGAATACAGATAAGTGGTATTTTCTAGAGAAATGGAGCTGATTTTTTTCCTGCATCAGGTAAAAACCAAAAGTAAACAGAAAATTGATGAAGCATTTTTATCTAAGAAAGAAAAAAAATATGCCTACATTATTATCAAAGTATGTATTTACAGAGGGATGTTATGGTTTATGATCATCCTTGAAAGAATCATCGTAGTTTTAAAACTTCAGGCTGAATGGTCACCCTTTTTCTTTCCTGATGCAAACATGCCAGCTGAAGCTGAAGCCTGGAGCTGAGAGACTCTATTTAAATGACTTTATTTGAAAAATAATTTGCCTGTTGAAAAAAATTCAAAAGAAACAGGCTTCCTTTGCTGAATTATTTGCAGATTTAATCTAAATGTATGTTATTATGAGGTATTTCACCTATGATTAAATTTTGGGGAAAACCCACCACATTCTAAAGCAAGTGTTTCATTCAAATCCAAATGACCCAGGTTATATCCTTCACTTCACCAACAGAACCAAACTGCTCCTCTCCTTTTGGTCAGTGACATAACCCAAGACAGTGCTGAGGCTGCTGTGCGTATCTCATGGATGGCAAAGTGAGGCTTTAACTCATATGTAAAGGGCAAAGAAGTGTTACTCTAATACCTCAATTTTCTTGGCTTGCTGAGCAGCAGTGATACCTGAAACCTGATACCTGAAACAATAGTACCTCAGAATAAGTGAAGAGCTGGATAAAAACAGGGACAGAAGTGAAGGGGTGTCCTAATTAAAGTGGTCTCTATCAGCCTCTTAGGACTGACCCATCAGCTTCACCACTACATCAGTGTTTTGGATGGCCTTGTCACGGTCAAAAAGTTCCTTTTGTTTAGAGGAAAAGAGCACAGATCTCTATCATTACAATGGGGTGAAGTGAAAAAACTTATTTCCTAATTGTGCTGAATCCAAGATTTCTGAAGCATTCCAAAGCCAGTATGGTTACCACAATAGTCATTTCACCAGGAGCAATTCACCTAATCTGACCTGTGACAGTAAAAGAGGTAAAGTGTCTGAAGTGTCTTGGCTTTCAATGCACCAGATTAGTTCTGAAAATACCATGCAAATTCCTGCATCAGGTAATTTCATATACAGCTGGTTTTGTGTAATTTGGAATGGCTCTTTGGCAGAGAGTATTTCTAAAGAGTCTCACAAAATACACAATGTCCTGCCTTTCTGGCAAATATTTGGTTAAATTTGGTGTTTTTGGGAATGTGCCCCAAACTTCTGTTGTTGGTAATAAGGATTTATCACTGCAAGTTAGAGGACAAAATGATGGGATGTTTTGAAATCATAGGAACACAGGGTGGTTTGGGTTGGAAGTGACCTTAAAGATCATACAGTTCCAGATCCCTGTCACAGACAGGGACTCTACCAAGATCCACATACCTGTCCCTAGTGCTGGTTAAAGTAGTTTTATCTCACTGTTAGCCAAAATGGAGATTTTATTCCTGTTTATACTTGAGTTTGGATAAAACCTCCCACAAATATTGTTGAATTTGCTGCTGCAGTCATTGCAGTAAAACCAGAGAGATAACAGAAATACAAGGTCTGGTTTCAGCTCCCCTGACCTGTATCTACAGAGACCTTTGTAGTCCTGAGTTTTTCAGGCATCTGCTGTCATGATTCTAGCCTGAATTTGTCTTATAAATCCGCTGGAGTTTCTAAAATGGTAAGAGACCAGGTAACAGAGGCTGAAGTAAACCTGGAAAGAGAACTGGGCAGGCAATGCCTCAAGGTTTTCCAAGCCAAGGGTTTGTTTTATAGGAAAAACCTGTAGTTAAATACATCTGCAGAATTGTGCTAGTGAAGGGGGGCTAGAATTGTGCAGTGGCAAGGATCCAGCAACCTGGGAACTGCTATCAGAATAAATAAGGTGGTTTCATTGTTCTTACAGGCAAACTCGTTTTGAGGGTAGCTGACTTGAAAATAAAATTGGAAACACTGGCACAATCCCTCAAAGCCTTGCATTTGCTCTGCCCTCAGCCCCCGACTGCCTGTTCATTGTGCCTTCTGGGCTGCCCCAAGGCAGGAAGATCCTGCACAGCCCAGCACCTGAGGGAAGGGTGTGGCAGAGACCCGGGATCTGTTTATTTTCTGTTTTGGGCTATTTGGAGAACTTTTTCCTTCAGGACCCCGCCCAGACTGAGCACAGCCGAGGGCGGGGAAACCGTGATTGGAGCAGTTTGGGCCAGGGGTGCCCAAATCAATAGGTGAGATTCTTTTTATCATGCAGAAGAACAAGGTCAGGGGAGACCAAGACTCATGTTTCCAGTCTCTTCTAATTTTTTCCTAAATCCATAATATCATGGTTAACACATCCAGGTGGGATGTAGAAGACTAACCTCCTTGTTGGCTTTCTATCAGACGATGACTTAACCTGGCTTTTCCAATACTTTAATGGAAATTTTCATGGAAATACCTTAGCAGGTGTTGAGTGTGAAGATTTTATCATGGAAAGCTTCAATTGCTGAACAAGCACTTCAGGAGAAATGCCCAGGGATTTTGGAAATAAGTGTGATTCCATGTTTACTCTGAGGATTGTGAAGCACTGAAACAGATTGTCCAGAAAAGTTATGGCTGCTCCATCCCTGGAAGTGTTAAGGCCAGGCTGGATGGGGCTTTGAGCAACCTGTTCTAGTGGAAGGCATCACTCTCCATGGCAGGGGAGCTGGAACTAGATGATCTCCAGGTTCCCTTCTAACCCAAACAATTCTATGACTAATAACTGGCTTTATCCAGACTCTGATAAGCGGATATTTGTCTTTTGAATACACACACACACACACATACATATATATATATATATATATATATATATATATATATACTGAATAGATATAGATATGGCATTATTTACAGCTTGTGGTCAGAGCTCTGTGTGCTCCTGATGCTGCAGCTGCGTTTCTGTAGCTGTGGTGGAAATGGATCTCTAAAAACTGGAAAGGGGGTTCTGCTGCTGCAGCTTTTGAGGGGAAAGGGAGAGAGCAGGTTAACTTTGGGCTCTGCTTCCCAAGGGCTCTTTACCTGGAAAGAGAGAAATTAAGTGACAAAGGATTTTGGTTATCCTTTGCAAAACAGCATCAAGCTGCCTTCCCTCCAATTCTGTTCTGTGTTTTGGGTGAAAATGCAATAACCAGATAAATGAGCTATGCTAAATCTTTCACAAACCATGTTAGCTGTGGAGAAAGCAGAGTTAAAATAAAGTCTAACATTTTCTCTGCAGACTTTCTTGCAGAGACTCCTACAGATACCAAGGTCTGCAAGTCTCTGACTCCTAAATGCAGTTGCTCATTTTTACACCTAGAAATTCCTGCAAGTGGCTCTTTCGAGAGAAATCTCACAGATCCTGAACTCCTCTATTCCATCTGCAATCATTTTCATCCAGACCAGTTCTATCTGAAGTTTATTTCGTTACATTTTCTTAATATTTTTTTAAAATGCAGAATTTTTTTTTGTTGTAGATGTGACTGGTTTTAGGTGCACAGTTCTTTTCATGAGGGATCAGCTAGTTATTTTAAAAGGAACCATGCAACGAAAAGAAGCAGGATTTTGGTTGCAGCTATAAATTTATTAAATATTTCCATTTTCTGGGTATAAGTGGTTTGAGAAACTATTCCTGGATACAGAACCTTTTATGAGAGCAATCTAGGTCTGCATTTTACAGAGATTTTGCAAAAAAACAAAGGCTGTATGTGCTCAGTGCTGGTGTGAGTTGTATCACAGGTGAAAGACAGCCGAATTTCCAATTTTATGGTTTTGACAGGGCTGCTTGGATTTGTTTTGTACTCATTAAATTTTAGTGCATCTGAAATTTGTTATCTTTTAATTATATTAATATCTAAATTAATATTTTAAAGTGTGGTTTAACAGCCTACACAGTACCTTTCACAAAACTGAATAAAATATCTTGAGAAAAAATTTTAATTCACATTTATCAAGATGAATGACTAAAGAGCTTATCTCTGCTCTCTCTGCTTTTACTTATTTAAATTCCTAGACGCGTCTTTTATCTGGCTTTCAGGTCCCCAGTGTAGTGGATTTTTCCTGTTCAAAATAAAGCAATCCCTTTGAAGGCAAACAAATGTGTTTCCAAATGAGAAAGATAAGTATTTGGCTTTTGTGCCTTACTCACCAGAGCTGGTGCTGTGAGGAGGTTGGGCTGTTTTTGTGTTGATCCTGGCAGTGTTGCTGTGTTCACTAGCTGGGCATTTCTGCTGTGACTTATGGCAGTTCAGAATACCAAATATTATCCCCAACTTCATTTTCTGCAGAATAACTGTCACGAAGCGATGCGGATTTTTGTGTGCCTCCTTGTTTAACCAGGGCTATAATTTTTGCAGCATGTGTTTGTGTGGGAAGACAATTTAATGGAGACATATGTCCTCTAATTTACAAATCAAACCCTCCCAATAAACAATGAGTCAAATCACAGGGAGGTTAGGGAGATGCCTTGTCCCTCCTATCCTTATTTTCTTTGCTGGGTCATGGGTGATTTGAGGCAGCAGTTACATTTTTCTGTCTCTGTCAAATGGAGCTCAGTGGAATGTTGCCCTGAATGTCTCACAGAGTGATATAAAATGAGCATAGGCATGGTTTGTATTAAAAGTATCATCTACTTTTACCTTTGCCTTTCATTTTTACTGTATTTTTAGTATAGTTTGAGGCAGTGATCTTAATGAAGATGCCAAACTTGCAATGTGAAATCACTTCATCCTGCAATCAGACTGTGTACTTGGTGTTTGGAGAGGGATGGAATAGTGTATCCACATTCAAGTTCCGTTTAGCCCTTGATTTGGGTTTAAAACTCTGCATCAAAGTCCTGGGACCAAAATGCTCTTGTCCATTCTGTGAACTCTCAGTAGGGAGAAAATGCTGCCACAAAGAGAACTTGGACCCACGTTTCAGCCAGCTTGTTGCAGGTGATTGAAGATCACCATCACCATCTGGGAGAACAAAATCATACAGGGTGTGAATGAACAGGAGCCTGGTTACTACAATTATCCCTATGAAGGCTCAGGGTCTCTTGAGACAGGTTTTGGGTAATACAAAGCAAAGGGGCAGTCTCTGCCTCACCTTGGTCCTACCATCCATGGATCACAGCCTGGGCTGACTGTCCCTTGCTGACACCTCCAAGGGTTTCAGCAGGGCCCTGCTGAAGTTCCTGCCTTGGGGACACACTGATGCTGGTGGCATTTCTGCATCTTCTGCTTTCTCCTACAGCTCAGTAAGGAGTTCTGGGCTGCTTCATTCACTCTCTGAAGTGGGAGCTTAGTGCTCTGGGCCAATCTGTATGACCTTACACACTTCCTGTTTCTTTGAGTTAATTTTTTGTTTCTAATTTGTAGTTTTGTAGATCAGTTTTATGGTGATATGAAAGTATGTGTAAAGCGAAGTCAGTGAAGAGGCCATGCCTCAGGGTCTGTTTATAGGGCAGTGCACTTAATGAAGTGGGCCCTGTTTGCTCAGATTTTTAAGGTTTTTGGGGCAGGAACTATTCCTCTGCATAGGTCTGAATAGGTGTCAAGATGGTGGCACCGAAATTTTGAATGGGGTCTTTAAGGAGTTTTCATTCCTGATAAAATTGAGACACTCTCAAGCACTTAGCAGTTGCTGAGGCTGTAAAATACTTGTGTTTGGCCAACAGCAACATCTTTCTGAGAAAGAGGTTTATGTGACCAAAGAAAAAGGTATGAAGTGCAATCATGGAGCTAGGAGGTACCCACCAGGGGCAAGGCTGGTGAGATCCACAAGGATGGCTCTGCTGGGTGATGTTTGCCAGCCTTGCCATCTCCTCTGTGCCTTGATAAGGAAAGTGAGTTCTCAGAGTCAGAGAAACCTGGCTTTGCATATTCCATTCTGAACTTGCATCTGAAATCCTGACAGTGTAAATACACATATGACAAAAGCACAAGGAAAATTCTCATAACAGTGGCTCTGAAATAACAAGATACTTCCTCAAATTTAGCTGCTTCTTCAATATTGACTCATCTGTGTCACAATATGCAGTATATAGGGGTGTTGACACACCAACCAACTTGGCAGAACTCCATGTTACAGCTCAGTTTTATTTGTACCTGGTCTACCATTTGATACTTACTATGCCTGAATAATTTACTATAATTGTGTCAAATTCTCTGATGTCTCAGGATTCATTGGAATGATATGTGGGAACATTAAAAAATGTAGAAGACCTGGAATGAAATGTCCCAGCAGACAAGATTCAGAGTTTTCCTTGATTTCTCAGCCTGTTGGTGGTTTTGGTGGACCTGTGGATGGATTTTACTTTGCAGCCAAATCATACTAGAGGTAGAGAGGAGTATTTAAGAAAAGGCTGAGATTCTCAGGTGATATTATTCCAGCAGCTCAGGCTATTTTAATAAACCCCAAACCCAAACACAGTGAAAAATGCAAAAGGAGACTACAGTACTTTGTTAGACCTTGAATGAGAAAAGAATTGCAAAATCAAGATAAACCCAGTCATGGAAATAATTGTCGAAAACGTGCAACATTGATCCTATCCATGTAATGACCTTGTGCCCTACCCACTAGGTAAAAAAAACCCACTTCCAATTTGTTGCTTTGATATAAGAAAATGTGACATTTTCTCATCATTTTCTTTAACTGAATTAAGCTAGAATTGACTGAGTGGTTTGCAAGAACTAACAAGAGCTGAACACCATCTGGGATGTCTAAATCAGGGCCAGGTTATCAGATATTCCGAATTGCCAGTGTTTTTGTGAAGGTGTTTGCCATGCCCAAAAGTTAACACAATCATTAGGAAAGTGTGTTTGGTGAGATGCTCAAGAGGCAGAGTCATTGTTTCCTGGCCCAGGACAGCCACCACATGGTGGGGCCTTTGCCTCCTCATAAAATCAAATGAGGGGGAGAGCGGCACCCCATATTGGTAAGTGAGGCCACACTTGACCCCACTTTATCAATGGTGTTTGGAAATATTTTTGAGGCTCTGGATTACAGTGTTTGGGTGACTGGGCCTTGTGGGGACTGTGCCTGTACTGGAGTCTGCTCCTCAGACAGTCCCTGTCTGCAGCTGGCCCTCTGCTGTATTTTGGTTTCTGGAGCTGGTCTGCAAGGATTCAGGAGGAGAGTCTGCTGCCTATTGGTGCTGTGATCTCTTCTTTTGGACCTGCATGCAGCTTTGAACCAGAGCCATATGAAAACATCATCATTCTGGTCTCATCCTGGTTTGAGACATCACAGAAGAAAATTAAATAAGGAGGTAATATGAAAACTGCTTTACAAATTATGCCACTAGTATTTTGAAGGCAAAGCAATGCAGATAAAACACGCTGAGCAATTCCAAATCCATTAGCAGTGGATACGCTTAGAAACCCCATGTCTATTATGTAAATTCGTGGGCAGGTGTCCATAAATTGATAAAAATGCATTCTCCAAGCAATGCTCACAAAGCTGAGGCTGGAACAGTAATGGGGAAGCTGTGCAAGGCATCTGCAATTACAATTCTCCGTAGCTATACACAGAGAGAAAAAAATACAAAGCTGGTAAAATCAGAATTAATGGCGACCTAACTTTACAAGGAGAAGCGAGTGTTTCACGAGTGCCTATAGAAGAAATTAAATCTGTTTAGTGCAGAAATTGGGAAATAAAAAAAAATCATTGGATATAATCAGAGACTTGGTCTGAATCACACCCAAGTGAAAAACATTTCAAAGGTATGGCTGTCTTTGCCTAATCAAGCCTGTGCTAAAGAATAAGGTCTAAACAAAAGAAAGAGGCATGAGATGTTATAGATGCAGTAGCTACCTGGTTTTGCAGAAGTGGAGAAGGTATACAAATAATTCTATGGACAATGTTAGCTTCAAAGTAACTTGCTTGTAGAAAATTAGGTTCAGGGTCAACAGAGGACAGTAACACTAAATTTTGGAAAGGGGAATGGAACATTACTGTGGGTAATGCTGTGTGAGGTTTGAAAGCACAGAATACACCCTCATGCATATGACCAAGCCACTGAGGCTTGGAAGCTTGCCTAGAGGTGGGATTTGAATTATGGACACTGCTGAGAAAATTCTGTATAAAGTTGTTTCTGTTGAAGGGAAAAAAACAAACCCAAAACAGACATCTGCTGACATATGGGCATGAAAATGTCACCCGCAGGATTTCAGATTCAATTTAAATGAATAAGGTTGTTGTGGATTAAATAAACCAACAGAGCATATCTGTATGAAGTACTAAGAAGTGCACATATTAAAAACATATTTTTTCCCTTTGCTACTGCAACACATCTGAGGAAGGAAGCAAACCAACGTTACCAAGTTTTTAATTACAGTTGTGAACACACAACTGTTTGTATGGTTTATACAGAATTTTATCATAGAGGGAACCCAAAACATCTATAACTGAGCTGCATGCAATTATATAAATGAGGAAAATTTTATTTGATTCACATGGGATAAACAAATTCCAGTCTTTTCATACTGTATATAAAGGTGAGAAAGGGATGCATATGAAGCAGAAATGTCTCTTTGTATGTTACCTTCAGTAGGAAGTGCTCATTTAAATAATTGGGGGATACAGGTACAAGCATTTTTAAGCTGCTTTTGGTTTTGTTAAGCTAGGCTAATTGTAGGACGTGGCTGAAGCTTTACCTGTGGAGCACATGGAAAAGGTGTCAGTGATCACACTGCAGGACAGATCAGTCTGGTGTGCATTTGTGTGATGTTATTTCTACTTGATACTAGAATCAAACATTGCAGAGTTCTTGGAAAGTGCCAGCTAATATGGTGTAGGGAGCTTGGTACTAGGGTGGCCTGATATTTTAGTTGGGGGGGGGCGTGTATTGAACAGGAGCTACGCCCTCCATGCTGTTTCTTATTCGCTATGTCTTCTATGCCATTGAGTGTAATCTCAGTACCACACAACTGGGAAGGACTTTTATTTATTCCACCCTCTTTCCTGGGCCATGGCTGCAAAGTCTGAAACTGACAGAAGAACTCGGGAGGTTCCCTTGCTGGATGTCCACACCTGCATGAGCTCTTAGAATGTATGTCAGCTAAGGCTCAAAATGTTTCTTTACTTCCATTGACCAAGAGGCTCTAGGTGACTATTTCTCACATCAACATTTAGTCTGCAGACATTTGGAGTTAGAAGAGATGAATCTCACCTCTGTCATCCACATCAGGTGGATTATGGCCTGGAAAACTGTGTGACTTCCAGCACAACTCCCTTCTGAGAGAAAAGAGGAAACAGCAGAAGAAAAGTAAGAAGTTTGACAGCAGATGCAAGTTCCTCCCTTTATGTTAGAGTTGGCATGTGCTTGACTGTCTTCATTTTGCACCTTTTTTGTCAGGTTAGTGGGTAAGGGGGGGAAATGTTTTAAGATAGGGTAAGCTGACAAGTGGAATAAAATGAAAGAGAGCTTCCTCCCAATTCAGGTGCTACAGAACAAGAAAATCCATCTCTTGAGGGGTTTGGCTCCTCACCAGGGTTTCTCAGGAAGGTGCCCTGGCTCCATTTCCCAGCAGATATTCCTCTTTCTGCTGTGTCTACCAACTAATTCAGAGAAAAGCAGGGAGGGCTTGGACCTCCAGGAGACTTCATGCCTCAGCAACTTCCAGCACAAGCTGTTCCAGAAGAGGATTTCACAGGCTTACACTTTGCTCAGACTGTGGCTGGCCAGGGTTGGGCTGCAGCCTCTCTGGTATGCTCCAGACTTCACACCAGCTTTGGTTAGGCAGCATAAAATTGTATCTGTGTGCCCTGAGGGTTCCTGTTCTGAAAGCAGAGAGAAAAGGGTCATCAATCTTTTATGGCAGGTTGTAGATAATTTACATGAGAACTCCTCTTCCATTTCAGAATGGAATTTCAGAACATGAAAAATATTTTTAGAGTAGCTGTGCATGATTCCCATTCTTCTACATCAATAACCATCTTTTCAGGACTGATTTTATTCATGAAAACTTAGTTCAAGGAGCATGAGCTGCTAGAGAAGATGAAGATGATGATCTATTAAGTGTGAATTTTAAAAACCCCTTTCTTTAAAAACCTACTGTATTTGAGAACTTTGAGCTCTGAATGGAGTTGCTTTACCCTTAATTTCTTCTGGTGTCTCAATATTACATGATCATGTGCTAAGCAGCAGCAGCTTCATCTGTTTCAACTGTAGCAATGTGCCCAATACCAAACACTTCTTCAGTGATAAGTTGTGAGCATTTCCTGCTCATCTTGGCCATTCTAATAATGATTTTAGAGACTGTAATGTATCCCACCCATTTGTCTTTCTCGAGCATCAGTGTCCGAACTATAATTTGTCTGGAGACCTCAGGCACTCTCCTCTGTCCCCTGACGGGTTCTATTGTCTTCTTTTGGGAGAACTGCACAGAATGTTGCACAGAGTGTAAAACTAGGTGTGTACAGTGCCATAATGCTCTTTGTCACAAAATGAAGAAATGATAGATGCTTCATCCACAAAAAGCACTCTTGGACCTGGCCATTGCATAAATAAACTTCTTAATTTGTCTTCCTTTCCCCTTTCTTTCTGAAGTGTATAAGAAACTCTGCCAGCTTTGCATCTGTCTGGGTGGAGGCCTTTTTCTCATTGCCTGTTTTCCCATTTCAGTCCAGCAATGTGCTTTACCCAGACTGATTTTCCTCAGAATTTTAATGCAACACATGCATTACCCAAACCCTCCCTTGCAGCTATAATGACACTGTTCAAACTAATAATGATAACCATATAATGAGAACCAGCCACACCTTGTGGCTGCTCTCACCTAAACTCTCAACCAATTGCCTTGTCAGAGGTTTGGGATGTTGGTGGGTAAACATTTATGAGTCACAGTTTTTCTGGAAGACAGCTGCCTTGGAAGCAGGAAGGTGCCCAGGTTGATGTAATCCCTCGGGCAGGGAGGGGTCTCCAAAGAGCAGAGCATTGCTGGAGATGGGTCCACACAGACCTGCTTTCACCTTTCCCCCCACTACTGAAACACAGCAAAGTTTTCCATGCTTAATCATTGGGTAGCTGTTGGAGAAAAAAAGTTAATGTGTTCTTGAGTTATTTGTGTTGATTAATACCAACCCAAATCCCACTGTCTGATGACAGCAGGAGCTCCACTGTGGATTTCCAATGGTGTCAGTCATTATTTCTCATTGCAAAGACTGTGCTACAAAGTATCCTGTTATTTCTGTGGGGGTATATTAACCCTAAGATATCAGCAGACTAAAAGCCTGGTATTTATACATTTTTCCTCTTCCTTTCCTTCCTGTAGACAACAGGCCTTCACTACAGTCACTGCTTTCCAGCTCACAGTAATGTTTTGCAGCCTCCTCTGCCCCCATGGTGTTCAAGCAGATCAGACAGACCTCCCTGGACTCCTGGGCGACCTCCTCCAGGGCACTGAAGAGTCCCTTATTTCACTTTCATTTATTCCAAACTTAAGGAAACCAAATTAAATTACTGTCATAGTAATTCTGAGCACATCTCTGCGCAGACATGAATGCAGTTGAATTTTCCCACTTTAAATATTAATTTGGAGTAACTCCCCTGTGCCCCCTGTGCAGCAGAGCCATCAGTGGTCTCCCACAGAGCCAAGGGACTGGTATCTTTCAGGGAATTAACAAAATAAAAATACCTAGCGTGAAATTAATGTCACTTCACCTCATAAAGGCCCTCTCCAGTTCATGCAGAGCAGTGAGGCACAGCTCTGCTGGCCTCCTCTGGACAGGCACATTAAAAAGCCCCCTGGAATGCTGAACTGAGGACAGCTGATACCTGTGGATGTCTGCCAACATGGGACGATTCCCTCACCTTAAGATAGGTCAGTATCCTAAATGTGCAGGAAATTACATCATTTCTGTAACGTAATTAATTATCAGTGGCAGCTAAAATATCCACTGAACTAACTGTGCCCCAGAAAAATGTCTGAAATAATTATGAAGTGAAAGAGACAAACTTTCTTGAATGTGGGAGCTGGACTGATTGAGATCACCCAGAATAGCTCGGAATGACTTTCAAAAAAATTGAGTTTCCATCTTTTGTTTTATTTTATTCAGTTTTCCAAACTGAGCCTTGCAGCATTACCTCCAAAAACCAGTGGCTCACACTCAGTCCTCCTGAAGTGCAGTATCACAGGCTATACTGGAACTTTTTAAACACAGGCATCTTGTGCCACTAGAGATGCCACGGAGGCAAGCCCCCCACAAGGGCTGGTAAGTATAACACAGGATCCATTGGGCACTCACTTATTTCTGGAGCAGTGAAGGGAGATGAAACAGGACGTCCTGAAGCACACAGATGACACTGGTTGCCCTGCTGAGCTGCACTGCTTCCTTTGCATCCTTATTTCAGAGTCTGGGTCCTCTACTGTTAACAATTGCTGTCCTGATGACCATCCACCTAAACATACCTAGAGCCTTCCTCAGAAAGCTGCTAGAATAACTTTGTCAGGATGAACATACAATTACGTAAAGAAACAAAGGAACTGCTCACACAACACCTTCATAGGCCACACAAGGGATCATGTGAGTAGAGAAAAAGTGCTTGAGATTGTGGTTTTATCAGGATCTGAACTGCCCTGATGGCTCTTCCTTCCCTACTGTCTTTTCTCCTTTTCCCAACTGCTTAATGGCTCTTCCTTCTTTCCTCCTGGCTCCAGACTCTCTGGCTCCTCCTGGAAGGCAGCTCCAAACTGTCCACTGCTTTCTGGTGGATAAACTGTCTCAGAAGAGTGTTGCTATAGTTGGCATAACATATGCATCAGAAAGATGGCTGGGAGCAAAGAGGGGACTGGTAAATGGGAGTGATGCTCCCGTCCCTTCTCAGCAGCACAGAGATGTTAAATTGACTCAGATTGCCATGTGAAAACCCATCAATGATAAATGTCTACACTACACGATATGAACATGTCCCTGTGAGTTTCCCTTAGCACTCAGAGCATCTGTGTGAGTAGCTGAGTGCTAAAACAGCCATAAGCCCTAAAAAATCAATTAAAAAATACTAAAAAATGTTGATACCCTTTACTGTTTCCCTCTGTCATGATCTGATTTTAACTAAGATAGAGAGCAGTTCCAGTTTGGAAAGACCTGAATTAACCTTCATGGTGTAGGACATTCCTCTTGCCAAATAGTCAGGCTTTTCTTTTCTTCTTCATTTACTCCTCAATGCCACTCTTTGGTAACACTTAGACATGAATTGCCAAGCTACTGCACTGAGTAGCAAAATGACTGCATTGGACCGCTCAGTGAGACAGGGCCACTCTTTTTGTGCTAATTTTGTTAATTATTTAAACAACAGTCTCTTTATTTATTAATTTCATATACTTTTTAATACATGGAAGAGGTTTACTTTTGCAGAATAGTGTAGCATATAGGATTTTTTTTTATATGGGACATGAAATGATGAGTTAGTTAACACCCTCTGTATTTGGTTAGCAGATTGATGTCCAGTTAAATTAGATTAAGCAAGACATTGTCTGAACTATGCCTGTGCTTTGTCCCAAAGTCTACTCTTGTATTACTTCAAGGACTAATGAAAATGTGGCATTGGTTGTCAAGCTGTGAGACTGTAGAACATCATTTGCCATATGAATAATTTTAAAATGTTATACTATGCCTGCAGATGCCCCAGGGAAATAAGAAACTAGAATGATTCCCATATAGCAGTTGCATAAGCTGTAATTCAGAGAAGATGTATGACCAACATCTCTACAGGGAGTAGATTTTATCCTCAACCCATGTTGTAAATCCTGATATTCCTGCACATACCACACCCAGTGTCAGAATATAGGATCATAGGACAGGATCACAGGAGAGCTGAGCAAGGGCCCTTGGATGGGCTCTATTTCAACCTCCTGCTCACAGGAGACTGAACCATGAGTGCAGACCAGGTTTCTCAAAACTTGGTCCAACCAGGTTTTGAAAATTTGCCAGGACAGAGATTGCAGAGACTCCCTGAGCAGGTTGTTCTAATGTTGGACTGTCCTCATAATTGAGATTAAAAAAAATAAAATAATAATAATAATAAAAAATATATATATATGGAACATACAGGTAGCAATAACTCGGATCCCTGGGAGGACCTAAACTAAACAAAATATTTCTTGTGCCTGTCCACTTTCTGATATCTTAGCCAAAATCCCAAGATTCTATTGATTTTGCTGGCATATTTGTACACTGGGGAGAAAAGTCTGAAGAGAGGGTCTATGCCTGTGGAGAAGGAGCAGAAATCATGTTAATACAGCAAATACCTGGACCACATGAAGCCCTGTGAAAGGATATAAACCTCATAACCCAACCACCCCCAGCATACCCCATTTTGGCATCATTGCACCCAGAACATCAGGCTATTGTGCCTCTGGAGCTGTTTCGTGAGCCAAAACACTGCCTGAGCCACAAGCTGATCCTACCCAACTGCAGCAGCATGGTAGGAGGAGGAAAAAATTGTCTCTGTAAAGGAGCACTATGAGCCAAAACTACTATGATAAGCTTCAGTAAGCAGCTAACTGCACTTTTACACTTCAGTGCTTTGGGAAACCTTATCTTCAATAACAGTCATGAGTATAATGAAGTGTTTGAACAGCCTCACCCTACTGTGGAGGATCTCTCAGTGGGTTAATCATAAACACAGGCAGAATCCCTACAGCAGCCACAGGAAGAAGACCGGTGTGTCTGGCATGTGTGGGATGAGTTGCTGAAGGCCAGCTTGACAGCAGGCAACACGAAGGTATAGGAGATGGAGGAAAAAAAGCCCAGGTAATGTCTCTTCTATTTTATATTTTTTTTGGCAGTGAAAATGTAATACATCTGCAGTTAGTAAAAATGAATTTTAAGAATACTTAGAGACTTGGAATTTTAACATTAGGGTCCTTGCATGAGGGTTGCATTAGAGTCAGCAAGTTTTGTTGGTTTTTTTGTGGTTTTTTTTTTTGGTTCAAAAGTCTTCAAGGGAAGATCATGAATTCTACCGAACTACAAATGGGAAGAGGTGAATGTCCCTGACAAACATGTCTTTAGGTCTTTCTTTTCCTGTCCACTGTTTTCTAGAGTTTTAGTGTCTGTGTCTTCAGGCCCACTCTGGATGTCACTTGGTGTGCATTGACCCAGCAGCGCAAGTAAAGAGCACGGAAATCCCTAGGAGTGCCCTGGTCCAGGGCTGTGGGGCTTGAACATCTTAGAGTGGTTTCTGTGTCTGCATCTGCTGGCTCAACATAATTGGTAACTCTCCCTGTAATTTTGTGATCCTGCCCTGAATAAGTGCTTAGAAGCAGCATTGCTGTGTTTCATAGGTAGATATATAGGTAGATACAAGCATGCATCAGTTTGTCCATTGAGAACGTCTTTTGATTTCAATAGGACTCGTCTAAAGCCAAAATTTGGCACTTAAATCTTTTAATACTCAGGTGCTGCAGCTGGAAATATTCTTACTTTCCTGAAATTGATCCAAGTTATGATCTGGAGATTAGCTCTAATTTGTGAAGAGCTTGTTTTTCATAAGGAAAGGTTACTAACCTTTGGTGAAAGAGAACCGAGGAATGGGTGTTTGTGTCTTTGATCATATGGATTTATATATGTCTGTGTGTGTATATATATATATATATATATCCATGTTTATTCATATGTTTATGTATTTCCATTAACAATAAGATTATTTAAATAGGATGTCCTGCTTGTAGTGTATATTCTTGCTTCTACCTTCTTTTGCAATAGAACTGAATGTGGATCTAGAAAACAAATTTTGCCTTGGATGGAGGAGAACAAATCCAAAACTTTTAAATGGATTTTGTTGCATTTCTGCAGACTCAGAGATGTGGAACTGAGACCAAATATTGGCCAAAGTTCTTAAAGAATTTGCCTAAAAATTTTATATAGTTTATTTAAATAGCAAATAAATGGTAGCGAGTAAATAAATGGTAGAGACAAATTTTAATTTGTGCCTCACCCTAAATTCTAGGACAACTGCATAGAGTGTTTTTGTCTGTGAAGAGAAGGCCATGTTTTGTTTTAATGGTTTGCTTCCTTCATTGAGACAGTCTAAGAATATCTACCTAAAACTAAACTATCATTAGCTCTGGTAAGACTCATATCAACTTTTTCAATTTCTTCTGCTGATATGCATTTGTTCTGCTGATATATACATACATACATATATATATATATATATATATATATGTATGTATGTATGTGATTTTGAAGTCCGAGTAATTTACTGTTCTGTGGGACTGATCCTGCAGACAAGGGATCTCACCATCAGAGAAGAAAGAATTTCTAGTTATTATCACATAAATATTTATTCTGCATTACTGTGAAATAAATATCTTTAAACTTAGTGAAAGTGTTTTCTGAAAAGGGTTTATCACAGAAGAAATGCAATAGGATGAGCATTCACCTAAATGAATTTGTGGGATTATTTGGATTAATGTAGGTGTTATATCCAGGCTCTTGATGCCCTTGAGGGAAGTATTCCTCCTGAAAATGATTCACATAATACAACATAAGCCTCTGTGGCTAAATGCTCTTTGGAAGAGCCTGTCTGTCTCCACTGGTCTTCAAGGAGGATCCTGCTGCTAATATGCAGTGGGACCAAACACTCCCTCAATCCCAGCAATAGTGATCATGGTGGGGGCCTTTATTCCAAGTTTTGAGCTATATTCCTGTTCACTACAGCTCAGCAGCTCCATTAGGGGCTGCAGCACAAGGAAAAGCAAAGCAGTGGTTCTAGGGATGAAAAGTTTTTGAAATAGTGGATGTGGAAAATGACTTCAGGGATATATTACTTTCCTCTTTGAGTCATATGAATACCCTCAGGAAATTTGCAGAAGACACAAAGCTGAGTGCGGTAGCTGATTCTCTTGAGAGAAGGGATGTCATCCAGAGGGGCAAGCTTGAGGAATGGGTCTTTGTGAACTTGATGAAGTTCAACAAGGCCAAGTGCAAGGTCCTGTACATGGACTGAGGCAATCCCCAATATTAGAATTGCAGAATGAGTGGGTTGAGAGCAGCCCTGAGGAGAAAGACTTAGGGGTCTCGGTGGGTGAAATACTGGATGTGAGCTGGAAATGTGCACTTGCATTCCAGAAAGCCAACCATGTCCTGGGCTGCACCAAAAAAAACCACGGCCAGCAGGTGATTCTTCCCCTCTGCTATGCTCTTGTGAGAGCCCACCTGGCATCCCCTGCCCACACTCTGGCCAGCTCTGAGGTCTTCAACATAAGAAAATCTCTTGGAGTGGGTCCAGAGGAGGCCACGACAATGATGGGGGGCTGCAACTCCACTCCTGTGAAGGAAAGCTGAGAGAGATGAGATTATTCATCCTGGAGAAGAGAATGGTCAAGGGCGGATCTTATTGCAGTCTCTCAGTATACAGAGGGCACTTAGAGAATAACAGAGAAAGACTTTTGACCAGGGCCTGTAGCAACAGGACAAGGGGCAATGGTTTTAAACTGAAAGTCAGTAGGTTCATATTGGACATAAGGAAGAATTCTTTTGATGAGGGCGGTGAGACACTGGAACAGGTTGTCTCAACTTGATGAGGGTGGTGAGACACTGGAACAGGTTGTCTCAACCTGGGAAGACCAGGTTGGATAGGGCTTGGGGCAGCCTGATCTGGTGAAAAATGTCCCTATTTGTGGTAGGGGGGTTGAATTTCCAAAGGTCCCTTTCAACCCAAACCAATCTACTGTTCTGCGATTCTACAAATAGAAGATTAATTATTTCACTGTATGGTTATATACAAAGAGGCACATTAGTCATTCCTCCAGCAATTTTTCTTCAGATAATAATCTGTATCTTCTTTTCATGTTTGTTTGCTTTTCTTCTTTATTAAATAGTCCTGGTAAAATATGAATGAAATTTGATGCAGACCTGATTCCCCACAAGAGGATCGATTTTTATGTGGAGACAGGGTTCTTGCCAAACTGCACAGACAGGTACTTTTGACCACCCATTTCCATCTAACACTTTTGACCACCCATTTGACACTAACAAAGCCTGTGGCAATTAGAGTAACTTGGCTGCTTCCAAACATCTTGAGATATGCTGCAATAACCAGAAGTGCTTGGTTCAACCAATTGCGCTTATTTTTGACAAAGTGTGAATCATACCCCCAAAGAGCAAACTTGAGTTCCATCCTGTGAAGGGAGGATGCTCTCAAGGACGTGGATGAGATACAAGTACTGAGACATAAAGATGTTTATTGTAGGCATTAGTAGTGTTCTAGACATTTTATACAGCAGTATAAACTGCTGTATACATTTTATGAGCAGCTTCCCTCTAGCAACAGTAAAACAAAGGAGCAATATTGATAAACAATGTTATATTGATGGCTGTGGTAAAAGGTGAGAAAGAAGATATTAGTCGAGAACTTTCAGGCCCTCTCCTCTGAAAAACTATCTTTGAATTAAATGGTGATTTTGTGGAAAGTCTGGATTGGTCACAAACTTACTTTTTGGAAGTTTAGATGTTTTTCGTAGCAAATGGAAACTAAATTGCTGCAGCACCAGAGGAGACGAATTTATAGTCCAGTTTAAAGGCATTTTGCAGCAACAGTGTGAAGCACATAGCCCTGGTTTCAGCTGGGATACAGTTAGTTTTTTCCTAGTAGCTGGTACAGTGCTGCAGGATTATGATTTAGGATTGAGAATAATGTTGGCAATACACGTTTTAGTTGTTCCTGAGCAGCGCTTAACTCTTTCAAGGACTTTTCAGCTTCTCACGCGGCCCTGCCAGTGAGGAGTCTGGAGGTGCACAAAAAATTGTGAGTGGACACAGCTGGTACAGCTAAGCCCAGTTGATCCGAGGGGTATTCCATATCATATGGCATCCTGCTGAACAATAAACTGGGGGAATTTACTGTGGGTGCTGACCTGCTGCTCGGGGACTGGTGGGGCATCTGTCAGTGGCTGGTGAGCAAACTGCATTGTACCTAATTAGTATATTCTATTATTATTATTATTATTATTATTATTATTATTATTACTACTACTACTACTACTACTACTACTACTACTATTATTTCTTCCCTTTACTTTTTGTCTTATTAAACATCTTTTTCTCAATGAAAGAGTTTTCCCTTTTTCCTATTCTCTCTCCCACTCCTCTGAAGGGGAATGAATGAATGGCTGAGGTGTTTAGCTGCCTGCCAGGGTAATTCAGAGCACAAGTGTGGTGTAGCACTGATCAGCACTTCCAGAGGGTCACCTGGTGCTGGGTGGCAGCAGCCCTGTGTCCTGCTCATAGCCTTTGGATGCTCCCTGGGATTTGGCTCAGGCAATTATACTCACACTCTACAAGTAATTGTTCAAGGTACTATTATTTTTCCCTCTCTCTCTTATGACTGGTTTAGGATTGGAGAATAAAGGAGTTTATTTGGCCTGGCAGGGTACAGACTATACATAGTGAAAATCAAGTCACCTTGCAATGGTTGCTCTCTGGACCAGAACACAATTACTGCAGCAGCTATTCCATAAAATACTCACTTTAAACTTGATATCTATAGAAATGCTGAAGGCAGCATCTGCTCCTCTGGTTTTCAAAAGATATGTCTGTTATGAAGATAATCCTCTAAAATCATACTGAAGATTAATTTGAAAGTTTTGCAGAACAGAAGGTTATTCTGGAATATGTGACTGGTAAGCTCTAGCTTTTCACAGCCCCACTGAGCCAGAAATAAATGAGCCCTTTGCCCTTTAAGATAAGTGGGATATTCATCCTGTTTCAAGAAATGTCAGAGTCACAAGCTGCTTGCCTTCTGTTTAGGAGCATCTATTACATTGGTCAGTGATGGTCTTTTCACTTATTTGGACTGGGACCGAAGTAGGGACAATAAGAACAGATTTATAATGGAAGAATAGCTCTAAAAAGGAAAGAGATCTAATTTGGCAGTGTGGGATCACAGGGACAGAGGAAGTGAAAAAGTGTTGTCAGTCCGTGGGCAATGCAAGAATCATAACTTTAATCTCATCCATAGGCATTTGTAAATAGAGAACTATATTGTGTGCTCAAGAATTGTCAGTAGCTTTTCGTAAAACTCTGGGAGGGCAATGTACATTCCTTATCCTCTACATTTGCCTAGCAGGACCCTTGCTACCTGTACTTGTCTTGGTATGGTGACCTTTCTAAGGCTGGAATAAAAAGGCAGCTCAGTGCCAGGTGTAGTGACTTCTGAGCTGCTTTGTGCTCACAGCTTTTTGTTTATGGAAACCAATCTGCTTGTCCTCCTGAGCAGTGTTTGAACTTCATGTCTACTTGGCAGAGAATCTCAGTGTGTGTGGGATACACTGAGATGCTGAGCACTTCCCTCAGCAAACAGTCTGGTGTTGTTCCTGTGTCAGAAAGGATTTATTTGGGATTAATACTTTCCTGCCCACTAGTCAATGGTTACGTTCCAGCGCTAACAATCTACTGATAAAACAGAAGCAACTTTGCAAATGTCACTGCTTAATTGACATTCACAGTATATCTTATGACATACCTGGAGGGTGGTGACCCAGCCTACAGTTTTGGAGCTATATTGGTGGGCTATATGTTTTAGTCATGAGTCCTGATAGTTGTACTGGTCAGAATGCAGAGCCTTGTTTCCCCTTCAGAGCTTGTGAGAGCTCCCAGTGCTGCTGTTGGCATGGACAGGTTTTGGTACAAAATAGGGCAGCCCAAAGTGTGTTTCATATCCATGGGCCAGGCAGCCTTCAATAAACAGGAATGCAGGAGAGGGAGAGGAATTGAACCCCCATGACTTAACTCATACCTTGACAAGAGTCTAACTTCTGACATGGGATTGACAACCACGTCCAAATATTGTGCATACAGAATAGTGCGGGTCAAGCCCACCCAGATGGGATTTATGATTCCTCTCCTTTTCTAGCTCCACACTAATTTGCTGACAAATCTTGCTAATGGACTTGGAAAAGTCAAAGACTAAGTATATTGTGAGTACTGTAAGATAATAAGCCCCTTGGGGAGAGGCAGATTGCACAGCTGAGCTGCAAAGCATGGGCTGAATACTGAGATCTGGCATGGGCTGGGAAGGGTTGAACCACTGCCTGGAGAAATAGCTCAGCAAGGGGTGCTTGTCTGCCTGGCCACACAGAACAAGGCTTGGTCAGGAGCAGTTCCTGCCCCAGGTTTGTTTTAACACCCACAGGGCATTAAGTCAGGTACCCTCACTGACTCTGGTAGATCACAGACCCTCCTGGCTGACCTGGCAGTGAGACTGCTCTGGGACTTGGTGGCTGAGCAGGTTTGTTTTGCAGACCAGCACTGCCCCAAGTCTGACATGGATGCCTCATTACTTCTGCAGATACAGGCTTTTTATGACTCCAGAAGTGGAACCAAAGGCATCAGCAGGGTCTGAGTGACTTTGTGCTGCCTGAGCCACATTGCAAAACCTGCTGTACAAGCAGGGAGGTAGAAGGGGAACAGGGGCACAGAGACCTGCCAGCAGCAGCTCACCTGCCTTGAGCAAAGCTGGGATTACAGTTCAGTGCTCCTTAGTACCACCCCCTCTGCCCTTTTGTATGTCTTTATCTCCCTGAAATTACATTTTTTAGTAAAGCAAATGCTAAAAGTTTGAGTTAGGGATGTTGTCAGAACATTGAGGTCCCCTGGGCAGGGCACTGAATGCAAAAGTTCACCTCTAAAAGCACATATTATATTTCTCAAAATTGAAATATTTTCCTTTACTTCAAAGCATGCATCGTTTCAATATTCAGGAAGAAATACACTCCCTGAGGGTAATCCAACAGCATTGTCCCACACCAGCCAGGTCCTGCAGATGTCAGCAGGTTCTGACTCTCCATCCCTGTGTGATCAACTTGCAACCTGCTCCCCAAAGTAGGAAGCATTGGAAAAATGTCCCCTGGCTCTGTACAGCCACTTCTGTATCTGTACTTCCCTTGGTCTTTGATCAGCTTTGCAGCATCCCTTACAAAAGCCAAATTCTGCTCTTTATACTTGGCTTTGTCAAACCTCTTTATTTATTTTCAGCTGGATCATTAGCTAGATGCTTCTGAATAATTTTTGACATATGTATTCTTCCCTGAAAAATTAAAGAAATCCCATTTATAGGGCCACCCAGTCACTCAGAGAACACAAATTTATACCTTCTGAGGGACATTAAATAGTAATGTCTTTTTGTAACCAAGTATCACTTTCTCCAAAGAGGTTGTTCCAATGCTTTGAGGACTCCCTGTCAGCAGAGGATTTATATGCTTCATGTTCTCTGACTTGCCACAAAATGAAGCCATGACTGTTTATAGATGCTTGCATTTGGCAGCAACACCTCCATTTTGGTACCATTTGGAATTATAGAATGGTTTGGGTTGAAAGAGATCTTTAATGGTCACCTGGTCCCAGCCCTCTGCCATAGGCAGGGACACCTTCAAGTAGATCTGATTGCTCAGGGATCTGTCCAGCCCGTCCTTGAATGTAGGGATGGGGCATCTACCACCTGTCTCAGTGGAACAAAGGTCCCTCAGGGTCTCAAAAGGATTGAGAACAATGTTCTGCACCCATTAAAGAAAACAAACACAAAACAAGTTGATCACTAAGTGCCCAAGGTGGTTGTGAGGACCCATTTTGTCCTCAGGTGCACCAACCCATCTCTATAAATGCTATGGTTTTGATTAGGGCACTTTTCAAACCACTGAAGCCTGACACCCTTCCCATGGGAGACAAAGCTTTTAAATCCATTAATTGAAGAGACCACTCAAAGCTACACAACTTTATTGATATGGTAGGAATGAGGCTGGAAATAGACACGGTATCTTGACTTTTTCTTATCCCTTGCCTTCCACTGGAGGCTGGGCTTAGCACAGGTCTGGTCTACTTTTTTGATGTCAGGAGAGGGGCTGAGTCACTTTTTTAACATACTGACTATTGAAAACCTCCCCTTATGTAAGCTTTCTACTTCTTGACACTCCTAAGTTCCTAAGTACCCTATAACTTGGTGCTGGGCACAGCCCCCACCTTGATTTATCGGGCAGCTCAAAGAAACACCCACTATGTAAATACAAGGGAGTTTCTGCTCAACCTTAGATTCATAAAACGAACATGCCAGCACTTTCTGCCCTTCTGTTCCCGTGGCACAGGGCAATCCAGCAGGCAGAGGCATTGCTGCCCTGCCTGGCTGGTGGATTGAGGCTCACAGCTGGTGCAGGGCTGCTTCTGCTGGGTGAGAGTGAGAGATGCAAAGCTGAATTTTGAGTATGGGGGGGAAAAATGAATTGAACAAGTATTGCTGAGGTTGGATTTATTAAGGGAGGGGAGAAAAGGAGCAAGGCTTGGGAAAGTGTTCCCCCTCAGGCAGAGATTTGTGGTTTTTGATCTGTGATGGGCAGTTGGTGAAGGCAGGGTGTCTGTGGGGCTCTTTGCCGCTGCTTTCCTGTATTGACCCCACAGCTGGAACCTGCCCTCTTTGTTTTCCACCAATTTTAATAGGATGCTGTCAATCACCTGCTGACTAAAGTTTCCATTTGGCTACCACCACCCTGAAGCCTGTTCTCCCAACATGGGGACTGTGCCCCTCACCCAGCATTTACTTTGTGCCACAGCAATTGCCAGGATTATTAAGTGACATTTTTCACTGTCTTTGATTCAATGGCAGGCAAAGGCCAGGACCCCTCTGTGTTTGGGTCAGGGTATGTTCACACAAAATCTGTGTCTTGTAGAGTCTTCAGTTTCACTAGAAAAAGGTGAGAGAAATGGAATTCTCAGTGCTATGGTCATATATATAGGAAGTATCACACAGTCTGATTTCACTAATTTTGTGTCTAGCTTCTCTATGGCATCCATAGCTTTTCTGGTGAGTAGTAATAAATGGGGTAGTTCATGGCAGTAGACTCTCCATTGTACCACGTGCTCTGCAAACATGACTTGATTTCAGCGTGTGTATTGATACACACATGGAGTCTTCTTCTGCCCTACTTGTTGCACAGCAGTTCTGGAAACATAAACTTCAGAAAACAGAGGCTGAAGTTACATCTGGAATGTGGTCCTTCACAACAACATGAACAGGACATACCACCCTCACAGCCTTTCCTTGCTGTTACAGCACTCAGTTATAAAACAGTCTGTGAGATTTCATGCCAGCCTTGCCAGTCTGGAGGCACATGGACTGAGGAGCAGTGTACATATTTACATCCACTTTAAAAAGCCCTGTTGGCGCTCAAGGCAGGCATCCCATATGGCTTGAAGGCTGATTTACACCTCTTTACACATTGAACCTTAACTGTTAAATTTCCTAAGTCTGAAAATATTTCCTCTAGAAAATGAAGCAGTCAAATAAACATACTTTCTAATTCCTCCTTCTTCCCAACGAAGTGTCTCCCCTTTTATCCAAGATTTGAGTTTGTTACCTTCTAAGAAAGCAAGCAACAGTCCCAATTAGCAATTCAGTCAGGGCAGCTGCTGAATGATCACATCAACTTTTGCTACTCAAGTGTTAATCGAGTCCTCAGTGCAGAGCCACCATTTCCAGCTGAGCAAAGGGCATATTATTGGATTGTTTCAGTCTTATGGGAAGCTTTCCCCAGTAAAAAAATAAGCTGTTTGAGATCTGGATGGTGTAGGGGACTTGCAGCCTGACAGAGAAGCTCTCTGGAGAGGTAAGCGGAGTTTGTTTGCCTGACAGGATGTGGGTGAACAGGACAGATTATCTGCTGCTGTGTTCTAGGGTGCCCAGGACTCTCCCTGACAGCTTTTTCCTGCAGTGTTGCCAGTTCTGTTTACTTGGTTGCAATTTCTAGGGCAGGGTAGTGAAACCATTCTGTACAAGCCATGAATAATTTCTCAATTCAGCCCTGCAAGAGAGATTTTTTTTTAGTTTTAGCAGACTGTGACCAACCCCTCCACTGAGAGGTCTCACTGACTGCTCTGTGTGTTTAGGATTTCATCTAGGAGCAGGGTGCTTTAAAACCTCACTTTGGAAGTGCTTTGGAATGGCTGTTCTGTGTGGAGTGTCCCAGAGGGCCACACCATTCTGCTGTCAGCCCAGTCTGCCTGGGCTAGGTGTGCTATTATGTGCTATTATCCGTGTTTCAATTCCTTCCATAGTGTAGCTCATGCTTTTTAATGAGAAAGTTATTAAGCCTTTTAAGGGAAGTAGATAGGTAAAGCAACAGTAACTGCCTGTGGGGTAGGCACATCATTACCCACAACTGGGAAAGACAAGGAAAATGAAGTATCCCCAGTAAAAGCCAACACAGGAACTTGGGGCTAATTGCAAAAATCAAAAGAATGAATAAAAAAAACAGCATTAATTTTCTGGTCCAGTGGAGAAAAGGGAATTTTGCCCATGCTTTTTAAAGACACAGGAGCATACAAGATATCTGATTTAATTACCATTTCTCCTCTGAGCAGAGCTGTGCTCAATCACTCAAGTCAAACAAGAATGTAACGAATGCTGGTGAAGAATAGGGCAGCTTCTGGACAGCTAGGCTAGAATTTTCTTGAATAGAGGAAGAACAAATAAGCCTGACCAGCAGAGGCAGCTATCTCCCCAAATTCCATTGAAAGAAACAAAAGGATAGAGATTTTTGACCCTGGTTGATTACTTGGGTTAAGGTGCCTTAATTTCTCTGCATTTTTCACTCCAGCAAAGTTACTGGTACTTTATGTGCTATGGTTACTTCATCACATCAGGGAACTTAATGATATATTTTGGGAATAATGAATCGTCCTGCTGGGGTTCAAATATTTAATTCCAAAGGTGTCCTTACAGAGGCAAGACATCCAGCTCACAGTAATACAATGTCCTCTTTAAAGGCCATCTCCCATCAGACAAGGTTAAGAACAGTGTGAAAACGGCCTTTGGGAAGTGCAGAACAAAAGTGGTCTTGTGCCTCTGTAATTTGTTCTCAGCAAGGACTGGAGTATGCCCAAGAGGAAATGTCAAGGAAGTAGCTGTGCTTGCAAGACTGGAGGCAAGAGTTGTGACTCATATGATGGTTTATTAACTAAAAATAACAGATATTAATCTTTTGAACTGGGGAGGTTGGAGGAATAGAAGGGGGAATCACAATCCAGAGCCTTGCATATTGGGCTGCAATAGAGAAAAGTCAGGCAACCTATGGGTGGAAAAAGAAAATAGAAAAAAAGAATTTTTGTTCTTATTAAAAAATAAATGAGCGCTAATAACAAGAATACTTTAGATAGGCCTATTTTTCCAGAGGGTGGCTGCTAAGGCTGTCTGAAAGCGAAACCTTTTCAAGGTGTCTTGATGGGTGAGAATCCTGGTGGCCTTTTAGCTTGGAGCTGTTGTTCAAGAGCTATGCATGGCTTCCACAACTGGCTGGCTCCTGCAGATCTGTGCAGAGCAAGAGGAGTTAATGTTTGCACTGAGAGAAATCATTGTTCTTGGTCTGTGTTTACCAGGTTGACTAACCAGGCACCACATTTGCTACCAGCAAGAAGCAAACTTAAATGCAGTCTTAAATGCAAATAGAGCAAGAGGACACAGCCTCAAATAGTGGCCAGGAAGGTTTTAGATTGGATATTGCAAAAACTTTCTTCTCTGAAGGGTTATCAAGCCATGAAACAGGCTGTCCAGGAGAGTGGCTGAGTCACCATCCCTGGAGGTATTTAAAGGCCGTGTAGATGTGGCACTCAGGGACATGGTTTAGGGGTGTACTTGCCAGACTCAGGTTAATGGTTGGACTTGATGGTCTTGGTTCTATAAGTTTGGAGAGCCTGTTCACAATGTAAAAGGCAGAGACTGAAAGAAAAAGAGCGGGATGGAGCCTTCAACATTGGCACCTCAGGCCTACAGGTATGTCTAATACCTTCAGGAAATTCTTCCAAGGTTTGAAATAAATTCAGCTCATTATATTTAAAGACTCCTTCTTGAAGGAAAAGAAAATCAATGAGTCCTTTAATGCTTGTTTTAACTGCTGCTGGGGGATAGTGATTATTATTTCTGGTAAGGTCTAGTCTGTAATGCCTTGTATTGTCTTCAGTAATTTCTATCTGCACAAAGTCATGGGAAGTCCTTCAGGCTTCAGGAGGTGAGGGTTCAAGATCCCTGTAGAGGGAGTAAAGAACTCTAAGAGGTGCAGCAACAAAAGAAAGGACCTTTCTTTGTGTAACAACTGCATTCTTTATATTGTAGGCCTATGTTAGTATTTAGTAGATCTGTTACCCAGCTCTTGGGCACTGACATGAGAAAAGTTGTTGAATATGACCACCAATTTGCATCTGTTCAGGATGTGGCTTCCTTGCTGTCATGATTCCTGATGGATGAGAATGCTAAATTTGTCAATAAAAAGTCATTGGTTCTCTGCAGAAGGGACAGGGTTTGAGAGAACTGAGGCTGTACATGCCAGGGTAAATGGGCAGTGTTTGCAGAGATACTGTGCTGTGATGCTGCTGTTTCTGAAGCCTTATCAGAGTTTGGAGTTTTCAATCATTTGTGGCAGAACTGTGCACAATTCAAAAGTTCAAATTATAAGTTGCTCAGAGTGCACATCAGTATACCTGGTATTTCTTCTTCTGTATCTAGGAAAATATTTTTTTTAAATTAAAATGCTGAAAAACGTGGAAACGACTGTGTCAAACCAGTTTCTGCCTCCCAAGAGGGGCCAGAGGTGGATAATTGGAAATACAGTTTGTGAAACAGGTATGAGCAAGGCCCTCAGAAGTTTCACACATTTAAAAAGTTTATAAACTGGATGAATATCAGGCCCTCTGTATACAAACCCCATAAATGTGCCTGAAATCTCTTTGAATTCTCTAACACAACTACTTTCTTTACAGCGTGTGATTTATGTGTCCCACTGAAGGACACCTCAATTGTTCACACCCTCATTTGTTTTAAACTTGTTGCCTGATAATGTCATTGAGCTCTGTGGTTTTGTGGTCTGGAGAGTGAAACTGAGGCACTCCTTTTCTATCCTTGTCACTCATTATTCTATAGCTCACTTCCAAAGAACACTTCAGGTGTGGTTAAACAATAGAGTAAACCCAGGTACCTCTCAAGGACATGGTGATCAAATGGAACTGTGATAATTGGGGATGACCTCGCCTTCCTGCTCAAATGTGGCCCAAGAATGGATTAGTTTTTTCACTATCAGACTTTATGCCTGATTTGGTATAGTTTTGGCAAAAGCTCATGCTGTGTGCTTAGATCATTCAGATAGAAACACGATAATGAACCCACTGATTGAAATCCATGCCAGGTGACCCAGACATGCACAGATTTGGTATTTATGATCAGGGAATGACCAGAACAGGAGAAACATGCTATGACATCAGATCCCATGTCCATCTGGCACTGTGCTCTTCTCCAGTGGGATATTCAGGGAGAGCACGTGTGCCTGGGCACTTTCTCTGGTCCATTCTCCTTAGCATCCAGAACATTTTTATCAAGAGTGTTAATGGATACATTTATCTCTTGGCCTTTTGATATTTTCAGTCTTGTTTCATCAAGTGCATCCTCATTTTAATGTTGTGTCTTATGCTGAGTAAGAAGATGCTCTGCTTTCCCTCTATTTGCCAGTTTAAATGTATAAAATTTCATCATATTCCCACTCAGTCATCTCTTCTCTAAATGAAGAGTTACAGCTGTTTCAGTCAGTCATAAACTGAATTTTCCTATTTTTCTGTGCTTTCTCCAAGCCTTATTGAGATGTGGAGACCAAAACTGCACACAGATTGTGAGATGTTAAACTGATTTATTCTGGATCCTGTGTAATGACCTTGTGTAGGTTCACTAGTGCTTTAGAGGCAAAATGACACTTGCTCCTTTCTTTCTAACACACATCCCAACAACACCCAACATAGTGTGGATGTTTTAACTGAGCTGCACCCTGAGCTGCTGATTCAGAGACCACCAGGGATGACTCCAGGACCATGTTCTAGTATTTGGTTCCAGTTCAGCACTTCTCAGGCATGCTTCATTATTTCTACCTCACTGCACCACCTGAAAAGTATAGGCTGTAAAACTCTGCCAGAACCCTCTTTTGATCACACTTCACAGTGTTTCCCTCTTCATTGCTGAGTTTTAGGTTCCTTTTGAGAAAGGAAGACAAAGCAGCAAGCTGTAGCCAAAATTCAGAAGTTTAGTGGCATAAGAAGTACCCTGTTATATTTTTATCTCATTTCTTATGCTTTCTAATGACTGATTTCAGGTTTTGACTGCTGCAGTGCAAGAAACAGAAGTTTTACACAGAATTATCCTCAAAGACGACAGAATTTTTCCTGACTAGCCATTTAAAAGCCTGTCTTTGAATGCACAGAACCAGTATGTAACTAATCCTGACCATCCTATTGTCAACTTGCAATTTTGTTTTCTTATTGATGAGACAATAGTTCGGACAAGACATGTAAAGTCACATAGATGTGAAAACCCCCAAGATTCAGAACTGATACCTGTGGGTGTGCCACAGCTGTTTTCTAAATTGTAGCTTGTCATACAGGATTCTGTATTCACCTTCTTGAAGAGCTGAAGCTTTCCTATTGCAAATCCTTGGAGCTGTCAAAGCAGCAAAACCAGGGGGAAATCGGGAAAAGTGCAAACAAGTTAAGGCAGCTCATAAGAGCTCCAGGCTTTGAAAGAACCACAGCAGAAATAACGGATTTGGGGATAAAGGGAGGCTCTTTACTGAAGCAGTAAATGATGGAGAGTCAATGATGAGGAGTAAAGGATGAAGGAGAACAAAGCAACCTTGCACTGGGAAACAGTGTAAATTAAATGAATAAGCAGGCAAAGTCTTCCTTTAACTTCTATAATCCTGAGAAAAGAAGGCATTAAATCAGTAACCACTCATTAAGTGGTTTTTTTTGCTTTCCATATGCCTACGTTCACAGGATTTATTTTATTCAGCCCACTTTGATAATTAAATGTAGTGCAATCAATTTCTTCTCTGGGATTTCATTTTTTATCACAAATGGCATATTATCGTAATAAAAAATGGTTCTGAATTAACCAACTGTGTTTATGTGACTGTTTTAGATTGATTAGACTTTTCATTTTTAAGCCCCATCTTTGTATTTTCATTATGTTTTGCTCTTTGGAAGAAGGGGTTTAAGTTATGAGATAATTTCCTTGACTACTACATATTTGGAAGTGACAAAATGAGCCGAGTCATCCCTAAGTTTCGAATTTATTATTTATTTTTGTCATTTGAAAAGAAGAAACATTTTTACAACTTAGAGAATAAGTTCTTTTTGCTTGTGTTTATTTCATATAAATTAGAACTAATCAGGTGCAGATGATTATTCATCTAGTGCAGTACTGTTTGATCTATTGAAAAACTCTTTTAAAAATGAACTTACATTCAAATAAGTGGAATTTTAAGGAGCTGAAAAAAAACCAGACCAAGACATCTTACAAAATGCAAATAACAAAATGCAAAGATACAAAACCACCTATCAAATTTTATGTACATGTAGGAAGGCTGAAGGCTTTTGTCCTCTTTCTTCCTTTCTACTTCCTCATCCAAGGCAGTCATGTACCTATGGCTTTCACTCCTGAGGCACTGGAGCTGGCTCAGAGCTGAGCTGCACAAACCTTTGATCATCCCTGAATTAAATAATTTTGATGGTTCCAAAAGGTTTGCCAAGACTGCTACTTCCAGGGAAGAAGGGATTTGGGGGGGGGGGAAAGCAGGGCAGCTGCTCCAATAAGGACTTTCTGCTGCTAGGAGCACAGCCTGTCTATGTGAGAGCTGGGTGGTCTCAGGAGATGTACTGGATAAAACAGGCTTTTTGTCCATTTTCCAAATCTCACTCCCTGGTTTCATCCCTCTGTGCCCACCAGGAGCACAGCTCACACACCAGCACAAGGGAAGGGCCTCTCAAGGCTACAAAAATGGACCTTGGCAAGAATCTTGGTCTAATGCAGGCTAAGCCCAAGTCTGGGTTTTGCTTGACCAAGTTCTGGAAAACTGCACAGAGAGGGGGCTCTGTGGAAGGGGACAGAAGGTCCCTCCTCAAGCTACATGTGCCTGTGTTTAAATGGCTTTTCTGACTTTGAGTGATGAAGTGTTTTCTGCCATCCTATAGTGAGGTAGTGAGCCTAGAGCGAGGTAGGCTCACTGGAGTGCCTCTCTTTCTCTGGATGGCTTGTAACAATTCCCACAGCAGGAAGCCAGTCTCCTCACATCAACTCTCCAAGCACACAGACAGCTGAAAAGACTGTGCTGGAAGAAAATACTGTTAAAACAATGTGGAGGAACTCTGAGGTTCAGCATTGGTAAGGGCATTTGAGCTGTCATGCTGACAGCTCTGAAGTGGATTTTTTTTGCTAACTTTCCTTTAAATTAGACTGCAAATTGCAATCATTGGATAGCTAAGATAACGTTATGCTGTGCAAAAAGTGATCATGAAACCTCTGTGATGATGGGACAGCTTAAATGAAAAGAAGGAGAATGAAAGCAGTTTTTTGAAGGCTGGATGCTGCCATGGATGAACCTTGATGAGAAGAGAATTAAATTTGTGTGTCTTTTTATCAAAGTATGAAAATTAATTCAGAGACCCAGTGGACTTGTGGCACTGCTAACAGGAAATGAACTCTTGTGTTTACAGAGATGCAAATTCAACATGGTCTGAGTATAGTCAAATGCTGTGGTATGGTTGATGTCCCACTCTTATTTACTATTTATATCAGGGAAACCTCGATGAATCAGTCATAAACTAAGGTCTACATTGTGCTATGCAGAAAAGAAAAATTCCCCTAACTTCAGATTTTTTTACAATCCCCATTGAAAGGAGCTGGGACTCTCAGTTCTTTTTGAACTAAGAAATGTCCCTGATTAGCTGAGCTGGCTGATTTTTAATTGCTTCTCATCAAAGCACTTAAAACAGGAAACCTCTTGATAGCCTGTAAGAATTCTTTCATCTACCTTCTCTTTGCACATGCAATTGCTTTATTGTACCTCAAATTAACTTGTAGGATCCAGGAAAGAGCAAAACCTCTATTTGTGCATCATGTAGCATAGCGGGGTTAAATCTTCACTGAAGTTTGTGAGTTCTATTACAACATTGACACCCTCCCACCTCCCTACAGGTCCATGACAGGTGAATGAGCTATTCTGCAGCCCAAGTCTCTCTTGATTTCCCACACTTGTGCCTTGCTGACAGCCAGGATGTCCTGCGGGGAACACAGGAGACTCTTCCTGGTGATATCTTTGGGATTTACCTAGAGGTGGCACATAGTTTTATGCCTGGCTTAGGGATATAGATGGATATGGAAACTTTGGGTTCATTATCAAATCTGGTGAAGATTCATAAAAGGCTGAGACTTTCTCTTGTTAAAATTTGCATCATCTTGGGGAAGAGGCGATGGAATAATTTTCAAGTTTTTAGCAGTTGATTATCAAAGTTGCAGTGAAAAACATTTTGTGGAAATTTGAAGGAAGTTTACTTCCTTTATTCCTTCCACGAGAACAAACTGTCTACCACAAAAAGAGTATCCACAGGACATTCTCAAGAAGCCTAACTGGTTACATGAAGCATTGTGGATGCTACCCATGTGCACACTATTAGGGTGTGCACACTGACACTGGCTGACAGGCAGTTTACATATCAGAGTGATGGAGCTGCTTGTGAAGGATTGATTCATTCAGTTCCCTGAAGACTTAATTTACTTAGTTTAGACCCTTACAGAGAAGATTCTCTCTGGCAAATCCCATGTACAGAGAACATGCCCTGCACTCTTGCTGGACAAACCCCCACTATCCTTTCCCACAGCTGAGCCTTCCAAGTGACCTGTGCTTGCTGCCCCTCTGGTGCTGTTGAGGGACACATCTCTGCTTGGTTATCTTGGCCAAGGTGACCTCTGGCATCAGATACAGCCTGATGTCTTGTTGTGCACAAACCTCTGTCAGACTGAAAACCTGAGACAGAAATCTGGTTTAATTTACAGATGGATTTTACTCTTGGTACCATGTAGTTATCCAAAGCTTGGCTGGTTCTCTTTCTGTCACCCTGTGGCACCTTCCGCAGTTCTGTCTTTAAGCAGAAGTGTTATGTAAACATAAAAATAATGGAAGACGGCCCAGTTAACACATCAGGCTTTATTAATGGCCATTCTCTCCAGTCACCCCCCAACTCTTGCATTGCTTGCGGCATGTTTTTGTCTGAGTACCACTCATACTGATCAGATTTTAGCATTCTTTGACACACAGAAGCTGTGCTTTTTCTGCTATTGTCCTTACATTGCTGACATCCTCTTGGGCTGGCCAGTAAACTTAATTTACTTGCTCTGAATACAACCTTTAAACATTAACAACTTCCCTTTCCAGTGTGCAGTATCTTTTCCTCCACAGTTCAAGTTTGCAGATGATTTCAGATGATTGAGTGTTGGTTGCTATCAGGTTTACTCAGCTTGTAGATGCCTGCTTGTTTTGGCCAGCTGTGTGCTTCTCCAGGTAAATTTTCATACCTACAGTAATTTAGGCAAACAAATCCTCTCATGACAGGGGAAAAAATTTGCTGAATGTTTCTCCCTGCATGCTTGTGGCCAACAAAGAACATGAAAAATGCTGCTATTACATTAAATCCTCTGTGTTTGACTCTCATCATTTGTCTTGTTTGTCAGTAGAGTTAATAGCACAAAATTCTCAAGCAGCATAGATTGTTTTTCCCTCTGAAACATGTGGCATAAGAATTTTCATGGAAGAACTGATGCTAGATAGGAGCATCTCTTTAACACAGCTTGAGGGGTAACCCTTGTTCAGGCTTGCTCATTGCTTTGCTGCTGAAGGGGAGTGAGAACTACATAAATTATGTGGTGTATGTGCCACTCATACCATGGGTGGTGTCACCAAGGAATTTACACAAATTACTTTATCTTAATTCAGTGGAAAACTGATTTTGATCTGGACACTGTAATTTGCCGTTTATCTCTGGTCTTGTCACAGGCATAAGGAATGAACTATATGTGTGGGAAGTTGGTAGATTGGAAACTTATGTTTGATTTCCTTTCTTTGCATCTTGCCATCTAGGTTTGAACAGAAGTTTTGGTTCCTGTCATATTATATTTGCCTGTACATGGACAAATTTTAAAAATAAACCAAATTAGATGAAGCATAAAGTCAGAGCTTTCTCTTGTTTGCTGCTGATAAAAGGAAATTCCGAATACAATGATCTTGCTTGGAAATCAAAACTCCCCCTTAAGAACTCCTTGATTTAAATTAGAGTCCAGCAGAGAAAAAGATTTGAAGGTACTGCAGAGATCAATTTTCTTTACTTTTTTCAGAAAGGGGCTGTTTGCTGGCATGAAGCTGAGGAAGAAGAAAAAGGGCGAGAAAGGGCTGACTATTGCAAATAAAGATGCATTGGGTAAGGCCTCATAAATCAATATTGCAACAGGGATGAGCAGGTGGTGGGGGATTATATTAGGTCTGATTTCATGTGAACTCATTTGAATTGTGTGTCAAGGCTTAGCATTGATAAAACAGGCAGTAAACTCCTTGTCACTCCCAAATAAACAAAGAGCTAGTTCTTTTGCATTAATTGTTCATGAAGTTCACATTCGGATTCTGTGAGTTCATACTGCTCTCTATGGTAAACAAAAAATGTCAGCCTGCCTCTTACTGTAGAGAGACAGCACATTTTTGAGGGTTTTTTTCCCTTTTTTTTCCTCTTTTTTTACTGTAAAGTATTTACTACAGGTGTGTAATTCCTGTGGAAGTTCTGCTTTTTTTTAGAAACCATAAATACACAACCTGCATAGGCTCTGTTAGCTGGCAGCTTTACTTAGTAGCATGCATGTGCCTCTTGTGGGTGCACATGGGGTGAGGAGAGCAGCTACAGCCACAGAGATATGGGAAATGATTTTGCACAGGAGGGAGCTGCTGCTGTAGTCAGTGCTGCTCGATACAGACCACGAGAGTACCTCTAATTGGAACACCCAAATAAACAAAATATTCATTTCATGATAATAAATTCACTTCTCTGCTCCAAGTGAGCATTTTCCCACTAGAAATCAGAGGTAAGTTTTACTTTCTTCCTTGGGTTTTAATTCCTTGTTTGTTTTTTTCATCAGGTGATAATGATGAAACTTCAAATTTTCTCCACGACACTCTTGGAAGACAAGAAGAGGTAGAGGAAGATGTGATAAACAGCGATGCTCTGTCCAGTGCTTTTGAATCCTTAAGCACAAATAGGAAAAGGTGCTCCTTCAAGTATCTTACCTAACATCTACCTTTTCCGCACTTCCTGGGAAGGGCATTATCCTAGAACAAAGCATCTGACAGAAAATCATTTTTCTGACAGCAGTGATCCCTTCACTCCTGCTCTCCCATGTCAGAGTGGAATGCACTTGTCAGCTCACTGATATCACCAGATGCTCTCCAGTGCAGGGAGAGATTGAAATGAAACCTAAGAGTTCCTCACCTGTGCTAAGGAACTCTGCTAAAGAAAACAAGCCAAAGCAATCTTTATAGCAGAGAGCTTGTGTGGTTGCGTTTTTCATACAGGAGGGGAATGTAGTCTGGGGAGGAATGGAGTCAGGTTTGATGGGATCAAAAAGTGAAATCATTGCTGTGCATGATAGGTAGCTGCACTGCTTTGTGGGGATGCAAAACATTTCCCTATCAAAAAGGATATGAGAAAAACAGAGATGGTTTCTGCTGAAGAAATCAGGTCTAACAGTTCACAACAAAGCTGTCTGCCATAAATAATACTCTTTTACTGTTGAGAAGTCTTTCCAATGTGTGTTCAAGAGCCAGCTCTTGCCTAGAGATGTCTAATGACTTCTTTTGTCATTTAAACAGGGCAAAGCTGGTGACCAGAATTCATGAAGAGGAGATGAAATCCCAGAACTACCAGGTGAGCAGGGCATGAAAGTCCTTACATGCCTGTGAATTCCCTGGGCAGGCTGGACCTGAGCCCAGGAGTTTCCATGGTGTCCTTGTGCCCCACAGATTGCCATCACCATCATCGAGGCCCGGCAGCTGGTGGGCGAGAACATCGACCCTGTGGTGATCATCGAGATAGGTGATGAGAAGAAGCAAACAACAGTAAAGGAAGGCACAAATGCCCCTTTCTATAATGAAGTAGGTGCTTTCTCTTAAAGAAGACACTTTTTTCAGTGGTTCTGGGGGGACTCTGTCATTTGGTAGCTCATAAGGGGGTGAATTAATTTTGCAGCACTTTCATGTCTGAGCTGGTCTCCCCAGGAGATGAAGCTCTCTTTGGTTCCCCACCGGCTCCACCACATTCTGCCTTACCCCCACTGCTGCTGCTGTTTTTCAAATCATCCATTTGGGGGCTTTGTCTATACTGCACCCCTCACACTTCCATTCCCTTTTCTACTATTTCATGGTTTCTGCCTTTCCTTGATATGTTTGTTCCAGTTCGGGACAAACAAGGTGAAAAAACCACCCAAAACCAACAGGTTCTTTGGGTTTCCTTGTGCCTGCTGTCCCTTTTGACAATGCCTTCTGAGGCAGACTGAGGCTCATGGACATTTGTGAAACAAGTCTTGTGCAGCCATGAAAGGAATAGGATAGAAAGCAAGGCTTGGCCATGGCAGAAACATGTCAGGGGCAAGGAAAGAGTTTTCTTTGTCCACCACTGCCCCCCAGCATCCCCAGCTCTCACTGTGCAGTAACACAAAATGCTGAACCATGCAGCAGACAGCACTGGCTATCTGCCCAGGGATGATTCTCATCTTCTGTCCCCTCTTCCCACAGTACTTCTTGTTCGATTTTGTTGGACCGCAGGTGTTGCTGTTTGACAAAATAATCAACATCTCTGTAAGTACCTAGGAGAGCTTAGCACAGTAAGTAAAGGTCATTGTTGTTCGTGTCACCTCAACCCTAAATGATTCTTAACGTAGTTAAAAAGAAATAATTTTAGGTACCGAGAGCACTAGAAAGTCAGCATGGAGTATAGGGAAGAGGATAGAGAAGAGGAAAAGGAGGTAATGTAACCCAAAAGGAAGATTTAGTCTTTGCAGGCCTGAAAACCTGCAAGGTAGAATGAGAAAATTCAGCCTAGCTCCCTCTTCTCCTCACTGTATTCATCCTTCCAATTTTCAAGCTGCCACTTGATTCAAACCACAGAGTGAAACTTCTGGTTTGTATCAGTTCCTCTGATACAACTATTTTATTGATATAACTGTTTCTAACTGAACTGAACTAATGCAGACACCTTATCCTCAGCAGGGGCTCTCGGACAGTCTGGATGTGTCACTGGTTGGTTGCTTTTAGCATGAGAGAGGTCACCAAGAGTTCAGTGCTGCTTCCACTGCTCACTGCAACTAAAGTCCCAGTAAAAGTATGGGGGGACTTTATTGCTCTCTTAATAAATGAATTCCATACCTGAAGCAAGGTAATGGACAAGCATGGGTTGGTCTCTTCTCCCAAGTAACAAGTGACAGGATGATGAGAGGAAATGGCCTCCAGCTGCACCAGGAGAGATTTAGATTGGATATTAGGAAAAATTTCTTCACCAAAAGGGTAGACAGGCATTGGAATAGACTGCCCAGCGATGTGGTGGAATCACCATTCCTGGAGGGATTTAAAACACACATGGATGTAACTGCTGGAGACATGGTTTAGTGGGGGACTTGGCAGTACTGAGTTAGTGGCTGGGCTCCATCTTAAAGATCTTTTCCAGCCTAAATGATCCTATGATTCTATGACATCACAGAACAGTCCTGATGGAAGACACAGATTCTCTTGGACTTAGGGCATTAGATAATGATGTGCAGTTTGGAAGGCCAAGTCTATGGAACCATGTTAATTATCTTGTCCAAAACTCATCACCACATTTAGCTGCTAAGGAATGAAAGATCTCATGAGATTCTGGACAGTGTTGTATTTGTATTATTTGAAAATATCACAGGTTGTGACCTTCATGAACTTTTTTTTTTTTTTTGCTAAAAGTCCATCCATTTTGTCAGAGATTCCTTTGGCAAATAAACAGTTATTGCTCCAGGAAAAGTTATTTTTCTCTGAAGTGCTATATCCATTTCAATAATGTACACCAGGAAAAGATCTGTGCTGTTTGAGCTTGACAAAAACAAGCAGTGCTCAGGAGCTATAGGACACATCACTGTCTACTTCCTTTTCTGAGCTGCTAATAGAGCTATAGAATAAAATGTCTTCACTTACACATGGGCAGCTGGACAACTAGGTTTTCAACACTGGAAGTAAACTTACAGTCAGAATCCTGAAATTCCATTCAAATCCACTGTATCACACACAGAGCTCAAATATATGAAATTCATAACTACTTAAGGTATCTGCAGATCTGATCTCCTCTTATCTGTGGGGACAGAATTTACACCAGGCTGACAGTGGCATGGGAGCAGACATCACCTCACTGCTCTGACATATCACAGCCTGTGGCCCCACAGGTGTTTCAGACATGGTTTGTGTGTCAGCACAGTGCTGAGGCACCAGCTCCTGTGTGCTCCTGCTGATGCTGTTCTTGGGGGATGTACAGTTATTTTTCTCTGAAAAATGGCCAGTCTTCCCAATCTCACATATTTTGATAAAGATTCCATATATCCAGTGGTGGAGGGGAAAGTGCCAGATTTCTGCTTGCACTGGGGCAGTGGGGAAATATGTCACCATTACCTGCTGTGTGTCTGCACAGTTTCATCAGGGTCAGCAATCTTATTTTATTTATAGCTGATGAAGGTGCAACACTAAGAAATTAAAGGTCTTCTAGGTAAAAATGACTTTAGGAAAAAGCTCAGTAACAACAATGAACTAACCTTGGGCAGTACTCATGCATGCTACTGAAAACAGAGATTCATTACCTTGCAACATAGTTTTGGAGAATGCAATCTATCAGGGGAATAGAAACAAAGAGAGGAAATATGTGTGCTGAGAGTGAAGGAAACCCTGAGGGATGGAAAGTTTCACAGCACTTGCTTAGCATGAATCTCACTTAAGAAGAAACAAAGATTGACAGTCTCCATTATCAGCAATAATTAATGCACCAAAATTGCTTAATCTGTAAAAATGAATTTATCTGCATATGGAAGCTGAGGGAAAACAAAATAGATTAGTGTCCTTGTCCATCAGTTTAGCAGTTAGTCTAGTTGTATTCAAACCCTGCATTTGAGAGAAAAATTAGACCTTCAATTTCCCAGCACCTGCTAATTACTAGATTTTTTTCTTCATTATTTTCTTCCTGTATATTTCAGCAAACTTGTAGTAATACCATAGTAAAACTAAGGTGACCCTTCTGTGCTAAACCTGTATCTCTCTTACCGAAATATTCCTCAGTGTAACACAATGCTTGCTTGTGCTGATTCAGAAAATCTGAAGAAAATCCTTCAGTCATCTACAGCTGAGTGACAAGACACAAATCATTAATTAGCTACAGTGTGGATATGATGCTCCCCCTCAGAGAAGACGAGAGGTGTTTGTTATAAACTTCATGCTCACTTGCTTTGTTTCATTAGAAGAAAATGTCTTGGAAAAAGACACAACCAGGAAAGATGCAGAGTGTTGGATAGAAGAAGTGAATTATTTCCTCAGCATTAAAAGCAACATGCACTGCAGGGAGAGGAAGCCTACATCACTTCAGTGGAACACGGGCATTTACATTTCACAAAGCAAACCTCAAGGACAGAGAAGTGAGTTTTACACATTTAATGTTTAACCCTCTCTGGACATGCTGTCATTGAGAGGAAATGAGCAAAAAGCAACGAGAGGGCACCACTTTGGACTCACCACATAACCCCATCTTGGTTTTGAGTCTTAAAGAAGCTCATGGGGTTCCTTCCTACAGAAAGGCTACAGCCTTCTTCCCCCTTTAATCTGTCCTAGTTGGATCAGTTGATTTGGACATCCCTATGTACTTCCTCCAAAGCTCTAACGCTGCCTGGCTTCAGGGAGAAACCCAACAGTTTCCAAGGCTTCTTCCCATCCCTGTGTGTGCTCTAGTCCAATCTCACAGGAGGGAGGGTCCAGTGCTATGATGGGACCTGACAGTAACAGGGACTGAGGATAAGCAGTAAATGTGCATGAAGCATTGCCTTCACACTAACTCCTCCTCCACACGAAGGTAGTTTCATTTTTAAGCTTAATACTAAAATAAAACTGCTCCTTTGTTTACTCTTGATTTTTCAGCTCTAGAAACTGCTCCTATGTTAAAGTTAGGAATTACCAAGGACAGCTGAATGTGTTCCCTAGGTCACAGTGGCACAGTGGCCATAGGCCCTTAAGAGGGAAGGACATTATATTGTAACTAGAAACTTCCTGGATTTTCTGGTGAATCGTGATGAAGCATCAGTGATCTTTACTTAGAAATGTATGTTTCTTACTTTTGAAAAGTGTAGAAAATAAAGTCTCATGACCAATCCAGTGCAAAATTGCAGAAGTCTTCCTATCTAGAAGTATACTTATCCACAACATGTAGGTCCAAAGAGAGGATGTGATGTATTCCAGGCACCTGAAATGCTGTCAGAGTTTTGATTGTTTACTTCCAATATTTAGATTTAGGTTCTGTGGAGCTGAATGAGCTTAGTTTCTCTTTGCAATCTGGGCAAGGTGTTCCAGAAATTTCAGCCTCTTTCAGAGGCTTTTCCACAACCAAGGAAAAAGTTTCAAACTTTTAAGCTATTCTGAAGCCAGGTGAGACACATTTTTTGAGAAATACAGTTCTAGAGCAAATCTTCCCTTAGAAGATGGTGATAGACTCTGCCTTGTCTGAAAAGTGAACAGCATGCAAAAACCAGACACGAAAATACATAGGTCCAAGAATCATGGCAATTGAAAATTATTAATTAAATTTGAATTAAATTAAATTCATTACTTGGCAGGAAGAATACAGATACAGACTCGCTGGGGCCTGCTTGCCATCTAATTTACATCTATATCACTTCTCTGATTTCATTATTATTGTGGGGGCTAGATTAGAATTGAGTCTCTTGGTTTATGTGCACATCAAAATGTTGCCAAGAAACACTTGAATTCTTTCTCCTCCGAGTATACTCAGTTTTTATGGCAATCCAGCTATTGCACAGAAAGTGATAGGATTTCTGCAGCCTAGTGTGAAAATAGTTATGTCCCATGTGTTTATATTTATTAAGATTTATCTTAAAAAGTAGGGATAACTAATATAACTGCACCTGCTCTGAAGGAGCATCCATCTAATTCCTGCTCTCTATAACCCAGGGACCTTGGATGAACCTGTGTGATTCCACTCAGATGCAATTATAGTGTTTTCTAAATTGGCACAGTGTTGGATAAAGAAAATATTTCAAATAATTGTTGTATCTGCTGCAGCTATGTGCCCCCAGTTTTGGGTGGCGCTGGATGCTGCAGCTCATCACCTCTGAACCAAATGTGATCTTTGTTTGGATGTTCTCTCTTATGCTGACTGGGAAGAGAGATAGTGACATTCTTTAATCAGCCTTTTTCTCACAGGTTATGCACCATAAACTGATTGGGAGTGTGCTGATAGGCTCCTTTAAAGTGGATTTGGGTACGGTGTACATTCAGCCAGGTGAGTGGTGCATTTTCTGCCCTTTTTGTCTGTTAAGCAAGATGTGAAACAGGGAAGGAGAGGGAGATGTGCTGTTTTTCCACATAGATGGTTGTGGTTTACGCCAGCTTAAAGCTTTTGGGGGAGTTGTTTTCCTATATTGATAGCGGAGTAGCAGCCAAACTGTTGGAAAGAAGTGCAACATTGTAAACACCTTCATGACCTGTCCATGGGTTGGTAGCACTTTTCAAGGATGGCATTTCTTTACGTGGTGAGAGTGGGCAGCTGAATGTTCTACAAAACCCAACTGCACTCATTTGTTACAGAGCATCCAAATCTCTGCCAGCTGTGCTGGGATAAAAGGAGTGAAGGGAGGGAGACCAGGATGAAGAGTAGAAGGAATGGTGAGGAGAGCATAGGACAAGAGGAGCAGCAGATTGTAACAGGAGAGAGATGACAAAGAGGTGACCATGGGTCCATTTGACCTGTCATCTTCAGAGCTGTTCAGTGCTTTCTGAAATTTGAAGCGAAGAAAAGATTATCTGCCTCTCTTTTGGTGTTTTTTACAACCATTCACAAAACATGTACCTTTTTCTCTTCCATAATTACTTAAGGACATGGTCTCTGTATTTGGGAAAGAACATATTTAGGCCACTTGCTGTAGTGTGACACAGGTATAGCCAGAGTGTAGAGTCATTTGGGCCACCCTCTCTGTAAGAGTCAGGAGAGAGAAATGGCTTACCTAAAGTGAGCAGTGAATGTCCATGCTCAGGCTGTGTTAGACTCTGAATTCTGTCCCAAATCTCCTGCTCATACTCTAACAGGAGGGTGATCTCAAGCTCATATCCCTTGTACACTGTGGCTTCTCCTTCCCACTCCTTTACCCACCCAAGGTGATGTCCAAAGGCTTAAGATGAGATCTTAGGACCTTTCTTGATGGGGTTGTTGAAGCAGGGTAACAGCAAGGGCTGCTGTGGATTCTCTTGTACATTTTCCCCCTTGTAAGATGGAGCTGAACCTCCTTCTGGCTAATTCTTCTTCCTCTGCTGGCTGTCCACTCTCCTTCTTCCCTTTCTCTGCTGTCTGCCGGTGTTACAGTGGTCACAGCACCAGCAAGGATTCTGCTGCTCGAGTTCTGAGATCTTCAGACAGTTCTCATCAAAGAGGTGGCCTTACCTCATAAAGCCTTAATTCAGCTGCTGAAATCTCACCCAGGTTTCCACTGGTCTTTACACATTGATCTCAGTTAACATTGATAAAAATGAGCTTGTTTCTGTCAAGCTCTGGATCAATCCTTTGCTTGCCTTTTTGATCACAAAATATTTTGGACTCTCTAGAAGTGTCTGGCAAACAAGTACAAACATGACAGCACAAATACTGTTTGATGTATCTTTTCTGGGAGTGAAGAGGAAAATACTTGCATTTTTTATATCCTCTATTTGACTGTTTAAGCTTATCCTTCTTACAGGTCATCAGTTTTGTGACAAGTGGGCACTTCTCACAGACCCTGCTGACATTAGGACAGGAGCCAAGGGGTACCTGAAGTGTGACATCAGTGTGACTGGGAAAGGTGATGCAATACAAGCTTCACAGAAAACAACTGATACTGAGGAACAGATTGAAAAGTACAGCAATAATTTGGTTTGGGCTTTGTTTTGGTTTTTTTTCTGCTTTCTTCCTTACTCGGTGCCTCAATAAGTCTCTGCCCTCATTTAAGTCCTTCCTGTGTTAATTTGGGGTTAATAGCAGGATAATATTGCACACCTGGCTGCTCTCTCATGCTCAAAGAGAGTTTTTACAGTCTTCTCATCTAAATTAAAGGACATGATAGGGTCACTGCTCTGCAGCTGATAGAATTGACCAAGTCCTCTTGGCTAAGTTCCAAATTGCCCCTCACATAATGTTCATTGATCTGAAACCAATTAATGATTTCTTAAAACAGTAAAGCAAGAAAAAAAAAATACGAGGAAAGCCTCTTCCTTCTCCACTCTTGGATGTGAGTGTATGGATATTTCCATATATTTTGATAAACTCAAGTTATCTCCTTGATATGTTATCATTTTCCTCAAAAAATACAGAAGTTCGAGGTGCTAAATATGCTACCAGCATACTTTAAATTTTACTGAAGCACTGTTTTTGGTCAGTGCTGACATCCTGGACCAAGCCTGTGGAAAGTCACCCAGCTGATGCAGGACTGGAGCACATGGTCTGTGGGGAAAGGTGGTGGATGTTGGTTTTTTGAGCCAAAAGAAGAGCACTCAAAGGGGTATCATACATGGAGAGAGCAGAGGCTCTTTTCAGTTGAATGGCCCTTTTCAATAGAAGGATGAGAGGCTTTAGAGGCAGTTAAGAACAATGAAATTTCAGAAGAGATTTTTTTACCATGGAGACAGTCAAATGAAAAGGGCCCAAAGAGAGTGGGAAACCTCTGTCTTTGAAGATATTCAGAATTTACTGAATAAAGTCTTGAGAACCTTATCTGACTGGTCCTGATTCTATATCACACAGACAAGTTTGCTGAGTAATGCCATATCGTTTTCTTGTGGTATAAAGACTTCTTTTTGTTCAGATGAAAAAGCAAATTCATACACCTTTCTGTGTCTTCTCAGCACATGCTAACCCAAGGTCATAATGCTGTTGGAAAAATTACCACTTCATTGTCCAAGTTTTTAATTTTAAGAAAACAGCTTCTCTTTTCCTTTCAGGAATCTCTTGATCCCTAAAGGCTTTCCATCTGAAAGACCATGGGCCAGATTTTATGTGAGAATTTACAAAGCAGAAGGACTTCCAAAGATGAACTCCAGCATCATGGCCAATGTCACCAAAGCATTCATAGGCGACAGTAAGGACCTTGTGGATCCCTATGTGGTGGTCATGTTTGCAGGTCAAATGGTAATTGGGATCCTCTTGATCACAAAAGTAGGCCTTCTTTCTTATTAGCTTTGAAAAGGCTGATGTCCTTTAACTAATGGTTATATAAATATAGTTATATAGTTAACTTATAGTTACATGTATCTTGGCCATCAGAAAATGTTCATTTCTTAAATTATGCCTAAGTAAAGTCATGGAGACAGTTAAGGTTAGCCTATCCAGTATCAGCCTCACAGCAGTGGGTTAAAGGCAGGCAGCAGGAGGGGAAAGAGAATTCTGTAGCACTGTTACTAAAACATGGAGTTACAAGACAGTGATTTACCCATCATGGTATTAGGTAAGTGCTACATTCTGGTCTCCCTGGAGTGAAATAAGGAAGCAGGGCTGAGATCAGTGAGGATGGTTCAATCAGGGTTTTAGGGCTGTGCATTGATTTCTGGATTACTCTGCTGAAATTCACGACCATCACAGCTTTCCCGTGGGTAGAGTAAGCATTTTAGCAGAGTGGCACGGTGTTGCCTGGCTTCATTTCTCCTGGAGCAACTTCAGCATCAAACACAATGTGACAGATCACGGCTTAGAGAGGCTTCTGACTCTGGGGGAAGAGTAAAGGAGCTCCAGGGCCTGGTTCCCCTGGGGTACATCGAGAAACACTGTGTCAGGGAGCCTGTCTTGATTATTGGTGTAAATAAACAAAGGATCAAAATGGAAGCTATTTTAAGCCAGCAAAGCTTTCTGTGTGCAAGGAAGCCTTAGGGACAACTGTTAGTCCTTTCCAGATGTTTCAGGCATGAGAACAAGGCTTTTGGTGCTGATGGCAAGTTTTGTCGTGAATCCAAGTTGCAAAGTACTACTTCTGTAACTACTGTGGGTTAAAACACCTGCAGCATCTTTAGATTCAATAGAGGGTTGAAAAGACAAGAATGGGGGACTGATGTGAGTTCACACACTGGTGTGCAAAATACAGTTTTAATAGCCTTTGTTCATGGGTTTCCTGACTCAATTCTCTCCACTTAATGTGAAAGTGTAAGTCCTGACACAACCAGTGACTGCATGGACTGTGATACAGTCCTGCCATCTCCCTAGGTTTGGAGGAATAGCTCCAGGACCTACCCCTCTTGCACACAGGTATATGTCCAGAGTATGAACCACAATAATAATATTTTATGCTAGATAAATTGTTTAATTTAAGGTAATCCCATTGGTATATGCAGCCTGGCATCTGTAATAAATTTAGTCTTTTATGGGGAAAACTATGCTGCATCACCACTACCCAGATATTTCAAAAGACATTTGAAGATGTGCACTTTGTAGCAGAAATGCCAATGTCTGGCTTTACAGATACATTTTGTGGATAAGAGTCCTGAAGAATTAGATTTTTTTTCCTGGCTCTGCTCTTTGCCAGTGAGAATTCTTTATCTGTAATGTGGTCTTTTATTAGATATGGAGGGCAAAATGAACAAGCTAATAGAAAAGCCAAAGTATTTTCAAGACAGGATATTTGTGGTTTAAAAATGGTCAGAGAGAGGTTGCTGAATGCAATTTCTGCTGGACTCATTGCCATTCTCCAGAATTCAACCCCTCTGAAATTAAATTTGCTGGACTTTCATTTCAGGGCCGGACAACAGTGCAAAAGAACTGTGCCGATCCCGTGTGGCATGAACAAATTGTCTTCAAAGAAATGTTCCCTCCACTCTGTCGAAGAGTCAAAATCCAGGTCTGGGATGAAGGCAGCATGAATGATGTGGCCTTAGCCACCCACTTCATTGATTTGAAGAAGATATCAAATGAACAAGATGGTGACAAAGGTAAAGGGGAAAATGTCTGTTCCAGGATATGCCCTTATGGAAAAATCTACTTGCATGGGATTTTGGCACTGGATAATCCTAATGTCTAAAGTTCAAGTGTTGCTTCTGAGAAACCTTCTGTTGCTAAATTTCACATTATATTATATTGTCCTCAGCGCATGGAGGGTCTGACATTGATGTTCTTGTTAAAGGGCTGCTGCATAATTTGATACCATCTTTGTGACTGTGGCAATAGTCTAGTTCATTGGGAATGAAAGATGTAAATTTATAGCTCGTGTGAGTTTCTGTTAAGTAATAAAGCCACAAACGAAAAATCCTTAAAAATCAAAGACAGAGTGGGCTTGTGTTTTAGATATACCCATTGGAAACAAAGTGTTTAGGTAAGGCTCAACTGGGTGCTATCACAGCCCAGGGATATTTTATCCTCTATGTGAGGGGAGGCTTGCTATCTGGAGTCTTTTCACTGATGTTTGAGTCTACATATATGGCCTTGTTTATGTTGTGTGACCTACATGTGGAACACGGTCATTTATCACAGCTCAACAAAGGTGCAGTAACTCCTTAAACCTGCCAATTCAAATGTGTACCTGAGTCCTTAATCAGAAAATAAAAGAAAAAATTGTATTACTTGAGTGACGTGGACTTGGAAACATTTTAACCAAAAGGAGAAAGCCTCCATCCTCTCCCAGCCCTTAGTCTGCAGTAGCAAGCTCTTTTTTCAAGAGATGTAATAGGTCACCTGCTCAGCAAGTGTGGTACCATCACCTTCTGAGAAAGGGCTCCAAACCAGCAGAGTTGGTTGGGTATTGGCAGAGGCTCCTTGGTGTCTAAGAACTGCCCTGCAAAGCAGTGCTCTGTGTGAAATGATCCCCCACTACCCAGAAATGGGTCCAGGTTTGGCATTTGGGGCATTAGAGGCAAGATTTCTTGGAGCGGGCAGTTAAGAGATCACACTTACACCTAACAGGAAAGCCACAAAAGGTACTTTATCTCCAGGATTTTTGCCTACCTTTGGACCTGCCTGGATCAATCTCTATGGCTCACCCAGGAACCACAGCCTCATTGATGACCACCAGGAGCTTAATGAAGGTTTTGGAGAAGGGGTCTCCTTCAGAGGACGTCTCTTTCTTGAGATTGCTGTGGAGATACTCTCAGGAGGAGCTCGTGAGTCCAAGTTTTCAAGCATTATCAAGGATATCAAATTGTCATCTAAAGATAAAGATTTCAAAGCAGTCAAAGGAAAAGACAAAACGGACAAAGCAGGAGAGGACCGAAAGTCAGCTCCTCCTTCAGACAAGATGAACTCAACTGAAGTGGAAGTTGAGCCATTTGATGTACCTTTGGAGGTCAGTATGATATTAAGATATTGGCTGTCTTGTGTCTCTAAACCTCCAAGAATGGCACTGGTGTGTATATTTGAGGTCAGGTCATATAAGACTGCTTTTTGTGCTCCCTGCATTTTCTCCATGCTTCCAGTCTTGGGACCTCCCCATAATAATACAGCAGAAATGGAGCATTAATATGTACCTGTTACTCAAAAAACTCTTGAGTAGGATTTGGTGTTAATAAAACTTAGTCTCCTGTCCTATTATCCCTTTTGCACTAGCTGCATCCACATGTTCCTACTGGAAACTTATCTGGCATAATATCTAGTAATGGACAGAGAACCAGTGTGGACAGCTGGGAATTATAAAGAAAATCCATAGCTGCCAATTGAAGTCAATAGAGAATCATTGACATAGAATCTGTGCAAATGCAGAGAGACGGATACAGTCTAGCTGGATTTAGTATCACCCTTTAATACTGCAATGCCAATGTGGTGTCAGTGTTAGGCTGATAATCCCTTTAGAAGAAGAGTTGAAAATTATGTGCTCAGTTTCAAGCAGTGTTAACTGATGTGGTTTGCCTAATTCCACCTGTTGTGTAGGATTACAATACAGATCGTGGGAAGATCTCACCATAGTGCTTTGAGAAGGTTGGGCAGTTGTGGCAGGGTGTGTGGGCTTGGGAACTGAGCCAATGTTTCAGCTTTGATTCTCTGCTCCACCATGTCACTCTCTGGAAGGAACTGCAATTACTGCAATGCAAGCTCATATTTTAAACCCAATAAATAGGAAAAAAAATTACCATAATCAATTTTCCTCACACTTCACTTTATGTACCTGACAACTACCTGGTGAGGTGGGGGTTGGCCTCTCCTCCAGCCAGCTAGCAACAGGACAAGGGGAAATGGCAATGAGTTGTGCCAGGGGAGGTTCAGGTTGGATTTCAGGAAAAATGTCTTCACTGAGAGAGTGGTTAAGCTTTGGAACAGGTTTCCCAGGTATGTGGTGGAGTGACCACCAGAGGAAGGGTTCAAACAATGAGTAGATGTGATGTTTTGTGATATAGTTTAGAGGGCACATTCAGTCAAATTTGGACTTGATCTCAGAGGTCTTTTCGAGCCTTGATGGTTCTGTGGTTCTATGTCATTGATCAAAACTTAGTTTTCCATAGAGGGAGTTCCAGCTCACTTCTTAAGATATTTGTGTCCTTTATTAGTTCTGATTCTTGGTCTTTCCACTCCATCTCTACAAGTAAATTGGAGAGGAACAGCTGTTCTTTGATCTTGAGGCCAAGCCTTGAGAAATGTTTCCTGGGCCTGTGCCCTGGCATTTCTGGCCTGGGGGCTGGCTGGAGAGGACAAGCAGTGTGTTAGCAGAGAACTGCCATGGGTATTTGCAAGCCAGTTGTGTGAACTTGTGTCCCACTGTTACTTTATTTACTCATATTGTTGTAAATTACCTCTGTCCCTCAGTGCTTCTCTGAAGACTAATAGAGGTCACATTCAAAGACCTTTATTTCCATATAAATCTTCCTTTATAGGCAAAATTGATTTTTATGAGCAGCTCAGACATATGGTCTTGGGCCTGGCTAAATACCCCAGGTACAGAAACAAACCGTGCTGTAACACCCACCAACAAACATAAATAGTAATAATAAGGATTTATTTCTGGCTGCTGTGTCTCAGTTTCAAATGAAAACAAGGCAACAACATGATACAGTGCTGCTTGATATTCTTTTGGTTTTGACATTCAGCTATATTTTGTGCTGCAGTAGACAGTAATTGTATTACAACTCTCTGAAAGGAAAAACTGGAACTGGAGACATTACCAATAATGCAAAATATGTCCCATAGAGCCACTGAGACAGTAGAGGCAAATTATCCATCCCCACAGCACAACTTTATTGACCTATTCCAACAGCAAGAAGATATTAAAATTTGTTTTCTTTATAATGGGAGATAGATGCTTGTGTCATAGTCTCGGAACCTTGGCTTTATTAGACACCCTATTCTCTGTGTTTCATACTGGAAAAGTATAAAAAGTTAAAGTTACTCTGGAGCTGCAATCTGTTTATGCTGTTGACTTTGATGTATGATGCTGCTAATCCTTTCACTGAAGGCCTATGATCTTTTGCTGTGTATAGCAGATGTTTTTCAAAATGAAGAGATCATGGGCTGTATCAAAAACTGTTTCTGTTTTGCAGAAGTCAGGGAAACAAATACTAGTGTAGAGCTGATGTTTTATTCATTGCCTCACTCACATTGCGGAAGAACTAGTGCTAATCTTGCCTAATGGTCCTCAGTTTTCAGGTGTTGTGAATGAGAAGAGCTTGGATGGGAAGATCTCATCAACTGGGGTGTAAATTTGGGGAGAACTCAAACCATAAAGTATATCTCCTTTGCACTTAGTCTTGGCTTGTGGTTAATAGCTTGTTTTGTTAATGACCCAAAAGCATCAGAAGTGTTAGCTGGCCCTCCTTAACAGAGAGTCCATGCCAGGGACAGCAGATGCTGGGTCTCCAGTAGGTGTAAACAGAGCCTTGCAGAGTCTTAAAACTTCACAAAAGATCATTACACTTTTTCTTTGGGCTGTAAAAAATAGTAGAAGGTAAAATAAATGCCAACATTTTCCTTCTTCATCTCCAATAGATCTATGAAGAGAAATTTGAGGAATTCCTTCTGTTTGGGACATTTTTTGAAGCCACGATGATTGATAGGAAGTTTGGGGACAAGCCAATAACCTTTGAGGTTTCTGTTGGTAAGTGTATTAAGGTTTTATCCAAAGCAAAGAGGGAGCCTCAGGAGCAAAGAGTGATAGGTGTTTCTGACTGTGAGTCTCAGAGCTCAGGAATCAGCTTCAGAATAGAGCTTACATTTGAATTAAACACTGATTACAATTTTCTGGGTAACAATCAAGCTGGGCATACTGCTGCCTATCTGTCTTACTCCCAAAATACCCTGTACTAACACAAATCCTCTTACTCACTATATACTGCAACTTTGGAGATGAAACTCAGATAATTTACTTCAGGCAGAGTTCATTCTGTTATATCCATTGCAATTAGTCCCTGGCTCTGAGGGAACCCTCTGTGGAGAGGGTCCATTGTCTTGGCCAACCCTACTGAGTTACATGTGGGTCTGTGAGTGCGGCAGGGAGGTGATGTATAGCCAAGACTCAAGTTGCATGCACCAGTTTGTCCTAACATCCTTCTGGCAAGTCCTTTCCTCTTCCAGTGGAAAGTAGCACCATACTCCATGAGGTCCTCATTGTGGAGCTAAATTATCCCTGGAAGAAGACTAAAGGGAAAATGAAGATATTTTCATTAACACTGAATGCATATTTTCAAAGCAGAAGAACTTTTTCTTAAAACAGAAGCTTGAATTGGTCTCATTTCCCTTGCAGGGGTTTGATTATCTCTGCCCCAGACCCACCAAGAGTCCAGGTGCACAGTAGCACCCTGGCACTTCCAGTGTGTGCTCGTGTCTATGACCATGCTCAGCTCTAAGGCTGTGTGTGCAGGGAGAGATGCTGTGACAAACAGGGGAATTGATGAGTGATACTGATTCCTGCTGAAACTTAGCAGGAAGCAGAGCTGAGAATGACAAGAAACTCGTTTAAATATTTGGGCAGAAAATTATAGTGATTCTTGTCAGAATTAGTACTAAATATGAATTTGGATCTGAATTCTGGACCTGAACATCCACTAGCTACCTCTGTGGTTGAAATTTGGACCCAGACTTGTCAAGTTGCCCTTATTTACACAAAAGGCTGAACCAAAAACCCAGATCAGGATCTCATAAGGGGTGATTCAGCAAATTCTTCTCCTGCAGGGAATGTTTTTTGCCTGTGTCCTTTAAAATCTGTAATTATCAGTTTGATGGATGCCCCTCTTTCCCAGAACTGATAATTACCCTTTAAGGCAAAATCCTTGTAGGGAAGATGATTGTATCATTAGCAGAGTTGTCTGGTATTAGGTTTGAAGCTGGGGCCTCAAAGCATCGTTATTACTAACTCTGCAACCCTACTTTGCAAAATATGCTTGTCTGAAAAAGAGTTATCATTTCCGAGAACAAACTTTGAAATTATCACCAAATGTTGTGAAGAAGACACATATTTTCTATGTGAATCAATCCCATATAAGGGCTCTTGAGCATAGAAATATTGACAGCAGTATTGTTTTGGTTTCTGAGTTTCTTTCACAAAAGCTGAAGGTCCTGGGGGCCAGCAATGAGAGGATCACATCACTTAGTGATGACATTCCAGGGACAAACAACCTTTATGAACTGTGGCATGGTTAAAACAGTTAAATGAACAGGAGGGGACAAAGATTTTACCCTGGTATGACTGGTCATTTTCTTTTTATGAAACCTCTTTCATGTTTACCACCCCCAAGTTAGACATCTCCTGTAACCCTGGGTCTCTAGGTAACTTTGGAAGTAGTACTGATGGGGTGTCAGCAGGAGCTGGAGGGAAGAAGAAGACACATAATGGAGAAGTAGAAGAAAGCCTTCTGCATGAGGGAGAGGATAACATTTCTCATGACCTTGGAGTACCCCTGGTATCTACCACACCCCCCGAGAAACCACTGATCACAGGTGGGAACAGGTGAGGATCTGTGTTTCAAAACCTCATCATGTAGTACTCTGGTTCGTGTTTTATAATCCTGTGGGACTCATTGGTGAACCCTGACCAGGATTAAAGAGTTTGTGTGAAATGGAGGCTTTCAAGTCCACAAATTAATCTTTCACAACAGTGAATTTTCTTGTCTTCACTGAAGTGAACAGGCTCTGAGCCATTTTATACTCATCTAATCTTGGCCTCATGGGCTGTTGAACCCTTTCTAAGCAGGGCTGTTTTACACCAACTGTACAGTGGAAAGCTACAGGAAAATACAACTCCTTCAGTGCCGTCTCTGGTTTAGGTCCCATACTGTGATCACAAGAAGCACCCAGCCAGTGTCCAGCTCCAGAAGAACATCAAATGTGAAATATTGAAATCTAATCACCTTCCCAGAACACTTTGTAGAGCTAATAATTACAGATGCAGACTTAAATAGCAAGTAGTAACAGAAGTAGGAAGAAACAGTCCTTGAGAAAAGAAATGGAGAAATGGATGCAAAACAGTTATTCTAAATAACCTTGTTTGTAAACAGAATTGTAAAGGTTTAATTCATTTGAAAGATGCTTCTAAAAAGAAATATTTTATTTGTTGCTTTGATTGGTAGAACAATCCCCAATACTGGTGACTACCCAGACTAGATGGTACCTCTTTTTTTAGAAGTCCAAGCAGTCTACAAAAATAAGGACCTGGATCTGTTTGGTTTCTGAACATCTCATTCTTTTCTACAATCAGTAGCTCACTTAAGTTGACTAAGAGCTAATGAAAGAAAACAAGAATCAAAATATAATGGTAAAAAATTTTGGTTTGTGGCAGGGAAAACAACTCAGTGCTTGATAGAAAGGTAGCTGCCTTTTCTTGTTAGCAGAACTGCAAATTTGGATATGTGCAGAGGGTTATTATCTTCCCTGAGAGAGCTGGGATTTTTTAGTTTTCCCTTAACAATAATTTAGATTTAAAGAACCATTACAAAATAATGAATCACTCTTCAAATCAGCTATTTGCTTCTTGGCTTGCTCCAATATTAATAAAGTTTTCTCTCATTAAAAATCCCTTTCCTCAAATTTACGTTGAATGCTGCATCTTTTATTCCCTCCTGTGCTATTTAAAACAGTATGGCCAGCCACAGATACCAATTAATGAGTTTTTCACTGTCTTCTCATAATGGCATCTTGCTGGTCTCACCACTGGATATTTTTAGTATTAATCAGTACATAATGGGATATCCAGTCGTTTAGATAAACTGCATTTTAAATTCATAAATGAACAATGGAAAACAGAAAGAAGAGAACATTTCAGAGATTAAAACCACTAACCAATTAGAGGAACAGGCAGAGCAATAGGACATCTAAAGGAGACACCATGAAACCGCCAGGAGTTTTCCACATTTATGTCAAAACTTATATCAAGGATAAGCAAACACCAAAAAAGTGATTCTCAAATTGCAATAGTGGAATAATAGACATGAAATTTCAGTTTGCCATTTTTTATGGCTATTTTCTCTTCTTAGTAAATCCAATGAAAAGTCTCATAAGGTCTATGAATTTCAGGTTAAGATGTTCAGGCCTGTGGAGATAGTTGAGTAGATTTTCTCTCTTATGAAAGCACCAAAATTAATGACACCCAAAGCCTGTGGTAGCTCTGCTGTGCACAAAATTCAATGGGTAATTCTCACTTTGTTGTAGGTTATTGAGGAGAAAGTAAATGGAAAATTCTCTCTCTTTTGATATCACATATTGCAGTAAAATGAAATTGTAGAGAAGATACTAATCTTTTTGAATTGAAAAAATTCACGCATAAACCTCTTAGGTATGTGTGAATGTGTGGAGACATTGATATGACACTCAAGAGCGAAAAAGTGATTTGGTTTCCATGGTCTTTGCCTGGTGATCAAAAACGTGTGGCCAGTTCTATCTCAAATCACTGATTCTATCTGAGGCCATTAGAGCCATGGCCAGAAGAACATGAAGTTGTTTGTAAATGTTCATACACATTAGAAAGGTCTCCACTGTCCCACCATTGGTACAGAAAATAAGGAGACCTCTATTGCTAAGTCCAGTGTGGCTGAGCAATTACATTTCATAAGGCTGTAGTATTTGTATAAAGGAGGACAAAGTGCTTATCAGGTACATGGACTTGACATAGTACCTGTTACAGCTCTAATCAAAACAGCAAGCTTTGTGGCAGGTCTGCAGAGACTCTGGGTATGCTGGCATCCTGCTCGTTTTTTTCAGTGCAAGTCACTCATGCAGCTGAACACACAAAGAAAGCAGAGTTCCAAGAAGAGACAATATGACAACTTGGACCTAAGAACAAAAGTGTGAGAAGAGAGAGCAGTGGATGCATTTTATCACTGAGTTATTATGAGCTGGGTATTACTTTTACTAAGGAGACCTTGCAGTTTAGCTTTTGATGTAATGTCAGTCAGTAATGTGGTGTTGAGACTCTGCCGTGCCTCTCCCACTGTGCAGTGTGTGGAACCATTGCTTTTAAAGAGGTCATCAGATATTAATCTTTGCTCTTTTTCTCCTTGTGGTTTCTCACCATTAATAGTATTTCAGAGCTTCTCTGCATGACTTTTTGTCTGGCTTTTTTCCCACCCTGGAAAGCACTGAAATTAGATCCATGACTTCAGACCTTTTCTCTGCAGGGATCTCACAGGGAGCAAAAGTGATGTTTGTGTTTGCTCATCCCAGGATTTACTTGTTAGCATGTGAGAACACATCCTGGTTTGTCTAAAGTTTCTGTGCTGTGAAAGCACCAAACAATTTTTCTTTGCTCTGCCTCTCCTTGAACTGCTCTGTCACATTCATGGTCTGCTCCCTGCCTTGTTTTCACAGGAACTACCAGTACATGCCATATGATGAGAGGAAGCCCTGTATCTGTGTAAAGAGCTATTGGGGCAACCAGACCTTTCGGCTGTACTCCTCCAACACTCTTGAGAAGATGGCAGATCACCTGGTAAGTGACATCCATCCTCCCAGGCTCAGGTATTCAGCAAAGTATAGCAGTGAGAGGCCACGCTTCCCAAACCAGGCCTTCAAAATCTCCCCCAGCTGCGTTCCTTGTTGTTCCTTTTGTGAGAGAGCAGCTGATATTAACCCTTTCCTTTTTCTTTACCCCAAATTGCTTTGAACTATTAAACCTGCTCAAGTATATTCTTGCCATATATTTTTGCTGGGCCCTCCTTAAAGGACAATATTTGCTCTTAGTTTTCCTAAAACACTGACAGAGACAGAATCATCTCATGGGCAGTCACTCTGATGCCCTAGTCATGGTGTTTTCCCATAATGATGGGTTTTTTCCACCCTTGTTTACAGTTGATTATCAGCAGACTCAAGATAGCTTTTGTTGTTTGTTTGTTTATTTGTTTTTTACATGACTCCTAATGTTGAATATTTTAATATGGGGCACTCAGATTAAGAACCTGATTCACCCCTCATTTATCCATATATATCACATGATCAACAACACTGAAGTCATACTTATGCAAGGTTGTATCAGGAGAAGGCAGTGACTTATAACCAAACATTTTGAACCCAGGTATTTGAATATTAAACATCTGAATATACATATGTGGAGAGATAATGTATATCAGTGCACCTGAAGACCCCCAGGCCTTGCTGGAAATCCAGTTATTTATTTTAGTTTGTAAGAACAGACTCCATTTCTCATGGAGAACAGTGGGTTTTGTGATGGGCCTTATATATGGATTCAAGTGAGCACTGAAGTTTAAGATGTTAATTCCAGCAACTTGCTAAAGTGAAGCAGCAGGATTAGAAGCAGAACCAAGAAGAACTAGGGGTTTTTTTTCTCCTACCTAGTGGATAATGTTTCCCACTGATTGATCTTCCTCAGAGAAGTAAGAACACAAAGTTTCTCCAAGCAGTAATAGCTTGGACTAGTAATTGGAAAGACTGGGAAAAGGTCAAAATATATCATGCTGCTGGAGTCTTTTCTCTGTGCACTTCAAGTATAGTGATATATCAAAGGTTTTTTCTGTCAGACCACAAAGTCGCCTCCCTCATCCTTGCCAGTCATAAAGGGTGCTGTAACACTGACAGAATGACAGAGTGCCCTCCTGGCCATAATGGCTTTCTCATGTGTTTTTCATAGGAAGAATCATTAGAGCAAGTAAAAGACTTGATCAAGGTTTCAGAGACTGCAGCTGAGGAGAAAATGAAGAAGACCCTAAATGGCTTTATCAATCAAAGCAGGTAATAACATTTACTAGATGCATACAGAAAATCAAATTTAATGTTGGCTACAAATTCAAGGCTAGACAAAGAAACTGATGACAATTTTTTAAAAAGTACAGTAAACTTACTGAGATATATATTTTATTTATTCTGCTGCAAAAACAAAGGCCTTTCCAAATTGCAGTTTCTATTTGAACAGAGAAAATATTTATTGTTATTTTCCATATTCAATATTGACAATAGATGACTGGCAATCATTGTAATATTATTTTGGCTTTCAGGACTCTGAGAATATGTTGTATATGTGATAAGTAGGATTTAATAAAGTGTGCAATACACTGTAAAAAGAAAAAGACAAGGTAAATATAGAAAAAAAGGATGCAACATATTGGTATAGATCCAGTGGACTCTACATCAAATTACACGATTCGGCTCAAAATAGATATAACCCTCTATTTCTAGATATTATTGACCCATTTCTGTGAAGTGCGGTGCAGAGGTTTTGGACTCTATTATTTGAATCTTACAGGTGCATAGTATTTCAGAGAATTACTATGATTATTTTCATCATCTTTGTCTTCTAGTCCCTATACTCCAGCAGACAGAACATTCTAATGTACTTTAGCACATTAGTATTCTCATATTAAAAAAATAAAATTTAAAAAATAATTTAAAATTTTAAAAAAAAATTTAAAAAAACCCTGTTATTCCTGTGTCCTAGGACGTTCATGGCCATTGCTGAAAAGAAGCCCAAAGGGTTGAACTACACTGCTTTGGACAAAAAGAGGCTCATGCTGTTCAAGCAAGAGCTGGTATGTGTGTTCTTTTCCTATAAGCATTGTTGCAATGATGATTACTAAAAGCACACTGGTTTTGGTTTTTTCTTCTATTTTATTTTTTATTTGATTGCACCATATGGGAATGCTTTGTAATTCATATGAATATAGTATCCACGAGCATTTAGTTTAATAAATCCCACTGTGCTTAATAAAGAGTTGCCAAATACACGAAAATGAATCAGAAGATGTTGCTTTTAAACATGAATAAGACATTATAATAATGAGATTATTTTTCTTGTCCATGCATCTTAAAATGGAATGATGCTGAGTTCAGTGGAAAAGCACCAAATTTACACTGCTGTCAGGCATTTAACTACTGTAGTGATGCTGAACTTCAAGACTAGTAGAGTCTGGCCTTTGATATTCCTGGACCTAGTAATCTCCTCCAGGGAACCAGTGAGAAGAAACCGAACCGGGTAGAGGTCACCTGAATAGTTATCAGATTTTTTACTCTTTGTAGCAGAAAAGGTTGTGCCTTCTGTCAGGATCAAGGCCCAGTAATTCCAAGTGGCAATCACATGTTTTCTGGAACATCTATAAAGCAGTATACAGACAAACAAAAACAAAATGGGGGACAGTCAAATTTTATGTTGTCCAGCTCCAAAAAGTTGATTTGTTTCTGTTGTGGCAAAGAAACATTGAATTTAGTGTCTCCATCTTCTCTTTTTAACTTGAATCAAAGACTGTTTCTCTTCCAGTTCAAACTACTTGATAACAGATGAAAAGTATATATTGTCTTTCCTGACTGCAGGAAGCAATGTCCAGTGATGCCAAAGGAATTGTTCAGCAGCAGAAAAAGAAGATGCCATTGGATGAAATGATTCGTGAGACTCAGAGCTTTATAGAAAAAATTCGATTCTTGGTTGATGAGGTAATCCACACAGAATTCAGAAAAATTTAAAATCCAGGACTTGGCTTTGATTTTCATAATCCCATATGAATAATAACTTCTGGCTTGGTTATCCAAAGAGTTCTCCTTCAGCTATCGGGACCCAATCCTCTTTTGCATTAAATTGAGCTGTTATCAAATGAGGGTAGGAAATGTTGGGCTGGGTGGTATGGAGAGGATGCCCACCAATATATATATTTTTAAAAAAGATTATCCTGTAGCTGGTGGCTTGGAGAAGCCAACTTTATGTTCTGAACTCATGCCTCCCCATGTACAGAGATGGTGTTTTGGATTGATATGAGCTCAGGGTGTCTATATTATTTAGCCTGAGAATCACAGAAGAGTTGATATATTTGGTTGGGCCAAAATCTAGTTGGGCAATCCAGCTGCAAATCTGAGAGCTGCCTGTGCTAGCAAACAACACAGGGCCATGGCTATTCCCTGGCCCAGAGACCAAGTAGCACAGTGGCATGATTTGCATCCTCCACACAAATTCCTTCCTAAAAACAGAGCGATCCTGCTTATAGTTCCTTGGCTTGTCCTTTTTTCAAACCACATTGGAGCTTTGCCTGGGGAAATGTTATCTGGGCCAGGACAAGGCTCTCTCACTGAGCACTGTCACAAGCAGAAAAGATGATCATATACCAGTGCTTAAGTTTGGTCCTGGTCCTTTCTGGTTTGCTAGTATAGATTAAGTTGATGGTATTTCCATATTAGATACTTATGTGGCTTGTGGTTAAGTTATTTCCTGAAACAGAGCCATACCCAGATGCTTAATTTTAGTTTCTCCTGAAATTATTTATGAAGAGGGTGCTCCTTAGTCACTCTACAAAGCTCTTTACCTTCAGCTGTAATTAGAAATTAAGGTATGTGCTACAAAGCATGAAGTGACAGCCTCTTTTAGTTCATCTGTCACCCCACAGGAGCCATGAAAGCATCAGCTCTTTTACTAAGAGTGTTCCAAAAAAATAAATGGTGGCAGCTCATAGAAGGAATTCAGTTTTAGTTCAATATTCCTCATTTAACAGCCACAGAATACAGTGCCTGATGTGTTCATCTGGATGATCAGCAACAACAAAAGAGTTGCCTATGCAAGAGTCCCAGCAAAAAATATACTCTACTCCCCAGCAAAAGAGCAGAGAGGCAAGGACTGTGGAAAGATCAAAACTCATTTCCTGAAAGTAAGTCTGTGGCACTCTGCAAACACAGGTAATGCCTGGGGAGCATTTGGTATTCAAATTTCTTCCAGGGATTGTATTACACAGATTCATCTTTGTAATGTAAAAATATGTACAGATTTGCATCTTTCATTTATTACTATTTGCTTCTTGCATTTATGCTTGTCATTCTTTGAACACTCTATCATTGTGAGACTTGTGATGTAGAAGTAATTAATTCCCTTACTACTTGTTATGGCAAGTATAGAACACTTTTTTAATGGCTGTATACATAAACAGATAGAAAAGGTACAGCTTCTTTGCTGGCAAAAACATGGAATGCAGCACACAAATGTCTGGGAGAAGACTAGTGAGAAATCAGCATTCAGCAACTCAGCAAGGAAACCTATGTATTCAGGGGTAATACAGGAATTATTTATACTTTCTGTATAAAAAATGCATACGTTTGTGCAATATATGTCCAAAATACTTTTTATGGGATTATTCACATTGAAGGAAAGACCTAGGGGATATATTCCTACAAAGGCAGGGGAACTGGTAGCACCTGCAGTGGAATATTGTGCAATGTAATTGTTCCTGTGGCTATCAGGAAAAACCCAAATGCTCCAGACAACAATAACTTTGTATAATGACTTTTTAATGGTTTTTCACCTTGGACTTCTGGGAATACTCCCATAAAGCACAGCTAAAGAGCAGATAAAAACTTCTAAGATTCCAAGATACTTGCCACAGGCACTTGCTAAGCAAACTACTGTTTGCCTACATGAAATAGAACATTCCACAATTAACTATCCAGCCCCGTTAGTATCAAGAATTACCCTAGGAACAGACAATACTAAACTCTGAACTTAGCAGATCTAGATGAAGTGGGAAGGAAGGAAGAAAAAGGAAATAATAGGTCAAAACTAGTAACATTTTATAGTGGAAATGTTTTCTGACCTGCCTAATGGAGTAACATTTCTGACCTGCCTAATGGAGTAACAATACATGGGACTAACTACTGGAGACCAGGAAAACTGCATGAAATTACAAGTGAGCAGAAATCTGGGCAAAGTACGGCATAAGATTGCACTTATATATGTGCAGCTCTAAGGTAGCCTGCACAAGCCTCTGCATATTGGGCAGTATGTGGTTTACAGGGACTTTTAATTGAGCAAACTACTAATTCCTTTCTTTAGAATCACAGAAATTTCTTGTGCTAAATGAGTCTCAAGGCCACTCATGGTGGAGAAATGCCATTTATCAGTGTATCAGCTTAGAAAATGTTTTCTTTATTTATTTTGGCTTGGTAAGACTTAGTATCCAAGCATATCTCTCGAGCTTGTTGGTGATACTGGATTTTTGATTCAGCTCCCAGGCAAGAGGCCTCTGGGCTGGACTGTGCAGGCAAAGGTGGACATCTACCTCTGGCTTGGACCTACCAGCTGTGCCAACAGTGCCATGGAGAATTTGCCTGTAGGATATGAGATTGAACTACCATCTAACACCAACTCAGGGCACAGTGTGGTGCCTTCACCTGCTTGCCTGCTGTACAAAAGTAAGGCTGTCTTTCTTCTCCATATTAACAGTTAAGAGAAATTGCCTCAAGAAGCTCAAGTTCAGATTGTGGCCCAAACCCTGTATAAAGTAACTGTTCTAAGATGACAATGACTTCTTTTCATCAGAACAGGCTGGCTTCATTGCTGAGTCATCAGTTCTGCCACTTTGTAGATGTCAGGCAAAGAAAGAACTTGCTCACTTGCATTTCCTGTGCCCTGTCCCATGGTTCTGTCTACTTGTAGAGGAAGCATCCTTCAGTTCTGATGATGCATAGGACACCTTGTAGATAAAAGAGTGATGGAAGATAAAAATTCTCACTTAATAGCCTTGCAGTGGAGACCTGCATAATTGATTTTAAGTGAATTCAGATGTCTTGCATGACTTCTGAGTGTCTCAGGTGTTTCTTTAGTGAGACAGCACTAGCAATAGTTCCCATTGTCAGATCCTGGTTGGACAGCACCTGATGAATCTTCCCCTCTTGCCCCTGTGCTGCACTATTTCCATGGAGCTGATGTTGCTGTTTTCTCTGCCATGATGTAGCCTCACACCTCTTCCAGCTGAGAGCCCACATGTATCAGGCAAGGGGGCTCATTGCTGCTGACAGCACCGGACTTTCTGATCCTTTTGCAAAAGTTACTTTCACATCTCGGTGCCAGACCACAAAGGTAAGTTCAAAAGCATCTTTGGATGACTGAAACCTGGGCTTTTTTGTTTTGTTTTTGTTGAGGTTTTCTTGTGGGTTTTTTGTGGGTTGGGGGGGGGGGGGGTGTTTGTTTTTTTGTTTTGGGGTGGTTTTTTTGTTTTTTTGTTTTGGGTTTTTTGGTTTTTTGGTTTTACAATTCAGCTATGGAAAGGGAAATCCTTGGTTTTGCAAGGAGGTAGCTAGCAGGAAAAGTTAGATGCCTGCTGTTAAAGAGCAGATCCTGAGAGTACACTGCAAGCAAGGCAAAAGTTTACGTGTTACTCACTACCCTAATAAGAGGTGCAGCAGTACTAGCTTATTTTAGCTCAGATATCATATTCTTTGGGACTACTGGGACTTTGTAGCAAGTGTACCTTTCTTCACATCTCTTTTTACGCATTTTAGATTTGGACTTTTGTCATTTCTAGGTATAAATGTGGGTATAAGGATGAACCCTCATGGTTCTCTTTTTCTCTAGCCCATTCAGTCATTGAACAGAGTGACTTTATTTGCCTTCTGTAGACCTGTGAGCCCGCAGGGCCTTTTGTGATGGAATGTGGCAAAGCACACCAGTGGTTTAAGAGCACTAAGATGGAAATGAGCTGAAAACAGAGAGGTGGGAGACTTAAAGGGTGCTGAAATATGCTCAATAGGGAATGGTCTCCCATCTCACTCAGGAAACTCCAGGGATCAAAGAGTCTCCTGTGGGGCCTCTAGAAAGAAGTGGAAACTTCTACAGAGGTTCAGCAAGAAGGGTTGAAGTACAGCCCAGACAAGTGAGCAGGACAGTCCCCCACAGAACACGAAGACTGACTTTCAAGGGTCTTGAGCCCTCTACAATTACCTTGGAGTTAGAACTGGGCAGGAATTCTGAGAATCATGACACAAACAGAATTTGCTCAGCCAAATGTGGCCTCGATTCACACCAAATTTGATCTTGCTTCAGAAAAAGTGTTTAACTCTCCCACCCAGCCCTTCCCCCAGAAACTTTCCAGAAGACTGTTTATATTAAATCTAAAGTTCTTATGACAATTTGTTCTGTTGCAAAGCAAGTTCTGTTGCATGTGCCAAAGGGAGAAAGAAATAAAAACCTTTATCTAAATTGTAAATGCCTGCTTGTGCTACTTTTGCCTCAGGGTTATTAATTGATTTTTCCTGTGATTTTAACTTCTAATAGAAGATGGTGAATGAATCCAATTAAATTAGTGTGTAGATGCACCAGCTTCTGGAAAGTAGAATTTTGCCCAGGAAATAGGGGTTTGTAGGCACAGAAGTGCTAAATTTATTCACTGCCTGAATAAAATACTGCAGCTGATAACTTGCATGTTTTTATAAGAGTGTCAGCCAAGTGCCAATAAAAGGTAGTAAAGAGCCTTATTTCCATTCAAAAGAATGATAGCAGGTTATGAGTCATTTTGCAGTTGGCACATTTTTCCTCCTTTAAATGTTATCTTTGTTAAATATATTTTCTGCCTAGACAGTTAAAACATTATCTATAATGAAACGCTATTAGCATCCACTAATTCAAATCATAACAAATTAAAAAGTTTTGATTTATTATGAGTGATTCATGAAAATATCTTCTTTTTTTTTTTAAACAAAGTGTTAGGTGTCATTATACAGAACTAAAAAAAAGATTAAAAAATGCGCCCTGGAGAAGTGAAAACTGGCCTCAGTTAGGGAAAAGGTTTTATTTTAATAGCAGTTGGCATGTACCTGCTTTCCTAAACCGAAAACTTTAATATTGAAGTTTGTCTATACAGACTGGCTGTCATGTATTGATATGCTTGTCAGGGATTTATGAGGTAAACAGAGAAATGGAGAAATCAAAGATACCAGCCTCAAAGTGAGAGTCATATTCTTCCAGCTGGGAGGAGCTGCTGAAAAATGTGATGTCTCAGACATGGCATTGTTCAGGCTGTGGGAAAGGATGTCTCCAGCAGATAAGCATGTCCTGCTGAAGGACACTCAATCAAACAGCTCATTAAACGTTTCCTCTCTTCCATTAGATAATTTCTCAGACTTTATCCCCCACCTGGAACCAGACACTGCTCTTCAACAGCGTTGTGCTCCATGGTGACAGAGAGGAGATCGCCCAGTTCCCACCGGAGATCGTCATCGAGCTGTACGACGACGACGCAGTGGTAAACTCAAAATTCTTCCCAATAAAAAACCTGGGCTCTTAAATCCTGCTGCAAGCATGGAAGCAAGCTGAATCACTGAATAGGCTTTAAAAGGATCACCTTGCTGAACAGAGCTCAGTGTTACTGTGGTTTGCATTTAATCATCTGAGAACAGCTCTGAGATTGACTAAATGTCCTTGCAAAGATGTGGCCTTATATTTTCCCCAAGTAAATCTTGTTCCCAAAGCCCAGATTGCAGAAATCAGAAGCATTTTGCCCCCAGGTCCCTTGAACACAACTGTAAATATTGTATCTAAGTCTGGGTCAAGACCATGCAGATTCTGAAGCAGTCTCACTGACTGAATATAGAGCTCAGAAATTTTGGATACTCTCATAAGTACTCAGCTCTTCCTTTTCATAGCTGCCTTGCATCTTACCTTGGCTTTTCCTTCAGAAGAAGGGTTTTTTCATAAATACTAAGCTCTGCATTATCTTGGCTACTATGACTGTTGTGAAATCCAAATGCATTTGACCCCTGTATTGTCCATTATTTAGGGTAAGGCAGAATATATTGGGTCTACAGTGGCTGCCCCTGTGGTGAGACTTGCTCATCAGAAGTATGAACCACCAAAACTTTGCTACCACCCAGTGCACTGTGGAAGTCTTTCAGGAGGAGACCTTCTTGCCACATTTGAGCTTCTGGAGGTAAACTTGACTTTCTTGACAATTACCCTTTTCATCCTAGGGCTCACAAAAGGTGCCATGGCACCAAGGTCCGTGACCATCTTGAATTAACAGGAACTGTAGCTGGAGCCATTGGGCTCCACAGTCCCCATGTCACCCCCTCCACCCCATCAGGGGCCACCATGCACACACAGCACTGCCAGCCCTTCACACACACCAGCTCCTTTTAACTGGAATCACATCTAGAATCTTCCTGTGGAATTCTTCTAAGCAGTTTTGCTTAGAAGATTTTGCAGGATTTTTTGTTAAATAGAATTACCATACTTTCCATTTTTAGTAAATAGAATTGCCATGCTTCAGTATATGCATGTCTTTAGTGCAAACTATGTCCTACTAGGACAAAGGAGCCTTTTTTTCAAAAAGGTGCACAAACCCAACCTATTTAATACTCTTTCTGCTGTGTGTTTCAGCATCACTGCATGAGACAGAGCATTTCATGTCACATTGCTTTCACAGCACTACTGTTCTGCTCTGCAACTTGTCTTATGAAACTGATTTAATTGGTGTGTTCTATGTGCCATTATTAACAAATACTTCCAATACTGATTTTATTCTTCCAAAAACCAGCCTGATTTAAAACTGCTTCATTTTTCAGATTCCTGAGTCAGATCCAGACAGACTTCCCCCACTGGATCCACCAGATATTGGCCAGATTTACCCAGTCCCAGCTAACATAAGGCCTGTTTTAAGCAAATACAGAGTGGAGGTGAGATACTTTGACTCAATTTTCCCTTCCTAATCTCGTCTCCTTTTATTCTCTTATTGAACTGTAACTGATGATTTCACAATCTTGATCAATGAGATTCACATGAAAATAGCATATAAATCCAGCAGATGGATGTGGTAATTTCAGACCAAATTGTTTCTCTGAGGCTGGGCATGCAAGGCTATGCTTCCACTGAGGGGAACTGTGATGCTATGTCTCAATCCTGACCTGCTGGGAAGGGACTTCTCTTGCAGCAGAGCACGGCTGGTGGACCCAGACTGTGCAGCCAAGGAAGTGTCCACAGGAGATGGAGAGCTACCCCTTGCAAATGACATCACTGGAGCTGAAGTTTGGCATCAGCTCTCTCACAGGCTTTTTCTGGGTCCCAGACTTCAGTCAAACAATGCCTTCTGCCAGTCTACAAATGTCTGCACCTTCCCCACCCTTCTCTCTTGGATGTTTTGTGTCCAAAGTAACCTTATATTAGAAAGCTGGGGAAAGTGGCAGCTTTCTCTATCACTGAATGCCTGATGCTGCCCAGCCTCACTGTTCACTCATTCTGCAGCCTTCACATCCCCTGCTTATCAGCCCATTTCCCCCTGCCAAGTCGGGGCTTCTGCAGGCTAACAGTGTTTCTCTCTGCTCACCACAGGTCCTGTTCTGGGGTGTTCGAGAGCTGAAGAAAGTCCAACTCCTCTCAGTAGATCGGCCCCAGGTTCTCATTGAGTGTGCAGGAAAAGGAGTCAAATCCTCTGTCATACAGAGCTACAAGAAAAATCCCAATTTCACTGGCCTTGCTGACTGGTTTGAAGTGGTATGTATAGCATGATGTCCCTTGTCTGTCTGTTCTCTGGTTAGGCAAGGTGTTAATTACTATTTTCCTTCTTTTCTTGTCAAATAATTTCCTCTGTGTCTTGATTAAATATTAAGTTCTCATGCAAAAGCTACTGATTTGAAAATGTTTCAAAAGACTTCTGCTACAACCATATGATAAAAGAAGATGATGTTCTTCATGTTATGTCCCAAACAGATAAGGAAATCTGTTGCAATCAGATTTTTAATGATAGGTTGGAACTTGGGGGCAGCTAACAAAAATGTATTTAGTATTTTTTCTCCTCCTTTCCAATTTTGCAGAGTAGCGTTCGGTTTCCTTTATTTTCTTTCCGTTCTTGTAACTGTGTGATAATGGGCTATTAAGGGGATTGATAATTGCTGGTTTATGAGCTCAGGACCTTTTCACATTGCCACACTCACTTTTATGAACTGCAAAGTAATGTATCACCTGTTGGTTGGGTTGTAAAAGCAGGCACTTCCAGCGGACAAAATTCACCATCAGAATATAAAACATTCTGTTCAATTTGCTCTTGAGAAAAGCATATCAAAACAATAACATGGATACTAAAGTACAGTTTCTACAGCATTTTTAGCTTCTATTGTGTATGTCCTAGGAGCTGTTTTCCTCTTGGTAGTTCATCCTATAAGGCATGTGACTACCCAGGGTTCACATATCGTTGTTTGGCAAACTGAAGGAGATAGGGTTAAAAGCCTTCAACACAGCAGCAGTGGCATCAGGACTCACAGCTTCCCACACTGCATTCCATCCTTCTGAATGCTCCTGATTCTCCCAGTTTATTCTAGCAAGAGATGCTTGAATGTGACAGCATGGGATTCAGCTCAGCAGCACAGCAGTCTGTACAGTCCACCCTGTATTCTTGAGAGCAAGGTTTTTGCCAGATTTTGCAGATAAAGCAGAATCATACTGCCTTGGCTGAATGCATTTTACATTATGAGTATGTTAATGGCTGAGGATGAGAAGGGAGTCAGGGAAGAGTAGAAGCCTTATTGCTGTGCACAAGAAATGTTCTATACCTGTTCTAGGTTCTCTAGCAATTCTCTCATGCTTCTGTCTGTCCTCTGCATTAGGAGCTGCCTGAAAATGAACTCTTGCATCCACCACTAAGCATCTGTGTGGTTGACTGGAGAGCATTTGGGAGGAGTACTCTTGTTGGAACACATACCATCAATTGCCTTAAGCAATTCCTATGTAAAACCCCTTCAGGTCCTCAAGCTTCACCTAACAGAGTAGACTTTGCAGAAATTGAGGAAGGTAAGTGTTCAATTCTGATCCCAAATAAAAAAAACCAGAGGACCTACTTAGTGGCTTACACTTAGGAATGTGCTTTATTGTGTTGAGCATAGGGGTCAAACCCTTAATCACATGATTATTTGATGAATATCAAATGCTATGACAATATTTCTGGCAAAATCTTCTCTAACTTGCAACGTTTCAATCTCAGCTTCACCTGAGTCATCTCAGCCTGCTGAGTTATCCCAAGAAGAAACATTTTTAGGTAATGATATCTACGCTGAGGTGGAGCAGGGAAAATGGACAGTGGTACCAGACCCAGCCCTCACAGCACTTCCTGCCACTGAACCAGAGCGCTCTGCTTCTGAGCCAGGGAAAAAGAAGAAACAGAAGGTGGGTACAGCTGAGGCCACCAGCTAACTTCCTCCTGTAGTCTTGCAGACTTCAGCCCTTCTTTACAAAGTGGTAATCTGCAGATCCCAGGCTCAGAGATTTTGGGTATTGATGTCGGCAACCACATTGTCTTGTCCTCAAGAGAACTAGTTATGAATGCAGCTTTTACCCCAAAGAGTTTCATTACTTCCACTAATACATTCATAAAATACTTGCAGACTCAAGTGGGAGAAGCCAATTTGTATCTGAATGTTTGCGTGCCTTAAAACATCATTATTTATTATCTGTGTTGATTTGCCTGATATATGGTTTGCTCCTGTGGCAATGTCTCCAATGTTTAAAGTATTGGCGCAGTCAGTAAAAAGCACCGAGTTAGCTTTAGGATTATGATGATCACGATTATGTGTCTTGGAATAAAAGACAGAGACAGGAATTCATATTGCATTTCATTAAACTATTGGAGGCTGAAATTTTCTATGTACACGTCTGTTTGTTCATGCTTAATGGCATGAGTCAAGTGATTAGTTTTAATCAGTTCTAGTACTTTCACCATCATTTGGTAGGATATGAAGAAAACCATCCGACGGTCAACAAAGAGGAGAAAAAGAACGATTGCAGATGAATCAGCTGAAAACGTTATTGACTGGTGGTCAAAATACTATGCTTCTGTGTTCAAAATGCAAAAGGTGAGTCACCTAGCACGTTTAAAACTCTCATGGATAAGCAATGTTGTAAAAGTAGATTTACTGCTGAATTACTCTTTCTTGGTATTGCACTCATAATGAGGAGTTTGTCCATCATGTTTTTCTTTTGAAAGGCAAAAGAAATTTTTTCCAGTGAAGGAAAATCTGAAGACAGTAAGTAAATTATTTGCATTTTTCTATTATTTTGCACTATTAATGCTTTCTCTAGAGTATCTCTTTATCTAGAGTATCGCTTCTCTACTGTTTTACTGGCAACAATTAATGTCTGGTAACAGAATACTGCTGGTGTGCTGGCCTCTTTCCTCTGCAGCTGCTCAGATGATGGGTGGGTTAAAACTTCACAGCCAGTGTTGGGTTAACATGAATTTCCTGTCATTCAAATATCAAGCCCAAAGATTAGAAAGTCAAAGTCCTAAAGGATACAAGACAGAAATTATACTGCATTTGTAACAGGTTCCAGAAAAGAAACTGCTCCCAGTTTTGGATCCAGGTCAGGATCAGGGATGCAGGAACAGCTCCTGCTAGGAGATTCCTAGTCATGTGTGTTATTTCCATAGGTGGAAAGCTTTATCTAGCTCAGGTTCTAGGATTTTTTTTTTCCACAAGAACGTAAAAGAATTGACCAGAAACAGGCTTTGCATGTGTACATATATATATATATGTATGTATGTATATATAAAATACATATATATACATATATATACATATATACACATATATATATGTACATATATTTACATATATATATATATACACACACGTATATATTCCATGGCTCAACAGGCCCTCCCAGAATCAAACTGAACTCTAGAAAATTTTCTTTTTGGACAAATATGACTGCTTGAGCGGGCTGGGAAAGTAAAGAAATATTTACTGTTTACACAGAGCTGCTACTCAGAATCAAAATAATCACCTTTTCATGTCAGAGCTGACTGCACTCCCCCAGTGACTGAGATGATTTAATGGTTTAAAGGGGGTGTTGAGGTTGTTCTGAATGGAAGACATGATCTAAATATCCCATGGCATTACCTTGGAAGTAGCAGATAATGGTGCTTCAGGGATCATCAGGGCTGCTGTGAGATGAAGAGGAGATCAGTTTCTGAGTGAAGCTCACTTGTCCAAATGGAGGAAATATTTACATAGAAAATGTTCTACAAAGATGTGATGTTCATTTACAGTTGTGACATCCACCCACTGGCTATTCAGGCAGCTGTGGCACATAGGTTCTGACTGATGATTTCAGACCTCATGAATTCTCTTCTGATCATTATGTTACACATTTTCACCAGCAATGATAAGCATTAAACAATAGGACATCTCTGGCATGAAATATGTATCTCTGAATATTTAGTGCTGTCAAGCACACATGAACTACTCAAAATATGAAAATAAAATGAACTCAAAATCCAGATTTCAGCCAAAGAACTGAATCATCTCAGTGTAACTTTAGAGGGCTCACCCTCTTTTTGTTGGGAAATTCCCTCTCAGTGTTTGCAATATGACTTTAGTCTGGTCTACCTTCTCCCATTTCCCATACTTCTAGGCTTTCAGCAGGTGAGAAACAACCTATTTTTTGATATCTTTAAGCAGAGAAGGACTTGGGTCATCCTGATATCTGAAGTAGCTGTCAGCATAAATAACAGCTTTCAGTTTTAAATAAGCCTTAAAGTTTAGGTGAAAGCTGTTAAGATCTGCTTATTTGCATTGGAGAGGAGTCAAAGAGGGAGGAAAAGGGTGGTCTGGGAGGTGGCCATCAGGGTGGCCAACAGGGACCATCATATTTGGTCCAACAAGCTCCTTTTGAAGACTGGAAGCCAAAGAGAGCATAAATTACACCTCTCTGCCTGGGAGGACCAGTGGTAAAAGAGACAAATCCCTATGTTTAAAGGGGGACTGTGTAAAAATGTATTTTGCATCCTTGTCTGAAGCATTTTATGTGCTCTTCTTACTAAAACATACAAGATGTCATTAAATTTCTGCAGATAAACCGACTTCTGACCACATAGCATTGATCATAGAGGACGAGCCAGACAGAAAAAAGAAGGATAAGACACTGAAAAGGATACAGAAGGAAACTCCAAACCTGGCAACACTGCAGGTAAGAGAAAAGAAAGGCTGTTGTTATTCACTGTCTCTCCAAAGTTTGACATCAGCAGTTGAGTTTAGCAAACCTTCCTTACATATATTTCAGACACTTTAAAATTAATAAAACACACTAAATTATACTGATAATGCCCTTCAGCACAAGGGACACACAGCAAACCAGGGTCTCATGGGGTGGATGTGGCCCCCTTGGTCTTAGACATAGAATTTATTGGTTAGAGAAACTCAGAGAGACTTCAGTGAAATTCAGTTTTGTTGTTTGCATGTAAAATACTGTAGTTGGAAATCCCAAATTTCATGTAAGAAATATTGTGGCCTATTAAGAATGTGTTAAAAATGAGATGGAAAATATTGCTGTGATGGCTAGTGCATCCTCCCTGATGGGAAAAAATACTCAGCTCACATTAGATTTGGTCGTGTAATGACAGAAGGAATTCAAAGAAAACTATATGGGTTGTGCAAAATGTCTGGAGAGATGAGTGGTTTGAAAAGATTAGGACAGTTTGGATTAGATTGTAGCTGAATAAATGGGAATTTGAAACTGCTCTTTCCATTTTTTAAGAGATGGCAGTAGTATAGACCCTTCTGTTTCACACTTGATAAATTACTAGAGGACAGTATTAAAAAAACATGTTCCTTGAAAAATTATTTGGTCTTTTGAGCTATCTTAAAGCTCTGTCTCCACAGCACTTTATTATTGTTTTGCTCACAAGTTTTGATGCATTGACACAAATGCACGATGCAGTGAGGAAACAGAAGTAAAAAGCAGCACATCCACAATTTTTCACGCACACCAGTGGTTACAAAAGTTCATTTTGGCCCCTCCAGAGTCACTTCCACCTGCTGCATTGTTTTATTTCAATAGCTGGGAAAGACTTTGGTGGAGGACAAAACTGGTTTTAAATGGGGAATTAACTTTTTTCCTCAAGGACTTTTGCAAAACCTTGGATTTTATTGAAGTCTGCATTTTGGGTCAAAATGAATTTCAATTCATTCTCTAATAAAAATGTTGCTATAAGTATATTCACTGTACCACAAAATATAAGCATTCTTCTATTTTCAAAGATTTATGAAGGAGACTTGGAGAGTGAATTTAATAACTTTGAGGACTGGGTGAAAACTTTCCAGCTCTTAAGAGGAAAATCTAATGATGAAGTTCATGCTGATGCTGAAGACAGAATAATAGGAAAATTTAAGGTAAGCTTTAACGTTGATTAAATGGGTAATCATTTAGAGACTTTAGGTTTTAATACATATTTCAGGTATGCCAGTGGTGAAAGAAAATATAATTTTATTACATCTAGAGTCAAGTTTTTTTCCTTTCACATTATCTGATAGAAAAAAGCATCATACGGCACCAGGTGTTCATTTCTATTTTGAAATAAGCAATTACAGGAAGTTTGAAATTACAGAAGGGGAAGAAGAGATACATTATGTAGTCCAGATTTCACTAATGCAGCTTGGTTTCTACACTATCAGTTACAGAACCTTATATGTAATTTTGTGTAATTTAAGTGTAGGCCCTGACAGCTACAGCCTAATCCAGAGCTCCATCAGGAAACCTGAACAGTTCAAAGCCTTAGTAATGTTATTAGGATTTCAAGCACTTTTTAGGCTAGAAGAACTGATTAAACTCATAGATATCACAATTAGCTTGCAGTGCAAATTTCTATCCAAATGACTTGCTAGTTGCTTTCAGTCAGTATGAACTACTCAGCAGCATGAGTTAATATTGATTTATATGAGTTGCAAAAATACAGTTGGATTCCTGCAACACTCTTAGGAAACTTGCCCAATGGAATTATTAATTTGACAATGTACGGTTAAGGTCAAAATATTATTTTAAAAATATTAATGGGAAGAAAACTGGATTTAGAACACCTACAGATATTAGTTTTAAATAGTCAATAGGCATGCATGTCTTGTAAATATCTAGATGTGATAGTGCCATGTTGTAGAGAAAAGACATTTTAAAAGGTGATGTTTAGTGCACTGAAGCTGGGGTTCTCTGCGGGTGGTACTGTAAAATGAGTTGCATGAATGATGTTTTTTCTCATTCAATGGATTGTTTTTGAATTGCACTCGTTTTCAAGGGATATAAAAGTCAATGTATTTCCAGGGCTCCTTCTGCATATACCCAAGTCCTGAGGATGGCAGCCTGCTGGATGGAGGGCAGCCCCGCATCCTGCAAGGGATACCCCCAAACCACTCTGTCAAAGTGCTCATCAGGGTTTATATTGTGGCAGTAAGTAGACAGATGCTCTTTTAAGCTTTAAATAACTTGGATTTTTCTCTACAACTCAGTTTCCTTTCAGTGTCTTTGCAGTGAAGCTTCTGAAAACCCTCATCCATGTGGTTTGGGTTTTTTTCTGATCATGTTTTGGACAATGTTTCATTTTGTGTAAATGGGTGTTCAGAGTAGTGAATGTTATATACATTCCTAAAAAGGAATCTGAAGATTTTTGTAGGACTGGAGAAACACTTTACTTGTGCAAACTAAATGCAGCACAAATAAAGTGTTTCTCCAGTCACATAACAGCCAGATACATAACTAACATAGAACAGACAATCTGTTCCAGCCACAATATGCAAATGCAGCCAGTTTCATTCAGCAGAGTTGTTTCAAAATGACACATATTTAAGCAAAACTTCAGTAAGGGAAAAATGGTAGCATATTTTGGGGGGGCTGAGAGTAACATACTATCAAAGTTCTGCATGTTTTGAATAAATTTCGGGGTCAATAAACATAGAAATACAGAGCACAGGATGAGAGAGAATGGTGTGAGAGGTAAAATGGGTAGAAGGTATTTCAGAGAAACAAGAGAGCTGCAAGTAATTAAGACAGAAAGATGGCATGCTGAGAGACTGAGGCAACAAAATATGAAGAGATTGTTTTACTTCCTGGATGAATATAAAGACTTGGAGGTCTTTTCCAACCTTAACAATTCTGTGATTTTATAAAGAATTGGTTTGCACTGGATCTAGAACAATATTTGTGGGTAAAACTTTCCTGAATCCTACCTGCATTTGTGCAGCCAGCTTTTTCCTCAGTGCTTCCTCTCCTGCTCAGCTTCTCCTTTCTTAGTGATGGGACAACACTTCCAGCTTTGCAAACTCTCTTGTCCTCTAGATCATCTTTTCCTTGTAGCCTACAAAACTCCAGGCCAAATTTTACATTACATGAGGCAAGCAAAGCCCCTGATCTTCCAGGGCTGGGCAGAAAAACCACAGTCCTGTGAAGGGACCCTGCTGTATTTGAGCAAACTTCTTTAGAACACAATTTTACTTTTTAACAGGCATTTAACCTCAGTCCAGCTGATCCAGATGGCAAGTCAGACCCGTACATTGTGCTGAGGCTGGGCAACACAGAAATTAAAGACAGGGAAAACTACATCCCCAAGCAGCTAAACCCTATATTTGGAAGGTCAGTGATGACTTATTTTTGTATTGAGTGTAATTTGTGCTTTATCTCTTGCTACCACTGTTGCTGTTACTGTTACAAAGTGTTTGCTATAAGCTGATTTCTGCCTGTTTGGATTTTTTGTAATTCTGATGGCTGAAACCTTGGGAATTGGTGTCACACTGTAGATTTAATTTTCATACTCATCAAAACACACCAAGTAATGCAATGTGTGAGAGATTTTACAAAATGATATGTGAGAGCAAATGAGGCAACAAATTATAATTGTCTGTGAAAATCAATACAATCATTAAAGTAAAATAAATATCAGAACAGTAAAGTGTGATTTCACAATCTTTGTTGCTGTTTCAGGTTGAATAGAGTGCTAAATAAATCTTGTAATTCCAGGACATACAAGTTTTTTGAACTCATACAGCCTTCTGAATGGTGGAGCCAGGGGCAAGCTGTCAGTAAATATCCAGTTTATATTATCAATGTTTCATACTTGTTTGTGGTTTTAATACTAATAGCTGGGATTTTTTTCCCCAGTAGATTTTCCTATTTTAAGAAGGTTGAAAATATTTTGATTTGGGTTGGAAGAACATTGAGACAGAGAAACTGTACTATTTTTGACTGAGACACCCCTAGAACGGGAGGGGGAAGTACAAAAATCATCCTTCAGGAGACAAAGCTCAGTTTTGTTTGTGCTTTGGAGAAATCTGGAGCCAGTGTTGTGGTGACCAAGATGTCCTGTCTTTCACTAATTTGTCAAATTCCTTTTACAATCACGTTTATATTTTCAACTTCCCTTAACATCTCAACAATTACGATTTCTGAAAAATGCACCAAGTGAAAAGGGAGTTCTTACCTCTGCTTTTTTGAGATTTGTTTAAAACTTTTGCCTGATCATTTTATTGGGTGCTCCCAAATTCCTTTATTCAATATTTGACCTGCAGCTTTTGCAAGAAAACAGAAAATACTTAGATGTCCCTTTTGAGGGGTACTGAATACATGTGAGAACTCTTACATACAACTGTATTAGCCTTACTGGATCCAGGAACAATCTTAAGACTGTACACAGGGTGCTAGGGAAGCAGGAGAAAGAGTTTACTTTTGCACTGTGTGTTTCCAGCATGTTCAATATTTAATTGAAGCAAAAGCACTCCCAAAAAAGCCCACTGAGTATTAGAAGAGACACCACTCACACACTGTTTGCATGGCATTAATTAGCCCAGTTTTTTAGGCTTCAAAATTGATTTGACTTCATGTAGGTCTCAATTTTTCCTGTAGATCATTTGAAATCCAAGCTACATTCCCCAAGGATTCATTGCTCACAGTCTTGATCTATGACCATGACTTCATTGGGACAGATGATCTTATTGGAGAGACTAAAATTGATTTAGAAAATCGCTTCTACAGCAGACATCGAGCTACCTGTGGGTTACAGAGTCAATATGAAATGTAAGTACTTCTTCAGGCAGCAACAGAGATCACTGTGAGTGACTTGTCTTGAAGGAGAAATTACAGATGTGTTCCAGATATTATCCTTTCTCCAGCACAAAAGTGTCACAGGGGGTATTTTATTTGAAATTCACCAAAGAGCTTATGGTGGCTTTGGGTAGCTGCCAGCCTCTAGTGGGAAGTGGATATTTTTAAATTAGGAGCACTGTTTGTTCAAGAAGTATTTTAGATAGTAAACAGCTGATGTTTACTACATACCTGCTTGATAAACTGCCTTTGGACAGGCATAAAGGGCGAATGGGAAAAATCTCTCAGAGAAATTATGCCCTACTTTGCTCTCTGTAATTCAGCAGCAGCTAGAGTGATTGCAGCAAGGCTGGTGGGAGTGGGGTGGGGGAACAGAGGCTGCTGCCATTACCTCTGTAATGGGGTGAGTGGTGGGGCAGTGAGGCTGAGGTCCTGCTCCCTGCCAGACAGCACTCTCAAGGACCTTGTGCCTAAAAATTAATTAATGCAGAGAAAGTCAATCTAAAATAACTTCACTGCCTTGGGGTGGGGCACTAATTTAGGAGATGTGTTTGGGGCTCTTCTATGATTGTTTCTCACTTTATCTACAAACCAAGTGTGTTCAATATCAAAAAGCAATCCAGGAACACAGACCAAAACCCAAAGCTTCCCTTGCCAGCTCAGTCTCCAGCGTGAGCTATTTCTTCATGTGATTATTACAGGTCCCAGATAACATGAGCCTGTCCTTTGTATCTGCAAGCTGCAGAATAATTCTCCTTGAATGGAGAAAGCACATGTAAACTCAAATCTTTGAGGCACAACAGGGAACAAGATCTGTTCCTTTTCCTCATGGGAAGCATGTCCATGCAGTTACTTTATCTAAGCTGTAGGCAAGGCTGTCTCAGCTTCTCCTGTTTTAAGAGAAAGGAGTGGTTGATCTCCAAAGACCTGAGCAGAGGTGATGTCTCAAGTAAGAAGCAGTGCTGGACACAAAATCTAACCTGAGCAGATATCAGGGCTCCTGACCACAAAGTGAATCTCTGCATTGAAATTCCTGATCTGTCAGTGCACTCTTCTGCAGGAAAACCTCACCCATTTTGCATCACTCTGTTCCCTCCTTGCAGAGACGGGTACAATGCATGGCGAGATGCAACCAAGCCAAGTGAGATCCTCACTAAGCTGTGCAAGGACTACAGAATAAATGGACCCTTCATGAGGCCAGGGGAGATACAAGTAGGAACAAAAATCTTCAAGGGACAGACAGTCTTCACAGAAGATGAGAACGGTAATGAAGTTTAGTATCCTTCCTTTGAATTGTAGCAGTACCAGGAGCCTGCCGAGATGCAGCTGGAGCCCTGTTGTGCTGTGAACTCTGAAGTTACTGGAGCCTATGTCTGCTCTAAAGCACTCATATAACGCTGGCAATGAAGGCTGTGTCTGTGTTAGTTTTTGCTTTAGCTTAATTGCAAAGCATCTGTAGAATGAAACAGTTGCTGCTGATGACTTGACATCCCATGGTGGTTGGTGGGAATACTTGGGACTAGCTCCTACCTGATCCCAAGGATGGGATGTCCAGGATTGGTTGGAGTGTGGGGGACCCTTTTGGGACAAGTCTTCTGGCTTGGTTGGTGTTGGTCTGAAAGGAGTCCATCTTGCACGATCTGAAATCCTTCCCCACAGCATGTAAAAACATGGGAAGTCAGGAGAGTCTTAAAAAATGTTTTCCCTGTCTAAATTAAATCACTAGAATAGACAGTCCCAAGAAGTGAGAAGAAGAGGGAAGTGAAATACTTTTTTGAAGGGAGTTACTCATGGTCAGACAAATCTCTGATCATAGTTTGATTCTGGGTCACTTACCTACCAGTCTATTTACTACCTACTTTACCTACTTGTCTTTCCTCTCTACTGGTTTTTCCTCCTCTTGGTTAGTGCCACTCTGACTCCTCTTCTGAAGCAGTAGCATAACACTCTGTAAATCCAGGTGTCTGTGGGGTCCATGAATCCAGGTGACAGACTTACTGTCAGACAGAACTTACTGTCAGAACTCCCAGGTTAAAAAGAGGTGGGGACCTTGAGTGTCCATATCACACTGGGAGTAGAACAGAGTCATCACTGAAAGGTGCTCTTGCCCATGGCGGGGCGCATGGATGAGATTGTCTTTGAACATTCCTTCTAACCCCAACTATTCTATGAGTCCGTTTTATACTTAGAATAAGGAAAAGAGATGTGAGGAGGGAGCCTTTAAAGGGGAGCAAAAGGAGCTGGTCTTGGAGACAGTAGTGGACACTGTGGCAGTGTAAGAAAACCTCCACTCCCTTTTCTGTGTTAATTTGTTGTCGATCACATTCTTCTTGGCAAGTACAAAATACAGTTCACACATTGAGTGGAAGGCTGTCAAAGAAGCACTGTTGAAGAGTTGATCCACTTTTGGCTTCTTGGCCTGAAAGAGATTTTTTACTCCAGTATTGCTGTTTGTTTTCCTCAATAGCAGATGACTGAGTGTGACTACCAGCAACAGGATGTCTCAATCAAAATTCTGGTTCACTAAAATGAGCTTCAGACAAACCAATGTCAGATAAGATGATGGAAATCAGAAGCAAGGAAATATAGAACCAGATGGCAAAGACCAAAGTACTTACATAGACAAGTTTTTCAATATTGTACAGAAGTAGTTTATTGCATACAGTCTTTACATAATTTCTATCCAGATTGCAGTTCTGACAAGTACATCTGGGTCCTTATTGACTGATGGATTTCTGTGGTAGCCATCATTTGGATCTGTAAAACTAACAAGGACCACAGATTTGAGCTCTAGAGGTGTACTGAAAAGGGAAAAGAGTACCATTTCCACTGCAGGTGGAGAAAATGATCCTTATCCATTCAGCTTTAACTTGCAAGGGAAGGAATAATTTAACTTTACTCTAGAAACAAAGAGGAGAGGAGAGGAGAGGAGAGGAGAGGAGAGGAGAGGAGAGGAGAGTTGGAACAGACCTACAAAGATCATCTAGTTCAACTGCCTGTCCACTACTCCCAGGTCTAGGTCTACCTCTAGCCAATGAGAAGAAATATGCATCTTCAGAGGTAAAAAAAATCTTTATAAAGGTGTCTTTGAGAGGATACAGGTTATTGCAGGATAATCCATGTCATTGTTACTGAGGCTGTCTGACTGAATTGCAGCTAGAGACTTTGCTTTTAGCTGGCTAAAATTAGATGTTGATGCACAAGAGGGAGCAAAGATTCATAACCACAGGATCATCCTTCTTCAATCTCTGAGCCATTAGGGGGGGTTTAATACCTACTGTTTAAATTCCAAATGAGTCTTTTGCCAACTATCAGTAATTCAGACATAGCAACATGCGTAGAAAGAGTGATAACAATTTGTTGACATAAATAAACCTTAAACCCTCTTCTCACTCAGGGACTTCTAATCTAGAAGATATCACTTGTCAAAAGTCTGAGCTCCTTTTGTGTGGAGCCCACACAAAAAAGGAGGAAAGAGAAGTTCAAGTACTCAAAGGGCTTTCTCTGCTTTTTAAAATCCACCCTATTTTCCATATTAGCACTGGTCCTTCCTTGAGGTGCCTTTCTCTGGGATTCTCTGGGTCTCCCTTCCAGTGGCCAAGGTGACATGGTCAGGAGGTGAAATGCTCTTGCCCATGGACTTTATCTCTCTTCCTGTGTGGTGTGATTCAGTTCTCCAAGGTGATCTTTTCTGTTGCCATCACAAAGCAAAAGGAGGTAGAGCTAACTCCTACTACCCATTTACTGTCAGCTTTGTCAAATCCAAGTCTCCTTGTCTTTCACAAGCTTTAAAAATTTTCTGTCAAAAAAATAGTTGACATGTTTATTCCATCTTCCTGTTAAAAACTGCTGTTGTGGTAGTGGAATGATTTGCTGTATTTTACAGGAAAACTGCTACCTAAGTGCTAATCTTCTAATTAACCCAGTGGGTCCCCTCATTTATGTGAATTTGAAGCATTTCAAGGGCCTTCGTTATTTAGCTGGAATACATAAAGCTTTCCTCCTAACTCAAGCAAGTTTTTAATGAGTACCTCTAATAACTAATGAAACACATTACCAAGAGGTTCAGTATTATAATTCAGCTCTCATTGTTCTTTTTGTTTTACTCTTTCCTCCAGAGGAGCCAGTTGAATCATTTGAGCATCTCTCCTTAAAGGTTTTACGTGCTTGGGAAGAAATCCCTGGAGCTGGCTACAAACTGGTCCCAGAGCATATTGAGACTCGGCCTCTCTACCATAAGGATAAGCCAGGCATGGAACAGGTAGGGCAGCTCAGAGGTGCTGGTGATGGCAGACCCAGGAGCAGCTTTCATTTCCTCCAGTTACTGTGGTTTCTATTCATAGCTGCAAACTTACAGAGTCAGCATCCCAGCATTGCACCAAACACAAGACTTTGTACAGAATCCATCTGGAAATCGTCACCCATGTGTGTAACCAGCCAATTACCCAAATACACAGTAATCACATGAGGTTAACTGGAAATTTTCATTCTTTTAAGTGCTTTACTTTATTAAATTAACAAAACCTCTGCTTCTATCTAAACCTTGGTTCATGTTTTTTTCTGTTCATCACATGTTATTTTTGCATGGATTTTACCATGAAGCTGATGTTTGAGCTCTGTTTAAACTTCACCAAGTACCTGAAATATTGAAAGAATATGTGCATGAAAAAGATATTGAATTGGAAGATCTTAGACTAAATCATAGTTACAGGATATTGAGCTGTTTTGTGCTTGTAGAGGAAGTTTTGTGCTTGTAGAGGTGATTTTGGATGTCAGATCTACATTTAAAGCTTTTTAAAGTCTCTGTAAAACAGGGTTACAGGGGTGTTTATCTCTTTGTTTTCAAGGGTCGAGTACAGATGTGGGTTGACATGTTTCCTAATGATATGCCTCTGCCAGGACCCCCCGTGGACATTTCACCAAGAAAACCCAAAGGGTAAAACTCTACGCTTTCCACCCACCACAGTGGCAATAGATCTTCAAAGACTGAGCCTTTCTTAATTGTCCAGAAATAAATAGAAAACTAACGACTAAAACAAACCTCTCCAGTCCTGAGGAATATTTTCTTAGATTCACATGACATCCCCCATTAAACTCAAGGAGCTGCTGGTGATATTTTCAACAAGGGCTATCACACACCTCTTACAAAGATATCCTTTTTATTCTTTATCCCAATAAAGGGATTGCAGGTGGCTAGAGGCAAGTAATTCTGATGTTATCATCTACTTGTTGAGCTGCAAGAATGAATTCTGGTTTCACTAGGTCTTTCAATGAGATAACTTACTTGACCCTGGTTGAGCTCTTTAATCTGCTGCAATAGCATTACACGTATTGGATTTCCAGCAATTTGTTCAAGGATAAGATCAGAAACATATAAAGCAGCAACAGATAGAAGAGATCTGTTTGAAATAGCCTTCTCCCAATTCCTTGTGCTGCTTTACATGCAATAGTGCACATAGTTCTTCAAGCTAATTGAATATTGTAAAGAAAACACAAAAATGAGAAACAGAATTCTCAGCCCATCCTATATTTTAGCAAGGCCTTTCCTGAGAATTTCATGTCTGATACATTATCAGATACTATTCCTATATTATTTGATTTGAAAAACAGAAAAACAAACAAACAAGAACACATGCAATTACTTCTTTCAGCCTAGAGCTTTTTATAAAACTCCTTAAAAACAAGCATTTTCTAATAAAAAAATATTTAAAACTAATCATGCTCATAAAACCAAATTGTTGCTGCCTTTTTTTTCGTCTACTATAAAAAAAACTGTGGGGAAAAAACTGTCAAGCATTAATTACAAGGAATAAAAACCAGTACATGTAGACACAAGTAACACATCTTTCTGATGGATGCATATTTGCTGCAGCAAAACAGACTCTAGCCTCTTTAAAACCTCAAATATTTTGTGAAAACATCTCTTATTGAAGATCTCTGGCGGGGCATTGCAGATTCAAGTTTCTTTGGATATTGCAGAGGCTTGGTTTTCATGGAGCTCCTTAAGAGCTTCTGAACCAAATTGTTCCACACCCTGAGATTGAGGCTATTTCCAAGACAAAACATGTCATATCAGGGAAATCCTATGTTGGTGTTAGCAAACATAGTTTGTTTGTCTTTTTTATGTATTTTGCAGTTCATACTCAAGGTATAACTAAATTTTTCAGTATTAAATTTTTATGTCACCTGCAATATCTGTATTTCCTCTAAAGTTTTGAGAGCTTTGGATGGCCACCATAAATGTCTGCACATAGGGAGTGTGGATGGAGAAACTTTAATTCTTTTCACTGTTGTTTCTAAAGCTGATTGACCTACTAAAATGCAAATATCTCCAAGCAGTCCTTCTCTTCCCTTTTAATGCCCTAGGTTTCACAAAATGCAATGTTTTTAGGAATTTCTTCTCAAAAGCACCTCTCAGGGAACTCTATTGTTTATTAGCAAGTTAATCACTGTTTTGGAGACTGCTCTGATGAAGTTTTCAGACCAACTTTGCCTTGTTCCACTGTGAAAAGAGTTGAAAATTACCATGCATATAAAAAGCAAGGAATTTTCCACCCCTCCAAAGTTGGCAGTGACCCTGTTGTTGTCCATTATACTCCATGAACTGAGGGGAACCAACCCTTTTTATCACTAGACTCTTGTAAACAGAACAGGCCTGAGACAGATGCACAAATACAATATTTCTCACTTTATAAAAGCATGATTTTATAGAGGTTGGCATTAGTGCCTGCCCAGAGCTTTACACACAGGCCTATTTTCTTTTTCAGATATGAACTGAGGGTAATAATCTGGAATACAGAGGATGTAATTTTAGAAGATGAAAATATCTTTACGGGGCAGAAATCAAGTGATATCTATGTAAAAGGGTAAGTTCTTCAGCACCCATGTTCAAAATCACATGCAATATTTCATTCAAAAATCAGGGGACAAAATTGTGTTGTGAAAATAGTTGATGATCTATAAGGTCACGTTTGCACTTTGCTCCAAATGCCTGTCCAAATTACTCACCCATATTGGATACTGATTCCTTTTTTTCCTGTTTAATTTCCTCTGAAAATCAAATAACTAAAATGACACTAATCATTAGCTCCTACTCAGGCAGAGATGGCACACAACAAGCACCAAGCTCACAGTTTAGCACAGAGATCAGACACTTATAGAACTTGAACTGTAAGAGCTTACACAGATGCAGAGAGGTTTGACATAATCAGAGAAAAGAGTACCAGGGAGGGCTGGGAGGGAATTATGGGCATAAGTGGTAGTAGTAAAAAGTATTGAAAATCTCAGGTGCCAGACTGGTCTTAGATTTCTTGCCATTTTTCTACTCCTAGAAAATAAGTTTACCATGCCAATATGAATTGTGTGTTCAGAGCAGTAGCAGAGTAGCTTTGAGAACATGAATTTGAGGAATTAAATAAGGAGCCAGCCTTTGTGCTGAGCTGTGTCATGAGAGCATTGCCATCAGTGACAGAGAACCCAGGAGTGGGAAATTTTTGCCTAATGATGAAGACACAAATCTCATTATGTTCAAACAGTTCATGTGGCACTGTATCTCACCAGGCATGGATTTGCACCTGGGACAGTGCCATGTTTCAGATTGTTACCATTTTTCATTATTCCTTTTTGAAATATTTGGGTTGCAGGTGAAAAGCTGCTCTTTGGATACAGCACAAAAATGCTTATCTTTATTCAAGTTGTGATAAATCATCTACAGAACTAAAACATACCTAGCTGGGCCATTACCTCAGTGGAGCTCTTCAGATGAGAAAATTATGTTTAAGAAGGTTTGGCCTTTGTACCACAGAACATCTGATATTGTTCACTCTGTAGCAGAAACCAAGAGGAAATCACAAAAAACCCAAGAGAGACTTCTCCAGCCATACTAATGTCAGGTTTATACCTGCAAACAGCAATTGCAAAAAATTTAGGCTCTAATACAGGGCACTGATATCAGTCTTGGGACACTGACACAGAATTTATTAGTGTGGCAAAACATCAATACAGGGTGATTAGTGCTGGATAAGTGACTGATGCTGCCCGTCCCAAAGAAGAGAGGTGTCCTGGCCAATAGCAAACTGATACTGGCCAAGTGGTACTTTGGGGTCTGACCGAAATAAAACCCATGTTCTCACTCTCAGCTTTTGATCACCACTGGTCATTACAGCAGCCTGTGTCCCAAGATCTCCAGCCCAGGGCTGTTGTTGCCTGTCGCAATCCTGAGCAGTGTGTTGCCTCTTACTGGTTAGGGAGGAAGTAGTAAATGGTCAGGCCTGTAACCAAATAACAATAATTACAATTCAAGATCCCCTGGTGACAGCAATGCTTTCCACTGTGTGTTTGTGTAGGTGGATAAAGGGCCTGGAAGAGGACAAACAGGAGACAGATGTACACTACAATTCCCTGACAGGAGAGGGCAACTTCAACTGGCGCTTTGTGTTCCCATTCCACTATCTCCCAGCAGAGAAACAAATGGTGGTTACTAAAAGAGAAAACATCTTTTCCTTAGAAAAGACAGAACGCAAAATACCTGCTGAGCTGGTGCTTCAGGTGTGGGATTTCGAAAGACTCTCTTCAGATGATTTCCTGGGTAAGTAGGCAATGGATCTGCCTGAACTTCATCTGAGGTCTCACCAGACCTGTGTTTTGCAGAGGAATGCACAAAGTGGTGTCTGAGCCACAACTTTTGCTTTTCTCTTTCTGAAGCACCACATTGCAAACTTACACATTTCCTGTAAAGTCAATAATTAGGAATCAGACGAGAATGCCGGGGCAATACAAATGAAAGACTGACAGTACAGAGAGATCCACAGCTGCTCCAATCCTCCATGTATCTCATCTAGAAGATGCTATTTGAATGTCTTTGTGTCTGTCTGGTCCCTGAGTGTTGTCACATTTCCTCTTCCTCCTCTTCAAGGCACTCTTGAACTGGACCTGAATGGGTTCCCTCGGGCAGCAAAGACAGCCAAGAGCTGTGACCTAGGCACAGTTGTGGCAGCAAGTGAAGAAAACAAGATCTCCATATTTCAGCAGAAGCGCATCAGAGGCTGGTGGCCTTTCATCAAGGCTGGGGAGCTCACGGTAGGCAGCTCACTACAGATGAACAGCTTTTCTCTGGGACTAAAATGCTCATTTTGGATTTTGAGCAATAGGACCCCTCCAAAGGCTTTAGTGGTTCTCCAAATATTTGGTTCAGAAGAACCCAGGTAACTGAGCACTAAAGTGTATTTTTAGGTGCATTCAGCTCCCTGGGGGGACACAGACCAAGAACTACAAACTCATTTCCAGTAGTATAGCTCCCTATAAATTCACTGCTTTGGCCCTTTTTTAAAGGTTTCTTCCCCTATCTCTAGACTTACACCGATTCTCCAAGAGTTTTCCTAAACCTCACCATTCCTTCATATTTCTGTCTATTCCAGAAAAAATAATGTTTTACAAACAGTATCATCTTCAAGTTCATTGCCTTCTTCAGCTTGAGGCTTGCTGTATACTTTTCATGGATTTAGTAAGCAGACTGCATTTCTAAATCCCAGATTTACTTCCCTTTTCTCACCTCTAGTACAATTGATTTCCTTTCTCCCAATCTACTTTGATCTCTCCCATGCTTCCACATTTACTTCTTTTATCTACATCCTTCTTTCAGCTCTGTTTTGTGCTGAATCCCAGCCAGTGGCCATAGATCAACAATTTAGATTAATACCATCCACAAAGGTATTGTGGATGGTATTAATCTAAATTGTTGACCTATGGGCCACTAAGGGTAGGAAAATCACAAACATATGTACAGCTACTTGTCTGTTTTTCATTCATGACAACTTCTATAAAACTGATTTGTTTTATCCACTCTTAATTGTTACTGAAATCTTTAAATCCCACCTTCCTTTTCTGAGCTGACTCCACAGCTCAATGGCTTCAGCACTTGTGAGTGGCTGAGTTTCCCCCTGCTGATGGATTACATCTGGTCCATGTCAGCAATACAGCTTCCAGCTCAGACATTCAGCTCTGCCAGGCTGTGTGATAGATAAAAGACATATCTTCTCAGATGAATTACATTATAATTTAAGAAGCAGGAAATATATTTATGGGTCTGGAAGAAAATATCTGGCCTCTCTTTCCTACAGTCCTTGAGCATAAATCAGCAATTTGTGCCTGGTTTTCCTTTGTTCTTTCTCTTCAACTTCAAAGACTATCTTATTTTCCTCAATCAATTTCCCTTGCCCTCAATTGGTTTCATAATTTCTCCACAAGGTGAATCTTGCTGTGAATTAGTGATAATAACCCAGGATTGGGTACTTAAGTGTTGCCTCTCTGATCCAGGGCAAGGTGGAAGCCGAGTTTCACTTGGTCACAGCAGAAGAAGCTGAGAAGAATCCAGTAGGCAAAGCTCGAAAGGAGCCCGAGCCCTTGGAAAAACCCAAGTGAGTAGGAGAACACTCATTAAACATGCTGGGGCAGGGGAGTTCAGCAGGAGGTGGGGAAGGCAACCACCTGATCTCCTTGCAGATCACCTCCTTGCTGGTCTCCTGGACTTTCTTCTCTTTCTTGCTGCAACCTACAGCAAGTAATTTGTCCAGCTTGTGCATGGCCTGGTGGCTGGCACTGCTGCTGGCAGCACCTTCCAGGGTTGCTGAAATGTCTTCCTCTGGAAGCCCAAATAATTTGCATTGCTGAGCATTTGTCAGCTGGAATTCACACCTGAGCTCATTCCATAGCTGACTTGGCACATGATAACTTAAATCATCATAGCTTACACACACAGTCAACACCACAGTTTGGTCACCTATAAAGATCAGATGGATTATATTTAGTATATTAATAATAGAATCATTTAGGTTGGAAACAATCTTCAAGATCCTTGAGTCTCACCATTAATCCAGCACTTCCAAGTCCATCACTAACTCATGTTTCTAAGCGTGACATCTACACATCTGGAGTCACCTCCAGGAATGGTGACTCCACCACTCCCCCAGGAAGCCTATTCCAGTGCTTGACAGCCCTTTTGATCAGTAAATTTTTCACCCATATACAGTCTAAACCCTCCTTGAAGGTTATTTCTTGAGGTTATTTCTTCTCATCCCGTCATTTGTTACTTGGCAGTAGAGACCAATTCCCACTTGGATACAGTCTCCTTTCAGGTGGTTGTAAAGAGCAATAAGGTCTCCTCTGAAGCCCTCTTTTTCTTCAGGCTTAACAACCCTACTTCCCTCAGCTGCTTTCAGCTCCAGATCATTCACCAGCATCATTATCCTTCTTTAGAAGGATATGACTTCAAAAGTCTGTCTCTAACTTTATTGTACTTCATACTTAAAGAATGAAGATGCATATTTTTCATCATAAGACCTTTTAATGAGAACATTTAAAGTGTTTTAACAAAGGAAAATTATCTAGAAGGAGCAGTTTATCTTTCAGTATTTGTCACATTAAAAATTATCAGCTGAGTTTTTGCACTCAGAAAAAAAGTACTTTTAATCTATTTTGGCTCAAGTGCTTTGTTCTACTACTAAAACACTTGAGCACTTTTTTATGAACTAGATAAAAAAAGAGTGAGAGAAATTGATGTCATATTTCTTGCTACCAAAGATCCCAAAATTCAATTGCTAGTCATTACGGTAATCATAACACATTCTGCTTAATTTTGTTACTTTGAGATATATCTCAGGATACACATTAGAAAGGAGGAACCAGCATAAAGGAATTATCAGATCAGAGGTATCAGAGCATTGTTTAAAACTAGCCTTGGAAAGACTTTAATCAATCCCTTCACCCAACACCTTTACCCAAAGGCAAGATGAGCTTTGCCTGGCAGGTGCCTGCCTGAGAGATTCCCAGGAATGGAAACAAAAGCTATTTCAGAGGAGAGAGGACTGGGATAGCTCTGAAATACAGGTGGTGGAAAGCAATCAGCCTAGGGAGTTTTGAGAGGGAGTGTCAAGTGCAATAGAAGGATTACATGTCCAGAAGTTTGTCAGCAGCATGCACAAGACAGTCTGATGCACAAGGCACTGTGTCATTTTTCTCTCATTTTTTGAGACCCAGCCCATGCACCCATGGCTGCCTAAATCTCCAGAGTTCTCTATGTCTCTCTCAATGCATTTTATCTGCAAATGTGCTGCTGGGCCAAAAAGTTGTCACCAGCCTGGTGGCCCCTTCGCTGCTGCACAGCCTGGAGGAGTTTTGACCCAGAAGCCACAAAACCAGAGTCTTCCTCCAGATCTTGCACTTGGTAATCAGTGGTTTTTGTGGTGTGAACACTCAGCCAACACATGCCCAACATAGTTCTACTCTCAATTGAGAGGTATGCCTCAATTAAATCAAAAGTAGGGTGGGGATAGTGTCATCTGACATTACCCACCTCAGAAGCAAAACACTCAGGCTCCCTTTGTAGCTGCTCATGGTACAGCTGGGGGAGCCATCCCATTTACCTACCATACACATCCTAAGATGTGCGCTGGGGAAAGAGACAAATTGGCCTCCTGAAGGTTCTTCCTCTCCCCATGCAGACAGCCCATGAAGCACCACACTGAGCACCTGGGTTGTAAAGTTAGACAAAATAAATCCTGAGGCTACTAAAGCAATATCAGAATATGAATAGTAAAAGTTATTTTAGCCAGACACTCCCTCACTGGAAAGAAAATAAACTAATATCTGAAGACATAGCATGCCTCAGTTTCATTAAAGTTTAAAGGTATTAAAATTTACCAGCTCAGTGCTCCCAGGTGATGCAATATGTGGTTCACAAATGCAGAGTCGTTACAATCTGCTGGGAGATAAAAAATAATTGATTGTACCCTTCAAATGAGTTCTCTTAAGGAAGATGTGGAGGACCTTTTTTCTCAGGACCCCCAGGTCTCTATGCCAGTACTATAGGATCACTCTATTTTTTTGCTCATCGTGTAGGAACACCCAGAGAAGCAGAGAAATTTGCAGATTGTTTTGTGAAATTCTTTTTAATTAGGAAACAAAATAGTTTCAAAACAAAAATTGTTGTCTAGGAGCAATAGACAGACTCTTTAATGTACCAGAGTAAAGGTGGACAAAGATTAAATGTCTGTGAACTAGAGAGAGAAACACGCAAATGAAGAATAAGGTTCAATGAGTGTAATTTCCTGCTGGCCAAAGCACTATGAGGTTATTCATCTCTTAATCTCTGCTGATCAAGACAGGATGCCTTTCCGGATGCAGTCTATTATAATAAATACACTGCTATAACAGAAAATGAATTCTATTGCCCACGTTGCAAAGGAAACAAATTTAATAAGCAACAGTCTGGTTTATTTTTCCCCCCAGCCTTTAGAGGTTATGAAAAGTTCTCAAGCAGTTGGTACATGCAGACTAAGGCTCTTGTTACTCAAGTAGTTTTATTCTTCAGAGTGTCCAGTTTTTAATAATTCCTTTTAACTTGCAGTGCTAATTTGATGATTTGTTTCTGAATAATTTCCACCTCAATAAAAAGCCTAGTCTTTCATTAAAAGATATTTAGCTGGCCTTTTAGATTTACAAACTTCCTGTCACATTGGCATTCACTTCCACTGGCTGAATGCTGAGTTCACCAGATAACTAAGACATTGATTAAATTCCTGGAACACCTTCCTGGAGTGAGACAAAGCCATAGATTTTTGTTTCATTCTCCTTGTTGCTGCACCATCTGCACAATTATAGTGACATTGGATAAGAAAGACAACCTGTCCCAGTTTGGCAGGTGTTAATGTTGCCCCACATCACTGCATTTGTCAAGTCATCCCATTGAAAAAGCCAACAGACACTGCCCTGGGTAGGACTGTTGGAGTCAGAGGCACAGTGCCCTCCCAATTAATGTGTCATGCCAGAGGAGAGACCAGGCCAACGTTTTTCCTAAATAGGACATTGTTTTCCACTCTATATCCAGTCAGCTTTGTTGTACAGTGTGAAAATAACTCCTGGGTATGGAGGAGAACACAAGTTTTGGAAAAAACTTGGATGCAGGTATTCTACACCAGAAGAAAGTGGCGCTTTATTTTTGTACACAGGCAAACCATCTGGGTTTTATTTAATCACTTCCCATTTTCAAAAGGCCTGCTTTAAATTTCCTTCTGAAAATACACCATTTTGGGCCACATGCTAGATCTGAGCTGGCTTTGATTATTATGGCACCATGACTATCACTGTGCAATCAGATTTCCTGTAGTAGCTCATTGCCATTTTTGTAATACTAAATTCCTAGAAAGTTTTTGGGAATGGTTGGAAGAAAAGTGACTCAACATCTTGTGAAACTTGTGGATATTCCCTCTAATCTCTATAGTGTGTTCCAAGGAGTTAAAGGTCCTTTTTAGACTCAAATATATATTTTGCAGTGGGATAACTTTGGAAAGAGATGGATCTGCTCTAACAAAAGGTTTTCTTTTTCTTTCTTCCTCTTTAGCCGACCAGACACATCCTTCTCTTGGTTTGTAAACCCTTTCAAGTGTTTGTATCACCTGATCTGGAGGAATTACAAGAAGTACATCATCATTGGCATAATTCTGCTTTTTCTCGTTATCTTCCTGGTTCTCTTCATCTACACATTGCCAGGAGCAATCAGTGAAAAGATAGTCGTAGGAAAATCGTAGATCATGGCTCTTGTTGTAGTCAATCCAATAAGAGAACTTCAGCTGAAAATAAGGCAGGCAAAAAGAATTTTTAACACACTTCATTCTTTGTAAATAGAAATATAACTATTGACATCAGAATCTCGGAATATTTGAATTACTTCTTTGAATGCTTATTTGGACCCATCCTTAATGTACATTATCATTCATGTACATTACTGTATATTAATGATATGTATTAATGATGTACATTACTGCTGCAGTTTTATTGACATTATTATTGAAAGTGACATTATGTACCTAAAACTGAATTAGAGAGTAAATTCCTCAGTGCTATGCAGAAACTGATTCGTCAGCCAAGTATTTATTATTGCAGACAAGTGATTAAGGTCAAAATCTGTACACAAAGATAAACACGCAATACAAGCTTTGCATAGTTTTGTAATAAATTATTTAACTGTTTTTCAATAACCTTATAATGGCAGGATTATTTTTAGAATAAAGGTATTATTAAAAGTTTGAGGTTAAATTGTCTGCTTTGGTGTCGTGTAGAATTTATCCTGTACCTCTCAGTAAAAATGCTGTGCTCTACAAAAACGTCTCACAAACTCAGAGATGAGCTAAGTGCTGATGACAGGGTTGAAAGTGCTGGTGGTCTCTGAAGGAGAGGGATCTGTAAGACCCATGGGTATTGTGGTAACAAATGATCCTTGTAGAGGACAGGGAACAGGGAAAATCCTGCTGCTTGAAAAGCAAAGGCAAAGAGCAATGGAAAAGAGAAGGGATGCAGAACAGAACAAACCATGGAGTATTAAAGAAAACAAGGAATTAAACCTTACACAGTTGTCAATGTGAAAATCCTCATCCTACTTAAAAATATATAAAATGTTGTCACCTGTGTTGTGCACAAGGCAAGGCTTGATAACTCAATGACCCCACTTGGCCATCAGATGAGTGGTTATGAATTTGAAATAACCATCCAAATCTCCTCCAGTGTCACCCACACTTGATGACCTTTGTGAAAATGCTTTCCACCATGCACCACTCCTATGAAGTGCGAGCACCCTTTGCACATTTTAAAGTATAAAAGGCAAGACAAAGAGATCCTATAAATGCTGATAATTCTAACAAGTGCAGGGTACAGGAATAGAAAAGCACACACCTTGATAATTCTCAGAAGCCACTTATAAGGGAAGCTTGTTTGGTACTGATTGTACCTGGCCTGCTAAGGCTGTGCAGTGAGCCTGTGCTCCCCTCTGGCCTGCAACACAGGTAATTGCATCAGTCTGGAAAACCATTCACAAGGAAGATATTTCGCTTTTGAAAAGCATTTTAGAGGCTTATTTTGGATGGGAAACTTTTGCCCATTTCATTGATGACAGAGGCAGATGGCTAAATGCAAGCTTGAAAGCATCATCCCCATTCCATCCAGCAGATCGTGACTCCATTTGTCTTCTAAATTTCCTCTTCTAAGTATAAAATAAATATAACTAAATTATCCAGATATGTGAGTGAATATATTACAACTAGACATGTGGCAAAGGACCACAGTAGATGAGTTTTTCTGTTCTATTTTCCTTTAGAAGTGTATTTAGTATGACCAAGAAATTAGAACACAATCCCATGATTGATCTGCCCTAGGAAGATGCAGTAAGACAGTGATGTGGAAAGGTACTGATCACCCGTGAGTCCCTCTTATCCCTCTACACCAGGCCCTTGTCTGTTACAGTCTCTGCTCACACACCATGTGTGACATATTCCTCTGAAACCACAGGGTTTTCACTTTTGTGCAGTTCTGTAACTGAATCTGTATGAAACAGAAAACGTTATTTCTCCTAATATGTCCTATCATAACATGACTTTTGGAAATGTAATTTAAAAGCTCCAGTGAGAGCTAATAAAACTATTTTGATGCAAAAGATGAGAGAGAAATATTGATGACTGGAATATGTTGTGACAGCCAAAAAAGCAATGAATCTGAATTTTTTCCAGTGTGTCAGGTCAGAGGTCCTGATCCTGCATGGCAGCTGTTGTGTTTATCTGTCCTTGCTCTGCTTGTTTGTCCTTGCTGCCTTGGATTGTGTGAAGCACCGGATTGTGGTCTGCTCTGTTCTGATTTTTGTAGAATATTCTGTGCCTTGCTCCCAGTCTGCAAACTGCACTGGACCCAGCAGATTGGTCTCATGGTGACTAATAACTACGTTAGAACAACTTTTATGTTTGGAAGGAAGAAACCCCTTGACAAGGTGATATAAGAATTTGCTTTCTTCACATATTTTTCACAGAAAGGGTTTTGGTTGCCAGGCAGAGCTCATTGGTCTATGTGCCAGCTGCCAGGTGTAAAGGGATTTTTATCATCTTGGCTCAATAGCTGCTTGCCATCAGCTCCAAAGTGCAGAGCACTGTCTCCTTCTAGACTAATTTATACTTTTTTTTTTTATCAGCTATTTGTGACTGGGGAAAAGCTCAAGCCAAGATCTGGTTTCAGCCTCCCAGACATTTGGTCTATGACAGCCTTCTCTTGTTTCCATTTTCTAATTAATCTCTGTCTCAATAGCAAACAAATAAATTTTCATGTATTTCTGACGCGGAAAGGATAATTTTTAAAACTCTTCCAGGCATTCTCTCTTTTAATCACTTCTGTAAGTAGTTATGAAGACTAATCAGAGTTACACTGATAATCAGAAACTCGGTGTCTGCTGTGGCTCCAGGACTCCTCGTCAGGAACAGAGGCCGCCTTCATCAGGAACAAACCAGAAAGGTCTCTGGATCTTCCCTCCCTCCCTCTGACTGGAGAGTGGCCCTGGCTGAACTCTCTGTAGTGAGGCTGACAGTTCATTAACTGGATAATTCCAACACGCTGTTCTTTCAAAGTTACCTGTCCAGCACAGCTCAGAACATTTTTCATATGGCAGCTCCTCAAAAGGCTGTGCTTGACCCACCAGCACAAGAGAACAGGGCTCCCAGCAATGCCTGTTCCTCTTGCTGCAGGGCTGCCTGGAGCTCTCTTCCAAGCAGCTGGTTCCTGCCAGGGAGCAACTGGAAAGCTGCAAATGTGCTGCAGGCAACTGCTGTCCCAGAAATTGGAGTGAAGGGGAGACTGACAGAGAGGGGAGAAGCCACCTCCAATTTACATGTCCATGTGCAGCTTGTCCCTCACCATTCAGATACTAAAAACATGGCAGAACTGGAGGTGATATCAACAGGTTCTGTAAGACTGCTTTCCCAAATGTCTTTTAAGATAGGCACATACAGAAATTTGGTAGCCACTAGCATGCAAAACTGAGAATCACTGGAGATTGGAAAATAGTGTAATATATATATAAATACAGACCAGAAACTTGGCAGATGTCTACACTGCTAGCTGGGATGATCAAACAGTGGAGTTTTACTGTCATCACCCTCTTCCAGTGGATTCCTTTTCCTTTAGTTCTTTGTCATTCTCTGAAGTTCTCATCATTAAGGGTCTCTGTATGCCCTCAGTTCCCTGAACCAGGGCAGTCAGCCACTCTGGGACACCACATCTTAGAGGAATCGTTCACCCACTTTTTTCTCCCTGCAGGACCAGCTGCAGCCTCATTTGGAAGTCCTGCCTCTCCACCCTTCATCCTGGATCAAGGCACCTTGCACCCATGTGCTATGGCCCCTGCTGGGCCAAGGGACATATTTCAGGCACAAGAAAATCCAGATAGGTTTGTCATGCCCAAAGCATGCTGGCACACACAGTTTAGCTTTGCACTGCTACTTAAATGCCAGATTTTAGAAAGATGTTAGGAAGAGCCAAATACAAATGCTGATACAACATGAGAGACAAGGATTTATGTGTTTGTTTGCTTATTTGTTAGTGATGTTTCTTTTTCCTGACAGATAAGCAATAGTTAATCCTCTCCAGAAACCAGCACACAGTTCTAATATACTGAAAAAGCCCTGGCCTGTCAATATGACTGCACAGCAAATAAACATTGGCTGCATTTAGTGCTTGTGATGAACTTTTAATTAGCCATAGCAATAAAACCTCACCAGAGGACTTAACAAAACACTTTTCAAAAGCCTCTTGACACTCTCATTATGCCCTTGGCTCTTGTTGTGTGAATAGTTTCACCCAAGAGAGCAGCTTTGCCTTCAACCAAGAGCTCTCTGGAGCTGGTACCCACCATGCAGATGGATGCACACAGCTTGTGCAAAAGTGTTACACTACAGCAGCTTCAAAGGCTGTTTCAGTGCTTTGGAACACCACTGCAGTGAATACAGTACAGAAAAGTCAATATATTAGGAAAAGAATGGAAGGTTTGTTCTGCTCAGTTAGTGCATTTCTTCCCCTTCATTATCTTAATTTGGAAATGGTTTGCATGTCCCAAGCTCTGCTTTGACTGGATGCTGATGGTATGCAGCTCACACAGATATTCCATCAGCAGCTATGACCACAAAGTGGATTTGCTCATGGCTTTGGGGACTGGATTTTGATGTACCATGGCCAGGTCTTCCTGCTCTTGGCACAAGGAGCTGCAGGAGTTATTTGTGATGAGCACTTATGCACCAGGTATTTAAAATGTGACAATATGGAGGGTGGGTTTCAAAGCCAGGCATTCTGGTGTTCCCTCCCAGGGCCATGATAGAACCTTAAGAGAGTGAATATCTGCCTTAATCGGTGCTGTCTGTGTGATCCTGGGTCAACATCTATCACTGGTAACAGACTGGTGCCCGTGAAAGATATTCCCACCACTGACCTTTGCAGTGGGGAGTCAACATATGTGCTGTCATAATAAGAACAGTTGTTGGAGTTTTGGACAGGAAAGACTTTTCAGTCTGGAAAGTGAAGCTGGGATGCTTTTTCAGCACATTTGTTTCTTTTTCTGTAATATCTGTGATGGGAAGAGAAAAGATGGAAAGGCTTAATGCTTTCTACTCTCTCCTCAGGTTTTGGTCAGGGCCTTTTTAGTTGTAAAACGAAAGAAACTCTGCAGGCAGATAAAAAGGGAAAGTTTGAGAAGAACTATATTTGTAGTTCAAATCCTATTACAGCCCTCTAAAATTCCAGTGACTGTAGAGCCCCCACAGCTCCTCACGTCAAGAGCCAAAGCATGTTTATTTCCTCACTTTCCCATACAATATTACCAGTTTGGGGGCTGGTATTTTATAGATCAGCTTTAGTGGTTTAATTTTCATTTAGTGGTTAGAGAAGTCAGTTGGATTTATAGACAGTGAAGTAGAAACTGATGAGAACTTGGTTTTACTGTCTCTGGCTGGACTGTGAGCCATCAAAGTCACCTGTCCACCCAGCAGCAGCTGAGTTCTTCCATCAATCTTTGGGAGCCTGTATCATAAACACACTCCAGAGTGTGAGATCTTGTGTAGCTGAACTCGCCTTTGCCAAAGCTTTTTATTATTATGTCGGAAAAATTATTTCCTAGCAGATGTTAGGTTGTCCAAGGTGGTCCTGCTACTGGAGCCAAAGAGGAAAGTTGCACCTGTAGATTTCCTGCCCCTGTGGTCACTGGGCTGCTGATTGAATCCCCTGTGGCATCTTGGTCTGTGTCAGACCCTAGATAGTCCATTGCTTATGGCACACTCAAAAGCTTCTTTAGGCACTGAATAAAAGAGGTCTGATCAATGCCTGAAAGGTCGTTCCACTTGCTTAGTATTCAGATATGCTAATTTATTCATGGCAAGAAAATGATCTTGCTGCACACAACTCTAAACCCTGGTTGCTGCAATCACTTACATTTCATTAGCTTCACCAAAAAAGTGACAGGTTTGACTTTGAATTTACTCCCATTCATTTTCCTATGCTGCCAGGGAGTTCCTCATGAGTCCCATGAGCATCCTCCCTGACTCCCAGACAGGTCTGGGAGCTGACACCTTGTGAAGAAATATCAGTTCTCTGTTTGAGTCTGGTCCTGTGATGGCTGCAATGTTCAATGAGTTCTGCTGGTCACACATTGCTTTGTTAATTGAACCCATCCAGTGGGGCTGAAGGACAAGCAGAGCAAGTGATATGAATCCTACCTGTTAATTACCTTTGGGTTACTCCCTGCCTTCAGACCTCTCCTCTGCATCCTTCAAGGGCACAAAGTTTTTCCTACAGCCCCTGATCACAGGACAAGGTTTCCAAATCAGCTCTCACTCACTACTAAAATTAAACACTCACCATTGCCAAATGGCTGTCTAAAACTCCTGTTTCTTCTCCCCTGTGCCACCTGTTCCCACTACTGCAAGAGCAGATAAGTCATTCCCTCTTTGGAAGAAAGCAACCTCTTGGGTTCTTCTTTCATTTTAAATACTGATAGAACAAGCTCTTCTTCCATCAGCAATGAAAAGCAGACATACACCTGGTTTATCTGTGCTCATCATTGCTATCTGTGAGACCAAGTACCCACAGCATGTTAATTACTGAGCCTGTATTATTGACTTTCTTCAGGTATTGACTTTCTATTGCCTGTAAATTAAGATATAAAGTCAGGTGATTCACATCTCTGCAGTTGGGACTGGGAAACTTGCCTGCTTGGGAAAAAGTGAAATTTAGTTTCAGCAAATGCATTTTATAAGCAGGTTTGGCAGCACAAATCAGACTCAGACCTGGAACCTAGCTCCTGTGCATTCCAACTCACAGCAGAAGCATAAAGGAGGAACCAGCTCCAGATTTCACAGCTGATTCTGCTACCTCCAGTTTCAGAGGAGCTGGATCCCAGCAGGAGCAGGCTCAGCAACTGGACTGGCTGCCCTGTGGGATTGGGGTTGAGGACAGGCTCTGGTTATGCCAAGGCTCCTCAGCACTGATCAGGGTCAGTTTGACAGCAATAGTTCAATCCTACATGAATTGGTCTCATGTCAGCTCTATTAGTGTCTAGGCAGTTCAGTATATTTCACAAGTTTTTCAAAGGCTATGGTTGATTCAAAACCACAGGCAGTTTATCTTGTAACTGAATTAAATAAATTACGATCCCTGTATCAGAAAAACAGACAGTATGGGGGTTTTTTCAGTGCTTTTGAGAGAACAAGGCAAATTTGTCAACAAGAAATGTTCTTTTAACTTGGGGCAGCTGGCAAGTACTTCATATGGGAGAGCTCTTTGATTGCTCTGCTTACAATTACATTAACCCAGAACTTTTACCAGGCTCTTGACTTATGAATGTGCATGACTGTGGTCTCCTTTTTTTTAATCCATAAAAATACCTGCCATTCCAGGGCAATAAGGAAGTTTGTTTTACTTTACATACTTCACTGTAAAGGAAGCAAACCAAGTGGGGCATGTGTGCATTGCAAGGCATCTGTTGAGCTGTGTGCAGCTGGAATGCATCCTGCTTACACCTTGCAAAGCCCTGATGATGAGACCCACCATCAAAGAAGAGCCCCTGAAACATTGGGACACCACAGCATTCATGCTCAATTAACTAATTAACAGACAATATGGTTTGTGTGGTCAATCATCCCTGGCACAGCTTAAACACTAAACTGAAATGACTCTCTGCCAAAGCATCACATAGGAAAGCAGTACTGCTCTTGCTGAACACAGTGGGAGTTGTGTTTCTGGTGTGTGTGGGGCTTGAGATTGCCAGACTTCAACCAACCAGATTTAGAGTAAGCAACTTTGCTGCTGAAGGCTTTGGAAAAAATCTTCTGCTGGTTCTTAACAAATATAGGTGCTTTTCATAGTTTTTTGTGTTGGAGGAGAAACAGAACACAGTAAAGAGAGAGCCACTGTGATCAAATGCTCCATATAAAAAAGCTGTAAGTAGCTTCAGTATTTCACATTTCTAGACTACTGTAATGCAGAACTCAACATGAGGGCTGGAGGGGGGAAAAAAAGCCCTCAAGAAACCCCTCTGGAAAAAAAAAATCTTCTCTAAACTCCTGCAGTGTGAGTGCAGCCCTGGAGATCAATTTATCCCATGAGGCTCTCAGCGTGCAGTTCTGAAGCAGTGGGTGGCATGGGGAGACACCACCTTGGAGATAGGAGGGCAGGGTCCCCATGAGATGCCCCATCTGCACAGGTGAGGTGGTGCAGCACAGCAGAAGCAGCACAGGCAGCTGCTTGTGTTCACCCCAGCACCCCCCTGCAGCACCTGGGGCAAGGACCTCACCAGCCCATCGTCACCAGGAGATCTGCAGGTGTTTGTTCAAGCCTGGATGTGAGCTCTGGCTGCAAATAACACCTTATGGGATATGCTGAGATGGGGCAGGAGATGCCATGAAGCATTTTTAGAAGTTGGTGGCTGCAGAACTGAACCCTTCTAGTCAAGAGCATTTCAATGCTGGAGGAAGGCACAAAGAATACATGTCAGAGCAATTCAGAGTGACAGAGGAGAGAGATCCTTAGTTCAGATAGTGAAGCAGCACTGACCCAGGACAAACTGTTTCAATAAACCTACCAATCAAACCTTCATGCTTATGAGATAGGGATGTAGGTGCAGCTGGATCCAAGACTCAGTCTTGTCTAGAGGGTTGTATAGGCACAATCAATTCTTTACATCCCTTAGATAAGATTTCAAAGTTTAGCATGCAAGCATCTGTCAGTCTCGAGGAGTAACCTTGAGGCATCCCACCACAAGGGGAGATCATGTCGTGCGGCCTTTGGCTCTGCAGGAGAATCCAATGGACCCTGGGCTGCCTGCTATTTATGGAGTAGGGTGATTGACTTAGTCATATTTACATACCAGCTGTGTTTTGGGTTGGCACGTGCTCATCTAGCTCTTATCTGTTGAACAAGATTTATGGCCTTTAATTTTTGTGTTGTTCTCTCTAAACTGGACGTGGTCTTCATGACGACCACCTGTAGCTATTGCATAAGCAGGAAAAGGGGGGGAGGGAAGCACACTCTTACAGTCAGGGAGTTTGAGGCACTCAGAAAGTGTGCTTTCATAGCTATTTAAATCAAGGGAAAAGTTTGCCCTCTCGTAGTGACCAAAGTAATGAAAAGCCTTTCAGCTGCTTCCTCGGCACCCCGTGACACGATAAATACATTGATATTGACTTCCCAGCAGGCCCTCTGTGAATGGTGTGTGGGCAGGTGTGGGAATGAGCAGTTTGGACAAGTCCAACCTCTGCATTAGTGATGTAGCTCTCAGTCTCTGTAGAGAGATAAAGTTCAGCAGGGCTGTGGGTTTCCCATGGTGCCTGTACAATAAATGCGTCTTACAAAGTGTGAGTCACAGGATTTCAAAAGGAAAGCCTCAGCCTAAGAAGACTCTAGAACTGAAGGGCTGCCCAGGAGGACAGGAGAGCTCCTGTTACATTTGCACATTATCCCTCCAAGCCTGTCTTTTGAAGACAGGGGAAGGTGCAGGAGCAGATGGCCCAATATAAGACCAATCTGAGCCACCAAGGCTGCCTTCCTATCCTTGGAGGACCCTGCAAGCAGAATTCAAATGCAGCTGGAAAGGAGGCCCAAAAAAGAGCAGCCACCACAGGAGAGATGTGGAAGGTGTTGGGTCAGAGCTAAGACCTCAGGGGTCAAACCCCTTTAGGGTTCAACAGTGAATAGCAGCCTTCAGGAACAGGAGTGTCAATGCCTGAGCTCTTTTCTGCTCTGAGAGCCTCAGGGCATCTCAGCAGCCACCAGGGAGGAATGTTTCTGCACAGGTAGGATCTGAGATTGGGTTCATTTACCTGTGCTTGGGATCATTTATTCTGCATTTCTATTTCTGTAAGCTTTTTCCCTGCTTGAAGTGCAGCTACCTTAATTTGGCTTGGCTGAACTAAACCTGTCATGTTTCCATCCCTGCCTTGCCTTGTGAGAAGTCATGGGAAAGTGTGAAGCCTGTGCATCGGGAGTTAGGGATGTGCACAGGCAGTGCCACTGGGACCTGTCACCCAGAATCAGTGACACTCTGCCTCCTGCAGAGCTTTAAAGGCAGCTCACTAGGCAGTTTTCCCCCGTTCCAGCTCTCCAGCACCTGATGGACACCCTTCTCTCCTTGTCTGTTCTTGGCACATGCCTCATTTGTCCATGGGAATGAAAAGCTTTTTTCAGGGCAGCCCCCAAAACACTCATGTCTTTCCTCCTGCAGAATTTCTTTTCTGTGTTTTGATCCTGTGAGATCACTGCCCAGGCCCAGCACAACTGCCCCAGCAGGTATCTCTCTCTCCCCACACGGGCTGCACTGCCCCATCTCAGCCAATGCTTGTACATGACCTGTCTGAGGTAATGTGAAGAAAGGAGGAATTATCTCACTTCTCTATTTGACCAAGGAAAAACACCATTACCCTGCTATCATCACAGCACTTTTTCATCCATCTCTTTTGGACAATATCAGATATCTGTTTATTTTTCTTCAATTGGTGATATCATTGTCACATTACCACAGCTGTTCTGACACAGATACTTCTTGCATTCCTATTGGGGGTTCAGGGCATTGCTGTTCTTCAATAGCAGGAAAATCATTGCAGAGGTTTCAGAGGTTGAGGAGGCTCTTCCAATCTGCTAATTACTATCATTAAAGCTAACTAGCTGAAGAATTAAACTGCGTTGCAAATAGGTGTTTGATTGAAAAAAAGCCCGATTTAAGTATGAAACCAGCCCAGAAGCTGGATGCTGGTTCCATGAACAGCAGGGAGCAGATCCTGTTCAGAAAGGCTGACAGGATCTGGATGACTCTCTCCCCTCAGGCAGGTGAAGGTGCAGAGCACTCTGACAACAGGAACAGCTGATTTAATGATCTTGGCAGACTGACATCAAGTAGATGGCAAAGGTTTGTGCTTCATCTCAGTTTCCAAATTCAAGAAAAGTGTTTGAAGAAGATATAAGGGCCTGAGATAGGTTATATACCAATTATTGGAGATGCAGCCACACTCACATCACTCTTTCATTTAATTTACAAGGGAAAAAGCTGCATGAGACATTAAAGGTCTTGTGAACATTACACATACTGTCAAAAGTACCAATAGAAGGAACTTGTTCAACACTCCTCAAACATCACTTATTTGAAGAGCCATTAGGAGCTGAGCTTGATTCCCTGAATGCAGAGTCCTTTTGTTTGATCACCACAAAACACAAATTCTCTTGGGTAGGTATTGAGGTTTGGGGTTTATTTAAATAGCTCCTCCAGTTTGGATTGGATGACTGGAAAGGGCCAAGACAGCAGTTTTCCCAAACCAAATCCTTCAAGCCCAGCTTAGCAATGGAGCCAAGAGAATAGAACATAAAATTTTATTGCTACTTGGCCTGAAAGTTTCACTAAAGCTCAGGCCCAGGAAGATTTCCCAGGCTGGAAAATTTTATCTTTAACAGTTACAGTTGAGCAAACTTCCAAATGGTTATGAAGCAAATTTTAGGGTTAGAAAGATCCTGTCTTCAGAGGAGGTGAGTACGTCGTAGAACATCTATTACAGGAAGAGTTTCTGCTTTCCAATATGTAATTTCATTCCCCTTTCCTTGATTGCTTCTTATCCTACCCATCCTGGGATGGAAGCGGGTATTACTCCTCTCTCCCTCATACAAACCTGACATATATTTCAAGATTTTTAAATGTTTCTGAGTCATTGACTCTGAATGTATCCAAATGCATCAGCTGAGACCTCATTCCTGCTGAACTGGGCAGCAGGGTAACCTCTGGGGCCACGTAGTCTAACTGCAAAAGTCACCTTAATAATTAGTCTGGTGTGACCTGCTGAGCTGCATTGCTTGGGGAAAAGGTGCAGGAGTCAGGCAGACCCAGACATTTGTTCTGTTGTCCCTTTTTCTTAGGCTTGTACTGCAGCCAGCTGTGGAGAAGGAACAAAATGGTCAAAGAAATCAGTTTACTTTCTCCATTCTTAATCCCAGTGGATCTATAAAGTTGTTTTTAAAACTTTCCAGTTGAAAGGTACTTTGGGACTGCACAACACTCTGAAGAGTGGAAGATAGCTTATTGAATCAGGTCACTTCTACATCTTTTTTTACATATGCAGAGTGACATTATGGACTTTTATAAGCAGAATTTGAGGGAGATAGTAAGAAAAAAAACTCCACTCGGAGAGAACTTCAAAGACCAAGAAAAGGGCAGACATGACTTATTTGCATGTCATCTAAATTCTGTGTCTTATCCTGACCTCAGGTCAGATGGAAATTATTAAGTGCACTTTGTAGATCAGGCAAAAAAAAGTACCACATTACAGTATCCCTCAAAGACTGTCTCCAGTGCAAACTCAGCCTCCCACATCTGTTGGTAGAGGATTACTTGTGACAGGCTGGGCAGAAGATTGATTATTGTCATAAATTATTTCATGATCCCTCTTCTGGTGCAATAAAAGCCAGTGATTCAGCTATCCAGGGAGTGGTGAATGAAAAGAAATTAAGGACTTGATTAAGTGCAATTCTGGATCAGAAGTTTGTTCGTGAAAGATTTTTGAATCAATTTAAAATTTCCCTCATTTCTTTTTATTTCTATTCAAGTCAGTAGAATGCTACCAGCATTCCACTGTGAGAGGTTGCACCTTGACTAACAATAGCCAGTGAAGCTTTTTTGAACTGTCTATTTCTGTTTTAATGTATTCTTTGATTTAATAAGATGAATATTTTCCCACATTTTCTACCAAGTGATACAGGGTTTTTATCTTTGTGAATGCAGCATGAAAATATTCCAAGGCTGGGACAGAGGAAATATGCAAGAGAAACTGGTTTCTACTAGTGGAATAAATTAATATACTGGTTGTGAAATTGATGTTATGTTTTCTAGAGGGAAATTGTAAGTGGATGTTAAAAGGATATAGCTACATATTAATTCACATTTAAAGGGTTAGACACAAAAGATTTTTAAGAAAAGAGTGTGAAATTGCATTAAGCAAGCCCTGGGAGTGACCCACTATGGACAAGATCTGACTCCTGCTAAGAGAGGCTTTGTGCCTTGTAAGATAATGTTGGTCCACTGGGACACTCAGCACATGGCTTTCACACTTGGCTAAACAGAAGATAAAAAACCCTTTTTCTCTGGGCTTTGTACTTCCTCTCAACATTTTTTTTTTTTTGCTGTGTTTTGCTGGTATGTTTGTTTGTGTTTGCATTCAGATATGAATTTAAATATGAGTTCCTCTGAAGATGACATTGGAATAGCCAGAAATTGTGCTTACACAATTAATTGATTTCAAGCCAAGCATGGCTCAGGGAGAGCTGATTCTGTCCCGCACAGACAATCACAAGATTGATATAAAAACCAAACATAACGTTTCTTTACACTTCAATTTACTGTTTTAGGGGTTTTTTTGACCTGGCCTGAAAAGCTGGCATCTCTTTAAGACTTGACAAGATGAAAACTGAATTGATGACCAAGAAGCCATCTGTTCTTTATCTTCCTCTCGTGGCATATATGCAAATGAGTGTCTTTATATCCAAATACAGTATTTGCTTCCCAGTATGATTGCATCTTTCCTGCTTGATTATGTCAGAGTTTTTAATTTCAATAGTTAATTCAGCCAAATAGATATGATTCTTTAAACACACCCCTCCTCCCACTCCATTAAAATTAAATCTGAGATGTGGGGATTCTTTAATCAGGAAGAAATGATAGTATTTTATCTCTCTGTTTCCTCTAGTTAAATCAAAATGGCCCTTTAAGGCATTGATAAATGGTTTCTGTGGTACTAAAATCATCATGAGGGACTCAAATGCGATTTGAGGGTAACTGCTTCAAGAAAGATGTATAGCCCAGTGGCTGTACAGGCAAAGACGGGATGACTGTAATTTCTCCCAGCCAAAGACAGCTGCCTGTGCTGAGACAGGGTGTCCCACAATCTTTTGAGATTCTTTTTACACTGTTTACCCTGGATATTTGGCTTGGGTCTTCTCTACTGGAAGATATAATCTGTGAGAAGTGATTTGGTTTATGTTTACCATGCAAGATTGTAAAACTGAAAATAAAGTGAAAAGGAATATGACATTTTCATAATACTTAGAGATCTTGGCTCTGCAAAATGCCAGTCCTACAAATGTTGTTTTCCAAAATATTCTGGTGAAGCAGTTAACAATGAGTAAATTTAACAATCTGTGGCAAGATAAGAACAGGGTATTTTTTACCTGGCATTGGCAATGGCCCACACTTGGAAAAAACTGTGTCTCTTGAGAGAAGTACACTGGAATGTGATGGGTAGGGGGGACTGAGCATTCAGAAGTTACAGCAGACTGCAAAGTAGTTTCTTGTTCGCTTGTCCTATTTTTCTGTTTATGCTCCTTAATCAAGGCTAACTGGTTCTAAAACCCTCTAACTATGAGTGATATCAAGACCAAAAGATAATCCTTTCATCTTTTTTTCTCACTCTTTTACACAAGTTATGGCTGGCAAATGTCCTTTGTAGTCAACCACCTTGGGGCAGTTCAATCACAAAATTTGCCAAAGACACGAGGTAAGACCTAGAAGTTACACCCCAGACCAAGCAACATTAGTCTCGTCAATACCTCAGAGCTGAGCCTGAACACGACATTCATCACAGGGCAGCAGGTACTCTTCATAGTGTATCAAAAGTAATGCCAGAGAATGTTGACATTTATCACAATGAAGAAAATGTGACTCACTGCACATCATTTCCTAAAATATTGACATCTGCTGCCAAGCTTGTCATCACTGCATTACCTTTGTGATGAGCAAGGAGGATTGAGTGCCATTTATCTCATCTACCACAGGCACAATGAGCCAGTCTTCTTCTGTCTGCTAAATGGAAAGGGAAGCTGAGGTGTCTCATACAAATGGAGATATCTAAAGAGGTGATTCTCCTCCTGCTGAAGTTTCTTAGTATAGCCTCACCCTAAGCACTGCGTCCACTTCTTGGCCCCAACAATCAAGAAGGAAGTGAAGGTTCTTGAGCATATTCAGAGATGGACAACAAAGCTGGGAAAAAGGCTGGAAGGCACATCCCATGACATGTCCTATGAGGAGTGGTGATGGACTCTGGGCTCATCCAGTTTGGAGAAGAGGCAGCTGAGCACCAACCTCATTGCTACAGCTTCCTGAGCAGGGCAAGAGGAGAGGGCTGAACTCTTCTTCCTGAGATCCAGTGATAGGATGTGACAATAGTTCAAAGGTGCACCAGGAGAGGTTTAGACTGGATATTGAGAAGCATTTCTGTACTAAGAGGACGGCCAAACACTGGAACAAGCTTCCTGGAGATGTGGCAAATGCCCCAAGCCTATCAGTGTTTAGAGGCATTTGGATAATGTCCTTAACAAAATGCTTTAACTTGGTCAGCCCTGGGGCTGGTTAGGCAGTTGGACTAGATGATCCTTGTAGGTCCCTTCCAACCAAAATGTTCCATTCTGTTCTATGCTATTCTATTTCTATCCTAACCATTGTACAAAGACTGGCACAGACACTGCCCTACAGTCCCTGTTTTGCCCTTCTGCCTCAGAGACCTCTGCCAAAGGAAAATGAGATGCCCACTTACAGACTTCGCTGACGGGTTTTGAGAAGCACAACAATCTCAGATAAAAGGAATTAGTTATTCATTTCACTTACAGGTGTCACAATAACATTTTTCTCCCCTGAGGACTGAACTTACAGTGAGCAGACTGGGAAAGAAAGGAAGGGGAGCAGAGATCAGAGATCTTTTACCAGAAAACTCCCTCTGCAGGATGGTGTTGGGAGGAAGATGCCAGCCAAGCCTTGTCCTGAGCAGAGCTTACCCGGGCACACAGCTGCTGCTCACAGAGGAAATATGAGAAGGCCAGGACAGAGGTGAAATGAGGTGATGGCTGAACAGTCCCCATGGCACTGGCTTGCTTGGCAGTGCTCTGCTAGTTCTAGGTAGGACCCAGAAGATATTGAGGAAGTACTTGTCCTAATGCCCGCAATATGAAACCCCCTATGAAAGATTGAAATGTTATGGTTCCTGGCTTAAACATTGTCAAAGAAGCTGTGACCACCAAAACACAGATACTGATAGGAACTGGGCTGTGAGTCAAGACAGGTCTAAGGAGAAAAATGTATCCACAAGGAAAGCCAAACCCCGTGGCTGTTCTGACAATCAGCCCTGTCTGGGTTTGGGGTGGGAAGGGCCATAGGCCATTGACCCATTTGCTGACCCCAGGTTTGCACAAACTCATCCCCAACCACAGCAGGAGAAGGAGAGTTTTTGGGTGTGTGGTGTAACCTCTGGTCAGAGGGAGTGAACACCCATCCTGCCTTACCCAAACTATCTCAGTTTTAAAGCCTCCCACCATGGGAGGGCCACATACACACAGGTCATTTATGTGAGAGGCAGCTGGGGAGGTGTAATAAATCATCAAAAACTCCCAAAACACTCCCAGACTCATTCCTGAGGCTGCATGTGATGCCAAATGATGCAACAGATCCAGAGTCTGTTGCAAGAGAGTTCCCCAGAACTGGAGAACTTCCCCCAACAAGTGAGGTTCCTGGGTATTCCCACCCAGTCTGAACATACATTAATCCACTGAACTCTGTGTTTAGCAGGACCCCAGCACCAAGAAAAACTGGATCAACGAATGCTGTTGGGATCCAGAGTGGTATTTTCTACTTAACCTCTCTCTCTATCACTGCCTTTCTCTTCCCCCCACTTCCTTTTTCTATTTCTTTCTCTTTCTCTACCTCACATTTACTGTTAAATAAAATCCATACTATTGACTTTGGCACATGGTCTTGTTTGCAACTTAATCAGGGCAGAGGCATATCTCTAACAATTTTAATAACTGGATCTTAACACCCCCTCCCTTCTGCATCCTGAGTATGGAAATATATGACACATATTGCTTTCTCTATCAGATGCACTGACCAAAACCCCTTTGTATCCCATCCTGCACTTTTGAGGCTTTATGTACATATTTTCTATCAGCTGGAGGAAATATTTTCAAAATAACTTAATCAAATCTGTCTCTTTATAAGGTGCATTGGTTTACACCAGAGATGCATCTAACATTTCCTGCCTTTGCCTCAGAAAAGGCAGTAACAAGAACAAAGACATTTCATTACCATAAGAGGAAATACAGTGAAAGTGTTCGTCACCTGAATGTGCACACAAGGTCATTACTGGCATTACAACATGACATTTTAAAGATTGATCATCTCTTTTTAATTACACAAACACAGAAGGTAGCATCATAGATTATGGCTAGGAGTCATTTGCCAGATAGACATTGCAATAGCAAATGAACTTGAACTTTCTTTGAAATTGGAAAAGTAGTCAGATTATATATGCCACTGTTTATACCACCTACCTATGGGTTATCTGGGGAAAAAGTTATTTGAACAAAATTGGAAATGCTGCAGAACAACATGCTGGCAAAATAATCTCTCTTAAGCCAGCATCCTGCCAAGTGAATTTAGTGAAGAAAATCAGATCTGAATAAAGAGATAGACTTCATTTAGCTGTGCCTGAAAATATCATAACTAACATTTTTCCTTTGAAAAATACGTGTTTTTCAGAATTCAAACTTCTCTATTAATTCCACTGGTGGAAAATGCCTATACTGGTATAAGATTTCAGTTTTCCTGGTTGGATTTTTTTTTTTAATTTGGAATGCAAGGTCAGAAATGCTAGAGTTTACCAATGGTGGAAACTGTAATTTCTGAGGAACTCAAAGAATGGAAATGAATTAGAAATGTCCTACCCAGACTCTGATTTCAGACCTACTGCATGCCTTGATACCCCCCTTGAACAGCCATAAATTTGCAAAATGAACACATTTTGTGGAAAAAATAAATAAATGAATGGCAAGAAGCTTCAGGAGAAAGACAAAGAGAGTAGGATAGATCTATAGAACAAAGCAAGTGGAAATTAGCCACCTACATACCAGAGTATATCAAGGTGTGCAACTGAAAACCAGAGGGGGAACCTTATCTATGCCTCCGAACTTTGTAGGCTGATATACTGCTGTCAATGTGGTTTTTTATTGGAACAGGAAAAGGAACAGGAAAAGGCTAGGCTGCTTGTCCTGGTGATACACTGCAAAGTAGAGCTCTGGCAGTCCCTACTGCTGTTTGGGAGTGAAATGTGGAGCGTTCAGGCATCCCTGAAAATACAAAGACACAACAACAGTCCAGAAAAGAGACCTGGTTCAGGCAGTGTTACCCCAAAGGCATAATCCTCTTGTTGCTAGCTCAAACAGATCAGTGGGGTTGCCCCAGATGACTGTAAAACACTGCAGGTTAAATAAACCAGCATTTTCACATGGGGCAGGGGATCATAGTTACTGGGCAGTGCTGGTCTACACAGGCCAAGGTCTCTTAGGTTAAACTACTCCTCTCCATGTGACCAGATGTGGAGAAGAGTATGTCAGAGACATTCAGCTGGCTTTTATTAATAGTGGTTACAACTGTACATTATGTCACTCTGAAGACAATATCTAAAATACACTATATAAATCCTATTTAAAATTGACTGCTTTTTCTTTCCATTGGCAGTGTCAGGAGCTCAGACAGGGAAACAAGCACTATAGTCATCCAAACTTAGGAATGAGGTATCTTTCCCTGTACAGCAGAGGTATTTTTGACACAAAAAACTATGGCCACTATTTTTAAAATAAATTATCGCAAAAGCATGTAGTTGGACGATATGTTTATTGGTTTGCACGTAGCATCTAATCAAGGAAAATGCTTTGTTCTTCTTGCAGTGTAAGGCTCTTTATTTGGTTTCACTGATGGTAAATTCCTGCACAGTGTGTCAAGGCTGTTTGCTAAGAGCCCCTGGGAATCACTGATAGATTGCTCTGGCTGTTGCATGTCAGCTTGTGCCTGTTCCCATTTCTGACATAATCTGGTTACTTTAGGAATAGATCCTTCCTTCCTTGCCAGAGGCAACTGTCTCCAAGTGCTAGCAGGGATGAGGATGAGTGTTTCAGAGCCCTGGAAAAACTACAAAAAACCTTTGACACAGACAGTAAATTACATTTTACATTTGGAAGAGTATCTGACCTCTAAGTGACCTTACAAACTGTGGGAGCAAAGAGATACACACATCAATACACTAATTGGAGAAGAAACAATATATAATATTGCACAATTTCTTAATTTTTCCATGAAAAGGGGTGCTCAGTGGGAAGACAAGAGATTTCCATGAGCTTTCCTGGCTTCTTCTCAATCTCAAGAAACAGAAAGTCTGGATGAAGATGGTAATTTTTTTCCACTTTATAATTTCAAACAAAAATCTGCTGCAGCCACCTGCTTGTCTCCAGGCCTTTCTGTTTTGCCTGACAACTTCTATTTTTAAACTGGCTGAATTCCTTTTAGTAAGGAATTGCCACGGCCACTGACACCTCTCCCAGTCACACCTCCCAGTTCTACCCTGCTCTGGACCCTGGATTATGTTTCCTCATAGGTTGTGGTCTTGTTGCTATTTTATATCTGTTGCTCCAGTTCCTTCACAGCACTCACTGACATAAGGGAACAAAATGGAGAAATATGTCCCAATTCTTTCTGCCTTTCTCCAGGCTACAGAGCACACTGGATTTTTCTGCTTCCTAATTTTTTTCCACTTCCTACCACTGTTCTTATTTTAAACATTATCTTCATATTTGATTACTGGAGTTTGTAATTGTGTTTGACTTAATAGTGGAAAAACCCACGGCTGTTCAGTGTGTGAACTTGCAAATGCTGGCAGCTTTCACACAGTGATTTATACCTCCAGGCAGACTCCCCTAATACACTGGAAAAAGGTCATTTGGGTATTACTGCTCATTCACTCACATGACTCCAGGCCTGGTGTGGCACATGCATGACCCAGGATCTCATGGTCCTGTGTGTTAACCATGAAAGTATTTTTAGCACAAGTCAACAACTGATTTGTTCCTCATCTGAGTTTTTTTATTGATTTGCTTTTTCTCAATTATTATGCATATTTCCTCTGAATGGGTGAGGGTTCAGTCAGTCAGGATCAGACTGGGCATTCAGCCAGGGCAGGACACCATATTTCTGCTGCAGCACACAAAACATGGGGTGTAATGAGATTTCAAGTGCTGTGTATAATTGCAGTGTACATATCTCTTATGAAATAATACCTTTTCTTTTGCTCAAGACATTTTAAACCTTAATAATAATATAAATTAATATAAGTTCTTTCTAACGCCTCCCATTCAACCACATGTTTGTGGCCCACTTTTCAGAATCAAGAACTCCTGCCACTGAATTTTCCTATGATTCTACAAATGTGGTGAAATAGCTTTGGGAATCCAGGTGAAAATCTGAGGGTAATAGGTCAGGACCAAAATCTCAGGTCTGAACACAGGCATGAGAGAACCTGCATGTGGTCTGTCTCAGTGTCGTTTCTATCCAGATGGTAAATTCATACCAGCAGAGCTTTTATTTGATTTTGTGTTGTTGGGTTTGGGCTTTCTTCCTCAGTGCTTAGCACAGTCTAATCCCAGTGTTCAAGAAAATAATAAATATTGAAAGAAAGTTTGTCACATGAGTTCAGGTCAAGCCAAGCCCTAATCCTTCATTTCCCAAACTCTATGATTTCTGTATCTTTAACCATCTATCTGGCTTCCCTATAATCTAAACAAAAACAGAGGAAGGAATTCAATGTTCACTACAGCATTCAAATCCTTTTCAGTCTCCCATTACTGCTTAGTCTCTGCTTAAGGGAAAATTTGCTCTACCCTACTGATAGTTTAGTCTTATGGCAATTATGAAAGGAAAACAGATTGTTTATTATAAAATCTGTCCTGCACAATTCCAGAACATTACATACAGAAGCATGCCACACTTTGACAAAGCAAGAATACACCTAAAGATAGGAATTTGATTGATAATAGGACTTTCTGTCCCAATTCAACTCTGAGACCATAGAATTGTTTAGGTTGGAAAAAACTTTAAGATCATCAAATCCAAACATTAGCCTAACACTTTCGTGCTTATCACTGAACCATATTCCCAAATGTCACATCCGCATGTTTTTGAACAGTTCAAGGGATGGTGGCTCAGACACATCCCTGGTCAGCCTATTCCAATGTTTGACAACTCTTTCAATGAAAAAATCTTTTTCTAATATCCAGTCTAAACCTCCCCTGGAAAAAATTGTGGCCATTCCCTTCAGTCTTGTCACTTCTTACCTGGGAGAAGAGACCAAACTCCACTTTGCTACAGCCTCCTTTCAGGTAGTTGTAGAAATTGATAGGATCTCCCCTAAGCCTCCTTTTCTCCAGGCTAAATAACCCCCTCACCTCAGCTGCTCCTCATCCGATTTCCCCAGACCCTTCCCCAGTTTTGTTGCCCTTTTTGGACACGCTCCAGCACCTCAATGTCCTCCTTACAGTGAGGGGCCCAGAAATAAACACAGAACTTGAGGTAGGTGTTACTTCACAAGTGCTGAGGACAGGAGGCAATCACTGCCCTGGTCCTGCTGGCCACACTGTTTTTGATACAGGCCAGGTGCCATTTGCCTTCTTGGCCACCTGGGCACAGGCTGGCTCATGTTCAGCTGGCTGTCAAACAGTGTCCCCAGAATGCACATGGTTTGGTCCCATGCTCCTGCAGGGTCCAGGTGCTGGTTCAGGTCCCCAACCATCCTGCAACACCAGGAATTTTAGTACCAAATCACCCCAACTTTGCAACAGTAAAATGAGATACCAAGTCCCCAGTGTTCAGTGCATGGGCACTGCTCAGAGTCCAGGAGCACAGCCCAGAGAGACAAAAATTGTAGCAGAATTAGGCAGCAGCTTGTCAGGGGATTAGCTTTTGTTGGCCTTTATGTATCTAAATGTTCCTGCTTTAATAGTCCTCAAGAGAGGACTTCCTTACCAGCTGCTCAACCCATTTCATCCTCTGAGACATGGTTTATGTTTTGCATATTAAAGACCAAATGCACCTTGGAAAAAGCTCTAATGCCTCCAATTTGCATACAAGGGTCTTGACTTCACAAAAGCATGGGCATCCTTGTCTTCATGGCAAGACAAACCCAGCCCCAGAGCCCACAGTACTCCATCTGGAAGATGCCATGTCTTTACTGTACAATTGTTTGATCTGGGTTTTCCTAGAGGCCAATGAACAATGCCCCAGCCTCTGTGACTGGACTTCCCTGTCCTCAAAGGATTTTCTGGAAGCTGTCCCACATCAGCTGTTGTGGTTCCCTTGGGTCTGCACCAAGGTGGGTGGAGAAGAACATCCCCCTTGGCACTCCACCTCGCCCCACTGTTCCCAGGAAGCTCAAAGTACTCTTTGATCACAAATTGGCAGCACTTTCTCTGCCAGTGAGGCCGTGTGGGCAGTATCAAATATTCTCCCAAGACATGTGGCAGTCACGTACGTCCCAGCTCACACTGACACAGGGATTGTGCAACGTGCTGGGAAATGTTCAAGGGCACTTGGGTGTACACTGCTTTCTGCTTGCACAGCACATGCTGGGGCCAAATCCAATGGGACCAGCAGAGCCAGGCAAGTTCTGTGGTACACCATCCTCCAATGATGTCAGCTGCTCTTTCCCATGTCAGGTGGAACCTTCTGGAACATGCAAATACCAGGAGCCTCTCTGAAACCTGCTGCCTGGGCACGGGAGGGGCTGATTTTGCCAGCTTTCACAGTCCCAGAGACAGGAGGAGCAGCATGGGGGCAAAGAGGACGGGGAAATCCTCTCTAGTCAATCATTTCATTATAACAGTTTCCTCAAATCTTTTAAATTCCCATCTCTTCTGTACACATGCTGTGAGGGGAAAACAATGATTTACAACAGTGTGTCCAGACTGTGTGAATTCTCCTGACATAATTAAAAAAACTTAACCACAATGTATTGTGGTATACATGTATAAAAAAAACCACAATGTTTTTTTTCTAGCCACGTTATTCCTGTGATGAAAGGAATGTCTTTCACACCAATTGACTGGAACTTCTATGGTGGAAAAATTGGTTTAGTTATGTTAGCATGTCTTACAAGTTGAGTGATAGTGGTAGGGAAAAATCTAAAGTCACATTCACAGTTATCAGTGATCATGGTCCTGCACACCAGAGTTAATAGATGCTTTCATTCCCTTTCAGTAGTTGCAAGATCAGACCCCACTTGCACAAGAAAATATACAGCTCACACATGTGACTTTATTGGCTGTGCATTTAAGTCAGGGCTATGTTGCTGTGAATGTTTGCAAAAGGAAAATAATCTGGAAGAAGATTTCAACTTAAAGAAAAGCTTTAAAGTTCTCAAGTAATTTAATTCCATTTCAGAGCACTATTACTACTAAATTACTTTTATCCTCTAAGTACTTTCCAACATAATAAACTGTACCGATGCAAAGCAGCACGAATTTGTGGTAATAGTTTTACAGACTTAACTCTGGAATTTTGAGAGGGATTTCAGGTGCACACCCGTGTTCATATCTCCAGTCTTTGGACAGGTATTTGAAAAAAGTCACTCAATCTTTTCTTATTTTTGTGGATTGGATGATCTGAAATGATGCTAAGCAGCCCATGGCCAAGATGCATAGTGTGTCAAGGAGCTTTTACTGGGAGAATTAACAGCCAGGATTCTTCTGACTGAATACAGGATTCTATGTATCCATGTGTCCACCCAGACTGCATCACCTAGAGACCCACAGAAGTCTGCAAAGTAGACTAGAAGGATTTAATATTCATTTTTTTCTGTTTGCATTGGTGTTTAAATAAGCAGAATTACTCCCTACAGGTCTGTCTTTATTGACTGACATATTCAAGAATGTTCTGTGGGCATCCAAAGTGATTTTGACAAACCTTAGTAAACTTGGATATTAATAACTGTATCTTATCAGTCAGATAATAACAGGACAAGCTGGTTTATCTGTATTTTCTTCCACTGACGTTTGACCTACAACTCCCCTTTGGGGCTTTACTTTGGTGCAGTAACTTCGAGAATTCAACAGACCAGAGGTGTCTTGTTCCATCTCCACTCTTTGGTTACCATCTGAGCAAGACAATAATTCTGGAAACTCCAACCTTCACCTAAAACAATCATTTGAATATGTGGCAATTCTTTTCTGTATCTACTGATGGAAAAAAATCACTCTGCACTCAGAAAATTAGGCAAAGTCTGTAAGAAACATAGATTTCTATACAGGCTTACATTTTTTTTTTCTGTCTCATCATCATATTATCAATTATACTACTTAACATAGAAGACCCATTTAAAAACCCACCTCTAGCACAGGTTATGATTGATTACAGAGCCATGTGGAGCCTTAATGGATGGCTTGGCCAGAGACAAAAACATACATTTGACAAAAAAAAGAGCCATTTCTATCCTTGCAGGATGTGAAGGAAGCACAGGATTGTGATCTTGAAAATCTACTTGAACAATGAGATAAGAATTAATTTCCCAATGAGAATAGGCCTTCAACTTCACCCACACTATAAATCAGCTGAAGGAAGTTGGGGAGAAATTTTGTGGCATTGGTAAACCAAAGATCAATCAGCAGCAACAGCCATGTGTCATAACACACTTTGTAATCTGTGTGTGGTCTAAGCCAGACCACTGAATATGAAAATAACAAGAAAATGTGGTTTCAGCAGTGACTGAAGTGAATTCCTCACATAGATATCTTTGCAGTCTTCAGCACTGACCACAAGAGCAAAACAAGACAGTATTAACATTGCACTCTCCATCCAGTGTCTACATCTGCTTAATGGTTCAAAAGCAACATAGAAGTGAGCATCAGTCATTTAAAATTTCTCTAGCTTCCAACTCTCGTGGCTTCATGGTGTATGTTTTTCTGCAAGTCCCTGATGCTGAAGTGGTTTATATTTGGCAATGAAAAGAAATCTCACATTTACATGTAAGCTGCTCCCATTCTACACCTTAGTGTGGAACTGAGACTCTTCTGCCTGTCTCGAAATCTCCAAAGAACAAGACATGTTTCTGGAAGGTTGTTTTACTCAAACACAGGCTGTTAGGTTTCATTCACAAGTCCAAAGGAGGAAGTCTAAACTCCTTCCATTCAGACTGTCATAACAAATTATTTAACAGTTTTTACTGGATTTAATATTTATGCATTTAAAGAATAAAAACCAGATGGCAAGTGAAAATAATCCCATTGGCTTTTGTTATTGTTTGTTAAAATAATCTTTTGGGGGGTTATAATTTTCCTGTTTATTAAATGGTTGGCAAAATTGACAATGGCTTTACTCTTCAGCCTGAAAATACTTTTCCATTGATTTTCTATCTAACACCTACAAGGAGAACAAACAAAACAGCCAGTGGGATAAATCTAGTGTTGAGTATGAGCATTGCATTAACTAAGGCAGTGGCCATAAACTGCATGATAAAAGCCAGAAGTTAATTTAGCCTGACAACATCTGCTGTTAGGCTTAGTGTTACTATTTTTGGTTTACAGATGGGGGAAAAAGGTACTAAGCAGGTACTAAAATCATTGTGTTCATTCAGTCTTACATACAGCTGAGAATTGGTGTGGTTTTAAAAGTAAAGAGGTTTGAGGCCATTTCATGGCCCATATTACCAATGCCTGTAACAGCTACCGATTTGGTAGATCAGATTTTTTGGTGCTGAATTTTTTCTCTCTGTGCTGTGTGGTGGGAGCATTAGGGGTGCAATTTTGATGAGTTTTCACGTGGTCCCCTGGACTCCCAGTCTCTATTGGTTGTGTTGCCCCAGGCTCCCCTAGCAGACCTCTTCCACAAACCTTTATCCTTCTACAGGCTCTAAAAAGGGCTGCACTGAGCTCATGCCAGTGTCAGGAGCAAATCACCTCCTTATTGTCATCATTTGTGGGGGCTTTGCAGTCCCTCATATTGCTGGTGCACTGCCTTATTTCACTAAGAGGCTGCCATTTATACAAATATGTCCCATACAGCCTTTGGACAAACAGGTGCTTTCATCAGGGGTTAGATTTCCCTTTGGAAACAAACAGGCTGTAAACTGACACAAAGCTCTTCCTCTGCCAAAAACCTGGTTAAGAAAAAAGGAGCAAGTGTCTCCCCAGGCCCTGATATATCCCTGCTGTCTGCCTGTTTATGAGTCCTCCCCAGCTGGGATGCAGCAGGACGTGTGACCACAGGGCTGCAGAGCAGCCTCACTGACAGTCTCAGCCCATGGGCTGTCTGCAGGAGCACCCCAGAGCTGCCCCAGGACTGGGAAGGGAGGATTTGATACTGCCAGCAGTGCACTCTGTGGTCTTTTCTAGGCAGCAAGATGAATTCTCTATAAAATGGAAAACTGGTCAGAACTGATATCCACTGGATACACTGGTCCCTGGATAAAGAGCTCTCATCTGAATGGTTTCCATACTAACTCTTTGGGACCATCTTTCTGAATGCTAATCCCAAGACTTTAAAACAAACAAACAAACAAACAAACAAACAAACAAACAAACCAATTACCCAAATAAACAACAACAAAAAAACTCCCAAACAAGCCAAAAAACACTACCAACAACCACTAAAAATCCCAACAAAAAAGCCCAAGAACCAGATGCTCAAACAATGTCTTTAAAGCTATGACATCTAGTAAAAAATATCCTTTTAATTTGCATTCTGTCTGACATTTATTTTTTGAGTTTTCCTGCGAGCACAAGGAATAAGGAGCTCTGTTTGGTCAAATACGACCATCAAAGTCAGGAGCTAGGGATTTGTGAAAACAGCCACCAGAAGATGGGAGGTAAAACTAGTCAATCATTTCTGAATAATAACTGAAAACAAACTGAAAATTTTGCATTTACTTTTGATACATAGATCCCTTTCCGCTTTTTCTAATGTTTTCAGCCACTTTGTTATCACTTGTCTGTTCAGGACTCAAATCAATACAGTGAGAGTGTTGTTTTGGTCTATTAGCTACCATTCATCAGGGATAAAAACATGAGTGGAAACGAAAGGTAAATGAATTGAAATATGATAATATTACATACCCTTCTTTCTGCATTTTAACCGCATTAAATAAATCATAACAATATCCAATTGTAAACTATCAGGAAATGAAAAGTTTATAGCAACCCACAACCCATCAACAACAAGGACTAGAGTTAATCAGCCTAGGATGTGATGATATACATTTCCCAAGAAATGTGAAACTAACCAGAGTTTTAAACTTCAGCACTATGTTTTATAGCTGCTATGAAATGGCATATAGAATGATGACTTTAACGATGTTATTGCTTTATTTAAAAAAATTGTCTTGGGCTCTGTTCGGGAGAAACTTATTAAATTAATGGCCTGTGGTGGGTACACTACATTCCCAGCTATCCTGTACTAGCAAGAGCAAGAGACTTACAGGCATTAAGGTTCCCAAAAAAATACTTACTGAGACAAATAAAAATGTCCCACGAACCTTCATAGTCAACCCTTGTAGTATTTTGGAAACAGATACATAGAAATCTTTCTCAGAGCTCAAAAGTATGCCTGTGCTTCAGGTTAGAAGTGCAGGTTGGAAGGATGTTAGATTCATTGGCAGAGGCACTAAGCATGGTTTGCATGGGTGAATTATATACAGCAGATTTTTAATGATGGAATTGCCTTTTGCTGTTTTTTACAGACATTTTTTCAGCATGGAAAAAGTTCATCCCATATGGATGTTCAAAAAGCATTCAGTTAGTCAACAACACTTAAATCTTTGTTTAGTCTGCCTGACAAGTTACACTGCAGTAACTGTGGGAGTGGATGCTCAACAACATCTCAGAATCCTCTAATCATGGGAAAATTATTTCACTCTTCTTAGAAATGTTGAATAACCAGCAGAGGATATATTTATGCAGACAATGAATTACAATACCATGCTGACAGTTTGGAAAAATGCCCTTTCTCCTGCATAAAGCGCAAATGGTAGAAAGACAGGGTCACTCTGCGTGTTGCCTCCGTTTGGGCCAATTTTGTGCATTTGTAGGGCTGAAAGTACTCAGACGACAAAAGAATCAAATTGTCAAGAGCTGGGGCAGTCCCTCTCATCAGACAGCAAGTGGAGAGATGAAAATTTTGGATTACTCTTAATACAAAATTCATTCACATCTTCCTTTCAAACACATGTAACCATTGGGGACACGCTGCTCCTTTATTATTTTCTCTTTGCTGTCTCTCTTGAGGGAACTTCAATTCTCAGGCTGACTTATTCTTCAGCAATTAATAGTTTGAAGTTCTTTATTCATCTCAGCAGCCATGGTCACTCAGAAACAGCCAACTCTTCTGAATGGATTGTTTAGGCAAAGCAGTTCCATCAATCACCCAATGAGCCTTTGAAACACATCCTGTTTTTCCTAACCATATTTCTCATTTGCTTCCAAGATGAGAATGGAGGATGGATGAGCAGCTAAGGGGCAGCACAGAGGCCACATAGGTCAGGCTGGATTCATCCCTCCAACTCTCCAGTGGTGGAATCAATCTGCTTGACTTAGACACCAGACTTAACAACCAAAAAAGCATTAAAAGGTGTGTCTTGCACAGGTGGGGAATCAGACACAGAAATTATGGGATATACTTAGATGTGTCTTTTTAATTTAATTCAATTGATACTATAGATTCTTGCTGCAAAAAGCCAGGACCCACATTTTCAAGGATCTAAGGCAAGCAACTTTCACTGATGTTTACAAGATCCCCAAGAACAGTGAAACTCCTGCCAGGATGGGCTGTAACCTCTGGGTTTTCCCATCCAGCAGTACTATCAAAGGGTGCAGAAAAGGGCTTGCAGAAATATTTGCTGTTGCTCCATCAGAGACCTACTAGGCAGCCTGAAAAGAGCACGACTGTTGTGACCAGCTGCTGAATTTATCTTCCAGCATTAATAGGCTGTGAACAATTTTCCCTTAGGTTCATAATGTATAATGATACATCTTTGCAGGAGAGCTATTCTGGTGAAACAGTTCCAAACGGATTAGTGTTTGACTCAGGATCAAAGAAAATCAAACAAAATTACATTTGCCACAGTCTCCAAAGTAAGAAAAAGGACCATGGAACTGCTGAAACAGTGACTGGATTGTGTGTGAGTCCTTCCCCTGCCTATGGCACTGTCATCACCTGCAAAAGAGCACTGAGAACAGTTGTTTCCCTGGCAGCGATCATAAAAGAAATTAACAAGGACTTTGAGAAGTACCTGGAACTTTAAGGGAGCTATTACAGAATTCAGCTGGGATATGTGCTTGTGCTAAGCATAGAATTGATCTGTCTCTGTGAAAAATCTGGAAAAACTAAACAGATTTACTGGCTCCCAGACTGAAGTGAACCCACATGACCTGCGGATCTAAACACCTCTGTCCCCATGAAATTAATGCTGATGCTCTCCCTCCTTCCTGACTACAGTAACATTGGTGATTAGTTTTGACAAAAGTACAAAACAGAAATAATTTTGGCAAACCAGTTATTCTTCTGAATATTGCTTCTCATCAGCAATCTCTAATATGTTTTTTTGACTGATTGCTGACTAAGAAGCAGATTGGAGTCTTGCAAGTCTGCCTTGTGGTCTTTTCTCATTTGCTTTTATTTACCATTTTATTACACTTAGCTGGGTGCTTAAATTATAATTTTGAAGCTTAAGATTGTTTTCTTTGATTATTTTTAATCTAGCTGCTCATATGTTGTGCCCACTTCCTAACATTTCTATAGAAACACTATCAATTTAATATAAAATTATGTAATTGACTGAATAATGTTAGCTTGCTACTTGAATTTCATTTTCATGGTAGCTGATCAGCAAATTAAGAGCAAATCCAGTGAGATTCCTGTAAGAATTCATGTTTCTTAGAAATGTGTGTTGCCAAGAACATTCCAAGGTGAGATTGAAGTAAATGGCTGCATTTAAAAAATCTTTGTTCCAGCCAAAAAAAAAAAATCAGTCACTGATATAATCCTTTCAAGACTTGAAATAAATATTTTAACATCTCTTTCCTTGCTTTCTCATGCTTGAGCCTGTACATTTTGTTCTGGCTGTATTTTCAACTTCTCCTGTCATGGAGGAGAAACTTTTAAAAAGAGAAAGCAGGCTGAAATTATTATAAATACATGAGAAATAAAATTTCCTAAATAACACCAACCGGCAACTAGGATCAACATCACAAGGTTCAACATCATAAGAATCAACATATTCTTGACATCTCAAACCATGAGATTTACTGTCCTAGAAAAAGAGTGATGCTCAGAGAGAAATAACTGTTTATCAACTAATAGATGTCCCTGCAGCCCACAAAAAATTCAGAAAAACAGAACTCACAAGGCAGGAAACATGTCTAGCTTTCTTCCTACACTGTCACTGTGGCATTAGGAGCCAGTCAACTGAAGAAAACATGTTTTCCTACATATAGTGTGAATTTTAAAATTAAAATACTTTTTTTTATATGCTCCAAGAACATGTGGGGTAAAGCAACTGTAAACAGCAGCAATATCTTCACACCAAAAATGATTAAATTTCAGAATTTCAACATTCCTTTGTTTTCTTTCTCCTTTTCTGTTATGTCAAAGCAAGGAAGTTTTTGTGTGCTATGTTGTATTAAGAGAAGGGAATTTCAAAGCCTAGATCTAATCCTCAGTCAATTGTTGATCAGTGAATGCTTTTGTGTGACTTTAAAATTTCTGCTGTTGGATGAGGAAGAAAGATCTATACCATGAAAACAGATCCCTGCAGGAACAAAATTTGAAACTTTGGTGACAGCCTTAAAAGCCAAACCCATTTCCCACCCATGAAAGTAATTTTTCACTCAAAGGCCATTTTCTACATGGTCACTATGAGCACCTCTATGGGTGCCCCACAGTGTTACTATGTGTTTAGGCCATTCCCTATATTTAAGTGCACTTAATGCATTCCATGCATTTATGCATTTATGTAGGGAGACAATTTTTCTTCTATACTCCCGTTCCAAAGTAAGTGAATCCCCTGAAGTCAAGGTGCTTTGTCCATAACTGTATAATGGTGAGCCCTCACATCTAAGGACTTCAGAAAAAAATTTCTTGATTGTCTTATTCTGCTTCAGTCTGTGTTCCCAAGTGTTGCTGGACAGGATCTGAGCTTCTTTCAGTTTAAATAAAAACTGAGTTCTGCTCCTGAAGCTGATGTGTGTTCAGTCGTCAGAGCTAGAGTGGAGCAAGTCCAAATTAACCACCCTGAAATAATATTAATGTTTTAAACAATGCTTTGACAATCTCTTAGACAGAAACTTCACCCAGACAACTGTGTCTAATACCTGCTGATAGTTCATTACTATCTGTAATGAATGTAATGTAATGAACTGTGAGTTTATCTATTCCCTTTCAGAGCCTGTTTTTACTTTACCTCCTTTAAGAAGCCCAAATGTAAAGTTTCACTTCCTATTAACCAGTGTATTCTCTTTGTTATAAACCTGTGACTAGCAACTGAACTGGGTTCTACCTGTGGCATGGATTGTGAAAAGAAATGAATACTTTCCTCTCCTCTTTCGTTACATCCACTCTAGTTTTCATTCCAGAATGAAGTCCCTCTTAAAGCCTTTCTTCCTGCTAAAGCAGTGTGACTGTTCTTGTTGCCTTTCTCAGTTCTGTTCCAAGTTGTGCTGTGTTCTCTGGGAGGCAGGGTGACCTGATCCACATCACTACTCCACATATTGATTATTAGAGGCAAACATGTTTAATCAGTCTGTACTGTACTGCTGGAGTAAACCTCACTGGTATTTATTTGCTGCACTGGTAACTCTGGCAGCACCGTGGCACTTTGAAACCGTGTTTCTAGAGAACACTGGGGAAAAAAACTTCAAAGCCTGAAATAAGAAAGAGGAGGTACAAGCATAAGAGGGTTGTCTGCATAACCTGATTTAAAGAGCTAGGGAAAGCCAGTGAAGAGTTGGAAGGCAAAGTGGTGAATTTGTACCCGAGGATCATATCAATTTGCCTGACAACTAATTGCCAAAGTTGCAAGTGATTGAATTAATTTATCTATTAAAAAACAATCTGGTGAACAAGCTTTCTATACCACATAAATAACTTTTAATTAGATAAAGTCTCAAAACTGAAACACCAAATTATGTGTCAGAGAAAGAGACAGACAGGGAACCTGACATTCAACATTACTGAAATGCTTTACAGGATGCTGCAGCGGCAAAAATACTCTGGAGCTGACTGGAGGAGAGAAATTACCTTTTCCAAACTCATCTATTTTCATTAAGTGCATGATTCTGCCCTTGCGTAGTAAACAGGATCTTTGTTATTACATTCATGACACATCAGTTAAAAACATTTTCTCAGGAACGTTTTCAAAACCTAATTTCTTATGGAAAAGATGTTTATAATTCAGCTATATGACAAGTTCACAATGCATTTCTGTGCTTTCTCCTGCTTTGTCACAAGTAACTCACACTTCTTATTTTGCAATGGAGACAAGTGTATTTTTAAGCATTACCAAGACTGCCCTGAAGCTGCTTCAGAAGTTACTACTTATTGCTGACTATAAGCAAATCTTTATGTGCATCTTTTAAAGCTACATATTAAGATTAAAATTGCAGCCATTACAGCTCTAATTCAGATGTGTCATTTCACAGCTAAGAATAATAACCTTTCACCTAAACTTTCTGAGGGACTACGTACAGAATATTTCCCAGATTCTGCAAACTTTCAGAACTCCTTCAAGTGCACCTTTTTTCAAGTTCTCATCTTATTGCAGTTCTTGTGTATGAAAAGCTGTACATGGATGATGATGTCATAAGAGGGATAACAACAAAAGCAAGGACAATAGTTAAAGATGAATCTGGACTTGGAGATCATTCATTATGTCCAGTTCTGGTTCCTACAATTCAAAAAATATATGAACAGACCGGATAGGTTCAAAGGATGGCTACAGAGATTTTTCAGAGGCCTGAAGAACCTGCCCTGTAAGGGAAGGCGGAGGGAGACAGCTCTTTTCACCCTGAAGAAGAGAAGGTTCAGTCTTCCTAGGGAGATCCATCAGGCTGTTTGAATACTTAAAGGGAAGCTACAAAGAGGATGGGAGTCTTTTCACAAAGGCACCACAGGGAGAGGAGGCTGGCAGGCACGAGTTGCACACGAGAGGTTTCATCTTCATATAACAGACATTTTTTACAGTGAGAATGATCACACACTGTAACAACCTCTGCAGGGGTGTGGTGGAGCCCCTCACTGAGGGGTTTCAAGCTGTGATGGGGCTGGGTGTTACATAATTCCATCGAGGCTCCCTGGTTAGACCAGGTGACCTTTCAAGGTCCCTTGTGCTCACCAGCCAGGGCTTGCTGTGCACTAGAGAAGGAGAAGGAGCAGGAGCAGGTGTGTCCCTGCTTGTGTTTAATACGGTCATCAGATCACTGGAGAGTTCAGAGATCCAAAATGGGACCACCCAAGGTCAGTCAAGGCTCCTTGTACTGAGATGTGTGTACTGAGACTTACATAAGTTTGTTGCTTTCTCAGTGGGTTCTCTGGGAGGACAGAGCGACAGGCAATAGCATTATGAAGATATATTTTCTCTTCAAGAACGGCTGAAATTTTTCGGTTGTTTTTCTGTTTGGAAATTGAGTTTCTGAGAGAACTCATTAAATCTGCTTTCTCCAGCTTGTGCAGGGTCAGCTCAGCACCAGCTCAACATGGAAACTGCCTCTCCTTTTATTCCCATGCTGTAGCTCTGGGAGAAGCCTGCACTCCCTGCTCTATCAAACCAAGACCTACATTAAGATGATGCATTTGAGTGTAAGCATCTGAAATCTGCCAGGTCACAGCTCAGCCCCAAATGCCCTCAGGCTTCTCAGTGGCTGAATAATCAAGCACTATCTGAAAATCTCAAACTTTCATGAACCTTCACACACAGAAATACTACAGCTGATTTGGGTAGGGTGTGAGAAATTGGTAAGGGTCCTAAGTGGGCAGCAAACCTGCAGAGACACAGAAATCTGATCACCTCCAATGCAGAGAAATGGAACTGAAGCCTCCCTTCTGCAGCTCAGTTCTTTATAATTATAGACGCATTAAAATGAAATTAAGTGATCTATTTTTGTGTAGCTGTCTTACAGAGTATACAGCTGCATGTATCTTTCAGGCTGGCCAGTAAGAGAAGCAGTGAGGCACTGATGTTATTGCAGTGGTTGATGTCAGGTGACCCAACAGCATCAAATCAATGATTACATTTAGCTGCACACTTTGGTTTAGCAGCACATCTTGCTCTTCCTGCCTTGAAAGCAATTTCATTTAATATACTGTTGTGTTCTCCTTCTGAGTTTTTTTTGTAAGAACTGCTGTGGCACAAGAAACACAGCCCAAGTCCATGCTCTGCCATGGGTATTTGATAAGGAATGGCAGCAAATGTGCTTTCCCCTCTGGTCCAGGTAGCTGGTAGGATTATAGACTTCTATTTCAGCTTAAAGGAATAAAAGTCCATTTAGAGTAACAAAAGAAGCAGAAATGTAAATTGAAGAGAAATATTTGCATTTGCCATGTTATAAATCCAAAAACTTGTAAGGTTTTTCTTATTTTCTGCTAATTTTGCATTTTAGAAACCTGAATACAAGCATGTACACACAGCTACATATACCCACATGCAGGTACACTGCTTAAAACCATGTCCTTGTTAATCTTATCTTGAACTTTGCAAGCATAGACATTCAAAAGCATGTGACTGTCAGTAACAGGTCTGTTCTCATGTGCTACCATTTTTTCTGCTTGTAACAGCCATTTGAAAAGGAAGAGAGGTATCTTAGTCTTACCTAGCTTTTGGGGTGTCATTTTTCATCTCTTCCCTATGAAGAACAGTTTCAATCTGAGTGGTCTCCAGGTCAAGGGGAGATGATAACCCTGTGCTCAGGGTGGATGCTGGGTGATGTATTGGGTTGCTGCTGAAGTTTGGGTCCAGCACACCCTGGAGCCCTTGCAGGAGGGACATTGAGCTGGAGGCAGCAGCCACAGAGCTGCTCGTGAGAAGCAGAATAAAGCCCTGCAGACTGACACAGCCAGGGCACAGCAGAGCACCTCTGCTGGCCTGACCAGTTTGCAGCCTTGACAGATGTGGGCCTGCAGATGCAGAGACTGAAGAGGCCATAAGGGCTCCCAAACAGCCTCCTGTGAGGCTGAGAGAGACTGCCTCTCACCTACAATGTTCTGCCGTCTTTAGAATGCTCTGACAACTCTTGTTCTACATAGACCAACATACTTGCACACACCTGTGTCTTCAGCAAACTCTTTGGTTCCTAATTTCTGAAGAAAAATTAACATTTCCACAAGGACAACTTTCCTGTTTGTGATCTGAGAATTTTGTAGGAAATCTTATCTTAGGCACAGGGAAGGACTGAACTCCACTGCATCTCAGCTGAACATTAACTGGGAAAACTACAGAAAGGAGGTGTTTATCTATTTCTGCAGCTGTAGCTGCTAATACAAGCTGCTCAGAGCTCCTGGTAAGGGCAGATGTATCACGAGTGGACAGAGTGCAGGAAAGAGGCAGCTCTGAGGGTCACCATTCTGCTCATTCCTCTTATGGAGGTCTGAATAATTATCCATCAGTCTCCAAATGCCCTGTGGGAGGAGGGAGTTGCGAGCCTGGGTTGGCTGAACTCTCTCCTCACCTTCCAGCCTGAGTAATCACCAGCTCAGACACAGCCACTGAGCTGAGCAGCTGAAAGGAAGGAGCTGTTGAGCCTCAGTGTTAAGAATTATCTTAGTACAGAACCCACATGCTTCCTTGTTAGTGTTTGGCAGCCATAAAGCCCAGGGGATGGACCCCAGCTGGCAGCTTCATGGCATGGCAACATCTTAAGAAAAATCCTGTTGCGTTGACGTCTGAGTGGATATTATTACTATTATTATCTTTATTATTAAATATTATTATAACCAGCTACAGTAAAATTATCTCCTCCCCAACTAATTTAAATTAGAAAATTTAGAGGACACAATGTCTTATCAAAAAAAGACTTTAAATGAAAACTTTGGCATTCATTTAAGATATCTGCTTCTAAAAAAATGGGAAATAAAAGATGTTACTAGTTTATTTGTTTTCCCTTATAGCACAATCTCAAACCACCAGCTCTCTCAGAAGGTTGCACAATGGTGGGCAAAATGAGAGCAAGAACAATTGCAGAGACAGGAAAAGACAACCTCATTCCCAGCTGAAAAGAGGTGGGTTTGATGGTGGTGCTGATGCACTCAGGGATCTCTGATCATTTCACCTTTCCTGTGTTTCATTTTCCACCATTTAAGAGGTCAGGAGCTATATGTATCTTACCTTTATGCTTTTCCTAGTCCAAGCAAGTCAAAACCAGACCCTACCTGCAAGAAAAAATCTGGGGACAGATTTTAAAACTAACACATCCCCCTCCAATAATTAAATCAAATAAAAGATGGTTTCTTAAAGAAAGGCTTGAACGTTATTCATATTGTCTTTTAAAATTCTGAGCAATCCCAAGACTCCCTCCTCTACTAGCAGCAATATATTCCCATTAGTGAGCTTTGGGAGAAACAAAGCAAAAAAAACCTTCAGGAGATATAAGATGGAGAAGAAGGGAGAATACAGCAGAAGCTCCAGCCAAAAATCTAAGAATAGCAACAATTCAACTCAGGCCAAAAATATCTTCATTTCTAGTGACAGGATCCAGATGTGGAACATCATGTCACTCAGCTCTGACCCAAGCACATGCAGTGAAGAGTGCAACCAAAGAAATGGCAATTAAGCAGAGTTATCAAACTGACTCATTGGTTCAGAAAGCAGCAGCATTTCAGTTCCCACGGCAAATAAACCCAGCTAGCTGGGCTGACCCCTAATAATACAGGCCAGTGCTTTTTATATCCAAAAGCTTTAATAGCTCATGAATGCCAGACACCCTTTGCCAGAAATTAATCTATGCTTTGCAAAGTCCTTTCAGCTCTCCATGTCGGCTCTGAGCTCCTGAACTCACTGCAGGATTCCTGATTTGTTTTTGGCAGAGAGCAGAGCTGCAGAGCTGCCAGCATTCCTGGCTGGCTGCCCCAGTGCTCTGCCACCCCACTCGAAGGAGCTCTGAGGAGGATGGTTTGAGAGGACAGAAGTGCAAGGGGAAATTTCTTTTCCTGGAAATATCTTTGCTGACTTGCACCATGGTGTTATTTGCAGCACATCCATGGACCTGATGAGTTTGGGTCACAATTATGGTGGGTCCTAATTGGATTGCACATCCCATTAGGAAAGATGATGGCAGGGAAGGAATACAGCCTTGCTAAACTGAACCTTGGAAAGGCATTATAAGTGAAATCAAAATGCTTCGGCTGCATAACATGACTGCAGATCCCCCCACCTGAGCTGTGTGCCCTGGCAAGACCTAATACAACCATTTTAATAGAGCTTTACTTTAGCAATGGTGCCATGATACTGGGACAGAAAATTTGGAAGAGCAGCTGACATGGACTACAGCAAAGGAGAGAGAGCCCAGGGTCAGGAAGAGCTCTATTTGATTTTTCTCCATTCTCCTAGGGAAAAAGCATGAGCTTTTTATGTGAATTTATGGTCTGTCACTGAACACATAAGGCTGAAAATAAGCAGGGAGAAAAAGCCTGCCATTTTCCAATGCAGATCTGGGACCTGCAGATTTTTTTCTGACTTCCCTTGATTCTTGGAGGAAAAACTTCTGGGCCTGGAGGATAATCAAAGGACCGAGGGAACACAGAGCTCCTTTGCTGCAAGTCACACTGGGATGTGACCTCTGGTACCCTAATCCAGTAACCAGATTCAGCTGAATTACATAATAACAACTGCACCTGTGGGACCCAAACTCCTCTGCCTGGACATATTTTGGAGATCTGACAGCCTACAAACTTTAGGGACAAAATAATGGACAAAAGAGTTACTAAGTACCACTTTGGAGATACTTAACCATGGTTTCTTGGTCCTTTTGGTGGCTTTCCTGTTGTTTGTGACCTTTATGGAGCTTGCTGCATCCTGGGGCAAATGGAAGAAGGCTTAGAAAGGTGAATGGGGAGAAAGCAGGGTGCTCAGTGTAGTCCAGTATCTCACAGACCACATCTGTTATCAGGGAGGCAGGGCTGTCACAGATATGTCCACAAGTCCGGGTCACTCGTGTTGATGTTCAAGTCAAGAAATTGTCAGTCTGTGAGCAGAATGATGCCAATAAAAGCTTGGGATAGTCAACAAAACCAACCTGTGTTTCCAGGGAATTATTCTGGCACATCATTTCTTCCTTGTTGGACAAGTTACCTCTTAATTGAGTGCTGTGAAAGCTTGATATATCCCCCTTTAACAGAAATTTCCATGCCCAAGGAACTGCTTCTCTGAAGCTGGCCATGTCCATCCAGAATACAAGACAGAAACATCATGTTTTTTATTTGCTCTGGAGTAAAGAAAACCAGAACTACCAGAAGAGAAGCCCTAGGCATCAGACTCCTGCTGCCCTGTGTCCTGGCTCTTGCAGAAAGCTGATGAGTCAAACCAAGCATGAAACCAAGGAACTCTCACAGAAAACTTTATTGCCCAGGTGAGACTGACTGATTTCTCTCTTCTCTACGTCTCTGAAACTTACTGGCACTTACTAAATTTCAGGCTCCTTATCTTTGTCAAAGCTGATGAAAAAGGTGGATTTGAGAAGTATTGGGAGGCAATAACTCACTGACAAACAGACAGAAATGCAGTTCCATAAACTTTGCCATATTTGAAATACGGCTTAAAAAATCATGTCTCCTAACTTGCTATTACCAAGGTCACTCCAAAACATGATAAAAATAAATATAAGGCAAAAGAGTCTGAAGAAGTTATATTAGGTGTTTCCTTCTGTATTTCAAGTGACCAAAAGCTATTCAGTTTACAAGAAAATGTATTTATAAGGACGTTTAGGCTGCACTCCCAAGAGCAGAAAAAGCATAGTTCTGCCCAGTGATGAAAACTATAAGTAACATTGGAAAATGCACCAATTCTCCATTCATATTGTCAAAATTTAGCTGCCCTAAACAGTAGCAGCCAAAAATGCATTTTGATAATGGTGATTCTTTCATACAAGAACTATATCCAAGCTCTTCATAGGTCTTTTGATCTCACAATAAATATTCTTCATAGTTTCAGACATTTGTGTGTTTATTTATGGAGTTAATTGTGAGCCATGAATTATATACTTCAACATATTTTCAATGTACCTAAACAATGTCCCTAGTGAAAGGAAATGCTAGAAAACACCTTTTTAAATTAAACCTGATTATATTTCTGTATCATAAGAACTGCATTTAATTGTTCAGTCCTTTATAATACATGAACAGCTAGTGTAAATACCTTCCAAAGTGAATGACCCAAAAATCAAGCAATCTGACACTCTGCTAGAACTTCCAGTATTATCCAAATTCCTATGTTTGGCTTCTACCCAGTCCCTATTGAAAACTTCATGGTGCATGTAGGATTTTCAGAAGGAAATTATTGTCAGAGTCAAGGAAACATGGAGATTTGTCCCAAGTCTTCTCCATTTTTGATGTATGTGAAAAGGTGAATTGCCATGAAGATCACCACTTAGTAAGTTGACCTCCTTCTTCATTGTTACTACATGGCATCTATAAAATTTGGCCATTTTTTCCCTATAGAGCACTTCATGATCAGCACTAATGAAAATGAAAATTTGATATTAACTGTGTGGCAGTTTTGAAGACCTGGTTCCATCCCAAGGAATCCTCTATTCCATCCAGTGTAGCTGTTTGAAATGTGTATGGCATATGCTCATGTCCTGGAACACTCTACTGCTTTGGCAAACAAAGCAGATCAGCCCCTTTTTCTGCAAGAAAGAGGCAAGAACAGTGCTGGAAACAGCACTGGAAGGAAAGGACAGAGAACTCCTCAATGATTTTACTTGTGCTCAGCCCTGAACCATTTCCAGTTCCTCAGCTCTTCCTAGGCCAACAGGCTTAACATTATGCCAACCCCTAAGACTGCAAATCTAAAGGGTGCTAAAGCTGCCATCCAGATTTTCAAGCCCAGATCTCTCTGCCTGCCTTTTAAAAGCTTGGGATGGAGGGGATGCTTTGCTGCCTATCAGGCTAAAATTTAGAAGAGACAGACAGCACTGTGTTCAGCCCAGGAGCCTCAGTTCTATGTGATGGCCTGTGATCCAGCTGTCTGCCTGTAAATGAAAACATCAAAAACACCTTTCACCCGGCTAAAACTGAAGAAGATGATTTTATGGAAAATAATAATAATAAATATATATACAAGTAGACAGAAATGTAGACCAATAGTATTAGTAGTTACTGACTAAGGTCTTTGACATAGTGTTATGGGGGAAGAGGTAGAGGCTCAGTATAGTTCATTAATCTACTCAGGCAGAGACTCATGGCTGCAATATTGAATTAGCTTTTTCTGTGACCTAGATAAACTGGGAAAGAAACATTTCAGTCCAGAAAAATTACCATTAAGATTTAGTACTGCCAGATCATCCAAGAAGTACTTAATTTTCAACTTAATAAGAAAATTCTGCACTCATTTAGTAAATTTCACCTTTTTGGTTTCAAAATATTTTGCAAAGTCAGCAACTGCTGGGACAACTTTGGCTCAGGGAACACTTCTCTCATGACTGAAATCAGGTGGTGTGTTGTACAGAGATATAAAAGCAAGTTACCACAAACTATGCTGTCTCTCTTCCTACCCAGAAGCACAGAGGGGTACCACATAGCTGGGATGGAACCACTCGAGCTAGATACCAACCACAACACATTCTCATGATGAGCACACACATACAACTGTTAATGCTTCTTTTTTCATCAGGCATTTAGGTAGGACATACAGCAAGCAAGGGACTACCAGGTCAGCTTCATCCCATCCAGTGCTTGAAGCCCGGTCTTCCATCTCTGAGAAAAGCCATTTCAGGAGGATCCAGAAGTTGAAGAGCTGTCCCATGTTTGTCATGCAATGATTTGCCCTGAAAAATGGTTTCCTTTGATGTCCTTCCAGGTATTGATTAACTTGTGACCCAAACCCATAAACTAAAAAACAATTGCACAACTTTCACTCTGTCTGTTCTTGTTGCAGGTACTGTTGTTATCAAGACAATTGTCTAGTCATTTCCTGTTCAGTCACTTAAAATAATCCGGCCCTGTGCCTTGGGAGATCTGGTCTATTCCTCTGCAGAAATTTTCACTGCAGTGACAAGTAAAATTTGGATTTCTACATATTCCCTCAACATATGCTGTCAATATTGCTTTATTATGATGGGGAAAAGAACTCCAATCTATAGAAATTTTGATAAAGCATTTTTATTCAGAGGATAACAGGATCAAGGATTTCAGTCTTTAGGCTGTATACTTCACATCTATTCCTAAATGTTTGAGTGTCCCTCAAGTCTGATTGTTTTGGCATCTGTATTACATGTAGACTTAGCGCATTGCAGAATGAGCTGGACTTCCTACAGTTGTGCAGCAATTCACTGTTTATTTCATGTCAACCATCTGCTCAGACCTCACTTTTCTCCCATGTGCAGCTTGGTTGAAATCAGAATTGACAGAATCAATATATGTGGTAAAAAAAAAAGAGACATCAATAAAAGAGTTAAAAACACAGAGATTTTGAAGGCAGCACAGAGTTGGTCTCTTTTCCTGCCAGTTACCTTAAGTTTCTGCAGCATTTCGAGGAGCATTATACTCCTCAAAAATGTATCCACCAAAACATCCAAGCATATTTTGTTCCTGGCTGTTTGGTCTGTGCAAGGAAAAGTGACTAAGTGGCTTTAGAATAATAGGTCTATATATCTTTCTGAGGTATATAACTGACTTAAGCAGAAAACAAATGTCTATGTATCGACTGAAAGGAGATTAAATTGCATCTGCTCTAGAAATAATGCTAAATCCACTACTCATAATGGGAGGCTGCCTGAAGCCCCTCTCTTCTCCATCACTCTCAGGACAGACTCCCACTCTCGTTCGAGCTGTGACTGAAGAGGTTTTTTCCTGGTGTGCTCCTTCAAGCTCCTTGTGCTACCCATGGTTCAGGCAGAGCTAAATCCATCAGGACATTCAGCTGGTGGATTCCCAGGCTGGAACACAAGTATGTGCCAGGAGAAGCACTGTAAGAAATTAATATGACTGCTTTAATTCTAAAGGCAGAATGTAGCAGTGCACTGGGACTGCCTCCTGCCCTGGTATCCAACCACTGTCTCTTCAGCTGTTCCTGTATCACTGGCACCAGGATTTTTCTTTACAGGTAAAAGGTTCAGCCAACCTTTACCAACAGGAATGCTGTGGTTGGGTTCATTCATTTCCATATGAAAAATACAGACATTTCAGAGCTAAATCAAGAGTTCTGTCACCTGTTAATGACTGGGGGAAGGTTGTACCACATCTCTGTCACCCAGCACCATGAATATATGCCACCAAGTTAGATGGCAAGAGGATGTTGAATGGAGGCCTCTCCTCATGAAAAATATATTTCTGTCTGTGCCACTTCAGACAGATATTAATGATTCCTAATAAACTTGAAAGCCGATTTAAACAGTTCCTTTCATCAGTTAGAGCTATGATCAGTGCTGCACACCTGACTGCCCTGGGCTACTTGTGGTGCTGGCAATGGTTGTGTGCACAAGACTTGTCCCAGCAATGTTACAGAAAGAGCAAAAGCAGCACAAATCATTTCAGTGAGTGTGGCTTTCATAACCTTCAAGGATGAGTCACATCTCACCAAGAAATGGGCAATAAAATGTGTGCTTCAAAGTTACTGCCTTAAGCTTGAAGGTGCCTTTATGCCTACATATAAAATAGGCAAGTACTGAATACTGGGGGAAGCATACTTGTTTGGTCAAGCAGCATAAGAGAAATGAACAAAGAGCAGAAAATAAAATAGCAGGCATCAGCCTCCAGGTTTTTCAAGCTGCCTACTTACGCTGTTGAATCAAGAGACTGAAGGGACCTCTTATTGTTTTGAAACCCATTCCTTAGTCTTTCTGCTGTGTAACAGGAAAGGCAGAATAGTAGCATGATTAGTTATATCAGGCCAGAAAAATACAACAACCTAAAATACAAAAAGCTCTTGGCTAGCTAGAAACCTCAAGGGCTTATATGGGTAGAAAAGCCATAGTTTTCATACAGCAAATTCCAAATGAAACTATATCCTTGTCTAAGTGGGTGAAAAGCCCGTTATGTGTATAAGGACAGTATCTAATAATTCTGTACTAAACCCATTAAAAAAATCATTAGTAGCTATTTCCATTTTAGATCGAAATTGCATGTTTTTTGATAGATTATCACTAGTTTGTGATTAATCCATCAAGTACTGGGCTGTAATGACCTGAACCTGGACAAACTCCTGAAGGATATCACGTGATTATTAAAGGCATTTTTAAACTCTTTTCTGACAGAATTTCATGTTCCTTCTGAGTTTTCCAACAAACACTGACAAAAACATCATTCTGTGGCCTTATCCATGTTTTCAGTTGTTGAAGTTTGGTGCCATTGGGATGAAATATTTGTAGAAAAGTTAGAAATACTAAAGTCTTGCTTACAGTGAGACTAGAAATATAAACTTTCCTTAAAACTTATTCCAAACTCCTTTGCTCTTTACAACATAGTTAGTGTCACATCCCATTCAGAAATTTAAAATGTCTGCTGGTTTCATTCTTTTCTATGAAAGAATTTAATATCACCTTCACTACACCTCAACTCATGTTGTTTTTAAACAATATTGCTTTAAAACTCCTATTGATCCATAGAGAAAATATAGAACAGGACATGTTTAGGTTCTGTGAAAAATTCTCTTGTAATTTTTGCTGCTTCTCACCATTTTATCATAAAACTCTTAATATCTGGTGTTTTGCTTAAAACTAGACCTTCTGAAAACACATGATGATGTCAACGCTTCAGATTAAAAAAAAAAAAAAGCTTCTCCCCCACAAATTTATGAGAATAAAACAATGAAAACATTAATTGTTTTGGGCTTTTGAACTTGATTTACATTTGAAATTTTAAGAAGGAGATCCTCTCCCATGCTAAGTAAACAAATATTTGCATTAATAAAAATAAAACCAAATTCTTATTTTCCTCAGAGGTATTTGGAAAAGAAACTACTTTTTTTGTCTTTGTAAACCACAACAATTTTTACTTTGACCTCAATATTTGACTGCCCATCTTGTTCATAATATTTCAACCCCTGCTAGCACTGACCATAGGGAGGTCTATAATAAAAATTTATTAGCATGCTCAAGACTGTTTTCAGCTCAGGGTGAAGTTGGATGTCTCAATATTCATTAAAATAAACCTGCTAAGTTTAAGCCTTAGTAGTTTATAAACCACTTTTAAATCTTGAGGTGAAAGGTGATAGACACTTCCTACATATTATTACTGATTTGCTTGCTTTTGTATTCCTTATTTATCATCTTTTACACCATCATTTCCTATATTAGAAAGAAAAAGCAAGAAAAGGCTGTTTAATGAGCTTGCTGAGCTCACACATGACAGATACTTGTTAATTCACTCCTCAGAGCATTTTATGTCAACACCAGGTACACACGGTTTCTGTAACAGCTGTGTTGAAATGCTGACTGCCCACCTCCTGGTTTGAAGGACTGGCTTATAAAATTAACTGTAGAGGCAAAGCAGTAAAAAAAAATCAATAAAATTCCTGGATACTTCTCCTGTGAAAAGACGAAAAAATGAGCCAAAGGAAATCAATTTTCCAAGAAAATATTTAATGGGGTCAAAATAAGAACTGCAGCTACAGCACTAAATAAAGTCTAAGTCAGTTTTGATTCATTTCCCTATACCCTAAATACACTCAGGATGTAAATAGAACAAGAGAGGGAAGAAAAGTCCAAGGTACTTTCTGTATCTCTGAGCTCATGCCCATACCCTGGCACAAACAAAAGGTCACATTACCCAACCTCCTTACATGTGCTACTGCTTGTGTCCTACAGCTGCTAAGAGCCCGAATGTGTGCTAATAATAACCACACAAGCCAACCTCTCAGTCAGACACGGAGGAAAAGTGCTAAGTACCATGCTACAGTGCCCAGCAAACTCAGAAGAAAAATGGGCTCAGCCAGCCAAACTCAGGCATGGTCACCCCAGCTGGTATCAAGAAAAGTGGGCAGCATCAACTGAAGAGCTTGTCTGCAGTAAACTGGTGAAATGCTGCCAATAGAGAGTTTTCAACATCCTTTTTTCTGGTGCCATGTTTTCTGCTTGACTCCCTTTTGTATGGGCAGCCCACCCTCCTGGGACATGACTGCAGTGGGAATTCCTAGGGTCTCCTGAATACTGAAGAAAATATGATTCCTCAGGTCTTCATGCTGGGGAAGCCATGCTGATACAGCAGCGTGCCCAGCTCACTCCATTGGCCTCCAGATAAACAAAGGACTATTTTTTCTGCTCCAGAACTCAGCCACAGTGGTTTGCTGGTTTAGCCTTTTGCTGGGGTTGGACAACCCCCAGTGAGTGCAGCCAACAATAGGCAGGCAGAGCCACGTGGTGTGCCTGGCTGCACTGCATCATTATTTTGGGCAGAGATAACAGACCAGGTCCATTAATTGGGTTTCTCTTTCCATTGCAGAGTAAAAACTGAAACATCCCCTGGCCCTGCCTCTTCCTCCATCTTAGGCTTTCAATGCACATTACCATGGCAGTGCAGCACTGACAGGTGAGAAGGAGCACAGTGTGTGAAGCTAAAGCCTAAAAAAAGGTGTTATTATGTCACTGATAACAGCCAGCAGGTGCTGTAAGACAAAAGTCAGGCAACCAGAATATAACACTATCCTGGAGAACTCCAGGGAATTGCTGCTCAGGGAATTCAGGAGCTGAGAGTAAGGCTTCTTATTCCCATTTCTCCCATCTTCAAGAAAACATTTGTCCAATCCCAGAGATAATCCTCTGCAGTGAGGGTACCACCATTCAGCTGTGTTGCAGACAGTAATTTCTCTTGTTTCTTTTGAACCCTGTATGTAGTGCTCCTTGTTGTGCTGTGAAGACAACTCACCTTTAGTTCCTTATTTACTTCCTCTGTTTGACACATGATTATAAAGTTATACAACCCAGTAGAGGCACAGATGATCAGGGATGTGACATTGACACCAGTGATATCTATGTTCTAGTGACCACAGGGAAAACAACATGTTTTTGGAAGTTTTGGCAAGGATATCTTTCTTCAAGCTGGCATACTTCCCCTGGAAGTGTTGCTGTGCTGAATGTGTTTCCTAAGATCTCCTACACTGCCACTTCCTTGGAAAATTAAGAAATATATAACATTTAACAACCGCCCTACTGGAGGGAAAGAACATGTTATTAAAGGAGCAGATGCTGGGTGATCACAGTGTGAGCCCCTGGCAATTAAAATGACCCACAGAAAGGTTGTACAAACAGGATGGAAACTGCCCAGCAAACATTTCTGTTATCAATGTTTTACAGACTGTCTGAGCAGCCAAGAGAGATGAGCCATTGCTGGGGAGGACGTGGGGATGGGCCATCTGCTGACTCCCAGCAGACACCTGAGGGGCAGGCACAAGAGCCAGCAGAGGTGCTGGGAGTACCACAAGAGCCTGCACCACACAGTCTGACACAGCTGACATATCCTGTGCCAGGATGGGCTGTGTGACCTGAGAGAAACACAGTGCAGTGTGCCATGGAGAGTATGATGGATATGTGCCTTGTGGGGATACAACCTGGCACAGATGTGTGAGACAACCTGTGGCTGCCCACCACCACCCTGTTGTAACTACAGTCCCTCAACAATCCATTCTCTCAAAGACTTCTAGAGGCTTGTGTAGGAAGAGTCCCTTGAGCCATGACAGGAACAGGGCAGCTCTGTGTGCACATCCAGGCTGTGAGCAAACATCAGCTGGGTGAAAAGTTCAGGAGACTTTTTCCAAAGGAGCTGAAAATTGTCAAAGCAGAGATAAGCCACAGCCTTTACAAATTACAAAAAGCTGTAATCCTGGCCAAGTTACGCCCCTTCAGCAAACCAAGCATGCACTGGTGCGACAGTTTTCAGAATCAAACCGACACAACCAAATAGTGTATTACAAAAACTTGTGCCCAAGAACTTTGCAACTCTATTTTCTACAAACTCTTGTTGTCTGGCTGCCCACTTACTGGTTGTTCACAAATCCTTCTCTGATTGCAGCATGTTTCTTTTTTAGCAGAAAGATACTGTCACCATAGCTACACTAAATGCTTCAATACTGCACATAACTTGCCATCAGGAAAAGTTGATTTATTCATTTGAAATGGGGTTTGTTGGATTACATGCTCACAAAAGCCTGATTTTTTAATGTAACAAAGCTGATTACAAAGTACTGATGTGGGAAGATGTTTTGGCTGCTCTCTTCTGGTTTCACATCATCAGTTCTCCATTGTGCTGCCAGGTCATGCTCTTAAAATCAGTGAGTTATTTTAACAGCAGAATTCCTTTTGTCCCTGCCAATGCACTGGCATCTGCCATTGCAGTGAGGAAAGAAAGTGAATCTTTGGAGGCTCTGAAAAACAATGAAAATCAGAGGTTTCAAAGACCCCGACCTTGCCTCTGAAGGTAATATTTCACTGTGTTCTTGGCTCTCTGATGGCTTGCATCATCTCCTTCCAGCCAATTCTGATGCTTTGCTGATTTTCCTGAAAAGTGACTGTGTCACTGAAACACTGTTCTTTCTCCAGGTGCATGCAAAGGTGGGGCAGCCACCACTTGCAAAGAGCAGGAGCCACTGTGAGGGACTGGAACACTTCCAGCTTCTGGGCTGGAGGGTTCAAATGAAAACAAATGTGGGGCACATGGGTTGTGGCTGGAGGAAGGCAAGCATGGGTACTTAAGCAAACAACCACCTTTGGGGCTAGTAGGAGGCACATTTCACCCAGAAAAAGGTTTAACATCCCTTGGCAGCACTTCAGTGTGCTGAAAACTCTTTTCCACGAGATGGCTCAAGCCTTGGCTGTCCTCTCAATTGTGCTGTAAGGAGAACAGCTCAGGCCAGGTCAGGTTTAGTAGTTGAGAACATTCAAGAGTCAAATCCCCACTGTTGCTCTAAGCTCATCCTCAGACACCCCAACCACACCAGACCCACGTCTCAGTCTGGAGTGGAACCATGGCAAGCATGGGCAGCCAGTGACCAGCAGTGCTGCCTCGCTCATGCCCAGGGCTCCAACAGCTTTTGGCTGCTTCAGTCACACAGGAGGACGGGAAGCTCAATTTGCATCCTCACAGCTCTTCTTGGAAAAATTCCTTGTAGGCCAGAAATGCACCCTGGCCAGAGGGGCATGGTTACCCTGGAGGATTTGTTTGGTTTGATCCCTATAGCTCTGTGGGACAGATCTGTAACAGCACCAAGGTTATGAAAATTTGTCAGCATATGCCTCAAGTTACACAAAAAAACTGACATTAATGCAGTACCTTTCCACAAGGGGACTAGAAGATCAAGGGTTGGAGTAGATAAGCTCCAGAGGTCCCTTCCAACACCAACTATTCTATGATTAACCAGAGTCTGGGTCTACCTTGTATTTACAGCTCCACATGATGCTCTAGCCAGTCCCTTTTATTGTAAATTTAAAAACTAATTACTATGGCTAAATCCACACTTCAATATGGGCAGAACCAATGGTCAGATCAATTTTATTTATGTTTACAAGATTTTATCACCTGAAGGCAATTGGCTAAGGGAGCTAGCCCTAGGAGGATGTGACAGCATTTGGGGTTCTCTGAACGACTCATTATCTGAATTGCCTGGCAAACGATTAATTAGTTGGGGATCCCTTTGGAGGTAATTACCTTCCACTGCCTATTGAGACAACACCTGACAAGCTTATTTACCACCTCATTACACTGCTTTGTCTAATTCAGCTGCTCTGTTTTCCACATTAAGCACTATTAGAAAACTTCTACTTCATGTCATCGGCAGGCTAAAAGGTATCCAGGGGCTTGCAGGAACAGGTGGAAGGATGATAAAATACAACAACAAAGCACTCACCACTACCAAGGTACATAAGGCCACATTTTGGCCAAGCACCACAGCCACTGCTGGACATCTGAGGATATTCATAAGAGATTTAACTGTTCCCAGAAGGGATTAGCCTTGCTGACTGGAGGGGGAATGAACACCCAAGCCACTGGTTTCATCATCAAAAAATATCTTATACAGTTGCCTTCTCACCTTGGGGATAAAAAAAATCATTTTTAGATGAAGACAATAATTTAAAATCTTGGAGGCTTGAAACTGCATGTCAAAAAAAGTTTGATGAAAGTGGAAAGTACTTTGGTTTGATGTCACATTGCATTTGCCAAAAATATTAGTTTAAATAATTAAAAGTCATATTGAGCCATAAATATAATAATTTTGGGTTAAAAATATCACTAGTTCTTTAAATTGAAACACCTGCCAAGGCCAATGTTCTTCTGGAAAGAACTTCAATTTTGATTAATATGAATTTTTTTAGCTGTTTATTTATTCAAATTCTAAATTTATACATCTTCTGTAAATCAATAATGACCTTCACCAAATAATTGCTCTTAGAGTCTTCAGACATAGGAATGAAGCACCTACGTAAGCTATCTGGGCAACATTTCAGAACAAAATCTGTTTTATTCTATTTGCAATATGTGCTTGGAGATATTTAATGTGCACAAATAGCACAGACATTTTTCATAATAAGTTTGTACATTTTGATCAATCACATTTTATTCAGTGCTTATAAAAAGTGAAATATAATGCATTTTCTAAATGTCCCAGCAGCCAATATTTCTATTTCTATCCACTTTATGTTCACTTTATAAAGACTAATTAGTTTCCACTCAAGGGAGGTAAGCTCATTAGTTTATAGTTGTACACACACCACATAGCAGCATACTGATCTCTGGTTTGGATCAGAAGATTTGAGCAAGCCACTGCCTGAAAAAAAGGCCAATGTAACAACTAATGTTTTTGTAGTCAGAGGTGCTTAGTTTCATTCTGGCTCATGAGGCATTCAGAAAGGACATATATTTCTCTCCAGTTCTTTCTTGAATACATTTTGGGACAGCAAGACAAGTACATAATGCTGCAAATGTTCTATTGTTACTTCATGGCTAGAGCAGAGAAGTTGTGTGGCATCTTAAGGTAAGTAACTGTATTGAGGCAGAGCTTCATTTGCATTTAATTCACTTTTTTTTAGATATTTTGGCTATTTATCGGAAATCTACAGTAGCTGAAATATTAATGTTATTCTGTTTCCACCGAACTCTCTGCCAAACTCCTGCAGGCAGTGCTGGGAATGTAGCTCAGAGAGTTTGGTTCTGAGTGCAAGAGTTTGATGCAGAAAAATGCTTCTGATCAGATATTTGACAAAAAACCAAACCAAACAAACAAACAAAAAAGCCCAACCAAAACCAAACCGAACAAAACTGTTCACACAGCGTGCAAAATGAATGGACTCCCTTTGTAGGTGAATAGGTGCCTCAGATGTTAGCAAACAAAAATGGGGCTGTGTTTGGGCTCTGAAACTTAGGTATGAGGTAAATTAGCACAGTCCAGTTTTTCCTCGTCTCAGAGACTGGAAAATCATCACTCACCTTCTCAGATGTGCTGTGAAGTTGAATTACTCGAGACAATTCTTTTAATCTTAAGCCCTAAGGTATCATTAATGATTATTCCCACAGCACTGCCAGTCACCATAAACCTCTTCTAAGTCACAATCTAGGAAAGACCAAGATTCCAGGTATTTCTGAATTTAGAACTTAGTCATTAGAGTAACTTACCATACATTCTTCACCAAATTAGTGAGATACACATCACAACAAATATTTCACCATGTCTGGATATAAATGACTAAAATCAATATCGAAAATGGGACTGTGAAGTTACTCATCACAAGCCTGAATGTAGAGAAACTATCTCAATTCTGTGTTTTGCCGAGCAGGACAACTGCAATCTATCCACTGGGGAAAAAAAAGAGGAAAAATTAAAAAAAAAAAAAAGAAAAAAAAGAAGAAGAAGAAATAATGCATCCAAAGAACTTTGAGAGTTTGAAGCAGATATAAAATGCATCATCTGTTAGAGTCACCAAAGAGTAATATTTAAACTGAATAGGCATTTCTTCGGCTGAGGGCTACCAGAGACAATGTCTGAGAGAGAATTCATGGCACAGACACATTCAGAGAAAAGCACAGGGGTTTCTTTTTCTGCTAGTGAACTTATGAAGGATACATATCCTGCATCAGACAGGACAGTTATAGCAGCTGGAACCTTTCACCATGGCCCTGGTTCCACACAACGCGGCTTTTGTCACATTTGAATGGTGACAGAGAATCTGCAACAGCCTGAGGAGCCTCAGCTTAAATGCAAAAGCATAAATATTTAGAGCAGGACTGGTCTAGATCAGGCTGAGATGGCATTCCCAAGTCACCCTTTATGAAATCAGTTTTACTTCTCCTTGAAAACTTCTACAGGACATGGTCATTGCACAGTCAGCACCCAAGTTATCCTGCTTAATAAAGAAAATAATTTACTTTATTCCAAAATCAGACCCAGCTTTTCATCTTCCTTGGCCCATGGAAATTCCATATGTACTATAAAACTTATCCTCACTTCATTAAGAAGAAGATAATAAGATACTATGTTTGCTTAGGGCAATGTTAGATTGTTTAATGAAGTAAGAGAATATTTTGTGTGTTAGAGCCTCTGTGATAGAGCTTGCACTGTGTATACCGTAATTTATAGACTTCATGGAATGGGATGGTAAGCATCGTTCCAGAAATGTGAAATGAGACAAATCAATGAAAATGAGGAAATTAATAGCCCACACAGGTATCAGTAAATTGTGTGATTTCCTTGACTTTAATGAGATTATCTAATGAACAGTATTTATCTTTAATTGCCTACTAAACAACCAATGATTACAAAATGATTTTTTTTTTTACTTTAACTGGTTATTTCAAGTGAAATGCTCTATTTCCTTGCTTTAAAAACACAGTGCTGCTTTGCACTGATGTCTGCACCGTCAGTGATGGGACCAGCTTTAGGCCATGGTGGCTCAGTTCATCAGCCAGCCCATTGTTTGAATGGTATCTTAAGAATCTGAACTCAACAGCAGCAGTGATAAAACTTCAATGCAATTTCAGGGAAAACACTACCCATTATAGCTCACAGCACCATTGCTGTCGGGTTTACCTCAGTTCATTTCACAAATATAAATAATAATTTCTATCCAGCTCTTGCTGCCCTTTCAATCAGTTACACAGTGGGGCCACACCGACCTATCTGCACTATCTCACTTCCCAAACAGCAAAGGCACAGCAGAGAGGTCTTGTCCTGTACATGGGATGAATCTTGGCTGCACTGGGGCTGGGTAAGCCCATGAGCTCTGAGCACTCTCAGATGTAAGGCATGGCTTATTCCCCATGGGATGCAGCACAAGTCCTCGAGGTCCTTGAAGATCCGCCAGCTGGAAATGGCCCAGCACGGAGCATGGCAGGGGAGAGGCTGGATGGTGCTGCACTTGTGCAAACACCCCCTGAGAGGGCAGGCACCAGTGCTTGGGTGGGGAGGGCTGGGGGAAGCTGGGACCAGCCTCACTGGCTCTGCAGCAGCACAGTTCCTTCATCCCTTCCCAGAAATGGATGCTCCCTGGGACAAGTCCTGCTCTCTTCTGGTCTTTTGCTCTGCAGTAGATTAAAAAAAAATAATCCCATTTACAGTAAAACCTTTAGCCTTCTGAAGTGACTGCAGATGCTCCATGAAAGGCAGCACTTGGTAGCTGAATCTGTCACCACTTCTAAGGGGAGCTTTTTGCCCCTTGAGAACTAATCTGATGACCTGAGATCTCTAATTGCTGCTCCCTTAAGCTCCAGCAGATAAGCCTGTACATAAATCACCACAGCAATCCAAACAACAGGAAAGTGCTGCTTGTTTACTTTTCCCTGCCCTCTAAAGCTCTCCCAGCTTCTGAGGATGATATTCAGAGAGGAGAAACAGGAAAATCAGGGCAGACTGGCAGAAAGTGTTTTTGTACGGATTTTGACAAAAAAAGGTTCTCATTACTAAGCTATACAACATAAAGAGAGTTGCACCTGTACATTTAAAGTGTTAAATATTACATCTGGTGTCTCAGTGAGAGCAGTAAGGACTGCTATTGTTCCCCTATTATTGTTTCAAAGGATGCATTCCTTCACAAAAAACCCATCAAGTTTATTTGACTGATGGAGAGATTCCAGGTTGTCTCTCCTGTAAGGCAGAGACAGAATTGCTCCATTGCTGCAGTGGGGTTTGTGCCCCCACGGCAGAGCTGCAGAGAAAGCAGAAACAAAGATCGTTGGTCTGGCTGATCACTGCACAGATTTACTTGTTTTGTTAGGAAAATCCCTTCTCAGTCTCAGCTAAAAGCACCAGAAAGTCCTTCCTCAGGCCTTGGGGTGCTCAGTTGCTGCTCCAACCTTTGGGAAGCAAGGGAGTTGGCATCAGTTCCCACCACGCTCTCCCTTACTCAATTCACTGAGTTCAAGGAGTCCAAGCACACATCAATACACAGCTCCAAAATCCCTCCAAACAGGCATACAAGTGTCAGATTCTCTGAAGTTTCAGACTGCTGTAGATTATATTTGACTCAAGCTGCCACAGGCTGATAAGGACCTCAACAGCTGAGTTAATGCAGAAAATTCAATTCTGTTTTAAGAGACCATTTCCAGAACAATTCTGTCATTTCTGAGTGCCAATAACACTAGAAGATTCCAGTGTTTGAAAGCTTCTTTAAGATGGGTTGCCAGTTTCCAAAGTGTAAACCACCTGGAATAATTTTTAACCACTTTCATTCCAAGGATGTGGCAACAATTGGTTGCTAAATCCCTAAATCAAGTTCAATTCATAAATAGGTGGTAACAAGTGTTCCCAGCTACTTTGATAAGAATGAAAGATAGAGCCAAATCTGCCTTTTCTCCCCTTTTTCTTTTTTTTTTCCCTGAGGGCTTGTGTCTTGCATGGAAAGCATATATTTACCCTATTTACAAAGATAGTTTGTTCACTGTCCAAATCTTCTTGTAGTCCAAGTAATCTCTCTTGTTTGCCTGAACAGACACATTCAATCTAAGTCAATGCATGGAGAAAGCTCAGAGAATAAATCAAAACAGTAATAGGAATACAGACAGCCTTTCCACACCAGTATAGTATATGATCTGCAAGACAGTTTATGTAGCCAAGGCAAGCAGGATCTGTATTGACAAACCAGCTGGCCACCTTGAGTGACCACCTGAAAGGCAAAGTTGGGGGTTTTTGGACACTTCAGTATGAGCAGCCATGAAATCACGAATTAAATACATGATCTAATTATAGATGCAGGTACAGTCGTGTTGGTCACCCATAAATCCCTTCCTAGTCAAAGTGGGTGTCTGTACTAGGGTGTCTGTTTCTCTTGGTTGAATAAAAGGGAAGCTAGCTCCCTGAGCCCATTTCAGGGATTTCTGATGATTCAGGATCAGTCAGATCCTGCTCAACATATCTGCAGGCACACCTCAACTCTACTGGACGTAAAATCTATAGTCTGTAACTTGCAATCCAATACTGAAAGAAATTGCCTCTTTCTCTGCTTTTGTAAGAGTTCATTCATTTGCTCTGTAGCTCCAGATACATGGCACCCCTGGTCTGGGCTATTTACATTTCCCTGTCTGAGTTAAAAAATAAAAGATACAGTCAGGATACTATTTCTTTCAACCAAGTCAGAGAAACTTTCTCTCATGTTAGGCAGTGTTTGACATTGTGCACACTAAAGTCTTTAGCTCTGTCCTGAATGTCTGGATTTACTGCAATTTCCAGCTCTGCTCAGGAGGATTGCTATTCAGGAAACCAAAAGAGCGGAGCATAATTCTCTTCTACCATCCAGCCTGGTAGCCCAGACTGCACCTTTGCTCCATGAGACTATGTATTTATATGGTTTTTGTATGGCTAGATAGTTAATCTGCAAGAGAAATACAGGTCAGAAAATGCAGGGGCTGTTAAGAATTATAATGATGTTGTTATCACTGGCATCTCTTTGATAAAACAACAGGAGTGCAAGGTACCAGACAGATATGAAAAGAACAAATGAGCCTGAACCCCAAGACCTTAGAGACCTTGTCACATCCTGTAAACAATAATTATCTTTCACTGTACAGAGCATCTGGGTAAACCAATCAGTGGAATTTTGCCCTTTGCTAAGTTGTGTCAAGTTGTGCTAATTAGGAAGCTGCAGTTCTGTTTCTGCTTCTTCTTCTTCTTCTAAATGGCTCAGTCACCTGTGAGTTTACCAAGCCATACTTATCAGCCATGCCCATACCCACTGTGTGTAAATATTCTGAGAGCTCACACTGAGTTTCTCCAGGCAGTTCTCAGCTCAGATGAAGCTGATTCTCTCCTTGCTGAAAGCCATGTCAGGAAGGACATGACCTAATGAGGATGCTGCCAAAATAACAAGTAGAGGATGAATTTCAACCTTTACCAGCAGACAGGATGACTGCTGGTGACTGAAGGTCTGTGAAACAAGAGCAGAGAAAAGCAGATTCAGTCCAAGGAAGTGCTAGGGCAGCTTCCAAAATGCCCAAGTTTGCACAGGGAGGTTGCATTTATTTATGCATAGAAAAAATTCTAGCTTTCAGAATAAGGGGCCTGGAAGCTTTAACAGAGGCAGAAGACCTTGAGTGATTGTTTAGAAACAAGATTCCTGGCATACTCTGCTCACAGCACTTTGGAAATTGCCCAGATGAGCATCCAGCATTGTATGGCTGCTCTGCTGCTCCTGTTCCTGGAAAAGTATGAAATGGAAAAAAATCATTCAGGAAAGAAGGGTAATCAAATTGCTCTCAAATTCATATGAGAGAGACCTCAAATTAGTGAATCACCATTCCTGGCAAGTAGCTTTCAAGTAAGTCACTGTTTGGATGCTTTGGTTCCAGTGACTCAGCAGCTAACCCTTGTTATATAGCTGAGCTGCTGCCACCAGCACAAGGGAGGGGATACATAAAGCGCAAGGGATTTTGTGTGACAGAGGGTGCACTTTTCCAAAAATGCCAGTCTGGATGGCAGTGATGACTTCACATTATCCCCCTTAAGGAAAACATATACATGGTAAATAGCACTCATATCACAATTATTACTAGGCTTTGAACTCCTGAGAATACTGCACATCAAAGCTTGTGCTTCTGCAGCAGCTATGAAATGTACAGAAATATAACACACATTTTCCTTTGCCCTTTCCTGCCTGAGTGTACTTTGGCCCAGTTATTTCTCTATGCCAGACAGCAATTCATCATCAGCAGTACCAGAAGGAAAAAGCACAAAGGAGAAGCACATGAGGTCAAGCACTCCTGAGTGCCTAGAAAGACATACCCAAAGCTTCCAGAGGGAGCTGTAGGATTTGGCATCATTATATCATACAGACTGTGCTGTGTAGGGCTGTGTACCTTTGCCATACGTAGCTCTGTGTGCCAGTGCTTGCTGGTTTATTCTGCAATGTCAGCTGCACAGCTGCTGGAACAAACACAACACATGTCCTTGATTTTGTTTCCATGCTCTGCCTATAAATAGAGGAAATGGTCAGACATGCTTGTTTTTTTATGAAAGCAGAAAGAAGCCAAAATATGTTGGATATGAAGTTTTACAAGTAACTTGGCATCATTACCCTTCCTGTGCAGCAGGAGGAGATGAGGAAAAGCATCCTTGACCCGCAGAGTAGGGATATTGGTCCAGCTGGGATGGATCTACAAGGTGTTCCTGCAGGGATGCTGCCCACACACCACCCCCAGCCAGGGTGAGGGAAGGACAGGGAACAACAGGGTGAAAGTGGCCCCTGTCCCTGAGAGCCAGCTCCACACTGAGCAGTGGAGTCCAGGGCAAGAAAGTCTCCTTCTTCCCCAGCTCTGAGGTCCACTGGACATCTCTTGAGGCTCCCACTGATGAGAAGGCTCACGTAAGTTTATACCCTCTGCATGCAGGCAGTAATCATGTCAGGTTTGAGTCTCTCTTTCCAGATGTCAGCACACCAGCTCCCCTGCTGTTGGCCCTCTTGACTCATAGCAGGACACAAGACACTCCTGACCTCCTGCAGTGTAATGAGCCCATGAGCTCCTGAACTCCCTTGGAGGGGAGAATAAAACCTCAGCACTGAAGATGAGACTGAAACCTTTGCTTCATGAAGAAGTAATTCTGCTTTGTCTGTGAAAGTAGCACTGGAAAAAGCTCCGTTTTCTCAAAATTCTTTCTGCATGTGAAATTTTCCTAAGCAGTGTCTCGCAAATGTTGCATTTCAGCATCTCACCAACTATTCAATTTCTTTTTTTTTTCTCTTCTACCTTTTTTAAAAAATATCTTTGCACACTGAAGATTAATAAGCTGAATTTGGAACCTGGTGATACACAGCTATCTTGAGTCAGAGGAAAAATTGTTCTGCTTGTGGTTCATGCTATTCTCTCACTGAATTTTCCTGCCGTTTAAGAGAGGCATCATATGGATGAAAAGTTTTAAACTCCATAATTTATGCAGTATAATAATAGGCCTGGCCGAATATTCAAGTTAAAACAGAGCATTGATTTTGGCAGAAATAATCCTATTTACAATAACAAAGACATATCATGTATATTTATCATTGTTCACAGCCTCTATCTGCTCACCACCTCTTCCACATCTGAAAAAAAGCAACCCAAATTTGTATTGATTCTGATTAACTCAATTAAATGTTAATCTCTATGAAGTGTAGTTCTAATGCAGCTTGTATGTCAGTCTTCACTTGACAGTTGCATGCCCTTGTTTAGTAAAATCCCAGGAGCTCAGAGCACTCAAAGTTGAGGTTTTTTCCCATTGTTATTTCTGGTGCATGACAAATAAGCCTGAGAATTTCACCTTAACGATCTGGCCAATTTACAAACTCTTCCAGGATAGTTATCATGAACTGGGTTCTTACTCTTCTATTATGCCGTTAGTTGATATTTCTAAGGAATGCCTTTTTTTTTTTTTCTTAATACAAAAAATTTTCCAGTAAAAATATGATTGGATTTATTTGGGAAATATGGATGCCTTCAGTACAGACTTTTACCTCTGTGTTAATCATTACCTCCTCATTTCAATCAGCACAGAGGTATAGAGTCATTCATGGTTTTGGCTATCTCATCAATGCAAATGCCTAAAATTAGTCAGATGAGCCCTTGAAGTCCCTGTTTATCTCCAAAAGCTTAGACAGTCTTCATGAAAGACGTGTGCAGCCAGATGGGAGAAATCACAATATCTTTGCTCATATTCAGCAGCCCATAATAATTTAAAATACATAGATATATGTATTTCTAATTCTAGTTAATAAGACTTAACGATTTTATACAAATATACATTTATTAGCAATCAGTAATAAAATGGTATTTCACTATCAGTATAATCAGATACAATGCAAGGCATCTGAACCTACTGAAAATCTTTCCCTCTGCCTTTTTGAAGGCTGAGATGGTGATTAATGGCTTTTCCTAGCCTCATATATTTTACTCTTTAATGGTATTTCACAGCTACCTTTTTAAAGATCTGTTTTCATCATTGATTCATTGCCATTCAAGCCCAACTGAGCTACAGCAGGGGTTACCATGGGCTGGATCAAACCAGCTCCTGTTGATATCAGCAAGCAGGAAAAGACTCCTGGTCCCACTTGTGTGTTCTGATGTCATACACATCCAGAAACACGAGCATAGCCTTCAGTTTTCCAGTAACACACTGGAAAGGGAATTAATTTACCTGAGCTGAGTGGAAACTAACCTGACACTAAGCTCTGTTTCACTGTACAATTAACTTACTATGAAAGAAGAAGTTTGTTCCACTGAATCACCTGACATCCTCTGTTTGCAGAAATGGGTTTTCGTACACAGTCACACACAAAAAAGCCACTGTTCACCTCTGTGTAGGACAGAAATATATTTGATAACTGCATTATGCTAGGGGTCAGTCTATGCAGCAAAGCCTTAACACAATAAATGTAATTGGTATTTTTATGCTAATAGAATGCAGTCCAAGATTAAAATGGGACAGTGTCTTAGGTTACAATATAAAATATACCCAAAAGATATGTATTCGATCACCTTCTTCGTAAGTTGCTACAATCAGGAAGGGCAGTATTCCTTACTCCCTTCATGACTCATCCCTGATAACTCCAGGGGATGTCTTCTGTTAATGGGTCAGCTGTTAAAACCAGGTGGAGCAGTGTTCTTTATCTCTTCCATGACCCATCCTCCCTCCAGGGGTGCATGTTCTGTTAATGGGCCATTGAGTTCCACTGCATGACTGATAAAATTACATCATCCCATTGGGAAATGCTCCGCCCAGGGGGAGGAGCCAAGCATTCCTATCTCAACTACTTGGATCACATGGATGTCAAGTTCTAGTCCAAGAGAGCTACCTAAGCACCTTCTATGAGCTGGTGGGCAGCCCTGAAGGAAGTACTCATTACACTTTGAAGAGAGTAGCCAAGGAATGCAGAGTCAATATGATCCTATCTCTTTCTCAAAGTTATAGTGGGACCACGGAAAACTAGTTTAGAGAAGATGGTTAACTCTTAGCTGGAGATGGATGGATACACTCCCACCAGCTAAGCAACAGGAGCAGATAACATCCTTTAAGGATTTAAGAACAACTGAGCTTTCCTACTAACAGTGTATGGCTGCCAAAGATATTTCTGGGTTTTGTAAGTAGGTAGAGCTTAATAAAGAGAGAGGAGCCTTGGATGGAGGATCTGCCACCTGCTTTCTCCCAGCTTCTGATCTCACGTATTTATGTTGTGAGCTCTCTATTGTATGGACAATCTCTTGTCTGCTCTATCTGCTTCAAGGAGATCCTCTTTCTAGAATAGACATGTACTAAAAGCAGTACAGTAGTTCAAATTATTAATAATTGTGATGATGATGATGATGACAATAGGTAACAGTATACTGATAAAACTTTGGGAAAAGAGTCTGTGGCAGATAGGCTACTGCTGTGACAAGGCTGTTCCATCTAGTTTTCATCCTGCGTTCCTCCAGATGTTCTCAACATCCTTGGGTTAGATTTACCACCTAAAACAGACAATGGAGCCTGGAACACCAACAATGCTTGGTGTTAACAAATCTGTAGTATAATACTAATCAGGATGCCTAAGTTGGACTGACCTGTGGGGAAGATGCTAGTACTGCTCACAGGGCAGGAACAAAGCACTGGATCTTTGATGGATAAAAGGGGATGCTTTTATTTTCCAACAGTGCTCTGGGAACAGAGAAACTTTTATTCTGGAACTTTATTATCTAAGAAAATATTACTGACTTGATTGCTGTGGATACTAAGGAGGTTCAGGCCAGCTACAGAATAAGTTCTTTTATATCATCTTATGAAGAGTTTTTATTTTTATATTGCTTTTGACCACAAGTCTAAAGGAAATGTCAATCCCCACTGTAATGCGAGGTCCAGGAACGCAGACATGTCAGACATTTCCATATCAGCTGCAAGACCTTTAGCAGTACACACAGACGAGCAGGGCTCTCTAGCACAGTGTCAAAGATAAGGAATGGACAGATTGCTTGTCAGCAACAGTGGAGAGAAAATCTCACCAGCAACATTTTTCTTTCACCTACCCAGGGGTGACAGATGAAGCATGAGCAGGCACCTGAAAGAGGGGGAACCTGGGGAAAGGCACAGACTGGCATCCAAAGGTGGGATATTTCAGCTTTGCTGTGTGAGCTCAGAGAAACCAGTACCCTGTTTTGGTCCTCCCAATTCTGTTTGAGTGTCCCATCTGTTTAGATGAGTCCCTCCTCCTGCAAGAAGCTTCTGAGGCAGTGACCTACAGCTTTTGCTTTCTGGAAATAGATTCTGGAAGGAAACTGTACTCTACCAAAAGCAGATTCTTAGACCCAAATGCTATTTTTTCCCTGTAGCCTTCCCCTGGGCACTGCAGGTGCTTCTGTGCCATGACCTGACCTTGTGGCACTCAGCTCCTCAGAAGCAAAGCCAAACCCCACACTGCTACAAACCTGCAGAATAAGTAAAGCATTAAGAACCAGGCTGTGTCCTGTACAGAAAACAAGTTAGCTGGTTTTGTTTTTTATTGAACAACATCCTGAAGTCCCAGTTCCCTCTTGCTGCAGCATTATCCTCTTATCTGCAAGCTGTTGACTGATCTGCTTGCTGCTCACTGAAAATTAAGAGACCACGTGTCTGAGCCACAGCAGTTCCCCGCAGGGAGCTGAGTTACCAGTTTCAAGACAGCCATGCAATTAGCAGGCAGCCTGCCACCATCACACTAAAATCAGAAGTTGCTTAAGAGTTTTTGTCCTAGGTCTTCAATGCACTTGACAATCAGTAACTTTATTATTTAATGAGGCAACAAGGCCCTGAACATTCACATTTCAGAGAGGCAAACCATCTCAGACATCCCGAGTTCCTAAAATATCTCCAGAGCTCCTAAATGAGAGCAGGGCTCCAAGCACTGTGATTGTTTTCCTGGCTAGCATTAAAGCTTGGGGATTTGAACAAGCAGGTAGCAATGTGTGGAAGGAAAGCGGAGGCACTCCCCAGGGATCCTGCACAAGCTCCAGACTCCTGGCAGGGGAATTCCCTCTGAAATGGGACTGCTGGACAGATCAGACCCAGCATGGAAAAGCTGGCCCCTGCACTTGACCTATCTCTCATCCCAGCAGCGCCAAGAGAAAGAAAATAGCCTTGCAGAGAGGGAACTCCAGAAGAAAATTAAAATGGGATTCAGAAAAAGATAAAGTCCAAAACACACAAAAAATGTAATGGCAAAACACCTACTGGGACTCATAAAATTAGTATTGTTGAAAGGAAATTTAATCCTTGTTTGGGGTTTGTACCAGGATTTTTGAATGATGATGAAAATGAGGCTTCCTCCCAAATATCCAAATGCAGCAGATACACCACGATTTGTTGTACATGGGGAAAAAAGCTCACATCTCCTTCTCTTCCTTTCAGGTTCATGACTTACCTTTCCCACACCACAGGGCTCTGTGAAGACTGGCTGGGCATGACGATAGGACAGCCTGACAGGATTCAATGACATTTTGAAATCTTTGCTGCAAGCTGAATCCTTTCTCAGCCTGCTGGGAATTTAGGCAGATTTGGAACTGGTTTAATTGGCAAACACCCCAAAGGATGGTTGCCTACATGTTCACATCTGTTGCTATTTATGTGTGTGCATAGTGGTGCCCGTGTAGGCTTTTCCTCTATTTTTCAATATTCCTGCAACTCAGACATTTGCCTTACATAAGATTTGTCTCATTGGCAGCCGTTAGCTGAAATTTGTTAGGAATGGCTTTTTTTTTTTTTTTAATTATCACTTTCCAATTTAATAGAAACCATTTGGAAAATTATTACACAGTCATTTAACTAAAGTCTTTTGCTTGGAGATTTCATGTATGGAGAAAAGCTACAATGGAAAAATCAGATTATGGATCCAGAGAAAATGTAAATTTCCTTCCTCATGTATAATAAGATTGTTTTGACCTCTAATTTTCATCCCTTCCAATTCACTGAAGGGCTACATTTTGACTGCTTGATTCAAAAACTGACATGAATGAGGCCCATGGTACAGAAAAAGAGCCTGGTGAGGACAGGCTTAACAGTCTAGCTGATTGTGGGAACATAGCTCACTTCTGTAAGGGCTGTTTCATGGCTTTTTCTTTCCAGTGTGAAAAAGAACTTTGCTTTGCAAAGTGACAGATAAAGTTGTTTCTGAGCAGATTTTCTCTCTTCTGAGAGTCTGTAAACACCATACATCTTGTACATCAAATGTAAATCAGAACTGATGATCATTGAATTGTTCTCCCTTTCTCTCACTCAGCCTTTACATCTCTTTTCTTCTTTGCCTGTTTTGCCTTCTTTTTCTTCTTCATCATCCAACTCCACCTCCCTCCCTGTCACCCTTATGGCAGAGGTTGTGTGTATTGCAGCCAGGTCTGACCTCACAGCTGCTGAGATTTCCATTTTAACTCCTTATTTCATGACTAACAGCAGAAAGCCATTTGCCATTTGACTCTATCTTCTTTTCTTCCCTTTCTGCCCTTCCCCATCAGCAGCCAAGACCCCACTGTGCTAACTTTAAAGGAGAGTTCAACCCTTACAGCCAGCCTTGGATTGCTCATCCCATTTTGAACACTTTTAGCCCAAACCATCAGTATACACCTCAATGCTCAACTCAGTTGGGGTGGATTAGAGTGAAACAACACTGAATGGTCAGTGTTTGTAATTATACATATGTAGAGTTTATTGTAGAACAACTTGGTTGCACAGAAAAACAGGTATGTAGCCATTTTGCTTGCTGTTATCTACAGTAATATGACATAAAAGCATAAAAATATCAGTTCAGAAAACATGTAAGAAGGAGACAGAGTAGAAAAATCTCACCACCAATAGGCCTTGTGAAGAGGCTGTTGCCATTTCCATGTTTGTTAGTCAAAGAGATGGTCACAGACTCTGTGGCAGTTGCAGACTGGATGCATCCATCAGGTACATCCCAGAACACAAACTCAGGCTCAAATAGGAATGCCCAGCTATCTCACTTGGGGTGGGGATTTTCAAGTGTATGCTATAATGTTGTGGCTCTCGGGACACTTTGGGAGTCTTTGACACCTTCTAAGATAAAGCTGCCTATTACCTCAGTGCAGCTGAGTCCATCATGGCCCATGGTGGCCCACCAGCAGAGATGGACACCTCCAGGCTCTGTGTGAGTGCTCAGGTACTTCCCCAGCAGGGAGTTAACACAGCTGAGTTCACTGGAGTAAGGACAGAGACAATTCCCTGTCACACAGGGTTTGTCCCTTTCCTTATCTTGTTCAACACCAGCTGTAGCCTGAGGTGGGCTGTGCTCACTCTCTGTGCCTTTCCACATCTGCAGCTTCCCCCTGAATGTTTGAACCATCAACATTCCAGTCTCTCTTCCCATATCACTTGTGGATACATTCTCCTCCCTAGATCTGGGATGACTGGACAATAATATCCCTTTATCTTATCTCAAGTTCCCATCATAATCCAAATTCCAGTTATTAGGCATAATTGGGATGGGTGGGCTTGAGGGCTCACAGATGTTCAACTGTATTTTTGCAGTTTGCTATGGTGACCAAAGTCCTTCAATGATTTTAGCAATGTCTAAGCCATTACACTTTCAGTCTCTTACACACGGGTTACTTCAATTCACAAGTTTTGCAAATAGTTACGAGGCACTAAGAGCCGCAGAATAACACTCACTTGGAGATCCATGCAGGCTCACCATTTGTCATCCAGCCCCCTCCAGTTGTCTTCCCAGCTGAAGACTAGAAGAGAAATTATACTATATGGAGCCCTAGAACAGAAATGATGCTTTATGAAGCTGACCTAGATGTAGATCAGCTGGTGAAATCTGTTACAGAGTAAGAAAAATGAATGAACTCAGCAAGCAGCTCCATCCAAACCTCAGCCTAAAGAGCCTCAAGAAACCATATTAAGATGGCAATTTGAATGAGATTTATAGCCTTCAATTCCCTACCTGGGACACCAAGGGCTGTGAAGGCTTATCATCCCACTCAAAGTACTACAACGACCTCTGAGATGCCTCTGTGTGTTCTGTCAAAAAAAGGAAGTGGGGGGGATGGGAGGGGGGGAATGATTGGCAGCTTATCAAAGGAAGAGAATGCCAAGCAGGGGAAGGATCAAAGGAAAATGTACATCATCATTTATGCTGGTCTTTCATTCCTGATAGCAAAGAAGTATCGAGTGGAACTAAAACCCCTCTGGGACAGGGACTGTAGCCTAGATCTGAAAATGTGTAGATATATTGAATTCCCACTGGCATATCTTTAACTATTAGGGCCTAAATATCTTTGTTATAAATCCAAGCACCTAAAAATTCTCCTATATTTAATCTTATAACTATGCCATATATAGCTTATGCATATACATGTGTGTGCACCTTTGCAATTTTACCTCTGGTGATGTAAAGATGTGTCTCAGCCTGGAAACCCCAAAGAAACATTCCCTGGCAAGGCTCTCAATTTTCCATATTGTTAAATTGTTATCATAGTGCTGGCAAGCACGGACTCTGATAATCCCCAGACATGGCTCAGGCTTGCACATGGAACTGACACCACTGTCAGCAAACAAACTGGATGTGGTCAGGCTACACCATCTGAAGTTTGCCTGGGGCCACCCCTCAGCAGCTGGGCTCAGCATCAGGGAACAAGAACAGGCCTTTATCCTCATCCAGCCCCAGGCACTGAACAACAGGCCAGGGCCACAAAAATCTGTGGCAGGAGAGGAAACGCTTTGCCCAGGGACCTTGATACAGGTGTTTCTTCCCATCACGGAGCCAGAGCAACCTGTGTGGTGCACCAGAATCTCCAGTCTTCAGTTCACCCAGAGCTCCAGCAGGAGACTTGGCTGTTTATACCAAAGCTTTGCTGCATTTCCGAAGTAGAAGCTGAAGAAGCCCTAATCAATTACAACTAAAAAGGCAGATACTCCACTACCTTATTTATAACCTCATCATTAGGAGGAGTCAAAATGCTTCGTAAATGCACTTTCTCTTCTGCAGATGGAACACAACACACGAGGGGGAGCCTGAGCAGGGGCTCAGGACGATGCTCCTCTGGCTTCAGCAATGCTGGTCTGTTTGCTCTGCACATTGAGTTTTGAGTCCTGAGCGACACAAGGCAAAAAGGAAATAGATGAAGAATTCAAACCCACTTGCTCACTTAGCTGAGCTCTAGCCTGGAGTTCTTGCAGCAGTAGCTGTGACTTTCCCCTACATCACCCTCTCGGTGGAGTATAGCACAGGCAAAGGCAGGGGTGGGGAGGTGCTGTAAATAGAGGTGAAGCAACCAGATCTCAACTCCAGATCTGATGCTTGAACCACTGAAAAGGACTTCTCCTCATGGTACATAGAGAAACCAGGCTGAGTTGTTATGTTCAAACAGTTTGGATTCATGGTGCCTTTGGGCAGCTGGAATGCAATGCAGTGTGAGAATAGACAGTATCAGTTTGATGTGAACTGTCTCTTCACAACCCCCTATGGCTCCCATGGAAATGGGACCTTCTGTATCACCACTTGCCTCCAACTTTCATTTCTGTTTTCTTATTTGCTGTCAGTGGGATTTCACTTCCCCATTCTCCTTCCACCACATGATGGCCTGGAGGAACAAGAGCCCTGAATTATCACTGAGCCTCTGCCCTTGCCCATATTTTCTCCCTAGTTCACTGTAATTGTGCTATAATATAAAGACTTCATCTTGGATAGCTCCCTGCCACATTGATACTCCCGCTCTGATAGACAATTTGTAAAACCATGTAAAAGCTCTCTTGTTCCTAAAAGCTCATAGCAATTAATCATCTGCTCAATATTTATATATCCAGGACCCTACAGAAAATGGCAGAATTAGCAACAATTTGTGCCTCTTCCCTTGACTGCAGTGCTCCCACCCATGGAAAATGATGACTTCTCTCCCATTCAAATGTTTTCCAGACACCATTTGCCTTTAGCAATGCAGGGAGAATAAAGGTGCACACTGTCATGGTGTTCTCAGGCCACTGAGACTCACTGCCCATGCTGGTGGGGCAGGATTGTGTCTGCAGCTCTTACACACCAGTAACAGCTGCCTTGGGAAATACTTTCTCCCTGCTGCCAGACTTCATCACTATATATAAAACTCCTCTGTTATCTGTGAAGTGTAGAGGAGGCAGAGTGGAAATCTATCAACAGGAGTATTTTAACTTCATGCAAAAGTATCTTTTAAAATGATTTTTTGAGGCTGGAGGTGGTAGCAGTCTGTTTATATAACATGTTATTTTTTGACTAGCAGCTGATTAATAATAATCAAACCTGACTGTAGAAGCAAACATTTTATGGGTGAACTACTTTCAGGCATGGTAAAAAAAATGGGTTTAGGTTTTGTATTTAAGGCTATCCCACATGTTTTACCAAAGGAATACTGGGGAGAATCAACAATGCTCAGTGTTCAGTTGGAAAGTGAAGAAAATGAGGCCAGTAGACAGGCACAAACTGGTACAGCCTTGGTCATCTTGCAGGCGCACACACACACACACACACACACACACACACAGAGCAGCAGCATCTTGGGGACAGTGTCTCCACAGCCACCTCAGGAAGGAAGGCAGGATGGAGATTCATCTAGCTACATTCCCATCAATACCCCTGCTTGTAACAATAGCAAAACACTGGTTAACTGCTAGGCAAAATCTTCCCATTCATTCTGTGGCACAAACTGAGCTACTCAACAAGTTCTGCTGCTCACTGTGTGAATGGCTTTGCATTGGGAAGTCAATTTATTCATTCAGGACAGAGGCTGGTTTGGGACTTTTCTTTAACTGAGTGCTGGAGTTAAAACAAGCCCACTGCAATGAATAACACCTGATGAGGCAATAAAGCTGGCCTGATTTTCATCTTCTGAGAAAGCTCTGTCCATTTTCTCTCCCTTCATTGCAATGAATTTGCAGGATCTGTCTCTCAATGGCTAATATTAATTTCCTGGTAATGTGATTGCCTTGTAAAATATGAAATGCTGCTGAAAAATATGTGTATAGGATTTGATATGTGTGTCAGACTAGGGGGAAAATGCACTGCAGCTTTCTATTGTATTTATGAGATGATGTACGTTTACTCACCTCTACAAACATTTCTCCATATTTTATGGACTGAGTGCTTACAACTCCCATCAAACTAGTGAACATTATTGGTGTCCTTCACACCTCAAATAAGTAATCTTAGTAAAGGAAAGTCATTCCAGTATACAGAAACTTTATGGCAGCACAGGATACCCATCATGTCCTTTTCCAGGGACATTTTCCAGTAGCAACCCAAAGCACAGAGGAGGTTTATGTGCAGGGAGTTACACTCTGTGCTCAGGTACAGGAAGCAGCCTGTGGTACAGCTCAGACCACAAAAAAAGTCTTTTTCTGAGTTTAATCTTTTTGCTTAAAAGGATGTTTTCTAGGTCAGATACCAAGTAGGCAGCATCTTGGAATCTCCCCTGCAATACTTGCCCTAATTTCTCTGAAGTCATGGCTGTTGACTCTTCTGTACAAAGAAAACAAGTAGATCTGCACTAAAGAGCAGACCCAAACCTGACCCACCATCTTTGCTGTCTCCCTTGGTACTGCTGAATCTGAAAAGGGATTTCTGAGATATTTGTCTAAGAGAAATGAATGGACAAAAACTCACCCTAACTTATTTTGCAAGTGTATCAAAATATTGCCAAAACATTTCCAAAGAGGCACCTTGCAAAATTCATGATTTTTAACTGCCTTTTCCTATGTGATTCCCTGAGAGCAGCAAGAGGCAGAAGCAATAAAGGAAAACCTTGAATACCATCCTCTGTAACCTTGTTGCCTCTGATTTCAGATCATAACTCAAGTCTGATCTGTAGCAGTGCCTGATGACTGAGCTCTTCATACAGCACCTTCTCCATGAAACCTGGATCAAACAGCCTTGAAATGAGAAGGTCTCAGTTCTCAGTCCATGTGTGGCACAGAGCCAGCCTAAGCACCAGCCTGCACCACTCAGTGTCTGCTGCCCTGCCTTTGTGGCACCAGCTCTGGTCACTGCTGGGGACAATGTCCTGGGTCTGCTGATGACTCACACGTGGCACGCTGGGGCAGAGGAGCCACCACTTTCCTTGTGCTTATCCCACATTGACACCAGGAGTGATCCTACAAACACCAACAGACTCACAGAGAGCTTTTCTGACTAAACTGCCCACTTAGACAGCTGAGGGTTCTAGATCTGATTTGGGCTGATGATAAGTTGAAGTGAGCCAGGAGCATGAGCTGGCAGCCAAAAGGGCCAACTGAGTCCTTACCATGGGCTGCTTTGGGCTGTGCCTCCAGTCAGAGTCAGGTTGTCAGAGAGAAAATCCATAGTACAGCCATACTGCAACTTTTTGCACAAAAGTATTTTGATTTTGGCAAGATTTTAATATGAAAATCTTCAGCTTTCATCGGGTTTAGATGTGTAGGTTTAGAGAGTTGCCAAGCTTGTTGTGTAACTGTTTAGCTTTTCAGTTCTCAGGGCACTGTGAAATAAATAGTACATGTTAGTACTGTTTTATGCCATGTAGGTACAGACTGTACTGTGCCACTCCTGCCCACTGCCCCAAATGGCTGTGGCAGGGCAAGGCTTCCTGCCTGTCTGGGCTGGGAGCTGCAGTCCAGGCACTACTGGTGCTTGAGCAGACACCCTGTGCCTCATGTGGAGCCCTCTCTGGGCTTTGGCTTGCCCATGCCAAATTGGGATTGAAGCAGAGGGATATATTCAATCCATATGATGTTGGTCAATGTGGTATTCAATCCACAGGAGGAACAGATGAGGAGGTGAGGTGTCATCTGCTGAAATTTGTAGACAAAACCCCTAGAGAGAGGAAGCAGAGATGTTTCAACATCTCTAGGGAAATCAGGGGAAGCACCACGGGGCAGAAATGCTGCTGAAGCTCCCAAAGAAGAACATGGTGACCCCAGATGTTGTACATTGTAGAAAGGCTATTCCAGATCAGTAAAACAGCCGTTTAACTTAGGATCTAGATCAGCACATCCGAGGGGCCACCCTGTAATTCAGCATAGGCTTGTGAAAAAGGAAGGCTTGGGCATTATCCCAAAAACATTACAGTTCTACACACTATATATATTCTTAGGTATTCCTGAGACACTTGAGTGTTATGCAATATTGTGCTGGTTTTGGCTGAGATAATTTTCTTCATAGTAGCTGCATGGGGCTGTTTTGGATTTGTGATGAAACAGTGTGGTAATACAGGGATGTTTTATTAATTCTGAGCAGTGCTGACACAGAATCAAGGCCTTTTCTGCTCCTCACCCCACCAGTGAGGAGGCTGGGGGTGCACAAGGAGCTGGGAGGGGACACAGCCAGGACAGCTGACCCCAACTGACCCCCACACCATATGGCATCGTGCTTAGCTCATAAAGCTGATGAAGGGGAAGAGTAGGACATGTTTGGAGAGACAGCCTTTGTCTTCTCAAGTCACAGTTATGTATGATGGAGCCCTGCTTTGCAGGGGATGACTGAACACCTGCTTGTCCATGGGATGTAGTGAATGAATTCCTTGGTTTGCTTTGATTGAGCATGTGGATATTGTTTTACCTGTTAAACTGTCCTTACCTGAACCCACAAATTTTCTCATTTTTACTCTTCTTGTTCCCTCCCCCACCTCACTGGGGGAGTGAGTGAGCAGCTGTGTGGGGCTGAGTTGCTGGCTGGGGTTAAACCACAAGTGTGTTCATCAATCAACATGCATGACAGAGGTGTACACATCAGGGAAGTGTCACAGCACCAAGGCTGTCTGAGTTCAAGAAACGTTTGGACAATGCTTTAAGGCACATTCTGTGATTCTTTGGGTGTCCAGTGCAGGGCCTGGAGTTAGATTCAATGATCCTGATGGATCCCATCCAACTCAGCACATTGTATGATTCTGGGATTGTGAATGATTAGATATATTCAAGGCTGGCTCACATATAGGTCTTCAAGTGTGCCCAGGCATCAACAGTGCCAGAGGGTGTTTGGTGCAGGCTGCTGCAGAGACCAGACTCTCAGCCAGCATTAAATAAATGCTTTGACTGTGACACATACTTTTTGCTGGGAAAATATGCAGCAGATGACAAGAACAGGAAACGAGCAAGCAAGCAAGAGAATGTCGTACTTTGCTAAGTGATCTCGACTACTTGGTAAAATGGCCAGAATTTAAAAGAATGCATTTGAATATGGGAAACTTCATTAAAGAACCAGTTTCTTTGCACTGGATAAAGAAAGTACATTTCTAAGCATGGCACAGTGAGATTGATAGTTCTTTGACAGCAAAGCATTAAATGTGCTAACATCTGCTGGGTGACAGAGAACAAAAGTTACAGCTGTTAGAAATACTCCCCAGCATGTTGTAAACTTTAGTCTGAAGGCTGAGATCTGCAGAGACAACACGCTCCACTGAACATTCCTCCTTGACATTCCCGAGACAGCCGAAGGAGCAGCTGCCTGTCTGAGCTCTCGCCATCGTAACTGCCCCAGCATTACTGAGGAAACACGTGGCTTTGGACATACACCACGCCAAAAGATTTGTGGGGAATTTTCACAGACATGATTAATTAATGTAGAGAATTAAGAGAACAAGAAATGCCAGAAGAACAAAAGTGTACATGCTGGTCAGAAGAGATATTCTGACTACTAAGAGTGTGGTATCAATATTTTGATTTTCAAAGATCTCAAAGAAATTACATTAAACTGTCAAGAAAGGTGTTAAACAAGCAATATTTTTAACCTAATCACTATTTGATCTATTTACTCTTTCTTTTCCTAATGGAAAATAAGTTTCCCAAGTCTGATCATGTAGCACACATCAGCAAAATATCACCATTAATGCTATGCAATGAAATCATCATGAATATTAATCCTGTAGGTAAATGATTGGGAAAAAAGTAAATTATTCCAGGCACTATATTAAATATATGTTTCAAGGAAACATACGCCCTCTCTGAATAAGTTATTGGCAGTGTACTTCACAACTCTTTGTCTTTGCTAACTACTGAATCCCCCATCCATGAATCCATGGTGAGAATGGAGGGCAAGACAATTTTCTTTCATCTCAGTTTACCAACTACATATTGGCCTCCCTGTGGCACCAGGCCCAGAAGCCCATGCACTGTCTGGAGCTGCGAGGCACAAAGGAGCCACCAGTGCTCAGGTCAGCTGTCCTGGCTGTGTCCCCTCCCAGCTCCTTGTGCACCCCCAGCCTCCTCGCTGGTAGGGTGAGGAGCAGAAAAGGCCTTGACTCTGTGCCAGCACTGCTTAGGAATAATGGAAACATCAGTGCTTTATCAACTATTTCCAGCACAAATCCAAAACACAGCCCATTACCAGCTACCATGGAGAAAATTAACTATACCCCTGCCAAAACCAGCAAAACATAGACTCAATTCACTGAGCTTTTATCTCTCTTTCTTAGCTGGTTAGCATGGACTGTATTTCTATTAAATGGAGGAGAATAAGCACCTTTATCTAAACAATATATTCTAAGTATGCTTCATTCTAAGTATTTCTAAATGTAGTTTAATTCTAAAACTATAGAATGACATGAATGAGATTCTGCGACTGCCAGTTTCCCCCATGGACTGGTCTAGATGACTTGCGCAGACACAGACATGCAGTTGGTGGTATGAACCGCAGGAATGGGCTCCAATCACAACACACACAAAATTACAGGTGGCACATCAGCACAACACACACCAGCTCTGAAGCCACATCAGTCATGGCAGCCACAGTGCTCTGCACAGAGGAACACCATCCCCAGCACCTCCACTGAGTTCCTCATCAAGAATGTGTAGTCCTTATTAATACCTTGCCATTGCCAAAGCAATTTCTTCCATCACAATTTTACTCAAACTTTTCTGTATAGTGCAAGGAAACAGTATACTAATTGTTTACTGGTTCCTTTAGCAATTATTTTCATGGAGTAATCAGAATTATTTAAATCCAAATAGAAAATTTGTTTACATAAGACTGTCAAATTTTGCTATTGTGGTGAATTGCTGAAAAAATGAAACCTGAAGTTGAAATTTAGTGTTCCTCTTCACTTAGCATAAGAAATACTTTTGTTCAGAGTTCAAAATACATTTCTCAAGATATTAATGTTTAAAATAGGTTTGCTGGACAAGAATTTTTAAATTGTTTTACAGCTGAATAAACAAAAGTATAGAGAGATAGAAAGAAGATGACTGATTTACTGCAAATATCAGACATATCTTTCCCTTCTCAGCAGAGGCAGACACTGCATATATTTCATTTTTAAGAGCTCACTAGCAGACCTGTATAAAATAGCATTTATATGCAAGTGTTCTTTGAGGAATTTGGCTACTTTACTGGTCTGAAACAAGAAATAACAGGTCAGCTGTGAAAGATCACTCTTCCCTGAAACTGTTCTGAAAACTGATGTTTTTATTGCTGACTTGAAACAAATCCCATGCAACTGCACAGTAGCAAAGATACAAGAAACACTGTTTTTTTCCTAACATCCTGACTTTGTATCTTCTCTATCACTTGCCTACAACCCAAATCAAAACACATTGCAGTAAGGGAGAGGGTTTCCAATGATGTGTTGAATTAAAGTAGAGAAAAAAAAAATCTACCTTTTGGGATCCTATAGAGCTGTTTATAGGGAGCAGAAAGCAGAGAATGGAGCTATACATTCAAGTGAAGTGTAAGACACAAACATGGGAACAGATTATGCATGAGTATAATATTTATAGAACTAAAGTGCAAACAAGATCTTTTCATTTGGCTTGCAAGTGATTTTTACATCCTAAGAGGTTGAATCATATTCAACAAATTCAGCTTTGCAAGCAAGCACGTAAGTAGGTGTGTGCATTTCTGTGGTCCTGATTAAAGGCTGGCTGAATGCCATAGGACATCTAACAACTCTGAAATACTTTTGTTGTTAAAGCTTTCTGCTGATGGCAGCTTTTCCCTTGCCCTCTGCTAGGTTCTGGGTGAGCTGTTCCCCACCCCAAGGCCTCTGGCACCAGAGTCTGTAAAGAAATGACATTTGCCAACTCACATCTCCTCTCCAGCCATGCCAGACACCTTACCTTGAGCCATGTAAAAGTACTCGAAAACACATTAATTCAGGCCAGAGGCATCTAACTACAGAAATATTCTCAGGATAACTATGAAAATAAAGTCAGTGAAACTCTCAAAAGTGCCCTACACAGGCTTTGTAGTCCTTTTGAGTTCAAAGAAATAAGTTACAGGCCAAAGATCAGCTCCAGAGAGGCTCATTTCAACTTGGTAAAATTCAATTATTTTTCCAATCTCTACCTGACAGATTTTGCTCATCCTCTTCCAGATTTAGTAGGCATTACTTGTAGAACATTCAGTAAATCAGAGTCTCAGAGTTAAGGAACATGCTACGATCATAAAACATAGCAAAGAGAATGGATAACTATGATATGACTCATCTGAGACAGAACAAATACAAATCAAAAGAAATATCCAATCGTAAAATCACTGTTGCCTCAGAGATTCTGATAAACAGACCAGCTGCCTCTGTCCTTTTCACACTCAGACATTTGCTGCCCTTTAAACATTCATGTCAATTTTTTTATTCATAACAATGTCGATTGATTTAATGCTGCAGATTAGTGGACTCGTAAAAAGTATTTTCTTTGTACCCCTTCTGCACATGCACCTGTTATGGTAAAAGAATAAACAGTATAGTGATCTGTCGTTTTTCTACTCACCTTTTTTCAAGACTATCTTGGATTCTGCTCAAAGCTGACAGGACATTTTTCAGTTCTACTGTTTGCTTTTGGAGGCTATTTGCTCTTTTACTATTTGCTGCTTCTATTAATTTCCAGTCAATCCTGGAACATTTCCTCATTTATGGAGATAATAATTTTTGGCATAGAACTGAGCATTTAATTTGTGATATTTGCTGTTTAGGGCTAAACTCCTCATGGTGCTCTTGCAATATTAACACACATTTAGGAGCTGAAGTCCATACAGGAAGGCTGAAATCCTGTTGTATGGGGAAGGCAGAGGGGGATTTCAGTAAAAACCAAGTTTCTCAAGCAGGCTGTTCCTTAAGGACAGCCCCTGTGTGCTTATGCTCATGTTGTCTCTCATATGGACCCAAAGGAGAAGTTACATATTGTTTAAAATCCTTGAACTCCAGCTACAGAATTATTTCTAGTTCCAGGCTGTAGGTTTGCAGCAGTGCACACTTGTGGCACAGACCCCATCCAGCAGTAGCCTCTCAGGATACCCATGGGACTAGAGAAGGTGAAGAGTTTCACTCACTGACCTCTGCCTGTCATTTCTTCACTGTATCATGTTCTGTGGAAAAGTCTTGGGACCTGACTCACAGATTCCTACTGATGAGCTATGGATTTTTAAAAATATTCACAAAGCAAAAATAAAGCAGATGAATCAGAGAGTTAACTGTTACCCTCACAATTCACTGCTTCGTTCTGACACTGTAATCAGCATTTATTTACTGTAATTAGTTTTCTGCAGCTCTATTCATGAGTTACCATAGGGAAAGAGAAAAAAAACAACAACCCACCACTACTTTTGGATGCAGTAAGATGGGGAAATATGTCCATATTAAAACAGGAAAAGAAGAGGAAAAAGGACTTCCCTTGTCATGGGAGCAAGCCAGGGGAAGCAAGGTGAGAGGCAGGACCCATGTGAGTTGCTGGGCTGGGGTGCAGGGGGCAGAAGCTGAGTGCTTCAGTGGTACTGCCTTGAGTGACTTTAGCAAAGCACTTTTATCCCCCTTCATATCTTATCTGTAGCCTGGGAATATCAGCAGCTTTCCATTCCTCCTCTTCCTCCTATCCTGCTTACTCACACTTTGAACTCTGCAGCTGCCACTCCACTTTGGTGTGTTTTCAGACAGTGCCAGCACAGCTCAGCCTCACACACGGAGCTGCATCGGCCCCAAATCCCTGATGCAAACCAGGGAGGAAACATCATTCCCGAGAGCTGCCAGCTCACCTCCCACCCCATGCCCACCTCTGCTTGCATCTACAGGGCAGATGGGGCATAAAACACTGCCCTCAGCCTCTGGGATGAGTCCATGAGCAAGTGTAAGGTTTCTTTTCCTACAGACTCTGCAGGGTACTGGAGGCTTTCACAGTAATTTACTTCACTTCAGATTTTAACTGAGCATCTCAAAATAATAGTGAGAAGTAAAACCTACATACGTTATAATTAGATATGCCAGAATTAACCTCATGCTTTTACTAACACTTAAATTAGCATTCATTGGGCATAAACCACTGTGAATAAGCTAATGAAATTATTCATTTGCCTATGCATGTTGATAACTATATGCCAAGAACCCAATGATTAGTTAACAGCCTCATTTATTTTAAGGAAGCTGCTGTCTTTCATAAAGCATTGGCCAACTGCCATGCATCCCTTCACAAGCCTCTCAAGCATCTTAGGCTTTTTTTGTGAGAAAAACAGCAACATCTATATGGAGACAACTGCTACTCATCTGCTCACCTTGCAGAGGTTTCTTGGCCCCTGCCCCTTCCAATTGCATCCTGCTGATGCAGCTCATTACTTCCAGCTTGCACTGCCATTTCTCACAGTCATTTGATGCTTTGTCACTGCTTTGTAATAGAGGAGACAAAGCCATAGCTCTCCTCATCTCTTAACCAAGCCCATATGAGTAATCATAAACCAGATCATTGTTCTCAGCAGATTTGAACAAAGTAGTCAGAAGTTGTCATTATTCTCCATTGGACAGAATCTCAATACCATCACACACACACACACACACATACACACACAGGAGCTGTTCCTCTGCTACCACATTTGGCACAAAAGCTACCAGAAACTAGTGACTGGTAACTTTCCCATCCACAGGCATTGCTGGTGCTTATCCAGCCTCTCTGGATATTTCTGACCCATGTGACACAAGCAGGTTGGTGCTATTACCTCTTTTTAGAAGCGGGCACTTGAGGCACGAGCTGAAATGGCTGTTGAAGGTCACCCTCAAAGCCTGCTCAAGGAATGGAGGACATGTTTTCCCCTCCCCAGATTAAGTCAAATCCTTCCATTTTGGGGAGAAGTGAGCATCCTTGCCCAGCCTGCTCCTATAGTTTCAGGAGGTTCTGGCAGGAAAAAGAGACATGGATCTGTCTTGGGACAACTTTCCCTGCTTTTAAAGTAGGAATCTCTGGTTTTCTTGGTGGAACACGGTGCTGGGGTCATTAGGACACGCTTTAGGTTCAAAGCAGGTAACTATACAGTCTCAGCATGCAGAGAAGAAGCACTTCTACATCAGCTGCACAGGCAAGTCCACTTCTTTCCCTCTCACAGCCAACCTGCAACATGGCAGTACTGATCAATATGGCAAACTCTATTTCTGCCTCAACTGAACAACAATGTCACCATCTGTTAAACAGTGTCACACACTTACTGATTTTATTTTGCATTGCAGTAGTTTTCAAACAATGGCCCATGTGAGCTTGAGGTCTGTTAGCGGTCTGGAACTGGCATATTTTCCGTATTACACATGCTTACAAACTCAACAATTAGAGAAGTTGGATGCTATGGATACCTGGCAGTCCATCAAATGGCAACAAAAGATTTAGTCCCAAAATGGCTTAGGATTGTCTGGATTTTTATTAGCAAAAGGAAAAATAACTGCATCCTAACTTGTGTTCCAGGTCTAGTTTTGTATCAAAATATTTATAAATACGAAGAAAGACAGTGGGCTATCAAAAGGAGCTGAGTACATCACAAGGAACGGAAAATATAAAGCAAGGAAAGAAAAGAGTCATAATGGTAGAAAATCATAAAGGAAGCAACTTTGACATCAGGTGAAGTGTTAGGTAAATCCTGTACAAGTGTTTATGAGAATGAGGATATTTCTGGGCCTGGGTGTGCTCAGAAGCATCTATTGGTCTGGATGAGCTCAGGAAATCACTCAACTCTTCAGATCTCCTGTGAGCTCCTGAGCTTCCCCTGGCTCTTTCCTAGCAGTGCCTTGGTGCTGCAGAGACTCTGTGGCTGCAATGAGACCCAGTGAGAAAAGGCTCAGCAAGGAGAATCACAATACCCTGGGACTGGTTAAGCCTCTCCTGCTGTTTTCCAGTTCCCTGTGTAGATTGAAGCAACACATGTTCAGTGACACTTGTGCACTAAGTGGAGTTTTGTAGTGATGACCTTGCAGTCTCACTAGCTCACAAACACAAAATTGATGAATATGCTGATCTTTATCCTGAACACCTCTCCTTCATGCTCTGCTATTCCCTGTGAGGGATGCATCACTAGGATGTGTTTGGAATGAGAATCAGCAACTTGCACAGTGTTTTAGCTGCTTGGAACGGGATATACAAACATTTGTTTCTTCTTCTGCCACCTCCCAACTGATCAATGGATGATGCTTCAGAGGGAAAAGATGCTTCTGATTTCATTAATGATGTGTTAACCTGGTGTTGTGAAGCAACCAAAGGAAAATTGAATTTCAAGAGTGCAAAACTGAAGTGTGGAAAATGATGGAAGCAGATAAGATTTGTGCTGCTTGGCTTTCTGTCAAAGAAGGTAGAAATTATTCCTGCACAGGAACAACAGCAATGTATTTACTTTTGCCTCACCATGTCCTGCCCAGTAGAGTTGCTCTGGCACATTCTGTTATGGGCAATTAAATGTTGAATCAGAATGTCTCTTCCTGGCATCTTTCAGCAGCAACTGTACCCTAGGAAAGTATAGTGCCAATTCCTCAGTTTTACCAGTATAACATGTAGTTGGATCCCAAGAACAAATTCATGACTCTTACATACCCATATCCAAGCCCACGTCACTAGGGCTACCACTTTTAGAATCACAGACCAGGGCAGGAAGGAACCCTGAAAGGTCACCTGGGGCAACCATTTGTGGAAAGTGGAGCCTGGATGAAATTACCTGGCACCATATCCTATCATACCTTGAAAACCTCCATTGATGGGGACTTTGCCACATCCCTGATGAGATTGTTCCAGTGATTGATTTCTCTCTCTGTAAAAAATTTCTTTCTTATACTAGGATGGGATGATGGCCCTGATACTTGTTGATTGCCCCATCAGAAGCCCATTCCATTTTTCTACTAGTTTTTCCAGTGCACCGCTGCTTCTGGCTTTTAGCACAGCATGTCAGGACACTTGACAGGCACTTGGGTTGTTGAGAGTACCTGATACTTGCTATTCCAGCAGCAAACGACTGGCTTCCCTCTGCGACCCCAGGCCATGTGGTAAAAGTAACTTTTCAGTGCTAAACACCAGTGCAAGGTTTCTACAGTCACTTTAAGCATGTTTTTTTCTTTTTTTGCAATTTCATTTTCAGATATAAATGCTTTTGTACATAGAAGGAATGTTCACTGCAGTCCAACTGCCCAAGGAAAAACATTCACCTTTACTGACAGGCACCTGACCTCAATTCCTTCCTAAACTTCCTCCTGCTGTGATGCTTCACCACCTGCATTATGATGTTAATGCTCTGCATGAGGAGAGTGTGAAGGAGTTCCCCTTGGAAGGACAGTAGCTGAGGCACCTGGTGCTTGTTCACATCTGGGTTGTGCTTGGGCCCCCTCAGTGTGTCACATCCTCCCTTTACAGATGACAATTCTTGCCTGCTGCTATTCCTATTTCAGGCAGAGCAGCTGTTGCTTGTCAGACATCCCTCTGCTGCCCCAGCACCGACAAGGGCACAAACCCATTTAGGTTACAGATGTGACTTGTCACCATCACATTAATAAGGCTAATTGATAATTTTTCATCAAGTGAGCAATCAGGTGAGCCATATGTTAATTAGTCTCCTTCACTTGTCCCAGCTGTGCTAGTGGCTGGTTCCTGGTTCCTGGTGCTGAACTGACAAGTTCTGGCAGACCGTGTTTATGAAAAGGCAAAGGCTCTATTCTGCATTCAGGGTAAGCATTTACAACTTACCCAGAGAGATACAGAGTTTACATCCTTGCCTAGCAAATCAGATCCTAAAGCAAATCATTAGGGAGTTAAGCATTAGTTTTAATATTTTAAGAGCCTCCTAGAAGGACTCACCAATACATATTTCCCAATTTGAGCAGCTGGATTTGTGTTAGTAAGCAAACGACCTTCCCTGCAAACATATGCAAGAGAAAGTACTGGTATGGAGTTTTAAAGTCCATCCATCTTCCTGCGAAAGTCTGACAGCAATATAATTGAGACATTTTTTAAAGGAAACCCATATGATTGAAGTCAATAAAATCTTTATGCCAGATAAGTGTCTGAGAGAATCTAAACTTCTTTAATTTAACAGAATTCAAATGATAACTGAATCCATTTGATGTGGGCATTAGTAAAATGCTTTTCTTCATTATTCTAAACATTTAGCTGTTCCAAAAGAGAAGCAGGATCCCATCCTAACATAAAGATTTGTGTAGGTGTAATAACTCATCTCTAGAGAGGTCTCTCTTCCTCCATTAAATATGGGGGTCAGGGGTTCTGATGTGGCCAGCACCATGAGTCTAATTCTACCCTCAATTTTTAAAAATCGGATGACAGAAAGATAGGCAAACATTTTTTAGCAACAGCAAAATGAGCTTGTAAAGTATCTTCCTTGAAAAAGCACAAAGCATTGATCAAAGGTGTTATTGGCTCATTTATTGCTTTGTCTGCCTCTGCCAGTCCTGCAGCTTTGGCAAATTTAATAGGTCAGTGTGGCTTCCAGTGTAAAATAGCAGAAATTACAATTTTTCTCAAGTTTAAATTATAAGAGATATTATTTTGCTGTCATTACTACTGATGTAATGATGATTCATACCCAAAAGACATTCTGACTCACTACTGTTCACCTCAACCAACCAGATGACTTTTATTTAACAGGCTAGGGAATTAAAAAGTGAAATTTAAGGAACTAATTTACACCAAACCTGGTTCAAGCATTAAATCATTTGATTAGATCACCAACAAGAAGGAAGGTTTCTACTTACAGAAGTTATGCAGACTGAACTACCAAAAGCAAAAGGTTAAACCAAACCAAATGTGACCTTTCAGGATGATAGACTTAACTGCTTTGACAAGTAAAATTCTGGACATCCAGTCTCAGACCTAGAATCTAAAGCTGAAGACAAGATATTCAAGAGCATTTTTTTTCCCCCAAATAACTGCTACCTGCCTAATAAAAATGTGTCATGACAATATGCTTTATTAAGATAGATGAAGAACTTAGTATTTTCAGTAGCTGTCCTAGGAGTCCATCAAACAAACTTTGCCTTTGAAACATTGAGGTGATCAAATCTAATGTTTGCTCATCATTTTTAATGGCATAATAATAAGACATAATAGAAAAAAATTATTATTATTTAATCTGAAAGATTTGCAAAGAGGGATAAATCAGGCTACTTAATAGGAATTCTTATCTGTGTGGAAAACCACAGAAAAGATGGATTACAATAGAATATGTATATCTATGCTTAATTTGGAAATTTCATTTGTGAGATGTGTTTAACCTGTATTTAACCTACAGGCATAAAAATAGTTTTTGCTTTGCTACTTAACAACCAGTTTAGAACCCACATGACAGAGCTAGCCAGGGAAACTTACAATGAAATAGAGAAAATTATTTTGGCTATTTGGAATGGTTTTATGGTACAATGCACTTAGCTCAGAGTTAGAAGAATTGAATCAGTGAATATAAAGGCATTTAAGGTCACCTTCACCAGAGTGAAAACAAAATGACAAAATTATAGGTTCTTTTGAGAAGGTCTTCCCAAAATGGCCAAGGTCCTGCTGGGCAAGAGGCCCCTGAAAAGCAATGAGATCTCTAAGAGGATGTCTGAGAGCTGTCAGGTGGATGTGAGCAATTTGCTAAGGAGCCTTGAAAGACAGCTGTTGACAGAGTCATTGGAGATTCATTTACAAAGTACAGATTTAGCATTGTTCATTTGGACCATGCCAGAGATAAGTGCAGGACTTTATCAGCACGAGAAAGACCAATTGCATGTGCTGGCCTCAGCCCAGCTGAATGTGACACAGAAATCCCTTCTGCAGAGGGGGCTTCTGCAGGTGCAGGAATCTTCCTGTGTGATGCCCATCACCTATCAGGAATAGGATAGTGCAGAAAGGCAAAGGTCTTTAATGAAATCAACAGAATTTAATCAGACTTTTGTTGTGGCTTTTTTCAGCAAGCTGGAGGGGCTTCACTCTGGGACGCAGAACTAGTAGAGCCAGAAGTCTGAAGTGCTATCACTGCGTCACACAGAAAGGAAAAACAAAAATGCATCAAAAGGGCACTTTCATCTCCCCGTTCAATTAAATTATTAAGATACAATGTTTCATCTTGTTCAACAAATGAGATTTTCTCAGCCAGCTATGATTTTCCCAAAGATACCATTTATGTCTGACTATCTCACCAGTTCTCCTCCCACTAGCTCTGTTTCCAAGTTTGACAGCTTGCACTCTAATGCCTCTAAATATTGGGAAAGGCAATACCTTCTACATCAACCTCCAGTTCAAGCAGCCAGAAACCTGACCCAAAGTTGTGTATTTATGCAGTTAGAGAACATGCCAAGGCTTCTGAGAAACCAGATAGATATTTTAACCTGTTTTCATTATTTATGTTGTCTTTTAGTCAATGTTGTGTGCATAATGGGCCAGTTACCTTCTCCCTGTGCAAGAAAATACTTGCATTGAAAAAAGTAAGAAAACATTTTTATAATAGATTTTAGGAAATTATATAAAAGGTCATATGTTCACCTGGCAAAAGTCCAATATATGCTTCACATTAATTGCACAATATTTATGCTAGATGAAAATGTGACCCACTCTCTAAGGAAAGCTTTAAGAATTCAGTAAGCCTGAAAATAAGACATAAAATCTTTTTCCCCCCAAAGGCATAGAGTTTCTCTTTAAAATTCTATAAATCTCTTTGCAGGGTAAATAATGCTTAGCCTTTAACAAACACCAGACTTATCTTACAACCTCTGGAAATGAGAGTTCCTTACTGCTCTGCAGCAACACCTGCATCTGCTGGCAGCACCCACTGGGCTCCCTCTGCCCGGGATGCAAAGAGGAAGGTGCACCATGTGTGTGAGTGAACAAGGAGATTGTTTTGGTGTCTTAGCCTTCTCAGGAGGAGAGAATTGAGACCCATAAATACACAGAAAAGCCAGAGCAGGGTGGTCCTGCTGCCATCTCAGCTGCCTGCACTTGCCATACCACTTCTAGACATCCTTCCCAAGCTGCTGGAAATGAGCCAACAAGCTGCAATACATCATCAGGAAGCCGTTCATCAAGAAGAGCCATTGATATCTCATAGGCCTATTTTTATGCATAAAATATTTGTTTTACCCTACAGGCCTGTAGAGGAAGAGCTGCAACAGCTAGAGGGCCTTGGCTTTTCAGGCTGTGGTATAATTTAAATAAAAAATAACCCCTAAGTTAGTGTGGTGTTGCTGGTTTTCAACACTTGTTCAGCAAGCCCTGAATAATTCAGTGGTACCTTTGCTTCTTATGAATAATGTACTCAGTCTTGAATTTGAGCCACTAAAAACTTACATTGCATCACCGAATTTTCTGCTGGGCACATCACCAGCAGTGATGCTTACAGATAAATGTCTAATGGGTTTAGGGTATAAATTTGGTTTGCCTTTATTCCAGTATAAACATGAATAACACCTGCTTACCATTACTTAAATGCTTACTACACGTTTGACTGGAGTTTTCCATATCCTGAGATGGATGTCAGCCTGATTGCTGAGACTGCGCAGGAGTCCCAGAATTTGCTGCACTGTTCTCTTCCTACTAATTCCTGGGCATCTGGACCACTGTTGAGCAACCAAGACAATGTCTTCACCACACAAGCTATTGCAGCCCAGGAAAACCACTCAATGGCAATGGTCAGCTGAGAGCCAAATATTTCACACATGACATTAGGACTGGTTTTCACCACATATATCCCTGTACAATTACTAGTAGTGGAATCTCATGGTTTTCTGCCCAGTAATCCTCGAATTCTTCACACATGGTCTGATTTTTTTTCTGCCCTCAGAAGCTTACTGCTATTGATCATTCCCCTTATTAGTCTGCTATGAATATACTGAACAAAGCACTCAGCTGCCTTAGCCATGAAACCATCCCATTCTTCCTCGGGTTATTCATTCCTCTGCTCCACTCAAGTCAAAAGAACTGAATTTTGGAGAAAGATGAAACACAGAAATTGCTAAGTCAAGGTGCAGAAAAATTATGAGCAGAAAGAAGATTGCATGCAAATATATACAGCTGGGGAAAGAGGCAGCTTTTGTTCCAGCCATTCACTGTCTATCTGGGACACAACTGGGGCTGGACACATCCCACATGCAGCCCTTGAGCCTTATTGTGCCGTGGAGGGATAGCACAGGGCCACCTCTCTGCAACCCTGCTCTCCACAGGTGTTCATGTGTGCCTGCCAAGGGGAGGGCAGCACCTCGGGGTGTGAAAGGCTGGGAGCGTTGCTGGCTTGGAACATTTCAGGCACACACTGGGGGAAAGGGGCAGGTCAGGCCTTGGCTCTGGTGAGGTGATGCCCGGCCCTTCACACCTCACACCCCCAACCCATATCCCAGCTCTGCAATGGCTGCTAATCCCTGGCACACCAGAGGCAACCTCCACACTCACCTCTGGAGCCCCTAGGCCAGGTCCTAAAGGGCCAAATGACTGCGAGTTCCACCTAGGATAAGGGCCCAGGAATGCCAAAGGTTATTTAACCAGAGACATGAGACAAGCACATGTCTTGACCCTACCTTCTCCTAGAATTTCTATCAGCTGAACACTGCTGGAACCAGGAGTGATAGTTATGTTTGCTTTTTCTCACTTTCCTCTTCTTCTAATTCCCTCTTCTTGGGATTTTGAGCAACTTAAAATCAGACAGGCCTAGAGGTTGCTAGTTGAATGGGCAAACTTAATGCATTGAAAAGTGTTTTATATTGATTGAACGCTACTCTAAATCTTTTGTCGAAGTTCTCTGATTTTCTAAAATTGCCAATAAAGTCCTTTTAGTTGTTTAGACCTCTTGAGAACATGATGGGTATTTCTCCTGTGTGTCTAACTCAGAGTACACAAAAACTAAGCCCTCGTCAAGCGAGATTTTTGGGGCCTTACACAAACCCTGAAGGGGTTTGGTTTACCTTAGTAAAAGCTAAACTTTGAACTGAGTAGTGGCACCATGGTCAGTGCCTGCAGCAGAGCCTGCAAAGGGAATTCTCCTGCTTGCCAGCAAGTGAATTAATTTGAATAAATAAATCCACATCCTGACTCCATCCAGAGCCTGGCATCTTTACAAAACAACAATGTCTCTTCAAAACTAATTGTTTGGGGCTGATTGCAGAATATTGTCCCTTTGACAGGCCAGCTCCCAAGTGCCCAAGCCATGCCTGCTGGTGGTCCAGAGAAATACTGCATGGCCCCTGAGAGCTGGAGGCTGTGGGAAGACAGTCACCAGCAATGGCACCTCCTGCACCTCCACGGCAGGAGGTCTGGGCCCTCCACACGCTATGGAAAGGAAGAGAGAGGTGGATGGAGCTCTGGGATATGTGCCAGATCCTCCTCTGTGCCTTAGAAAAGCACCATCCTCCAAATGCAGCACCTTGCTCACCTCTTGCACTCAATCGTTCTCTCCCTCTGTGCCCAGGGTTTATCTGACATTACAGTCCACCGCTATCTATTCAAGCTCAAACACAATGAATCACGTGTCAGTTTAACGGAATAACATGCTGAATTCAGAAAAGAACAATAAAGTAAAATTCCAGGAGTCTATGAGATCAGACTATGCTCCTAATCCTTATTGATAAGGCCCTAAATACACCGTATCTTAAGATCAAACATTATCACAGCTGATGTACATTTAATTTATAATAAATTCTCCTAAAAATGACCTATTAATCAGCCCAAACAGTGCCAGTAGTGCCTCTGATGAGAAACTTCAACACCTTTCTTACAGAACAAAGTCTCTCTCTGCTCCTTCTGGCACTTTTCATTTGCATCTTTTCCACTCACTCAAGTTTGAATATTGTATTACACCAAAGAGAATAAATATCCTCTTTGCAGACCTAAATCTAAAGGAAGCTCTTAGGCATTTCAATGGAAGAAAAGAAATCTTCCAGTTAGAGACTCATAAAAATCAGCAGGTATCAGGCAAACATTTCCATTTTGATGAAACTACACTCTTCACTGGGAAAAATATTCCACCTGAAGATTGAACTTATTCTATCTCATGTGAAATACTGAAAAATACAAAACATTTAAAATGCCCACATGCTGGTGATGACCATTTAGTTCTGGCCATTCACCTGTGGGGAATGACTGGTTTGCAGCACAAATGCAGGAAACACCTGGATCATACCTAATGCAACCAGCCCATTATTCTCAAAAACATGGAAGAGACTCTGCACATCAGATTTGCACTGTGGTGTCTGTGGGTCTGTCCTGAGAGCTCAGCTGCTGAGCAGCCCTGGTGCAAACAGCCTTGTACTCCAGGAGAACCTGCCAGTGTGACCCGGGAGACAGCTCTCTCTTCCAAAGCTATAGTGATGATTCACAGATTTTCATTTTGCCCTCTTGTTTGCCATTCATTTATTCATGTTTATACCAAAAACTCCAAGGTGATACCCAAGATTTTACAGCAGTTCTTTCATCGGCATAAAAAAATAGAAATAAATGTAATTGTTCACCAAGCTACACAGTCCTCATTCTGCCTCCAAATTATATTTACTCTCAAGTCCAGGTTATGTAAAAGGCAAATGACATTATGGGCATCTTTGTTGCAGGTTAAACTCAGCAATGTCTCTGTGTTTGGTTGAAGAGTGCACGAAGACATTCCCTCTACCCAAGACAAGCTGCTTGAAGGTATCTCTGGAAGTCTCCCTTCATTTGACTCCTTTTTCTCCTCCTAGCTTTCAAGCCCAGCCTGTAACCAAGCTCCAGCAGACAAGTACCACCACTCTTCTCTGCCTTGGCTGCCTGTCTTCTCTTGAACGGCAACTAAGTCTCACCATTCTCTTTTCTAATTACCACAGAGAGTTCAATACTTTTTCTATCATCATTCTTATTAGAGAGAGAGGGTCTGAATGGGTGAATCCTGCTTGGGGTTCCTCTGTAATGCTGCCGGTCTCATAGGCTCGCTTCTGGTGATCTGCACATCTCTGGTCTTTGCATTTTCTTGGTCTTGGTCAGTGTTAGGGTCGGTCAGGTTCAATCTGAAAAGCCTGTGTTCAAAGGCACAGCAGATGATTTGCCCAAACGGGAAAGCCTCATGAAATGGTAGGTACCAACAGCCTGGAGAACTGATTGCAACACCATTCAGATTCTCTCTAAGCCTAATATTTACATTTACTTTTATAACCACAGACATGTTCCTTGCTCCCTATCATCTCTTGTTTACACACTGTCGCAAACACTTGTCAGCAACAACTTTCTTGCATTTAAAAAGACCAGCCTCATTTCAATCTGAACTTCAAGTGTTCAGAGTCCAAGGCACCTTCAAGGGAAAGGAGCACTCTCCAGCAGTTCAGCTCCCATAAGTCAGGACTAAACTTGCCAACAGCACGTATCAGCTCTTGCTGAAGGAGGCTCACACTGATGCAGATGGCTCTGGGAACTCTAAGGATAAACACAAAAGGATTTGTTGACCACAGTTCCTCTGAGTTTCAGAAAATCTTCAGTTTTCCTCTCAGTTTCAAATTTAGGTCCTTGCAGGTATCCATAAGCATTCAGGAGCCAACTCTTCCCTACCCTAAGTGGGCCTTCCACCAGGCCAACTACGAGTCATAGTAATCACTGACTGTCTCATCATCCTCTGTTCTCGTGTATTTTCGACCCTGACTCTTCCCTATCTCCTACCCTTGTGCTTGGTGAAAGCCTCCTCCAGTGCCCAGCCTGAGTCCAGAGACAACAACCCACACCAGCTCTGCACCAGCCTGAATGTTATCCGAGTACTAGGATGGTGCCATAGAGTTGAGCATCAGCACAGTTCGAGGAAACAAGGGAAATTAGCCAATCCTGAACTGTTTTCTGTCCCACTGGAAATGACGCCTCATCAGTCACCCCTAGAGCTGCTGGGCAGGAAAAGGCCAAGAGCCTGACTCTGCCATGACTGCTGTGAAAGTCAGGGAAGAAAGGGTAAAGAAGAAAGGTTCTACCTACTTCTTGTCTATGCAGGAGTAATAGGATTTCTTTCTTGATGGAAAAATCCAACCCTGTATTCCCAGGAACAGGGATCAGCATAAAGTTTCTATGGCTTAGCCAGAAAATCCTGCAGAACAAGCATCATTTTATATACTCTCAAGGTGCAGGGTTACTGCAGGATCTCTGCCTGGATGCAGGCTTTGGTATAGTGAATTCACACTAACTGCAGGTGGCCCCCCCAAAAGTCTTGACTGTAAAAGAATCCCGAGATCCAGGAGTCTAACACTGGAAAAAACATGTTTTCATCATGTCAGGCCCATGCATTGCCCAAGGTCACCCTGTGGCTCAGGGTACAACAGTTTAATCAGAATTTGTCAGCACAGCTGTCTGATGGCCTTCTCCACACTACACAAAAGCATAAAGCAGAAAAGGAATGAAATGGGGGAAACAAGGATTGATTTGCAATTAAATAAAAGCCTTTATGTTTTCCAAGTTTTATTCCAGCAGCTTTTATATCTCACTGTGCACAAGACGTCTCTTATCTGATACTTGCATAAAGCTGATGATGTGCAACAGTTTTTATTAATAAAAAACCCACCTCCTCTCCACTTTTTTTATTCACAATGATAAATATATTTAGAAGGAAATTCTCTACTCCAGCTGCAGCCCCACAGCCCACTCACACAGTAATTACACCAGGGGTGCCTGTAACCAGGATTACTATTTAGCAGATAGTACTTCAGAAGCATCTTTTTCACCTACACTACAACCAGTCTTTTCCTTAGTCCATCACCAGTCAACAGCAGATTATATCCCCTTCCTAGCCACCGTTTAAACCACACATTATTACTAAACATGGTTTAGTAATAATCTTCAGTTTTCTTCTCTCCCCTGCAGACTAGAGAAATGCTCATTTCCACTGCTGGCATCTCCAGTTCAAACAGAGACCTCAAAACTGCCAAGTTATTTTCTTCCAGTGATCAATACTCTCCAGGCTTGGTTACAAAAATAATGGCTTTCAGGGGAGAACGGCCCAGAGGGTACGGATAGTGCTCAGTGGTTGCACTGAGATAAACTTGGCCCACAGGAGAATCACAGAACACCTTGGGTTGGAATGGACCCTCAAGAGCAATTTCATGCCAAGCCCTGCAAGCTACTGAAGGCTTAGACTGCATTTCTCTCGTGTGTTCCAAGAAACTCATTCCCGAGAGATCAGACCCTGCAGCTGTTATACCTCCAGCTTTCTCAGAGCCAGCCAACTTAGAAAGCCAACACCTTTGGGAGTAAACACACAAAAAGGGAGGTGAGCAACAAATCAGATGCATTTAAAAAGCAATAGGGATCATGGTCCTGTTTATTGCTGCAGGGAGGCACAGAAGCAGACAAGCTCTTCTATGAATTCCCCCCAGCTGTCATCCATCACACACAAAGGTAATATGTACATCATATGCTGCTTGCTGGAGCTCATCCTGCTAGGAAGTCCAAAGTCACTTTTTCCAAGCCAGGCTTCTACCATCAAAACTCTCTCAGTGTAATTCAAATCAGTGCCCTTCATTCTCTTCCAGGGCCAGGCTGAATGAGGTCCTGAGCAATCTCACTTAGTCGGGAGCATTTCCTGCCCACGGTGGCAGGGGTGTAATTAGATGATTTTTATGTTCATTCCAACCCAAACCATTCCATGACTCTGTGATCCTCTGACAAAAACTGACAATCCTGTAAAAGGTAAAATATTGACTTGAACACAGTTTTAACTACCGCTGAACTTTTAGCTACACAGTACTTTTTACTCCTATTTTTTCCTGAAACCATCAGAACAACTGTAGTTTCATTCCAGTGAAGGGGTTTTTCTGAGGTTTTTTGTTTGTTTGTTTTTCGGGGGGGAGTTTTGAGGTTTTGTTGGTTTTGGTTTTGGGGTGTTGGGTTGTTTTTTGATTGTTTTTGCTGTTGTTGTTTTCGTTGTTTGAGGTTTTTTGGGTTTTTTATGTAGTAACAAAAATATATCCTATCCACAGAATCACATCATGACTGAGGTAGGAAGAGACCTATATAGACAGCTTAGTCCAACCTCCTTCTCAAAACAGGTTCACCTGCAGCATGTTGGTCAGTGCTGTGTCCAGTCCAGCTTTCAGTATCTCCAAGGATAGAGACTCCATAATCTCTCTGGGCAGCCCGACCCAGTGTTCCACCACTCTCACAATAAAATGCTGGGTGTTTTGTTACGCTTAAATAGCATTTCCTGTCCCAAAACTGGGAACCACTGAGAACTAGATCTCTCTTTTTACCTTCCCCCATAATCAAGTATTCAAGGTCCCCTTGAACCTTCCCTTCTCCAGAATAAATAATCCCAGCTCTCTGAAACCTTCTCGTATGACACATGCTCCACTCCTTAACCATCTTTGTGGCCCTTTATTGGATTTGCTCCAGGATGTCCATGTCTCTCCTGTAACAAGGAGCTCACCTACTGGCACAGGTCCCAGATGTGGGTGGTCACCTCTGCCACAAGGGCAATTGATGGCTTATGGTCACAGTGGGGTCTGGGGTCAGCCCCAGCCTGTTGCAGTATATGGGGCTGCTCCTGCCCATGGACAGCACTTGCCATATTCCCCGGCTGGACATCATGAGCATCCTGTCACATTTCTCCAGCCTGTCCAGGTCCCTCTGGATGGCAGCACAACTCTGGTGCATCAGCCACTCCTCCCAGTTTCATATCAGCTGCAAATGAGCTGACACAGCAGCACAATCAACCAGGTTCATAAACAATGAGTTTAAACAGTTCTGGCCCCAGTATGAACTCCTGGGCCACCAGCAGTGAGTGTCCTCTGGATGGACATGGCTCTGTGCCCAGACACTCAGACAGTTTTCAGTCCAATTCACTGTCCACTTGATAAAGGCAGGATAAACAACATCCATCATTCTCTGCTTGATCACTGAGCTCATCATCTCTATAGAAGGGTACTCAAATTCAGTTGGAGCTACAGAGAAATGGCACGCATGTACTGCAGGTCAAATTACATTATTTAAAAGTTTAAATAATGATTATCCCTGAATTCTGGTTTAGTTTTATGCTTACCTAGAACAACACACATTCCTGCTTTGTTTAAGAATAACCAATTTAATATCAGAGTGACGTTTGTATTACAGACAGTCAAGTAAGTATCTATTTCTTCCCACATCTCCCCTGGAAAAGCACATTTGCTGGAGCTCCAGCAGAGATGTCATCAAGATAAATGTGCTCTTGAGTGAAAAGAATATGCCACAGCCATTCATATGCTGACTTGTTCTTGTTGCCTCTTGACTTAAATTAATGATCTATATTAAGATTAATGATAAAAACTAAATGTGTTCTGAAATATGCATGTTAATGAAGATGGCTCTGTTTGAAGCCAGTTGAGAGGGAAATCTCTTGACTTCTATCTGCTACTGAGCTACATTTTATCCCTCCCAATTTATTCAATTTCCATTTTGAAATGAAAAAAACTGCACATCTCTGCCAAATTGCAACAAAATGCCAAACATTTCTAAAACAACCTCGAGATCACAAGGAAACCATATAGAGTCCAAACCCTTCAAGCATGTTAGTCAGAGCAAAAAAATGCTGTCTCTCAAGCTCTTCAACCAAAGCTCTCTGATTTTTGCCGCAACACCCACTATTAGAGCCCAAAGAGTACTAGGAAGGTGCAGTCCTGCTGCCTGCCTTAATATCTATAACAGTCCACACATTCCCATGAGGCTTTAATATGCTGGTTAATTTGATAACATTTTGAAGCATTTTTTCTTTATTTATATCTATTTCATAGAAGTAAATTCTCATCCCTTTCACTTGTCTGCCCTCTGACCTGCTGACTCAACACTTCCTCCTCCATCAGCCCAGTTTTTAACACCCAAATATTGATCTGCCTCACACCTCCCTGTTTGACACATCCATTCTGTGCACTCTAACTCCACAGCAGCAGGCGTCCCTCACATATGTGTCACATCCCTGTCCAAATAAGCTTACATCCCATTTAAGCTACCATGAGTTCAGTGCTACTTTCCTTCTTTTCCTCCTGTCTCTCCTACCTCACTCACTCCAGAGTTTTTGTTTTTTCCCAGCTGTGAGCTTCTAACAGTTTTTTTAGGCCCCTCTTCCACAGCACAAAGCATTCAGTAAGAGTAACTGGATTTAGTACTGTGCTGCTATGACAGCTGGTTTTGTGTCCAGTGCCAAATTGTCTTTTAAATGCATCAGCATCTCCCTGGTGCTGGTATGAACTCAGTCTCCCCTGGTGCCAGACTTAGCTGGAACCCTTTACTGTCACTGATGCTGTCTGCCAGCAGCTCAATGAATGAGTTTCTTCAGCAGATTTCTGCACTCACATGACTACAGAGGCCAAACATCAGGTCAGCAAGGGGAGCTGAAGCTATGACAGGACAAGTGAGTGTCTAAGGCAGAGGACACACTGAGGCAACAGAGGTGGAAAATCTCTCAATGTCATGACAAAACCCACCACACTTGTGACCAAAAAAAAAAAAATTCCCGTTTTTCCACATCATAAGGAGAAATCTTTATTATCATTTGGTCAAAATAATCCTGCCCGCAGTAAATTATCATCTTCTAGACTGTAGGGACATTCACACTTTATTTCCTATTGGTACTGTACCTCAGATACCATGAACCCTTTACCCAGACCACTCCTGCAGGGAGACACTGAACTGTATCTTTCCACACCTGAGGGATTCCAGCTTCACCAGACCGCATCCTTAGTAGTTACATATGCACTTTGATGTTAAAAGCCCAAGTTAATTGACAAATAATACACCTACAGCATTGCAGAGTGCAGGAATGCACCATATCATACAAAGTTAGATGCTTTGTATCTATGCACAGATCTTATAGGCCCAACTAAACTGTAACTAAAGTGCTTGTCACAAGAAATAAACTTGAGTGGCCTCAGCATAGCAGAAGGTCTTGTGCACACAACAGGTGCTCACCCTGTGGCAGCTGCCCAAATTCAAGGAGCTTATGCTCCTGGAAAAGGAGCCTCCCCAACTTCCCAGACACCATTGAGCACCTTATACAGACAAACAGTGCCCATCTGTACATCTCTCCTGATAGAGAATCAGACCAGCAGCCACTGGATTGAGGCCCTGCTGTCTGTTCACTGAATTTCACAGAAGTCTTTGCACATTTTCCATTTACTATTGTGTTCTGGATACAGCCCTGTCAAATCTGCTTCACACTGTCTAGAAGACCTGGTATACCACTGCCAGAATCTGCTCTGCCAAGTTTCCAAAGCTGAATAGGGAACTAGAGGCTGTGAAAGTTTAGCAAAGAATCTGAGCTGTTTTTCCGAAAGTCACTTAAGACAGTAAGGCAAGTCTCCAATAGGGATGAGGCACTGTATTTCTTTCAGGCCAAGACATAATATCCTCCCTCTTTTTCCAGTGAAGGATAACAGCTCTTTTGTTGTCTGCCAACAGAAATGCCACTCTGCCAATCCCACACTGCAATTAAAACCAATGCCTTCATCTTGAATTTAGTAGTATTTAGTCCTTAAGGTGAAAGACTTTATTATAGCTTTGAGTTTAGTCCAACTTTGGACCACAGTCATAATAAATTCTCATCCACCACTATTATTTTTCTCTACACTTACAATGTAAGTGTACTCTTACACTTACAAAAGTCACTCATCTTCTACAGCCTAAAGGCCAGGTATCAAAATCATTGTACAGTCAAGAGTTCCAGGAGTCAGGGAAATTAATGTGGGACAGCCCCAGGAAGTATCCATCACATCTGCAAATGCCCATTTCACTGGGCTGGGTCATCCCTGTGACTCATATGTGCAAAAGACTTTGCTGGCTCACCTTCCCCCACTGGGCAGCAAATCTGCAAACTCAGCCCCACAGTCCGATATGTCATGACCACAGAATCTGGTCCTGAGGTGCCAGAAACTACACACAATTCAAAAGCCAAAAACTGCTGATACTGGATTTACCTCTCCTTACCCAGAAGTCTAAAGTTTGGGGCATATGTTACAGTTAGTCAGCTTCTCTTCCTCTTTGGAAGCAGGGGGATGCAACATCTTTCAGAGGTGCCTCTCTGACTCCCTTCATGGCTCAGAGGGAGGTGTAATATCTAGACAGCCACAGTTAGGTGAGACAAATACTTCCCTGCAAACAGAATGACAGACTGACATGCTGTAGATTCCTCCAGCAATGTTATTAAGTGACAAAACTGACAGTTTCTATAAATTCATTCACTAAGATCAGCAAAACCAGAGTTCGCTCCTGTGGATTGAACATTTAATAGTTCTTCAAAATTATGATGGGGGGGAAAAAGAGATTGTGGAGAAAAACAGCAAAAAATACAGGTTTTGCATGGGTGGTAAGTAATGCTGAGAATATGCACAGTTTGACATAACTGGCATTTAGAAGACAGGAAGCAAAATATTAATGTTAATAAATAACTAAATACATTTTCCCCTCAACTACTGCTTACACTCTTATTGTAGCAGGATACTTTCAGAAAGATTTAAAGAGGTTAGGAAGAAATTCAAACATTTTAAATACAAAACAAAATCTAATTGCACAAGCGGAAAGAAATTCCTAACAATCAGTGAGTCTTAGGCGTCATTAGGGTTGGAAATTCAAAAGTGAGTGAAAATGAAGGACATTTCCTCTGTGAAGTCATAAAGGCTGACACCATTTTGACTGCACAGACAGGAGTATCTGGATGAAGGGAAAGTAACTCCAGTATATTTTCCTATTTGTTAGAGCTATCTTGTGGCAATCCCTGAAGTACTTCATGTTATGCTTTAAAGCACTGGAAAATGGAGCTTATTTACTTGCAGAAAGAATAGTGCTACAGGAGATTAATGGGATATACAGAAAAGAGTGGTTATGTTCCAACAGTGCCTAAGTGGAGTTAAAAGAAAGGATGTATTTCCAATAGATGAGTATTTTTCAATATGCTTATACACTTACCGTAGGGAGGAATAACTCAGTATGACACACTGAGGAGTACTAATTCAAAGCAGCAAATTGAGAACAGTTAAAAATGAAGGTTAGGAAGAAACTTCCGCACAACTGAAAGCAAAATATATCAAAGCTGTAGACCACGGTTTGTAAAAAAGCTACAGCATCACCATGTCTGCAACAGCTGACACAATGCTGCCAGATGCAGGCAGAACAGTCATTTATGGACAGCAACAGCTATGGATGCTTAATTTTGTCTAACATTCACACATCCCCAGAGCATCCATGCAAAGAAAAAAGCGTGTTTAGGAAATGCAGAAACTCTCCCACCTTTTGGTCTAACCATCTGTGCCCCCACCGCTCTGCACTTTCTTACAGCATGGAGGAAGTAAGAGCAATCATCACATCACCAACTAAAGGATGCTACCTGCAAACTTTACCCAGAATAAGATTAGATGAGGATGTGAGGTAAAATCTGCAAAAACCACAGAGCATAATGATAGCTTATCAGAGGACACAACCCCTGGTATGTTGGAAGACACGTTTCTTTCTCAAACAGGTGCTTCTGGCAGCAGGAGCTTTCCAGCCTCTGAGTTTCTGTCATTGTCCTCTGGTCTCTGGTTTTACAGGCACAAAAAGTGGGTCTTGAGGGACTTGCTCGCCACAGGAATTATGCTAACTACACTTGAGATTGTTGGAACCATCAATGAGTCCAGGAGTAAGGCTCAGTGATCTTTGTGGGTCTCTTCCAACCCAGAATATCCTATGATTCTACACTGCAAATCTCAGGGCCTGCAATGGCACTGCTGCAACGTGGACATCATGTCTCCTGCGCTGCCATGCCCAGGCTTATAGTCTGCATGTGTGTAACAGAGTCCCAGCCCATCCACTCACAAAGCTGGATCCTGAATGATGATTTATGCTGATTTCCTAAATACTTCCTACTTTCATTGGACAAGCTGTTTATTTTAGCAGACTGCATTTTTCATTCAAAGTAATTTACAACAGAGATCCCCACTGCTGCGTGATACAGAACATTGGCATCATTTGTCACAGCAGCCGAAATGAAAACCAAACCAAAAAAAATTGTAATTTGCTGCCAACACGGAGTGTCAGAGAGAACAGCCATCGAGAAAGGAGCAGCTCTTCCCTGCTGGACAGTTTTAAAGAAGTCATTTGTTTCCCTGTCACCCCTCTTTGCTACCAAGCTGCTCCACTCACAAGAATGGTTTGCTTTACAACAGTCGTTAAGTTTCCATCCAATGAACCAGTTATTTTATGGAAAAATAAACTCTTCCATTTCATGGAACAAACTAACTTGCACAATTCGTAATTTCACTGACCAAAAGCAACATGGCACAAGCCAGATCAATCAAAATCTGCGCAAACTCTGGGAAAATGCAGGGCTGAAACTCCACTCCACTCCAAATACTCACCACAGCTCAGAGATTATGAAAAGACTTAAAATTTAACATCAGCACTGTATTTTTGGTGCAGAGGCTGTAAGTGGTACCCTCCAGCCTGCAGTACATGAGCAATCCCACCCCAAACCACAACACCCACATCAGACAAAACAGACTCTGCAGGACTGGTTCTGCCATACACAAAGGGGTCAAGAGGTACATAACACACATGGAGTGGCCCAGTTGCAACATGGAAGATCTACATTTAGGCAGGGAAATCCCATTTCAAGAATCCCCCAAACATATGAAAACTGAGCCTTATCCACATGTAATTGAGTTCACAAGCACCCAAACCCCTCACATGTCATCTTGGTGACATGTAGAAAAATAACATGCAACTGGCATTTGGCTTTCCTAGGACTTTATAATCAGCCAAATCATATAGCCAGGCCATTTATCTAGTGCAGAGAAAAGGAGAGGACTATGCTACAAGATGTTAAGGTTTCCAATGGGGGTCGGGAGGAATCTCTTTTTTTAATACCCACATGAAGGACTGCCATGTTCCTCAGCATATCAGAACAATAACTCTTGTCATAAATCAATACAATCCAAGAAAAACATCTCTTTTCCCAGTGTCTGCTTGTCTTTACACGGCAAATGAGGACTACAAATGAAAATGAGAATGCCTATCGCAGCATGGGCTCTTCTTGGGATTTCTTCCTACAAACAATGGCTCTGGTTTCAGACTCTTCCCCAGTCTTGACACTCCTCAGAGATTGTAGGGCTCTCAGGGAACAAAGTGTGTAGAAGGAAAATTATACCCTTCAGTGGTCCTACACAAAAAGGGGCAGGTAACTAACAGAGGAAACCTTGCAGAGAACAAATCAATCACAGATCTGCATCAAAGCCTACCTGAAACTTCAACAAAAGAGGTTGTTCCCCTTCTAATATCCAACTGGATTTTAGCGTGGTTTTCGGTAGCTTGGCATTTGTGTTGCAAAGGTAAATCACCTGTAAACATTCTTCTCTTCGTGTTCAAGGACCCCTGTTCGTTTCTGTAATTTTTCTTTTGATGGTTCCTTCTATGATTCAATAGCTGAGACATGCAGAGAAGCCAGTCTGGGGGAGGGAAGTCTCATCAGCTCTTTGGAAGTTTCCAATGTTCCAGCATGTCAAAAGTGCTCTCAAGGCACAGAGAATAGCAGGGAGTACCATGAATGCAAATCATAGAGTTTTTTCTCTTTTACAAGACCCCTATGCATCCCCATGTAGGGAAAATGACTAAGAATCTCGTTCTCCTCACTTTCCTTCTTGTCACTAGCTAGAAGTAACAGACAAGTCCTTTTCAGCAAAACTACAAAAGAACACCACAGTGCAAACATATCACCCTGCCAAACCCAAGATGCAGTGCTGTGCAGAGACAAGGTAGCACTCCCTGTTGCTGTTCTACCAATCCAAGGTACTGCTCAGTGGAAACCTCTTCTCAACAGGAATGCCAGCAGTAGGTCCCATATGGCAAATCTTACCCTTTGGATCTATGTTTTTTGAACAGTGAATGGTCCCATTCAGGACACTTCATTTTCCATAATAAGATACTCTACTTTCTAACAGATAAATCAACACTCACAAGTTCAGAAGTGCTTACACTCTCCAGGCGAAAACATAAGGCCCTTTTTATACCAACAGACAAAAACAGGACACGCTGATAAGCACAGTATCAAGAACAGAACACAAAATGAACACAAAATGCATTCATTTAAGGTCTCAAATAATTGTGGCATTTCACAGCAACTTAATCTTTACACACATACACAGAAGGAGTAACTCATGATTGTTACAAAGCAGCACTTAGTTCTTCAAGCCAGTTGCTCACATAGTGTCCACTACTAAGTTGAAGACTGTTAAGTCAGAACTGCTTTCAACCTGCAAAAGGTCTCACCTTGGCATCATCTACCTACAGGAGTAGTACTACATCAGCACTCCAACACACACACCGATCTTCTAACACAAAAGAAATAAAATCCTTCTGCAATTATGTTGCCTGGCTTCAAAATTCCAAGTTTGCCCAAAACCCGTGGTCCACATTTCCACGCCCTGCCCCAACACTATTTTGAAACAACACTCTGAATGCCAAGGGTCCTGAACACTGAGACAAGGGCAAAGCCTTAATAAACATCTAATAAAGACTTTAAAATGGGAGCTTGAATTTGTGTTATGAGGTCTAGGTATTTTCTTAATATTTCAGATTGAAAAATTCCAGAGGCATAAGACTCTCAGAGCAGGATAATAACTCCTCCATACTTTATTAAGGCCTTCAGCTCATATACTGCTGCTCCACCAGTTTGTCATGAGACCATGTAAAACAGCAGATCAAGAAGAGGGAAATGTTGGGTAGAAGTGTGATAGACTGTCTGAACAGTATTAATGAATTTCAACTACACAATGCAACCAGAACAGAGTAAAATAACAGCCAACCTGGACAGGTTCTCAAAATGACATGAGACCATCCTTACTGTAGAGATGTTTTAGTCACAGCACTTCTTTCACAGACATCCACAAAAGGGACTGATCAAAGAGTAAAAAAAAAACTGAGGCGCTCCAAAGTCCAAGAAAGTTCAAAAAGGTTTAGTTTACATACCAAAAACCTCAGTCAGTTCCAAAAGTCAAATGCAATTGAACTTCTGATTAATATTAATCACAAACACCATCAGTTTACCATGCAAACATTTTAATTATTTAAATTGCTCTCTTCCGAGCATGAAGAGACAGAAGTACCACTCCATGGTGGTCTTTCCTATGACAGTGACAAAGGACCACTTATAACTTAAATATAATAAATTCCTGTTTTGTATAACTGAGGCTGAATACCCACAGGATATTATTAACATTTCCCCTCCAGCATCTGGTCTAATAAAGAAACACAGAACAGCTTTGCTGTAGTACAAAACTTTACAGAAAGTTCAACAATTTAATTAAAGACAATACAAAATATGTTGTCTGAATTCAAATAATTTAAGTAAAAGTACATGCGTGAGAAAATACTGGCAAGAAGATTTGGGTAACCCTATTATCAGATGCATGTTCTATGTTCCTAGAGATAACATACAGTCAAAAATACATTTATAATTTAAGTTACAATAGAAGACAGTATTTCAAACACAATTTTGGGTCTACCAGCCCTTCAACGCAAAAGAAATTCCTGTTTACACAGGACAAACTGACAGAATAAAAAAATAGAGCAATACTGAAGTCTCAGAACAAGCCTGCAGTGGTTTCTTTTTTCCTTTTATTAAGGAGGGAGAAGACACCAGAAAATAAAGGGGACTCTGTCTTCTCAGTTAGGTTTTTAGAAAGTGTGATCAGAGCATCAGGGATTACTTTCATCCATATACCCCAGAAAAATCCACTCTCCTTGTGGAGAGACAGGGCACAGATCAGGCACAGATCTTCCACACAAAGCAGTACCATGTCTACACAAGGGTGGATCCTTCAGCCAAAGGAAACTACCCAGTTCTCATAGGGGCAGCTTGGCCCCAACAAGCATCTTCTCTCAGCCTCCAGCAGCACCACTAATCCTTTCAAATCACAAGTTATTCTTCACTTTTGTCAAATACTGAAACCCCAGAAGTCACCTTCTTCATTATGGTATCAGACTGAAATACCCACGATTTCTTACCATGTGTCACTTGCCCTCCACATTTTTGTGGTCAGCTAAACAGTTTAACAAGACGACACATGATTAACTTCTTTCAAGACACTTTAGTTCATTGAGTCTCAATAAAAGCACTGGTTGCAGTACAATAGTTTGACATACAGCAATAAAAGGTACTCAATTTACATGCACACGCTATTTAACAATAGTACAGAGTCTTTCCTATTGCCATTATAAAACAAACACTATTGTGACAGCTGGCACAATCTTCCAATTGTTCTCATGAGCTGTAAAAGAGTGATGAAAACAGTGTTCCAATGGTACAATGCCAAAGAACAGAGATTTGGCCACTGCTGGAAGATTCCAATCAAGATGCCAGTATCATAATGGGAAACTGTGTTGAAATAACTGTAAAAACAGCTACAAAAGAAGCGATGCAAAATTGCCTTGACTTTTACTTCAGTTTAAGAAAACGTGGGAAATACATACAGCTTTGTATAGAAACAGAAGTGCATGCAGAGGCAGAAAAGTTAAAAGTTTAATGCAAGACAAATATGTGGATGAGTAAAAAAACCTCTGAGCACTGAAGTACTGTAAACCAGGAGCAATCTGTTGGCGAAAGAGTGCATAATTGCCTTTCTGGATTGTTTTTGTGGGGTTTTTTTTGGTGGTTTGTTTGTTTTTGGTTTGTTGGGGTTTTTTTTGTTAGAGTTGTGGGGTTTGTTGTTATTGTTGCTTGTTCTTTTATTTAATTTTATTTTCATAAAATAAAAAAGCTTCCATTTTTGAAGTGCAAGCTGAAACTCCTCTGTATTTGTGTTTGATGCTTGGCTGAACTTTCATTCCATTTTACAGCTTGGTCCAGATTTTTATGGTTTAATGTGCAAAGTACAGCACATAGAATTAGGACTACTCACTCCAAGCTTTCAACATCTGCTTTTCAAGAAATAGATACAAAAGTGTCACCTTCATTAAAGTCAAAGTTTCAGTATTGCTGTTAAAGGCTTCTCGAAATCAGAACAGAGAAGTCAGATTTATAACAATGAGATAAGCAGTGAGTTTTGTAAAACACACACATTACAATAAGACCTTTCCTATAGCAAATAAAAATTATCAGGGGACTTAATTTTTTTTTCAACATTTCTTTCTAGATTTCAGAAGTGCTAGCAATTTCAGCAATTAAACTTTCTAAGTGCCCTGGCTGTGCCACTTTGGCTTTTCCAAATGGTATTCAAACAAGTAAGAAACCTTCTCCTCTAAGGGACAATTAGCAATTTATCATTATCTTATTGGCAAGTCTGATCCTGAAATATTATGAATATTCAATAGTTGTCATCATTTCATTCATAACCAAATAAAAAAGCACAGTTACATGATACTGCACTGTCAGTTTATAACACGTCAAGTAAGACTGCCATAATTAAAGTAAAAAAAAAGTCAAAAGGCCTCAATTCTCCTATTTTTGTTGCTTGGTTTTTCTAACTAATTGTCTCACAGAAAAAAAAGTAGCAAAGGCTTAATCTTAAATACAAAGGTATTATTATCAAATCAGGTCCTCTAATCCAGACTGATGGTACACTCATCATTTCAACTGACCCACTCGTTACAAACTTGCAATGCCAGCATTCATTCATTCCCTGAACTGTTCCTGGGCCTCATCCACCCAATCAATTATTCAAACTTTATTTTAAGCAGAACAATTAAAAAATTTGTTTGTGGTTTTGAAACAGTTGGTCTGAATTCTTTAATACCACACTCAAAACACAGGAAGACAAATTTAAGAACATTTCAACTCAATTCTCAAAACACTTTTAGAAAGGAAATAAGAGGTATGAATATGGAAGTACAGAAGGTGTTAAAACATCACTTTAAAAATGGACTTGGTAGAGAGCCTACATTGGAAACACTTACCTTGTCAACATGACCATCTCAGAAGACAATTCAGAGACACTTCAGTCAGAATTATGAAAAAAATGAAACTATACTGTCAAAGATGACTGAAATATCTAATTTAAGGCAGTGAAAACTGATGGCTGATGAGGGGCAACCAGTCACCCTGCATAATGAGGGACTTCAAATTACTCATCACTAACCTTTTTAATAATCTGCATTGAAGGACCTGATGAACACCAGTGATATTTCTGCCATGCAATTACAGCTGTTAAGCAACCAATATGCAAACCAAGAGTGATACTGTCATCAGAGTGGATTATTGAAGTAATAATCCATTACAGAATAAGTTCAAAGGGGAAAGTGGTAAACATCTTGTCATAAGTGAAAACACTTCAAAAATTTACAATTAAATAAAAAGTTAGATGATATCTTATAAAAAGAAGTACTGAACACAACAAGGCCACAATAAATTAGTGTTTCCATAAAATGACATGCTGAAGGTTTTGTTCCCAAGTCTATACATTTTTTCTGTCTGTTAAATCCTAAATATTGACAGCATAACTGAGTAATTGAGGTACAGTAGTTTACATTTGTATATGTCTTGTAAAAAGATTATTTTTTTTCTTCCAGTTTTTCTTCCTCCTCGCCAAAGAACAACAAAGGAAACATTCCTAAAATGCAGCCAATGGTCACTCCAATAGCTTTACCCTAAAGAAAGGGGGAAAAAATAAGTTTTTCACTGATCAGTTGTTAACTCATTTCCTATGTACCACCATAACCAGGAACACACACCCCTTGTTCTAGTTTTCAGTTGGGAGTTATATTTTTCTTAGCATGCAGACTAGAAACACAGACTATGAGAGAGAGACAGATATGGCAAGGTTAGAAACAATGTTTGCTATGATAAAAGACAATTCTGAAGAAAGATGAGGGCAATGCTTATGAAGAGCTGCACAAGTGGTAAGGGAGGAAACAGACATTTGAAGGACTATCAGAATGGCCAGGAAGACAGGAAAGGAAAAAAACCCCAAAACAACAAACCACCAAACAACACCTACACACATTTTAAGTGCAATAATAAATGCATCTACTTGTATCTCGTACTGCAAATCATCAAAGGAATGAGTGGCTCCTTGCACAATGGCTTTCAAACGCACAAGGCGAAACCAATAAAAATTGGAAAAGATTTCAGAGTTGACCTGAATGTGTAAGTCAAGAGGAGAGGAAAAAAACTAAGACGAGCAGCCTCCACATCACCAGCAGCAGACAGTATTGAAAAACTTGAGAAAGCAGGTAAAAAATTAAAAAATGCTACCATACAGGCAAAGGTGCACAGAAGTCTTTTCACAGAAAAGGGATGTGAACAAACTGAGTGCAATGATAGGGTTTTGCCACAGACTCAGCTTTTACTAAGACTCTTAAACTGGACAGACAACATGCCAGCTCTTCACTGCTCAGTGCTTCGACACTGCTAAAATCTGACTTCTTCTCCCGTAACTTTTTCTCAGTAAGTGCTATTTCTCTTCCTTTGAATCTGCTAAAGTATTTTTCCCAATGAAGGCTCATTCTGGCAATGTGAAATACCTGTTTCTTTACTCAGTTTCTGATAATCTGTTTCTTTAATCATTGCTCTCAATGCTGAAGTGGGACCACTTCAAATGTTTAAATGTTAGGTAAATAATCACCCTGAAAATGAATCTGCAAGATAAGTGTCCTGTAACTGTAAACACAGGCAGTAAATAGTACTCAAATGCTGAAAGTTTGAACAGAGAAAAGCTAATTTCATATCCAAGCTAATTATAGAATATTAGAAATTAGTACATACTAGCAAAGGTATACGAATAGCAAGCACTTGACAAAGAATGTAGAGGAGTAAACTACTAAGGGGTCATAACTTCCAAGTAAATTATCTTATCACCTCAGCCAGAGCCCAACCCAGGTATCTGCATAGCATACACGGAGTCATTGCAGAGACCATCCACGTCACTAGGGGCTTGCTGCATACAAAAAACCACTCAAGCCCTAAAATATCCAGTCTCATGATTCTCCCTGGCATGGGCTCATGACTAAACCTTCTGGGGAACATGCACAACGTTGGTGATTATTAAGGAACAAATTGAAAAAGTGACAAAAAGCATTTATCAGCTAGTTTAAATACAAAAACCTCCAAGCCAACAGTGCAGCCCACAGGATACTCACCAAGTGAGCACTTAGACGTGTCTGCCACATGTCAGCTTGTTTGGGTGTCAGGTCAGGGATTGACAGACCCAGTCGTGAAGCCAAAGCTTCTACATAACCTGCAAGACTGAAAGAACAAGAAAACAAGAACAAACAATTTTGAATCTCACAGTATCTTCAAGTGAGGGCTTTGAAATACTTGAACTTAAAAACAAGAGCTTTTCTTTCAGCATACCAATAAAGTGATTGAGAGAAAACTATGGGTAAGAGTTCAGACTTCTAAGGGTCACATTTTACAATGTACATTAATTATCTCACTGCCTTAATATACAGTATTTCCAGAAAAACTTTATGCAGTACAACACAAACAATGTGAATGTTAATGTATTTCTGCAGAGCCTTTTAAGTGACCTTTACTGGAGGAAAGGTCACACACAGAGTAGTTAGTGGTAAGCCTTGTAATTTGCAGAAAACAAAACAAAGGGAAAGTGGGGAAAACAGGCTTAACAAACAGCTTTACTTTCAGCAGTTATGCAGAAATTTCCTTTGAAAACTAAAATAAACTGCATCTGTTTTTATCAGAAATAGGTATTCCTAGAACTGAAGACATTGTAGAGATATTGTTTCGGCTGAGGAGGAGGAAATCTTTTCAGAACTGGGGATAACAATCTGAAAATTAATATTAGGCAGAGCTATACTATATTACAAAAAAAAGTATTTTTCCACTTTGCATCTCAATAAATGCATTTAATATTCTTAACACAAGACATACCCCAGTCCAGCTAAATCTGAAACAAGGTTTCCCAAAGCAGCAGCTGGAGGGAGGAAGATGGAAGAGAAAAAGGTATTATTTTAGTTAAGAACAGAAACAACCAGCACTCATCCCCCAGTGACCTTTGCTTATGGAATTAAAGACTAGAAGTAATTCTTTTTATTTTAATGTTTTTATTCTGACCTTATTAGAGTTTAATAACAGAAACAGACTAAAATTAGTAAGAGGTGCAATTCTTTTTCTCAATTTACATGGAGAAAACTTGACAAACACAAAAAGACAACACTAACACCTGGATATCAATACAACTTTTGAGATCAGAGTTAAGAACAGCTGTGCATGGTTGTCAGGTCCATTCAGCTAATGCTGGACACCAAGCAATGCCTTCCAGTGCCTGAAGAAGCACAGGAGCATTGGAAATAGAAGAAGCTGTCACTCAGGCATGCAGCTTTGATGTCAACATATCCATGAACTGTGTCAGTTTAAGAAGAAACACTGTACACAAGTGAACAGCTACACACAAAATACATGATTTCACAGCAGAACTAAGATAAGCTTGCCTGTGACTGTCTCACACTGAACCAAGGACTGCAAATTTCCAAATCTTTAACTCGCTCTGCTGTAACATTTTCAGTTAAGCTCTCCTTCCTTGAGCTTTCGAGCAACGCTGCACCTGCAGCTGGTGATCTATTTGTACCCTCTGACACTGCAGAGGCACCAAAGCAGTTGAGCAGAGCTTATCAGTTTTGGCCCAGTGCAGAGCAGGGTGGCTGCTTGGCCTTCCTATGGTATCTCACCAAGGCAGAGGAGCCACCACAAACTGCAATAAAAAGACACCAACACTGATCTCCACTTAGCACTGCAAGCAAATAACAACATACAAATACATATATCCACATACATCAATACTGGACCCTGGGGAATTTAGGGCAGTTCTACTGCAGAAATGCAAATACACTTTCCCAACTGACCCAGGATTTGAATTATTAGGTTGAAATCAACAACAAGCATTTCAAAAGCTATTTGAACTGAAATTCCATTTCTGCTAATGGAATATGTCCTTGCTTCACCCAGAGGTTGTTTCTTTATTAGGAAAGGCAGCTGCAAGACTGAGGAAGAGCCATTTCCAGCCCTGTGTGCTACTTTCTGCCTAAATTATAGGAATACGCCATTTTAGTCTAAATGTGCTACAATTTTAATACTTGCCTGCCATGGTTGAAATTCCTAAGATAACTCCAATTGACAATTCTATTTGGGTTCCCTGAAAAATAAACAATTTTCTCATTATTTGAGGAATTTGGAGTTAAACAAATTATAATGATACCACTGACAAAAGTATTGTTTACTGCTTGTCTCTATTAAAAGTGAAAGAATAAAAAGACATTTCTTCTATTAGATCACAGAGATCCTATCTTTCTGGCATATATATTTTCCCCTAAAGCAAGAGCCTACTTCTGAAAGTCTTTTAGTATTTCATACTCTCATAACAGGCAGCTGGTGGACAAACCTGCAATCTCTATCCCTGCATACCATCTTCCCCATTACAGTTCTTAGCTGAACGTACAGCTCTGAACAAAAACTTCTACAAATACAGAGCAAACAAATAAAACACAGTATCCACAGCTCCTTATGCTTTCAGCAGAAGAAACAAACTCACATGGACTGCACTATGAAACAGCAGTACATGGTTCAAAGATGAGAGACAAGGTGCATGAACTAAAACAAGACATGTTCCAGTTGGATATAGTGAAAACATTTTCCACCATGAGGACAGCTGAGCATTGGAACAGGTTGCTCAGACATGCCACCCTTGGATTTCTCAAGTCTACCACGATAAAACCATGAACAATTCTGTCTCATCTTACAGCTGGTTCTACTTTGAGCAGGAATTAGACTACAGATGCTAAGAAGGTCCTGAGCAGGGGGACCTTCTAGACCAGACCTCAGAGGCCGGTCTATTCTCTCCTCTTGGAAAATATGAATCTTACAGACTTAATCAAGGAATTAAACAGTGAACTTACCGCAGCAATCATAATTGCGTTATCCAAAAATCCAAACCCTACAAAAGGTAATGCATTGTGGAAGAACACTAAAAGAAATAAGTAACAAAGAAAAAATAAATATTTATAAGAGAGTTCACTAGTGCACAGGAACAACTGAAATGTCTAGTACTGGTTTTAAGAGAAACAAAGGCAACATACATAAAATTCCATTCCTATTAATTCTACTGATGACCTTTTTGTTGCTGGCAAGTTTGGTAAAACCCTTTGCTACACAGAAATGTTACTAACTGCTTGTGAAGAACCAGCTAAACAACTTACTTTACAAATACTTGCACACTTTCAGGTAGAAGCCACTTACGCCTACCACTGCATAGAAAAATACTTAAAACTATGCAAACTCTGCTATTATTTACAGACTTTACAACGATGTTGCAGTATCACTGAAAATCACCAAACTGTCTCACCAGACTCCCTGCACTCTTCTCTTGCTTGCAATTCTTCTCTGCAAGTCTCTTGCTATTTCTGTGCAAGAGCTCTATCTTCTTAACACATTCCTAAAAGTTCGTATTTTAAAAGCATCGTCTGGAGCTAGACAATTCTTGCCAAAACTCCTTCAGCCAAACCTGCAAATGCTAAGGTGAGTTACCCTAGTGTGCCATATACTGTTAATTATCTCACCATTTCAACCAAAACTTCTGTATCTTGATTCTGTTGGTGCACTATTCTCAGAGCAAGTTAGACTTGTAGCAGCTCCTTAATGCCCTGCTTAAGAAACCAAGTTCCACCTTTTGTTTCATGCATTTTCTTTTTTTTTTACTTCTGAAGCCCATTAAATCCTTTCTGAAAATATTCTCTATTGCAGGAGCTTGGAACATGATGGTCTGAGTAATTTCTAAGAATGAGCATAGTGCTACTGTATCATTTCTTTGTTCTGCTTCATTTTCTGTCTCAGGTTTTAGCCTGCAAGCTTTTGATGGGGGTGGGATTGAATTTGCCCATTGTTGCCTACAGCTGAGTTTCAAGATGCTCACCTCATAAGACTAAATACAGCATGAAGACAGACTACATGACAAAAATACAGCTGGAAGTTGAAAACTTTCTTTTTTTTTTTTTATCACTTAAAATGCAGCAGATACACAGTTTGGATTTGGTTGGAGTTGAAGGGTTTTTTTCACTTCACATTGGACTGTAATTCCTATGTTTTATAAACTTAAAGAGATGCAAACCTAGGAAGTGGGATGGAAGAAGACGCATGAACCTCACAGTCATGTGAAAAGAAATTGGTACCAGTACCTTTTGTGTTTCATTCCTGCAGACAGTATGAATCCATGACCACACAAAAAACCAAAGCCACATTCAAGATCTTTCATGCTTAGGTACTAGAACACGAATGGACATCTGTAACTACTTTGTGTGAATACACCTCTCATCTAAACTGCACAGGTAAAAGATTACAGCACAAAATGTAGGAAACTTTCCAAACTTTTTAAAACTATCACAGGACAAACCCACCAAAACATAAATAACAAAAAAAGCACACAGATATGCTCAGTATTTTCAAAATGTGTGCACCAAACTTTAGAGTCATAAAGGGACCTTAGTGAATCCTTAGTGAAATGGACAGAATTTTGGAATTCATGGAGTAAACAGAACCCCAGGGACAAAGGGGGGGAAAAACAAATTAGAATAAAGTGTAGATAATTAGAAAATTGCCTAAATAAATTTGCTCACTGCAGAGTAAAAAACCACAATAATACACTAATTTGGAAACTAAATCAGAATTTGGATCATGGTATTATAAATACACAATCTGTTTCCAATTTCTCTGCAATTTTATACAACTTCTCAGTTCTAAAACACAAAAACTCCACTGCAGCACCAACACTGCTTGGCTTAAAAAAAAAGTTTGCTGCTTTCACTTGGGCTTTCTGTCCTACTTTCACTAAGAGCTGCACATTCTCAGGCTGAGGTATTATGAAACAAAGGCAGCAGGGTGAGTGTTGGTACTGGCTTTGGTTTTCTCTTACTCCATACAACAGGATGAGGACAGACCAGCACTTGTGGAATAAAGGTGAAGCCAGTTCAAAGAGAGACTGCACAAATACTGAGCCACATTCAACAAACATTCTTCTTTTACCATGTCTCAGTTGTCCTGGAGATGGTGGTGCAACCTCCAACTTCTCTAGAGAAGTCAAAATGAAATGAGAAAGTTAGCTGCTTTATCACAAATTCAGTTTATTATCAAGTCTTTACCAAATTACTAGCAGGCAAAAAAGCAGTTATGTTTACCAGCTTTCAAATGGGAAAGAAAAATACTTCACACCCACATCTTTATTTTTTTAAAAAAGATAACATGGTATTAAAAGCCAAAAAGTCTTAGAATATTACAAGCTTAAACTAGTATAAGCAGTTATGCAAAGTAACAGCATACTTCAGAAGCAGTCCAACAGCCATCTTTATTTGAAAATTACAAAAATACAATAATATTAGAAAAACCAAATCTTCTAGAAACAATTGTATGGGTGTTTTTGGTTTTTTTTCTGTCCTCTAAACATGCAGCAGTCAACCTTCTTTTCCCCAGAGAGAGTTTGCAAAATAAATCCTATCATTTATATTCTCACAAAAGGTATTTTTCACAGCAATATAAAAGAAAAATAGCGACCACTGATTTTGGTAACAGCAGATTAAATTTGGCCATTTAGTGTATATTTCAGGTATCTTGGATGCAAATCACTATGAGTTTGCAAAGACCAGGACATCACTCCTGAACCTGACAGAGTACTTTCTCTACAGGAAACCAATGCAGTTGTGATCAAAGATGCTGCGCAGAATGCAGCAGCAAGTTATTAGTTTATCAGCAGCAAGGAAAAAAAATCTAGCTACTTGTTTTGGTTTCTCTTGTGTATTTTTTAATGTAGATATTGAGCATAAGACCTCCTTTATAAATCAGAAAAAAATCATTCCCCCAGTATTTCCAAAATTATGAACCCTGACATTATGACAAGTTGCTTCCATACTTCTGCTGAGGTAACTTCTACAGACAAAGGTTAAAAAAGGTAAAATGTGGAATCTACGACACTCAAGTATTCAAATGTTACTTGAGGCAGCCAAGTACATGGAAAGACTATGATGCCAACATAGAGCGTGATTAATCTGAGCCTGTCTGAGCACTGCAGACAAGAGTGAGTATTCTTGCATCCAAGTCACTCTTATTTTCAAAGGTATTGTAAAGAAATGAAAATATTCAGCTAAAGTACCTTTGAGGAAAAGAAGTTAGATCATAATACAAGTATCCAGCCAACCAGGACATTGGCTTTCAAAATAATTCCATTAATTGAAGGTCTTTAACAACTTTCAAGTTCTAGCAGTTACTGAAGAGGTGCTTCCTCCCTCTGCCCAATATAAACACTACCTAAACTCTACGAACGCCAGATGTACTCACCATGCAAATGGGACAAGTATAGCCCAAATACTACAGAAAAAAAGATTATTTTGCTTTCCCCTAGAAAATGTCAAGGAATTCACAGATTAAAAGCTCAGGCTGGAAGAGGAACCAGGTAACAGAGGGTAGCCCTGTGAGAGTCAATAATCTGAAGCCTCGAGTATCAATAGCAAGAAAACGTCAGACCAAAATTTTCAGCTCATGTTCAGGATGAATGGGACTGGGGATGGGAGCCATTTTAGTATGACTTTAATATGATCTCCTTCCATTCTCACAGGTTAAGCAAATCTTTTACAGAAGCATGGACAAAGAAAGAACTGTCTATATACACTACATACACTGGGCAGCTTTTCTCAGCGATAGGAAAGTTACACAGCATTGGGGACAATTGGAGCCACCTTGAAACAGAGATTAGCTGAAGCCACGGTTTCTAAAAGCTCCAGATGCCCTGAGGATGGCCAGGCAACCTAAATCAACACTGTCACATCCCTGAGGAAGTTTCCCTAAACTCATTTGCTCCATCCTGTTGAATGCCAAGGAGAGAATGAAAACCCCAAGCCTAACACAAGCACAGGAGGTCACAGAGTGCTGCCCTCCATGGTTTTCTGCCCTGCTGGGAAGTCATCACACCAACCACTGTGGCTCCTGGGCTTCCTGTGGCACTGCCACTGAAACCACCCCTCCTGCAATGCCATCTAGTCTTTAGATCTAGGTCTCCATCTAAAGGATTCTGTGATAAGAAACTGTAACAACATAAACACATTTCCAGGAAACACTACACCTTTGAGGAAGACATATTTACATAGTTTTCCTTGTAAAACTATGTATGACAGCCAGTTAGGCGAGATAATTTCAATCTATTTTGGGTATCAATACGGAATACAAAGGACTATTCAGCTTGTCAGAAAATATGACAAAGTTCTAGAAAATCAGTTCTCTGGATTTAACTATGACTGAGTTTGATAGCACCTGCCAGTCTACACAATTACATTCTGCTCAGTCTAGCTAGACAGCTATTAAAAAAAGCTAAAGAAATCCCAGTGCATAATTGATTTTAGAAACTTAGTACCAACAGGAAGAATTAAGGGTGTTTGGCAGAAGGAAAAAGAAATAAAAATGTCTTACGTTGAGGACTAACAGGAGTTTCAAGTCACAATAACTAAAAAGAACATAAACTCCTCCCTCAGAACACATATCAAGGACTACCTTGGGATGTTTCTAAAAGAAGGGAGGCTGGGGGACACTACTTTGAGGTTAGTGGAAAGACAAGTTAGTGCAAGATAGAGGGGATACCAGGGATCAAATATAAGCAAGTTACTTAATCATTGACATAATCTGTTTCAATAGTGTGGGATTCCTGCTAAATTGGCAATTTATCAAGCAGTGCTTCAACACTATCAGGGTAAAAGTTGCAAGAGAGGTCACTGGGGTCAGCATGGTGGCACCATGCTCTAGAGACCAGACTGCTCCTGGTCAGCCACAGGGAACTCATGTCAGTAACAGTGCCTTTCTGCTGCACATGCAAGAACTTTATTTTATAAAAAGGAGTCTTGCAAACTCATGTGAAAGTGTGCCTGGCTTACAGCTTCCCTCATCATTAAGATAAAAATTAATCTGTGAAATAAATCTGTAATTACACATATTAATGAGATAGGGATAGAAGAAGTCTGCCAGATGAAGCTCAGATAACTGGGGCTGTGAACCCTGCACACTGGGTTATGTTCCCTGCTCTGGATAGGGAAGGTCCCTCTCTGCCTGAGCCAGGTCAGAGCCTGAAAGAGATCTCATCCCACCCCAGCACAAAGCAGGGCCCAGTCAGACCAGGGGGCTCAGGACCTTGTCACACGGTACCTGCAGGACAAAGCTCATGGGAAAAGCTGCCCCCTGAGGAGCAGCAAAATAAGGCTTTAAAGCACAAAGGAGACTCCCCTGAGAACTGATCCTCTGCTTCTGCCAAGTCCAGAGCACTGCCCACTGCAGGAAAGGGCTGCTCCAGCTCAGCTCTACTTGCAGAGGCCAAAGATTAGTTTAAAGCTGGGGAAGAAAAAAAAATAAGGCAGAAAAAACCTCCCCAACCACTGTGGCATGAAAGTCAAAAACCTTTTTACAGAATCACTTACAATACCACCTCTATAAAGCATGACACACTTTAAAACACTGCAAAATATGAAAGCACTGAGAGCCAAAAAATTCTTAAAGTTTTTAAAAACTTTAGATTGCAAAATATACTTCAGAATAGAGTATTTATTCATAGTAAGTTGTTCTGACTATTTGAATTTTCAAGACTCAGCAAAAAACAAGAATAAAAATATTCAGAGAGTACAGCAAAGGAAATGTGCCCTTTGCTTGTTTTACCAGAGGGAAAACAAAAATCCAAATTGCAAAACCCTCTTTAAAGAGCTCAATTCAGTCAGAATCAAACAATTCAGAGTTTAAATGTTTGGGGGAAAAAGAAAACAACTCTAAAGTACTCCAGAATTGCATTTCACGATGGTCATTCACCAGCTCATCCTGTGCCACAGAGCCCAATAAGACACAGAATTCATCTCATTGCAGAAGAAAGAAAATGAAACGGTGGAGTGAGGAATATTGCTACTTCCTAACCTACATTTATTACCATAAATGAGGTTATAAACCAAGGATCAAGTGCAATACATGTCACCAGCCCTGAATTAGCAAAGTTTGGGAAGCAGAAAAACATTTGCTGCTTCTTAAATCCATAGTATCCTCTTTTTTTCTCTTTTAAAAAATAGTTAGAATCCAGGGGGAGCACAGGGGGTGAAGGAGTGATATATAAACACATCAACATAAATAATACCATCATCCACAACTTGGCCCAAACCCAGCAAGTTAGTCACTCTGCCAATTGTAGCCAAGTATTTGCAATTTGGTTTTAGAATTATTATTCTTAGCTGACAAACAAACTACCCAACTGACTAACAGGTAATGGGAGCGCATTTATTAAAAATAAAAAAAAAACAACACCCAACCAAAACCCAGCAAGTTGTCACCTCCAGCTTCTGAATTACCAATTTTTAAGAACTGGCATACAAGAGAACCTGCAAGCCCAAAGGCATGCATTATGTTTTATTCGAATTGCAGCTAACCCACTATAAAATTTTATAGCTGAATCTGTTACTGTCACCCAGGGGCAGGAAACTCGAGCACTGAATGTAGGTATTACTGACAGGGCTACCCTAGGAAAATACTTGCTACTGCTGAGTAGTGTCATATCTGAGACAAAAATATGAGCAGTGTTTATAGATTTTTAAATAGTGACTGAATTGTTTAAATTAATTATTCAACAATGAGTATCAAGAAGGAAGAGTAATATAAAAATATTAATAATCTACATCTATTATAGCATCATTTTAGGCTCTGAAGGCATCTAATGAGCATCTAGAAGTCATAGAGATTTTTGTCTTGAATTTATCAATCTGATTCCTTCAAAAAGCCTGTCCAGATCATTTCAGCAAATCATTCAGACACACATCACTGAAACAATAAAAGCATCACTTACACAGAACAAGAAATCAGCACAATTATTGTGTCTACTAAAAAGAGGTACTCCTTTGCATGTGAGTTCATGAGCGGATCTTTACCACCAAAATTCTGGATTGGAGCCTAAAAATTAGATGTGCTATTGCTTTGTTCAGAGGTAGATCCTCAAAAGCAAATTCTGACTCTGATGTATGAGTTCATTCATGGAATAAGCTCATAGGGCACCTCCTCATCCTCCTTTGCTCCTCCTCTGCTCTTCCTCAATGTTTTCACCAAAGCTTCAATCTACCAAAATTGAAAAACCCTGTCCCATTGATCTTCGGTTGGGTTCTCTTAGTATTCCAGATGGGGAAACAACAATTCATGAGTTGACAGCAAAGAAAAATTCTGCATCGTTTGTTATAACTCACAAGTGGTTTCCTGTTACTACAGCAATTAAGGCATGAAAGGATGCTGACTTGTGCAGTGCTAAATATAAACCTGGATGTCAGCCCTCCAGTCACATGCCCAGCAGAGGGAAAGCTGGGCGAAGCTCTGGTACAAATAGACAGAGGAGGTGACAGAAAATTTCTCTACTGCTCTGGAGAAGGCCATTATGTCCAAATAAATATTTTGCATAAATATAAATAGGACAGTTCTTTTTAAACTCCCTCTAACATTGTAGAGAATTACACAGTGATCATGTTGCATCACTCTCCCACAAAAAACCTTGGAGTAGCAGGAGATTATTGCCTTTATTTGAAACTTTTGTTACATCTACTGGAAAAAGAGCTGAACAAGCTTTGCAGGAATGCAGTTGGCTCCCTGGCCAATCAGTTCCCTTCAGAACAAACTCCACTAGTGATTTCTGGCTTAGTTCAGACCTGTGATGTCCTGTAGGGATTATACAATACACTTAATCTATTATCCCTTCCAAAAATGTGACATAGCATTCATATCCTTTTATGTTTGACAAAACAGAGAGACCTAAGGTGGAAACTCCGACTGGAAGTGTAAGAGAAAGCATAAAATGCAAGCACCTATCCAGAGGCTCAAATCAGTATCCTCATCATTAAGTTGGTTTTATCCTTGACCTAATCCCAATCTCCATCAGTGCCTTATAAATGTAAAGGGCAGGATTTCCACTCAAGGAAGTTCATGCCAAAATAATATTTGCAGTGGTTTGCTTAAAAAGGTCTCAAACCATACATGGGGAAAAAAAAAGTTAGACTTAAGATGCTTGCCTCAAGATTCAAGTGGGTTAATCAGCTAAAATGATGACAACACTGAAAGGACTTGCAGCTTGTAACAGAGATGCAGCATAAAAATAGAAATACAGAGTTTGAGCTGTCTCCTTCAGAGAAAAATGGAAAATGAAAGAAAAGCAACTGAAGTGTTTACATTAAAGTCCCAGCAACACAATAACACTGATAGGAGAGCAAACAGGTACAATAACAAGATTCTGATCCATGTTCCAGAAGTAAATGGTCATATTATTATTTAATGAAAAACAAAAAAATAAGAACGTACTTGAGAGCTGCCAAGAAACAAACTTACTATAGCAATTCCCTGACTGGAAAGAATCATCTTCAGAGTTAGAACCCTCTGCCTCATAAAAACAAATACTCATCCTCCCAAAAAGAGGCCAGCTCTGCTCCCCTCCTCACCCTCTCCATTTCAGCGCTTGAGGACTGCAGGGAGCTCCTGGGAGCTACTGGAGGGACACCTTCCAATGGCATAATTCTTCTATCTAGATGAACGAATCCTCCCCTGAGATCATTAACAACCTCTCCACTAGATTTGGGAAAAGACTCGATGAGTTCTTCTGACAAACAGAGTGTAATTAATTTAATTCAAATATATTCATTTAACTGTTTCAGTAAGGTGAGGTTTTGGCATTTGTCTGTCTCACTGATTTTTCTTGAGCCCCTCTCGTTCAAGGCAGGAATCTATCCATCATTTCATGGATTTGAAGTTGAGCAGAGCAGCAGCACAGTAACAGTGCTGAATTGGAAACAAGACCATGGTATCTGTGCATTACCAGTGTGATACATCCCTGTAAAAGGACAAGCAAAGCAATTCTGTGGGACACCACAGAATATTTGATAACAAAAATTATCAGCATTCTGTGCGCAATCAGAGTTCTGATCTCTTAGAGGACTTTCATCATCTTTAAATAGAGTTTTGCTAGGCGTCACTGATGTCTAAACATGGGAGCTCATTAAATATCTAGGGAGTTATATGTACAATTATAATATCTTTTATTCATTTATGTTCACCCTAGGCCCTGTTTTAACAAGAAATCTGAGAAGGTGGTGAGAGACAAGCTTGTTTATTCCTACCTCTCCTCTCCCTTACGCCCCTTCCCCTCCTGTACAAATTATACTCGTTGGCCCAGGAAAGAAAGCGAGTAGGAAAATGGTTTTAAGAACCTTGGTTTTCAAACCCAGGTCTGGTATCTGCAGCCAGCAGGAGAACCCCTTAGAGCATTCGGCTCACTGACAACAGCCTGTGCAGAATGCAGGGGGAACCAAGGCACTCCCTCCTCCACTGCCTAGCACAAATCTGAGAGTATTAACAACACGAGGGGCTTGTGCCTCAGCAACAGCAACAGCTGTGCTTTCTGCAGCCCCTGGCACCAGCAGTACCTGCACTCAGACAGCAACAGCCCTTCCCTCAGCCACCACCACCCGCAGGCTGCTGCAGCAGTGCAGGAGCACCAGGCAGGGGGCTGGCACGTTGAATGTGTTTGGGGGGATTATTTTTTTCCTTTAAGAGAACTCAACTACAGTCTTACAGAGAGCTGAAGACAAACTGCTATTAAATCACACACCAGCCCTCTTGCAAGCAGAAAGTTCCATTCCCTGCCCGAGGATGACCTTGGAAGCAAGTATGACTGCAGAAATAAGCTTCTGTCTGAATAACTTCAAACACGTACAATTTATTGCTTTTCATCAGTCTCAAACTTAATACAGCTACCCAAAATAAGAGAGATAGAGGGGACAGATAAACTGAACGATCATCAAACATTTTGTTACAGACTCATACCAAATGTAATGACATTCCTCCTAATTTTTCATTGCATTGGGGCATTAAATACGAAAGTATGAGCTGCCTTGAAGTCCTTAAGAATCTGTTTATTCCTGTCAACAAAAGGAATACCATAAGAAGCCACCGACAATTTAAGTTCCAGCCATGAATTATACTCAAGTAATTTGTGCCTCTCTCTATAAATGCCTAATGGATACAAAATGCACTAGCAATGAAGCTATTCTTAACTCTTCACCTGCTGCTGGAGGCAGTAGAGTCATCACGTTGATGCCCCCTTCCCTTCTGCATGTAACTTAGCAAAGCCTCATTTGTGAAAATAGTCTGATTCCCTCATCTGACTCCCTGCAGAGTCAAATTCAAGCTGTAATGACAGCATTCTCTGGCAAACAGCTGAAGAAATGATTGTAATATAAAAACAGGTAAAATCACTTCACTAGAACTTTACCTAATATTTTCTTTTAGCTTTTATCTTGTAAGACTATGGACTATCTACTGCGTCGTTATGCAGCTGCTTTATGTCATAATTTATTCTGCATGTGATTTTTAAGTTCTAATAAAAAATTCACCTATCCACAAAAACTATCTGAAATTTTAAGACTGCTGGTTTTGTAAATAAAGTCATACAGAAGGAAGAAGCAGAGACAAAGACTACTGTGCTCTACTCTTCCTAAATGTGAACAGTTCTGACTAAGCTCCCTTTTGATTCTTTCAGCCAACTGCCTTTATTCTGCAAAACAAAAAAAAGGAACATCCTTCTTTTGGCAATCGCTGGCAAGCAGGAGGCCTCTCAGGAGGATTCAGTTGCTGATGCATCCCTGCAGCTCCCAGCTGCAGAGCCAACCAAGCTTCGGTTCCCGTCACACCCCTGCAAGTGCCAGCTGTGCACACACTCCCTCTAAAGCTGCTGCAGGACCTCTGCCCTATAAAGAGCTGTACATCTGGTCCATCTATTTAATCCCAATGCTTCTTAACTTTCCCAGAAACAACTCGATGTCAGTTTAGGAAACACAGGGTTCTGCTACTTAGGAGAGTCTTTGTTTTTCAACTTTACACATTTTCCCTTTTCCACTGACAGGCTTTTTTAACCGTTTTTTTTTTGTCACAGCTTCACCATAAGAAGGCAGCAGGCTCCTGTGAGTGCTGAAATTACACCCTTCACCTCCAGTTCTGCTAAGCAGCTTGAGAATTAGTTAAGTAAAAACACAAATCCTCAGCACACAGTTTTCTGCATGCGTGAGGCTGTTCTGTTTTCCACAGGGGAGGAAATATGGAATCTAATGTATTTAACACTTTTCCCCTTGCCAATGACATGCAGCAGTGATGTACCTGCAATGCCCCTATTTACTGGAGAGCTTAATGAAATATGCACCCCTAGAGTTTTTCACGTTGTGCGATGGAGGCTGGTCACAGTGAGCCTCCAGCATCCTTCCCTCATTCTCTCCTTCCTCTGCTTCTCCAAAATCTGTGCAATGTTTACACAGCCCCTTTTCCAGCAGCAAGGAGGGGGATGGATTCAGGTTACCTTTTGCAGTGCTGAAGCAAAGTACTGTGTGATGTGGGGAGCAGACACTCAGACCATGATGAATAATCCTGAACAGAGAGCCAGAGGAAGTGAGAAGAGAGGAGAGACAGCTCCCTTCCTAACCACAAGAAAAATGTTGAGGTAAAAAATATAATTGCAAGTAGTTGACAAAACTGCAAAGGTAACCTAGGAGATCAAACCAGCATTGCTCACTAGTGCAAGCCACTGCGTGCTGTTAGTGACACAGAGATCCCAGAACAGACTCCTGCCCAAGGCACAAAAAACCCTCCAGGTTCTTCCCATGAGAAAACAGAAAGACAGAATCTTATGCCAAATACAAAACTGCACCTTCAAGTGATCTAAAGTCACCTTGTTACTGCAAGGGGTGATTGAATACTTTTCCTCCTGCTCCTAAATTCCCTCCTGATCATGTATTTGGGAGTTCTCCTTTATTCTGGCACTTCTGCTTAGTCAGGTACACAGCCGGCCCAGAGAACAGCATTGCTAGCATAGAACTGAAACTTTCATAGCCAGAGGTTTTTGGGACAGGGAAAAAACAGAACTCTCTTTACAATCACACAGGTGAAGCCAGCAATAAATCCACACCCCTATGGCCAAGTCACATCTCCTATACATCACCTGATCCACAGATCCTGGCCTGCTCTTACCCACTGTGGGAAACCCAGGAGAAAGCTTTTCCTCTATGGCTTGGAAAAGTAATTAAAGTGAGCTTTCTTTTAAAACTGGGCTTTTAACAAAGTATCAGATGTAAATCACTGTAAAGCTCAGCCATATTAATGGAAATGAGGTAGATACAATAGTTTCCTAGCACTCAACCCTGAGATGTAAATCCAACAGTGAAAACTTTACAAATCCAACTACTTTTTTTTTTTTTTCCCCCTCTGGTAAACCAGATCCGATAAATAAGTAAAAAACTTTTAGGAGGTCACATATAGTTTCCAATGAGAACAGTCTTCTTCAACCTGGGCCATTTGTGATTTATCTGAACTCAAATACACATCGGTACATTTCCTCTATTCAGGGAAAGGGTCACTGAACCAGAAGTCATCTCTCAGGTATTTGCAAGAGGAAAAGGTCACCAGGCTGATTATTTATGACAGCACTGTCACTTTTGCAGCTACCTATTTACTTTATTTACTTTACTCCATAAAATAATATAAGTAGATAATAAAGCTGGGGAAGGAGCAGTGGATTTCAAGCTGTTCTCTCATCACTTCTTTATGGCTAAAATCTTTATTATACAAGATGGCTGCGAATCCAGCTGCAAATTCTTACATCTCCGAATCTTGAGCAAAACAGTTAATTTTACATTTGTAACGACACAGCTTTACTTGCACTTTGTGAAAATTGGCCTATTGCCAGAACTGAAGCAAAGAAATAACTGGATCAAAAGGTTATCTGTAATCTGAAAATACAAGCTGATGGTATTTGAAAGGGCAGCTGGATAAAGAAACTGCTTTGTTCCATGCACATTTTTCTCCAGTCTTCCACAAAATTAAATAAAGCCAATACAACACAATTTCTACCAATTCAGATTGTTATGAAAGATGGGATAATATCCTCATGGAGACTGATGATTCACACCCTTAGTGTAAGAGAAGTTACTGCAAACCGGCCAGCACTAAGGGATAGATCCCTGCACAGAGTCAAACGATATCAAGTGCAAATAACTAAAAAGTTACTATAACACTACAATAACTGATAATGCCTAAAAGGAAAATTTAGCAGGTCAAAGTGCAGCAATTACCTGTTGGTTCCCAGTAAGCATTTGGACCTGAGCTTTGTGACAATACAACTTTACAGAACACAACCTAAAGCACAGACCTCTGTCCATGGCACAGACAAGAATCACATAAGAGGGGTTGTCTCCTCCTAACCCTGCCAAGGCTTCCCAGAATGTTTTGAAAGAAGTGCTGGTGCCTAAACATGTCTCAGACTATCTCCAAGAAGTGAGCTGTGGGAACCTAAGGCTGGGCCACTGCAGACACTGTATCTGGCTCCTCTCCAGATGAAGTTGGTCTCACTGTAGAAACCTTTTTGTCCCAAACTTCTCAATTTTTCCTGAAATTAGAAGGATTTTTCAAAGCTGTGTCCTACCCCCAGGTCATGCAGCCTTTCACCAGGATCACTGCCAAATGGTAAAGCATGTTTCAATTCTGGAAATGCCTAAAAGCCATCAAGTATATAAGAGCACTGAGGAAAGGTTTTATCCCTGCACACAAACAGCAAGAGATAATAAAACAAACCACCTGCTTCTTATGATTGCTTCAAGCCAATAGGAGAGTTGATACAAAATCTGATCACCTCAAAATACAGTCTTCAGTATGTTCCTATTTCTCTAGATAATAAAAAGGGGGAAATAATGTGTTTAAAAAAAAATAACCTGACCTGTTGGTGTTTGCCAAAAGTATCTCAGCCTAAATAAAATTTCTAAAAACTCAAAAGACACCAAAAAATGAAAGAACATAACAAGCCCATCACATACAAAAGGAAACTGGCAACAGTATAGCAAGTAGCAAGTATCACTATATATTATGGCTGCTAGGGAGGGTATTTTATTAACAATTAATATATAAACACCTAAGAATCCTATGTAAATGAACACTGGAAAAGAACAGCAATGGTTTTATATTCCATAGTTTTGAATGAAACATGCACTCTGCTGAGTTGAAAAAAGTATTTTGTGGGCTTTGCCTGAAAATGCTTCCCATGTTTCAGAGAAAGCAAGTGTTTCAGGCATGGGTTAGTCACATCCCAAAAATTCCAAGGGGCTCATTCACTGTTAAAGGGAGTTCTCACACACAGCAACAAAACAGAAACAAAAAGGCATGCTTTCAGATATTTGAAGTATCACCATGCTAATTTAAGGATAAAGTAGAAAGGGGGGAGGAACACAAGGCAGCTCACATATTCATGTCCAGCTTACCCCAAAATGATCCATTTTTGTAAAACAACAGTACAGCTTCTTTAAGTACTCTGCCTGCATTATATACTTATTTTATTTTTCCATTTACTTGTTGTTTTTAAAAAGGATTTTTTTCTGGAGACAAGAGATACCTCTGTGGTTTTGTATTTTGATTGATTAAATAATAAGGCTGACTAAAACTAAGAGTTTTGAGTTGAATGAGTCAGCTTTAAATAACTTCTTTTTTAGAGAAACTGGAAGACTTCCTGGAACCTCTGTGTTCACAGAATAAACATGATCTATTTCATTCATCCCTGTTGCAGGGAGATCTAAATGTTTTGAATCTATCACTCTCAAAGGTTTAAGTTGCACTCTAAGAAAAAGCTGTATTTCAAGTGATTTTCCATTAAAAGCCCTGAAGCAAAAGCAGCCTTTGTACTGGACAAGAGAGTTATTGGGAGACAGATTTTCGTTTTAGCTCTAAAATGTACTGTTTTACAAAAGACACAGCTGAAGAACAATGGCTTGAGATTCAGATATTTTTTCTGATTTGTGATTTAAAAGATACTTGGGCATGACACCTATTTTGTATTCATCACATGCTTAAACAAATACGGAAGACAATACAAATTTTAATTGGAGCAATCTTTTATTTTATTTAAAGCAACCTTATTTTAAGTTTTGCAGGAAAGGGGAAAGGCAGGTAACTAAATAATATTTTCTAACAATAGCATTATTTCTGCATTATATTTGGATCATGTAATTTAATGCACATCACTTTCCAAGCAAAAAGCATAAGGCAGCTGACACTGAGCTGCTTCAAAAAAATACAGCTGTTTCACAGTCTGAAATCTCTGGTCAAGTATTAACAATAGTCTAGTGCAGCAGTTTCTAAAAGACCTATGCTTGAAACACCTCGATCAAAATTAGGCGTAAGTACCTGAAGATGTGGATTGGTGAAATTCTTGAGACTGAAGGCTTTATATGAATACAACCAGAACCTGTGTACTTTTACTTCTTGCAGCAATACATGCCAAATGCATAAAAACAAGCATGCAGGAAGTCTGTCAAACCAGCAGCCTGCTGGCTTTATGCAATGCACATATCAGCAAACACACTTTTCCATTTGGGCTTTTTCTACTGTACCAAAATCACTGTCCGTCTCTGGTGACTCTACCTCCTCTGCTGGCTTCTCAAGTGGTACCAGTGGTTTAGGAAACTTGAATGCTACAACAGGTTTTCAAAAGCAAAACAGCAATCATTATTTAAAATCTTCTGATCAATACTGGAGCATCCACCAGCAAGAAAAGATCCTTTATAAATATTATGACTGGATTTCTGTGGGTTTTACACCAATTCCACTTGATTGTTTGCAGGGTTTTCCCTGCAAAAACTTAACACAAAGTTTCTGCATTTAAACAGACTAGAACGTTCTTTAAGTCACATGAGAAAGTAAAATTTCAGAATGTAGAAGCAAACCAAACCACAACAGCAAAAGCATGAACTTCAGAAAACAATACCTTGCTGCAGATGGTTCAAAGGTACAGTTACAGCCAACATTTTCAGAGAGCAGTTTCAGAACAGTTTTACCATGAGTGACCATGCACCAATTTTCTTGTTTATGATATTAAACCTCAGCCCCTAAATTACCTTTAAGTCTGGGTTCAAAGGGATTTAATGATCATCTAGTTTCATCCCCATGCGACATCTTGCACTGGACCTGGTAGCTGAAAGCCCCATCCAACCTGGACTTGAAGGAAAGCGGCACTCACAGCTCCTCTGGCAGCTTATGCCAGTGTCTCACTACCTCCATGGCAAAGAATTCCTTCCTAACATTAATCTAAACCTACCCTCCTTCACTTCAAAGCCATTCCATCTTGTCCTATCACTATACGCCTTTGTGAGAAGTCCTTTCCAGCACACCTGCAAACCTTACTTATGTGCTGGAATTAGGTATTATTAGGCATACCCAGAGCCTTCTCTTCTCTAGGCTGAACAGCCCAAACTTATTCAGCCTGGGGAAGTAGAGGGACAGACACTGATCTCTTGTCTGTGGTAGGACCCAAGGGAAAGGCCTGAAGTTGTGTCAGGGGAGGTTGAGGTTGGGTATTAGAGAAAGTTTCTACATCCAGAGGGTGGTGGGGCCCTGGAACAGACTCCCCAGGGAAGTGGTCACAGCACCAAGCTTGACAGAGCTCAAGATGCATTTGGACAAGGCTCTCAGGCACATGGTGTGATTCTTGGTGGATGTCCTGTGCAAGGCCAAGCCCTGGACTCGATGAATCTTGTGGGTCCCTTGAAACTCAGGATATTCTACGATTCTGTGATTCATGAGGTTCAGATGTTAATGAAAATGATCAGCAGAGCCTATGTAGCATTTTTCCTTCTGCACTCTGCCTTTGTGAGAGGGCTCCAAACTCATGGCAGTAAGTGGGGGTTATATTAAAAAAAAAAGGTTTTAAAAGCAAAAAGTAGCACAACTTTTCATCTGAAACACAATATTCCTTTCACCACCTAGTATTTTTTACACAGCAGTGAGATTAGCAACAGTCCTGGTGTTGGCTGCAATGGTCAAAGAACATAAAGGAACTCACAAAGGCAGGCTGGCAAGAGTTTGTCATTTTACCAGCTTGACAGGGCACTTCAAACTTGTGAATTCAAACTTGCCAGCCTTGTGAATTCGAAGTCTGCCAGAAGACCTTTTCCTAGAATAGCAATCAAACACTTGAGCTAAAAAATTTATTGACCCCAGTCACAGCAAGGGAGAGAGAAGTAGATGACATTGCTCCACACACAGGGTGGCATTCACCTGAATATGTTGGGTCTGTGGCATTCATCTGAATATGCTAGGAGGGAGGAAAAAGAACTGTCCTCACCAAGTGCCATGGTGCCTCTCACAGCACAATAGCATGAACAGTTCCTCTTATCCCAGCTCAGCAGGCTGAGGGCAGTCCTCACCATAAACCTCACACCTGCACTGCGAAATCACTCCAAACAAAACAAGTACTTCCAGAAGGATGGAATTATGCTTTGTTGTGTTAACAAAGGTTCAGTTCTAACAAAAAGAGGCACTAAAATCCAAGTGGTTCCAAATCACCATGGCAGATGAACCAGTTTGTTCATATAAGCAAGAAGCATCTGACTCCCTCAACAGAGTCAGGGGACTTGTTTAGAGTGTCTAAAATCTTCAGTGAAATCTACTTGTTTTTGATGACACGGCATCTTTTGAATTATCTTTTCTTTGTAAAGCTGTGGAAGCAGAAGCACATAGGCTCAAACACTCTGCAAGCTATTCCAGTAAGATTTCACCCAACAATGGCTAAAACCTTGCAAATTCTCTGAGATTTTGCTCAACTGTCAGCATGCCTGAATGCAAGGAGGTGGAGCCCTTCACCTGCACACTTTTTCTTTTGTTTTTTTTTTTTTTAAACAAGAACAAGATGCAGTAACTTGAACTTACAAACAGTTTTCTAGAAGAATGCATTGTTTTGCTGAAATTATTTACGTATCTCAGATTAATATGTATGGTACAACATTCCAGTGCCTTCAAAGAGAATCTAGCTAGAGACTGCATTCTCCAAAACCTGCAAATTAAATTATAAAACCAGCTGTCAAGGCTCATCGCCACAGGTTTGGTTTTTTTGCCTGTTTTCCAGATGATACAAAACCTCCACAGGTAGAGGAAGAAGAAATGCAACTTCAAAAGACCTTTTACTTAGTGATCACATGACAAAAGTCTTCCACTAAAAATATAAAATGCTGATAAAGTGCTTTCAAGGAATTGTGTTCAATGTACATACACTGTATACTAAAAACATCTCTCTTATGTATTATATACACACATACATATGTCTTTTATGTATACATTTTCACCAAAAGATGGGAAAATAAAGCATCCTCTCACTGTCAAGACCTGATATTTCTTAGAGGCCCTAGATAATCACTGTAGTAGTGATGTTAATGGAAAGTAGTTAGATCAGGGCTCAAGAATATTGCAAAGCAGCACATAGAAGACCAACACTACCCCAGGAGGCAATAAAGACACAGCAAAAATGCCAAGTTTAGTATTTCTTACTTAAACAAGTCAAACTCTTTAGTATTTTCCCTCATTACCAGGCTTGCTGCACTGCTTATAAGTCCATGTTTCCCGAATCAACTCATAACATACACTGGAAACCAAAGGTAGAACCCTGAATATAAGCTCATTAAGAAAGAAGTTCTGTCCTCCTAACACTACTTTTGTCAATGGAATATTGCTATAGAAGGTCAGAAGCATTAAATAATTCCCCATATTTTCTGAAAGATTCTACACTTTCATCTCTATCAAGCAAGAAGGAAACAACAGAAATCTGACTATCTGAAGCCAACAAAACTAAGCCTTGATTATGGGGTACCACCCCTAGAAACAGAAAGCAGGACTATTACATTTAAAATCAACAGGCCTACCTGCTACTTCAGTATTTCTGTAACAATGGAAATGGTAATGTACAAATTATTTGTATTCAATTCCACATGTTTACAAGAAGCACAAGCTAAAATTTAAAAACTTTGTTTCAAAGTTCTTCCTGGGAAAATGGGACACCTTAGTCATCTTTCCAAGGTTCAAAAGGGAAAAAAAAAGACTTAAAGACTTCAATGCAAAAGAAAAACTAAATCCAGATAAGGAGGAGCTGTTTTCAGAAAGAACAGCTCAATGATGTTTTGACTAAATTTTAAGATAGTAATATACAGATTATAGTCTAAATCAGGACAGTTCGCAAAATATTTTCTGAGAACTATTCTATCAAGATTCAGTTTCACCGTCTTCCCCCCAGCTTCTACTATGCAAAATGCATCTATGAATTTAAACTCAGGCTTCCAGCTCTCAGCCATCACATGTCATGCTCACAGATAAAGCTCTGTCTACTGAAGCACTAGAGCAAACAGCAGAATTTCAGTGTTTATTCGTAAGCTACATCGCTTAACCGACCACTAGTGCCCAGCATCTGGAACCTTCATAAACATCCAGGTAATACAGGTGACAAGGTGATGGCAGGCAGGAACATATTCACAAACCTCTCCCCACCTAGAGTTTTTGTGACTACAACAGATGGTTTAAGTTTCAAAAATGCTTCAGAGACTCATCTAACTTACAGGTAACAGCTACAACTCACCTACCTGAGAACCGTCCTTCAGCGCAGCAGCCGCAGCAAAGGATGGGTTTCCCCGCAGCCTCTGCCATTAGCGGAGGCCACAGACAGTGTGTCCTGTCATATTTCGTGCTAGGACAATTAGCTGGTGGAACTGCATCCTTCTGGTGGTAGGCCTGGGAATGGGCTGAGGAACTTGCCCCATTTGGTTCTTGATGTGCCCAGGTCTCCCCATATTGCTGACAGCCTCCCCTAGCTGATATGGGGTCTGTTAGGGCACAGAAGAGGTAGTGAAGGAAGAAGGTCAAAACTTAACCCAATAAGGACTATGTTAAGTTGGGTATGGACTAACACCTCCCTTTCCATAAAGAATTATGAAAAGATCACAGGCATAAATCAAGCTTAAGCATAGTAGCAAAACTGCATACGCATTTCATGATCAAGGAGAGACTGATTTTTCAGACTCAAACAGAACACGGGAATTTACACAGGCAGTAAAGAAGAGAATTTGAAGACTGCATTTGGATCACTTTCATTGGAAATCAACAGAAAAGTACAACCAGCAATCTCAGCTAAAGAATCAGCTGCTGGGAGCTACAGCATGCTGCCAAAGAATAAGATTGATAAGAAACCCAACACCTCTAAAACAGCTTTGTCTTGACTGAACTCATGATTTGTAAAAATCAGAAGTGACACTAATCGATCAGACAAAGCACCTAGAAAGCAAGGCAGAAATATCTCCCCTCATCTGCTACTCACAATCTGCGTACCTATTCAGGACATTGCTACACAGTCACCATTTCGACAGCAGGAAAGAGCAATCATACAAAATATTTTCTAAACATAATAAAGCATTTTAAGTACAGAATACAAAAATTTAGCTCAGAAAAGTCCCTAATTTTCTTTCAAATGTAGTCCTTCTGTCTACCTCGTATTCTTGCAGCACTCCACGGCGTTGAGAGTGATGATACACATCCTACACCTCTCTGCACCTTCTTCAAGCAAAATCTAAATTTTTTCAATATCAGACCTCTACAGAAAACAGCTATGGGCAATGGATTCAAGACAGATTTTTACTCCAATTTCTATTTAACAGACTTACTAGAGCACTTTTCAGTTATGATTTTTCTTTTCTCATTAACATCAATAAACAGAATTTCTTACAGGTAAAAGCTGACCGCTGTTACCATGCTGAAGTCTGGTAAAAATATCCCATGAATAGAGCTGGCTAAAGGAAAAGGTTATCTTCAAAAGAAGTCTTATCAAGCTAGATGGACACATCAAGAATCTGACTCCAAGGATGAGGTCTCATGGCTCTACAACACCTTATGCAGTCCGTACCTGTGAGCCTACTAAGCCCACTACTGAGATTTTGCTGAAATAATCTCTCCAGAAAGACTAATGATTACAGTTTCAGGCACAAGTGAATTGCAATTTCCACTGGTAGAATAAATTTAAAATGAACTAATAATCTCCCATGCAGTAAAGTGTCTAAATTCAAACGAATGCTTTTGCTACTTTGCTTCTAAATCCTGAATCATCAGAAAGTCACAGCATTTTACACAATGGATTTTCATATTATAACTAATGGCATCTGAGCAACAAGATATTAAATTCAACCATCTGTTGATTTTTATCTGTATTGAGACACTATACTGAAATTTTAAAGTCTCATTTGGATATCCACCACACGATCCTCCAGGCGCACAGCTCCATTCCATTTAATCTGAGCAATAACTGATGAGACAGAAACACAAAAACCTCATGGCAAGAACCATTCAGAAGCTGAGAAGGATTTATGTGGGAAGAGTATTAGTTGTTAGTATTCAAAAGTTAGTGTCAACTTACAGCTCAAAGCATACAACCCTCTGTGTAGTAAAACAAATACAACTGTCTGCAAAACAGAAGCGCTGCTGCTCCCAAAATGAAGCGTTTAAGAGAACTACTCTCACTCTGACTAGAAACACTGGTGTTTATGTGCAAGTATGCTACAAACAAAACCAAAGAGATACCTGAGAGGGTTCTGTCTCTTCACAAAAGCAACTTTTATAGCTGACCCCCAGACCTGTTCTCTGATCACCCAAAATTTTTTCCAGACATCTACAGAGACACAAGGCACAGAAATGCCCTTTCCAAGGGCACGCTACTATCAAAGTCACAGAGGCCTAGATCAAATGCACACTGATCTCTTAAGTACCCGCTATCATCTTTGCTGCAATAGGGATTGCAAATTACAGCTGAGGATCAGTACTAGAAGGAGGCTGTAATTAAGAAGACTTGGTTTTGTCAGGTTTTGATTTGTTTAAGGAAAACTGTCAAGTTGGCAAGAACAGTTGGATCAGACGAGAAAAATCACGGTGAACTACTTTAATTGGCATTGCATAGCCCTATATTCAGAGATACATCTGTAAACCTCCCCAGCATATACACACCCTCCCGAAAGAGAACCAACACTTTCAAGAAGCAGCGACGGCAGCTCTCCGGGCAGGGAAGTGTAACTCATGAATGAGCTCCCAGAGCAGCAGCACCCCGGCGTCTCTTAAGAGGTCTGAAATCAATTTACTGCTGCCCTGGTGTCAGGAGGATTTTATGAGACACACTTTCCTACTCCCATTCCGAAAAATGGCCACCCGTGGCTCTCTGAAACAGCCGGTGAGATGAAAGACCCACCGCGGGCTTGGCACACTGGGTCGATTTAAGTTCCGAAGGTGCTGCGGATGCTTCTGGAAACTAAATTTCAGGTCCGTGCCTCATTTATACCCGATTACGCGAACACACAAGGGCGAGCGCCTCTCGATGCCTCGTCCTGCTGGAGTTTCCTACTCGCCCGAAGGAGTCGCTTGGGCGAGGGCGGGAGGACCCCCAAACTTCGGAGGCTCAGCCCCCGCTCCGGCCCGGCCCTCCCACCCCCAGCCGGGCTTGGGCTGGGTCGCGGCTCACCTTGGGCGATGGCGATGGACTCGAAGCGGTGGAGCTCCCGCAGCAGGCAGCTCCGCTCGGTGGAGTGCAGGCTGTAGATGAAGTCGCGGGCCCCCTGCGCCGTGTTCAGCGCCTCCATCGGCTCCTTCTT